>CAXARG010000165.1:0-600000 GCA_963971235.1 Cryptus armator | reverse complement strand
GCCATGCCGAGCCATGCCATTCGATGCCATTCCATGCCATTCCATGTCATTCCATGTCATTCCATGCCATTCCATGCCATTCCATGCCATTCCATGCCATTCCATGCCATTCCATGCCATTCCATGCCATTCCGTGCCATTCCATGCCATTCCGTGCCATTCCATGCCATTCCGTGCCATTCCATGCCATTCCGTGCCATTCCATGCCATTCCATGCCATTCCATGCCATTCCATGCCATTCCATGCCATTCCATGCCATTCCATGCCATTCCATGCCATTCCATGCCATTCCATGCCATTCCATGCCATTCCATGCCATTCCATGCCATTCCATGCCATTCCATGCCATTCCATGCCATTCCATGCCATTCCATGCCGTGCCATGCCATTCCATGCCGTGCCATGCCGGTGCCATGCCGTGCCATGCCGGTGCCATGCCGTGCCATGCCGGTGCCATGCCGTGCCATGCCGCTGCCATGCCGTGCCATGCCGGTGCCATGCCGTGCCATGCCGGTGCCATGCCGTGCCATGCCGGTGCCATGCCGTGCCATGCCGGTGCCATGCCGTGCCATGCCGGTGCCATGCCGTGCCATGCCGGTGCCATGCCGTGCCATGCCGGTGCCATGCCGTGCCATGCCGGTGCCATGCCGTGCCATGCCGGTGCCATGCCGTGCCATACCGGTGCCATGCCGTGCCATGCCGGTGCCATGCCGTGCCATGCCGGTGCCATGCCGTGCCATGCCGGTGCCATGCCGTGCCATGCCGGTGCCATGCCGTGCCATGCCGTGCCATGCCGGTGCCATGCCGTGCCATGCCGTGCCATGCCGGTGCCATGCCGTGCCATGCCGGTGCCATGCCGTGCCATGCCGTGCCATGCCGTGCCATGCCGTGCCATGCCGGTGCCATGCCGTGCCATGCCGGTGCCATGCCGTGCCATGCCGGTGCCATGCCGTGCCATGCCGGTGCCATGCCGTGCCATGCCGGTGCCATGCCGGTGCCATGCCGTGCCATGCCGGTGCCATGCCGTGCCATGCCGGTGCCATGCCGTGCCATGCCGTGCCATGCCGGTGCCATGCCGTGCCATGCCGGTGCCATGCCGTGCCATGCCGGTGCCATGCCGTGCCATGCCGGTGCCATGCCGTGCCATGCCGGTGCCATGCCGTGCCATGCCGGTGCCATGCCGTGCCATGCCGGTGCCATGCCGTGCCATGCCGGTGCATGCCGTGCCATGCCGGTGCATGCCGTGCCATGCCGTGCCATGCCGTGCCATGCCGGTGCCATGCCGGTGCCATGCCGTGCCATGCCGTGCCATGCCGTGCCATGCCGGTGCCATGCCGTGCCATGCCGGTGCCATGCCGTGCCATGCCGGTGCATGCCGTGCCATGCCGGTGCATGCCGTGCCATGCCGGTGCATGCCGTGCCATGCCGTGCCATGCCGTGCCATGCCGGTGCCATGCCGGTGCCATGCCGTGCCATGCCGTGCCATGCCGGTGCCATGCCGTGCCATGCCGGTGCCATGCCGTGCCATGCCGGTGCCATGCCGTGCCATGCCGGTGCCATGCCGTGCCATGCCGTGCCATGCCGGTGCCATGCCGTGCCATGCCGGTGCCATGCCGAGCCATGCCGTGCCATGCCGGTGCCATGCCGTGCCATGCCGTGCCATGCCGGTGCCATGCCGTGCCATGCCGGTGCCATGCCGTGCCATGCCGTGCCATGCCGTGCCATGCGGTGCCATGCCATTCGATGCCATTCCATGCCATTCCATGTCATTCCATGTCATTCCATGTCATTCCATGCCATTCCATGCCATTCCATGCCATTCCATGTCATTACATGCCATTCCATGCCATTCCATGCCATTCCATGCCATTCCATGCCATTCCATGCCATTCCATGCCATTCCATGCCATTCCATGCCATTCCATGCCATTCCATGCCATTCCATGCCATTCCATGCCATTCCATGCCATTCCATGCCATTCCATGCCATTCCATGCCATTCCATGCCATTCCATGCCATTCCATGCCATTCCATGCCATTCCATGCCATTCCATGCCATTCCATGCCATTCCATGCCATTCCATGCCATTCCATGCCATTCCATGCCATTCCATGCCATTCCATGCCATTCCATGCCATTCCATGCCATTCCATGCCATTCCATGCCATTCCATGCCATTCCATGCCATTCCATGCCAGTCCATGCCAGTCCATGCCAGTCCATGCCATTCCATGCCATTCCATGCCACTCAATGCGGTGCCATGCCAGTCCATGCCATTCCATGCCATTCCATGCCACTCAATGCGGTGCCATGCCGTGCCATGCCGGTGCCATGCCGTGCCATGCCGTGCCATGCCGGTGCCATGCCGTGCCATGCCGGTGCCATGCCGTGCCATGCCGGTGCCATGCCGTGCCATGCCGGTGCCATGCCGTGCCATGCCGGTGCCATGCCGTGCCATGCCGGTGCCCTGCCGTGCCATGCCGTGCCATGCCGTGCCATGCCATTCCATGCCATTCCATGCCATTCCATGCCATTCCATGCCATTCCATGCCATTCCATGCCATTCCATGCCATTCCATGCCATTCCATGCCATTCCATGCCATTCCATGCCATTCCGTGCCATTCCATGCCATTCCGTGCCATTCCATGCCATTCCGTGCCATTCCCTGCCATTCCGTGCCATTCCATGCCATTCCGTGCCATTCCATGCCATTCCATGCCATTCCATGCCATTCCATGCCATTCCATGCCATTCCATGCCATTCCATGCCATTCCATGCCATTCCATGCCATTCCATGCCATTCCATGCCATTCCATGCCATTCCATGCCATTCCATGCCATTCCATGCCATTCCATGCCATTCCATGCCATTCCATGCCATTCCATGCCATTCCATGCCATTCCATGCCATTCCATGCCATTCCATGCCATTCCATGCCATTCCATGCCATTCCATGCCATTCCATGCCATTCCATGCCATTCCATGCCATTCCATGCCATTCCATGCCATTCCATGCCATTCCATGCCATTCCATGCCATTCCATGCCATTCCATGCCATTCCATGCCGTGCCATGCCGGTGCCATGCCGTGCCATGCCGGTGCCATGCCGTGCCATGCCGGTGCCATGCCGTGCCATGCCGGTGCCATGCCGTGCCATGCCGTGCCATGCCGGTGCCATGCCGTGCCATGCCGGTGCCATGCCGTGCCATGCCGGTGCCATGCCGTGCCATGCCGGTGCCATGCCGTGCCATGCCGGTGCCATGCCGGTGCCATGCCATTCCATGCCATTCCATGCCATTCCATGCCATTCCATGCCATTCCATGCCATTCCATGCCATTCCATGCCATTCCATGCCATTCCATGCCATTCCATGCCATTCCATGCCATTCCATGCCATTCCATGCCATTCCATGCCATTCCATGCCATTCCATGCCATTCCATGCCATTCCATGCCATTCCATGCCATTCCATGCCATTCCATGCCATTCCATGCCATTCCATGCCATTCCATGCCATTCCATGCCATTCCATGCCATTCCATGCCATTCCATGCCATTCCATGCCATTCCATGCCATTCCATGCCATTCCATGCCATTCCATGCCATTCCATGCCATTCCATGCCATTTCATGCCATTCCATGCCATTCCATGCCATTCCATGCCATTCCATGCCATTCCATGCCATTCCATGCCATTCCATGCCACTCCATGCCATTCCATGCCATTCCATGCCATTCCATGCCGGTGCCATGCCGTGCCATGCCGGTGCCATGCCGTGCCATGCCGGTGCCATGCCGTGCCATGCCGGTGCCATGGCGTGCCATGCCATTCCATGCCATTCCATGCCATTCCATGCCATTCCATGCCATTCCATGCCATTCCATGCCATTCCATGCCATTCCATGCCATTCCATGCCATTCCATGCCATTCCATGCCATTCCATGCCATTCCATGCCATTCCATGCCATTCCATGCCATTCCATGCCATTCCATGCCATTCCATGCCATTCCATGCCATTCCATGCCATTCCATGCCATTCCATGCCATTCCATGCCATTCCATGCCATTCCATGCCATTCCATGCCATTCCATGCCATTCCATGCCATTCCATGCCATTCCATGCCATTCCATGCCATTCCATGCCATTCCATGCCATTCCATGCCATTCCATGCCATTCCATGCCACTCAATGCGGTGCCATGCCGTGCCATGCCGGTGCCATGCCGTGCCATGCCGTGCCATGCCGGTGCCATGCCGTGCCATGCCGGTGCCATGCCGTGCCATGCCGGTGCCATGCCGTGCCATGCCGTGCCATGCCGGTGCCATGCCGTGCCATGCCGTGCCATGCCGGTGCCATGCCGTGCCATGCCGGTGCCATGCCGTGCCATGCCGTGCCATGCCGTGCCATGCGGTGCCATGCCATTCCATGCCATTCCATGCCAGTCCATGCCATTCCATGCCATTCCATGCCATTCCATGCCATTCCATGCCATTCCATGCCATTCCATGCCATTCCATGCCATTCCATGCCATTCCATGCCATTCCATGCCGTGCCATGCCATTCCATGCCGTGCCATGCCGGTGCCATGCCGTGCCATGCCGGTGCCATGCCGTGCCATGCCGGTGCCATGCCGTGCCATGCCGGTGCCATGCCGTGCCATGCCGGTGCCATGCCGTGCCATGCCGGTGCCATGCCGTGCCATGCCGGTGCCATGCCGGTGCCATGCCGTGCCATGCCGTGCCATGCCGTGCCATGCCGGTGCCATGCCGTGCCATGCAGGTGCCATGCCGTGCCATGCCGTGCCATGCCGGTGCCATGCCGTGCCATGCCGGTGCCATGCCGTGCCATGCCGGTGCCATGCCGTGCCATGCCGTGCCATGCCGGTGCCATGCCGTGCCATGCCGGTGCCATGCCGTGCCATGCCGGTGCCATGCCGTGCCATGCCGGTGCCATGCCGTGCCATGCCGGTGCCATGCCGTGCCATGCGGGTGCCATGCCGTGCCATGCCGGTGCCATGCCGTCCCATGCCGGTGCCATGCCGTGCCATGCCGTGCCATGCCGGTGCCATGCCGTGCCATGCCGGTGCCATGCCGTGCCACGCCGGTGCCATGCCGTGCCATGCCGGTGCCATGCCGTGCCATGCCGGTGCCATGCCGTGCCATGCCGGTGCCATGCCGTGCCATGCCGGTGCCATGCCGTGCCATGCCGGTGCCATGCCGTGCCATGCCGGTGCCATGCCGTGCCATGTCGGTGCCATGCCGTGCCATGCCGTGCCATGCCGTGCCATGCCGTGCCATGCCGTGCCATGCCGGTGCCATGCCGTGCCATGCCGGTGCCATGCCGTGCCATGCGGTGCCATGCCGTTCCATGCCATTCCATGCCATTCCATGCCATTCCATGCCATTCCATGCCATTCCATGCCAGTCCATGCCAGTCCATGCCAGTCCATGCCACTCCATGCCATTCCATGCCACTCAATGCGGTGCCATGCCGTGCCATGCCGGTGCCATGCCGTGCCATGCCGGTGCCATGCCGTGCCATGCCGGTGCCATGCCGTGCCATGCCGGTGCCATGCCGTGCCATGCCGGTGCCATGCCGGTGACATGCCGTGCCATGCCGGTGCCATGCGGTGCCATGCCGTGCCATGCCGGTGCCATGCGGTGCCATGCCGGTGCCATGCCGTGCCATGCCGTGCCATGCCGGTGCCATGCCGGTGCCATGCCGTGCCATGCCGGTGCCATGCCGTGCCATGCCGGTGCCATGCCGTGCCATGCCGGTGCCATGCCGTGCCATGCCATTCCATGCCATTCCATGCCATTCCATGCCATTCCATGCCATTCCATGCCATTCCATGCCATTCCATGCCATTCCATGCCATTCCATGCCATTCCATGCCATTCCGTGCCATTCCATGCCATTCCGTGCCATTCCATGCCATTCCGTGCCATTCCATGCCATTCCGTGCCATTCCATGCCATTCCATGCCATTCCATGCCATTCCATGCCATTCCATGCCATTCCATGCCATTCCATGCCATTCCATGCCATTCCATGCCATTCCATGCCATTCCATGCCATTCCATGCCATTCCATGCCATTCCATGCCATTCCATGCCAATCCATGCCATTCCATGCCATTCCATGCCATTCCATGCCATTCCATGCCGTGCCATGCCGGTGCCATGCCGTGCCATGCCGGTGCCATGCCGTGCCATGCCGGTGCCATGCCGTGCCATGCCGGTGCCATGCCGTGCCATGCCGGTGCCATGCCGTGCCATGCCGGTGCCATGCCGTGCCATGCCGGTGCCATGCCGTGCCATGCCGGTGCCATGCCGTGCCATGCCGGTGCCATGCCGTGCCATGCCGGTGCCATGCCGTGCCATGCCGGTGCCATGCCGTGCCATGCCGTGCCATGCCGTGCCATGCCGGTGCCATGCCATTCCATGCCATTCCATGCCAGTCCATGCCATTCCATGCCATTCCATGCCATTCCATGCCATTCCATGCCATTCCATGCCATTCCATGCCATTCCATGCCATTCCATGCCATTCCATGCCATTCCATGCCATTCCATGCCATTCCATGCCATTCCATGCCATTCCATGCCATTCCATGCCATTCCATGCCATTCCATGCCATTCCATGCCATTCCATGCCATTCCATGCCATTCCATGCCATTCCATGCCATTCCATGCCATTCCATGCCATTCCATGCCGTGCCATGCCGGTGCCATGCCGTGCCATGCCGGTGCCATGCCGTGCCATGCCGGTGCCATGCCGTGCCATGCCGGTGCCATGCCGTGCCATGCCGGTGCCATGCCGTGCCATGCCGGTGCCATGCCGTGCCATGCCGGTGCCATGCCGTGCCATGCCGGTGCCATGCCGTGCCATGCCGGTGCCATGCCGTGCCATGCCGGTGCCATGCCGTGCCATGCCGGTGCCATGCCGTGCCATGCCGGTGCCATGCCGTGCCATGCCGGTGCCATGCCGTGCCATACCGGTGCCATGCCGTGCCATGCCGGTGCCATGCCGTGCCATGCCGGTGCCATGCCGTGCCATGCCGGTGCCATGCCGTGCCATGCCGTGCCATGCCGGTGCCATGCCGTGCCATGCCGTGCCATGCCGGTGCCATGCCGTGCCATGCCGTGCCATGCCGTGCCATGCCGTGCCATGCCGGTGCCATGCCGTGCCATGCCGGTGCCATGCCGTGCCATGCCGGTGCCATGCCGTGCCATGCCGGTGCCATGCCGTGCCATGCCGGTGCCATGCCGTGCCATGCCGGTGCCATGCCGGTGCCATGCCGTGCCATGCCATTCCATGCCATTCCATGCCATTCCATGCCATTCCATGCCATTCCATGCCATTCCATGCCATTCCATGCCATTCCATGCCATTCCATGCCATTCCATGCCATTCCGTGCCATTCCATGCCATTCCGTGCCATTCCATGCCATTCCGTGCCATTCCATGCCATTCCATGCCATTCCATGCCATTCCATGCCATTCCATGCCATTCCATGCCATTCCATGCCATTCCATGCCATTCCATGCCATTCCATGCCATTCCATGCCATTCCATGCCATTCCATGCCATTCCATGCCATTCCATGCCATTCCATGCCAATCCATGCCATTCCATGCCATTCCATGCCATTCCATGCCATTCCATGCCGTGCCATGCCGGTGCCATGCCGTGCCATGCCGGTGCCATGCCGTGCCATGCCGGTGCCATGCCGTGCCATGCCGGTGCCATGCCGTGCCATGCCGGTGCCATGCCGTGCCATGCCGGTGCCATGCCGTGCCATGCCGGTGCCATGCCGTGCCATGCCGTGCCATGCCGGTGCCATGCCGTGCCATGCCGGTGCCATGCCATTCCATGCCATTCCATGCCATTCCATGCCAGTCCATGCCATTCCATGCCATTCCATGCCATTCCATGCCATTCCATGCCATTCCATGCCATTCCATGCCATTCCATGCCATTCCATGCCATTCCATGCCATTCCATGCCATTCCATGCCATTCCATGCCATTCCATGCCATTCCATGCCATTCCATGCCATTCCATGCCATTCCATGCCATTCCATGCCATTCCATGCCATTCCATGCCATTCCATGCCATTCCATGCCATTCCATGCCATTCCATGCCATTCCATGCCGTGCCATGCCGGTGCCATGCCGTGCCATGCCGGTGCCATGCCGTGCCATGCCGGTGCCATGCCGTGCCATGCCGGTGCCATGCCGTGCCATGCCGGTGCCATGCCGTGCCATGCCGGTGCCATGCCGTGCCATGCCGGTGCCATGCCGTGCCATGCCGGTGCCATGCCGTGCCATGCCGGTGCCCTGCCGTGCCATGCCGGTGCCATGCCGTGCCATGCCGGTGCCATGCCGTGCCATGCCGGTGCCATGCCGTGCCATGCCGTGCCATGCCGTGCCATGCCATTCGATGCCATTCCATGCCATTCCATGTCATTCCATGTCATTCCATGCCATTCCATGCCATTCCATGCCATTCCATGCCATTCCATGCCATTCCATGCCATTCCGTGCCATTCCATGCCATTCCGTGCCATTCCGTGCCATTCCATGCCATTCCATGCCATTCCATGCCATTCCATGCCATTCCATGCCATTCCATGCCATTCCATGCCATTCCATGCCATTCCATGCCATTCCATGCCATTCCATGCCATTCCATGCCATTCCATGCCATTCCATGCCATTCCATGCCATTCCATGCCATTCCATGCCATTCCATGCCATTCCATGCCATTCCATGCCATTCCATGCCATTCCATGCCATTCCATGCCATTCCATGCCATTCCATGCCATTCCATGCCATTCCATGCCATTCCATGCCGTGCCATGCCATTCCATGCCGTGCCATGCCGGTGCCATGCCGTGCCATGCCGGTGCCATGCCGTGCCATGCCGGTGCCATGCCGTGCCATGCCGGTGCCATGCCGTGCCATGCCGGTGCCATGCCGTGCCATGCCGGTGCCATGCCGGTGCCATGCCGTGCCATGCCGGTGCCATGCCGTGCCATGCCGGTGCCATGCCGTGCCATGCCGGTGCCATGCCGTGCCATGCCGGTGCCATGCCGTGCCATGCCGGTGCCATGCCGTGCCATGCCGGTGCCATGCCGTGCCATGCCGGTGCCATGCCGTGCCATGCCGTGCCATGCCGTGCCATGCCGTGCCATGCCGGTGCCATGCCGTGCCACGCCGGTGCCATGCCGTGCCACGCCGGTGCCATGCCGTGCCATGCGGTGCCATGCCGTTCCATGCCATTCCATGCCATTCCATGCCATTCCATGCCATTCCATGCCAGTCCATGCCAGTCCATGCCAGTCCATGCCACTCCATGCCATTCCATGCCACTCAATGCGGTGCCATGCCGTGCCATGCCGGTGCCATGCCGTGCCATGCCGGTGCCATGCCGTGCCATGCCGGTGCCATGCCGTGCCATGCCGGTGCCATGCCGTGCCATGCCGGTGCCATGCCGGTGCCATGCCGTGCCATGCCGGTGCCATGCCGTGCCATGCCGTGCCATGCCGGTGCCATGCCGTGCCATGCCGGTGCCATGCCGTGCCATGCCGTGCCATGCCGGTGCCATGCCGTGCCATGCCGTGCCATGCCGGTGCCATGCCGTGCCATGCCGGTGCCATGCCGTGCCATGCCGTCCCATGCCGGTGCCATGCCGTGCCATGCCGGTGCCATGCCGTGCCATGCCGGTGCCATGCCGTGCCATGCCGGTGCCATGCCGTGCCATGCCGGTGCCATGCCGTGCCATGCCGGTGCCATGCCGGTGCCATGCCGTGCCATGCCGGTGCCATGCCGTGCCATGCCGTGCCATGCCGTGCCATGCCGGTGCCATGCCGGTGCCATGCCGTGCCATGCCGTGCCATGCCGGTGCCATGCCGTGCCATGCCGGTGCCATGCCGTGCCATGCCGGTGCCATGCCGTGCCATGCCGGTGCCATGCCGTGCCATGCCGTGCCATGCCGGTGTCATGCCGTGCCATGCCGGTGCCATGCCGTGCCATGCCGTGCCATGCCGGTGCCATGCCGTGCCATGCCGGTGCCATGCCGTGCCATGCCGGTGCCATGCCGTGCCATGCCGGTGCCATGCCGTGCCATGCCGGTGCCATGCCGTGCCATGCCGGTGCCATGCCGTGCCATGCCGGTGCCATGCCGTGCCATGCCGGTGCCATGCCGTGCCATGCCGGTGCCATGCCGTGCCATGCCGTGCCATGCCGGTGCCATGCCGTGCCATGCCGGTGCCATGCCGTGCCATGCCGGTGCCATGCCGTGCCATGCCGGTGCCATGCCGTGCCATGCCGGTGCCATGCCGGTGCCATGCCGTGCCATGCCGGTGCCATGCCGTGCCATGCCGGTGCCATGCCGGTGCCATGCCGTGCCATGCCGGTGCCATGCCGTGCCATGCCGTGCCATGCCGGTGCCATGCCGTGCCATGCCGTGCCATGCCGGTGCCATGCCGTGCCATGCCGTGCCATGCCGGTGCCATGCCGAGCCATGCCATTCGATGCCATTCCATGCCATTCCATGTCATTCCATGTCATTCCATGCCATTCCATGCCATTCCATGCCATTCCATGCCATTCCATGCCATTCCATGCCATTCCATGCCATTCCGTGCCATTCCATGCCATTCCGTGCCATTCCATGCCATTCCGTGCCATTCCATGCCATTCCGTGCCATTCCATGCCATTCCATGCCATTCCATGCCATTCCATGCCATTCCATGCCATTCCATGCCATTCCATGCCATTCCATGCCATTCCATGCCATTCCATGCCATTCCATGCCATTCCATGCCATTCCATGCCATTCCATGCCATTCCATGCCATTCCATGCCATTCCATGCCGTGCCATGCCATTCCATGCCGTGCCATGCCGGTGCCATGCCGTGCCATGCCGGTGCCATGCCGTGCCATGCCGCTGCCATGCCGTGCCATGCCGGTGCCATGCCGTGCCATGCCGGTGCCATGCCGTGCCATGCCGGTGCCATGCCGTGCCATGCCGGTGCCATGCCGTGCCATGCCGGTGCCATGCCGTGCCATGCCGGTGCCATGCCGTGCCATGCCGGTGCCATGCCGTGCCATGCCGGTGCCATGCCGTGCCATACCGGTGCCATGCCGTGCCATGCCGGTGCCATGCCGTGCCATGCCGGTGCCATGCCGTGCCATGCCGGTGCCATGCCGTGCCATGCCGGTGCCATGCCGTGCCATGCCGTGCCATGCCGGTGCCATGCCGTGCCATGCCGTGCCATGCCGGTGCCATGCCGTGCCATGCCGGTGCCATGCCGTGCCATGCCGTGCCATGCCGTGCCATGCCGTGCCATGCCGGTGCCATGCCGTGCCATGCCGGTGCCATGCCGTGCCATGCCGGTGCCATGCCGTGCCATGCCGGTGCCATGCCGTGCCATGCCGGTGCCATGCCGGTGCCATGCCGTGCCATGCCGGTGCCATGCCGTGCCATGCCGGTGCCATGCCGTGCCATGCCGTGCCATGCCGGTGCCATGCCGTGCCATGCCGGTGCCATGCCGTGCCATGCCGGTGCCATGCCGTGCCATGCCGGTGCCATGCCGTGCCATGCCGGTGCCATGCCGTGCCATGCCGGTGCCATGCCGTGCCATGCCGGTGCATGCCGTGCCATGCCGGTGCATGCCGTGCCATGCCGTGCCATGCCGTGCCATGCCGGTGCCATGCCGGTGCCATGCCGTGCCATGCCGTGCCATGCCGTGCCATGCCGGTGCCATGCCGTGCCATGCCGGTGCCATGCCGTGCCATGCCGGTGCATGCCGTGCCATGCCGGTGCATGCCGTGCCATGCCGGTGCATGCCGTGCCATGCCGTGCCATGCCGTGCCATGCCGGTGCCATGCCGGTGCCATGCCGTGCCATGCCGTGCCATGCCGGTGCCATGCCGTGCCATGCCGGTGCCATGCCGTGCCATGCCGGTGCCATGCCGTGCCATGCCGGTGCCATGCCGTGCCATGCCGTGCCATGCCGGTGCCATGCCGTGCCATGCCGGTGCCATGCCGAGCCATGCCGTGCCATGCCGGTGCCATGCCGTGCCATGCCGTGCCATGCCGGTGCCATGCCGTGCCATGCCGGTGCCATGCCGTGCCATGCCGTGCCATGCCGTGCCATGCGGTGCCATGCCATTCGATGCCATTCCATGCCATTCCATGTCATTCCATGTCATTCCATGTCATTCCATGCCATTCCATGCCATTCCATGCCATTCCATGTCATTACATGCCATTCCATGCCATTCCATGCCATTCCATGCCATTCCATGCCATTCCATGCCATTCCATGCCATTCCATGCCATTCCATGCCATTCCATGCCATTCCATGCCATTCCATGCCATTCCATGCCATTCCATGCCATTCCATGCCATTCCATGCCATTCCATGCCATTCCATGCCATTCCATGCCATTCCATGCCATTCCATGCCATTCCATGCCATTCCATGCCATTCCATGCCATTCCATGCCATTCCATGCCATTCCATGCCATTCCATGCCATTCCATGCCATTCCATGCCATTCCATGCCATTCCATGCCATTCCATGCCATTCCATGCCAGTCCATGCCAGTCCATGCCAGTCCATGCCATTCCATGCCATTCCATGCCACTCAATGCGGTGCCATGCCAGTCCATGCCATTCCATGCCATTCCATGCCACTCAATGCGGTGCCATGCCGTGCCATGCCGGTGCCATGCCGTGCCATGCCGTGCCATGCCGGTGCCATGCCGTGCCATGCCGGTGCCATGCCGTGCCATGCCGGTGCCATGCCGTGCCATGCCGGTGCCATGCCGTGCCATGCCGGTGCCATGCCGTGCCATGCCGGTGCCCTGCCGTGCCATGCCGTGCCATGCCGTGCCATGCCATTCCATGCCATTCCATGCCATTCCATGCCATTCCATGCCATTCCATGCCATTCCATGCCATTCCATGCCATTCCATGCCATTCCATGCCATTCCATGCCATTCCATGCCATTCCGTGCCATTCCATGCCATTCCGTGCCATTCCATGCCATTCCGTGCCATTCCCTGCCATTCCGTGCCATTCCATGCCATTCCGTGCCATTCCATGCCATTCCATGCCATTCCATGCCATTCCATGCCATTCCATGCCATTCCATGCCATTCCATGCCATTCCATGCCATTCCATGCCATTCCATGCCATTCCATGCCATTCCATGCCATTCCATGCCATTCCATGCCATTCCATGCCATTCCATGCCATTCCATGCCATTCCATGCCATTCCATGCCATTCCATGCCATTCCATGCCATTCCATGCCATTCCATGCCATTCCATGCCATTCCATGCCATTCCATGCCATTCCATGCCATTCCATGCCATTCCATGCCATTCCATGCCATTCCATGCCATTCCATGCCATTCCATGCCATTCCATGCCATTCCATGCCATTCCATGCCATTCCATGCCATTCCATGCCATTCCATGCCATTCCATGCCGTGCCATGCCGGTGCCATGCCGTGCCATGCCGGTGCCATGCCGTGCCATGCCGTGCCATGCCGGTGCCATGCCGTGCCATGCCGGTGCCATGCCATTCCATGCCATTCCATGCCATTCCATGCCAGTCCATGCCATTCCATGCCATTCCATGCCATTCCATGCCATTCCATGCCATTCCATGCCATTCCATGCCATTCCATGCCATTCCATGCCATTCCATGCCATTCCATGCCATTCCATGCCATTCCATGCCATTCCATGCCATTCCATGCCATTCCATGCCATTCCATGCCATTCCATGCCATTCCATGCCATTCCATGCCATTCCATGCCATTCCATGCCATTCCATGCCATTCCATGCCATTCCATGCCATTCCATGCCGTGCCATGCCGGTGCCATGCCGTGCCATGCCGGTGCCATGCCGTGCCATGCCGGTGCCATGCCGTGCCATGCCGGTGCCATGCCGTGCCATGCCGGTGCCATGCCGTGCCATGCCGGTGCCATGCCGTGCCATGCCGGTGCCATGCCGTGCCATGCCGGTGCCATGCCGTGCCATGCCGGTGCCATGCCGTGCCATGCCGGTGCCATGCCGTGCCATGCCGGTGCCATGCCGTGCCATGCCGGTGCCATGCCGTGCCATGCCGTGCCATGCCGTGCCATGCCATTCGATGCCATTCCATGCCATTCCATGTCATTCCATGTCATTCCATGCCATTCCATGCCATTCCATGCCATTCCATGCCATTCCATGCCATTCCATGCCATTCCGTGCCATTCCATGCCATTCCGTGCCATTCCGTGCCATTCCATGCCATTCCATGCCATTCCATGCCATTCCATGCCATTCCATGCCATTCCATGCCATTCCATGCCATTCCATGCCATTCCATGCCATTCCATGCCATTCCATGCCATTCCATGCCATTCCATGCCATTCCATGCCATTCCATGCCATTCCATGCCATTCCATGCCATTCCATGCCATTCCATGCCATTCCATGCCATTCCATGCCATTCCATGCCATTCCATGCCATTCCATGCCATTCCATGCCATTCCATGCCATTCCATGCCGTGCCATGCCATTCCATGCCGTGCCATGCCGGTGCCATGCCGTGCCATGCCGGTGCCATGCCGTGCCATGCCGGTGCCATGCCGTGCCATGCCGGTGCCATGCCGTGCCATGCCGGTGCCATGCCGTGCCATGCCGGTGCCATGCCGGTGCCATGCCGTGCCATGCCGGTGCCATGCCGTGCCATGCCGGTGCCATGCCGTGCCATGCCGGTGCCATGCCGTGCCATGCCGGTGCCATGCCGTGCCATGCCGGTGCCATGCCGTGCCATGCCGGTGCCATGCCGTGCCATGCCGGTGCCATGCCGTGCCATGCCGTGCCATGCCGTGCCATGCCGTGCCATGCCGGTGCCATGCCGTGCCACGCCGGTGCCATGCCGTGCCACGCCGGTGCCATGCCGTGCCATGCGGTGCCATGCCGTTCCATGCCATTCCATGCCATTCCATGCCATTCCATGCCATTCCATGCCAGTCCATGCCAGTCCATGCCAGTCCATGCCACTCCATGCCATTCCATGCCACTCAATGCGGTGCCATGCCGTGCCATGCCGGTGCCATGCCGTGCCATGCCGGTGCCATGCCGTGCCATGCCGGTGCCATGCCGTGCCATGCCGGTGCCATGCCGTGCCATGCCGGTGCCATGCCGGTGCCATGCCGTGCCATGCCGGTGCCATGCCGTGCCATGCCGTGCCATGCCGGTGCCATGCCGTGCCATGCCGGTGCCATGCCGTGCCATGCCGTGCCATGCCGGTGCCATGCCGTGCCATGCCGTGCCATGCCGGTGCCATGCCGTGCCATGCCGGTGCCATGCCGTGCCATGCCGTCCCATGCCGGTGCCATGCCGTGCCATGCCGGTGCCATGCCGTGCCATGCCGGTGCCATGCCGTGCCATGCCGGTGCCATGCCGTGCCATGCCGGTGCCATGCCGTGCCATGCCGGTGCCATGCCGGTGCCATGCCGTGCCATGCCGGTGCCATGCCGTGCCATGCCGTGCCATGCCGTGCCATGCCGGTGCCATGCCGGTGCCATGCCGTGCCATGCCGTGCCATGCCGGTGCCATGCCGTGCCATGCCGGTGCCATGCCGTGCCATGCCGGTGCCATGCCGTGCCATGCCGGTGCCATGCCGTGCCATGCCGTGCCATGCCGGTGTCATGCCGTGCCATGCCGGTGCCATGCCGTGCCATGCCGTGCCATGCCGGTGCCATGCCGTGCCATGCCGGTGCCATGCCGTGCCATGCCGGTGCCATGCCGTGCCATGCCGGTGCCATGCCGTGCCATGCCGGTGCCATGCCGTGCCATGCCGGTGCCATGCCGTGCCATGCCGGTGCCATGCCGTGCCATGCCGGTGCCATGCCGTGCCATGCCGGTGCCATGCCGTGCCATGCCGTGCCATGCCGGTGCCATGCCGTGCCATGCCGGTGCCATGCCGTGCCATGCCGGTGCCATGCCGTGCCATGCCGGTGCCATGCCGTGCCATGCCGGTGCCATGCCGGTGCCATGCCGTGCCATGCCGGTGCCATGCCGTGCCATGCCGGTGCCATGCCGGTGCCATGCCGTGCCATGCCGGTGCCATGCCGTGCCATGCCGTGCCATGCCGGTGCCATGCCGTGCCATGCCGTGCCATGCCGGTGCCATGCCGTGCCATGCCGTGCCATGCCGGTGCCATGCCGAGCCATGCCATTCGATGCCATTCCATGCCATTCCATGTCATTCCATGTCATTCCATGCCATTCCATGCCATTCCATGCCATTCCATGCCATTCCATGCCATTCCATGCCATTCCATGCCATTCCGTGCCATTCCATGCCATTCCGTGCCATTCCATGCCATTCCGTGCCATTCCATGCCATTCCGTGCCATTCCATGCCATTCCATGCCATTCCATGCCATTCCATGCCATTCCATGCCATTCCATGCCATTCCATGCCATTCCATGCCATTCCATGCCATTCCATGCCATTCCATGCCATTCCATGCCATTCCATGCCATTCCATGCCATTCCATGCCATTCCATGCCATTCCATGCCGTGCCATGCCATTCCATGCCGTGCCATGCCGGTGCCATGCCGTGCCATGCCGGTGCCATGCCGTGCCATGCCGCTGCCATGCCGTGCCATGCCGGTGCCATGCCGTGCCATGCCGGTGCCATGCCGTGCCATGCCGGTGCCATGCCGTGCCATGCCGGTGCCATGCCGTGCCATGCCGGTGCCATGCCGTGCCATGCCGGTGCCATGCCGTGCCATGCCGGTGCCATGCCGTGCCATGCCGGTGCCATGCCGTGCCATACCGGTGCCATGCCGTGCCATGCCGGTGCCATGCCGTGCCATGCCGGTGCCATGCCGTGCCATGCCGGTGCCATGCCGTGCCATGCCGGTGCCATGCCGTGCCATGCCGTGCCATGCCGGTGCCATGCCGTGCCATGCCGTGCCATGCCGGTGCCATGCCGTGCCATGCCGGTGCCATGCCGTGCCATGCCGTGCCATGCCGTGCCATGCCGTGCCATGCCGGTGCCATGCCGTGCCATGCCGGTGCCATGCCGTGCCATGCCGGTGCCATGCCGTGCCATGCCGGTGCCATGCCGTGCCATGCCGGTGCCATGCCGGTGCCATGCCGTGCCATGCCGGTGCCATGCCGTGCCATGCCGGTGCCATGCCGTGCCATGCCGTGCCATGCCGGTGCCATGCCGTGCCATGCCGGTGCCATGCCGTGCCATGCCGGTGCCATGCCGTGCCATGCCGGTGCCATGCCGTGCCATGCCGGTGCCATGCCGTGCCATGCCGGTGCCATGCCGTGCCATGCCGGTGCATGCCGTGCCATGCCGGTGCATGCCGTGCCATGCCGTGCCATGCCGTGCCATGCCGGTGCCATGCCGGTGCCATGCCGTGCCATGCCGTGCCATGCCGTGCCATGCCGGTGCCATGCCGTGCCATGCCGGTGCCATGCCGTGCCATGCCGGTGCATGCCGTGCCATGCCGGTGCATGCCGTGCCATGCCGGTGCATGCCGTGCCATGCCGTGCCATGCCGTGCCATGCCGGTGCCATGCCGGTGCCATGCCGTGCCATGCCGTGCCATGCCGGTGCCATGCCGTGCCATGCCGGTGCCATGCCGTGCCATGCCGGTGCCATGCCGTGCCATGCCGGTGCCATGCCGTGCCATGCCGTGCCATGCCGGTGCCATGCCGTGCCATGCCGGTGCCATGCCGAGCCATGCCGTGCCATGCCGGTGCCATGCCGTGCCATGCCGTGCCATGCCGGTGCCATGCCGTGCCATGCCGGTGCCATGCCGTGCCATGCCGTGCCATGCCGTGCCATGCGGTGCCATGCCATTCGATGCCATTCCATGCCATTCCATGTCATTCCATGTCATTCCATGTCATTCCATGCCATTCCATGCCATTCCATGCCATTCCATGTCATTACATGCCATTCCATGCCATTCCATGCCATTCCATGCCATTCCATGCCATTCCATGCCATTCCATGCCATTCCATGCCATTCCATGCCATTCCATGCCATTCCATGCCATTCCATGCCATTCCATGCCATTCCATGCCATTCCATGCCATTCCATGCCATTCCATGCCATTCCATGCCATTCCATGCCATTCCATGCCATTCCATGCCATTCCATGCCATTCCATGCCATTCCATGCCATTCCATGCCATTCCATGCCATTCCATGCCATTCCATGCCATTCCATGCCATTCCATGCCATTCCATGCCATTCCATGCCATTCCATGCCATTCCATGCCAGTCCATGCCAGTCCATGCCAGTCCATGCCATTCCATGCCATTCCATGCCACTCAATGCGGTGCCATGCCAGTCCATGCCATTCCATGCCATTCCATGCCACTCAATGCGGTGCCATGCCGTGCCATGCCGGTGCCATGCCGTGCCATGCCGTGCCATGCCGGTGCCATGCCGTGCCATGCCGGTGCCATGCCGTGCCATGCCGGTGCCATGCCGTGCCATGCCGGTGCCATGCCGTGCCATGCCGGTGCCATGCCGTGCCATGCCGGTGCCCTGCCGTGCCATGCCGTGCCATGCCGTGCCATGCCATTCCATGCCATTCCATGCCATTCCATGCCATTCCATGCCATTCCATGCCATTCCATGCCATTCCATGCCATTCCATGCCATTCCATGCCATTCCATGCCATTCCATGCCATTCCGTGCCATTCCATGCCATTCCGTGCCATTCCATGCCATTCCGTGCCATTCCCTGCCATTCCGTGCCATTCCATGCCATTCCGTGCCATTCCATGCCATTCCATGCCATTCCATGCCATTCCATGCCATTCCATGCCATTCCATGCCATTCCATGCCATTCCATGCCATTCCATGCCATTCCATGCCATTCCATGCCATTCCATGCCATTCCATGCCATTCCATGCCATTCCATGCCATTCCATGCCATTCCATGCCATTCCATGCCATTCCATGCCATTCCATGCCATTCCATGCCATTCCATGCCATTCCATGCCATTCCATGCCATTCCATGCCATTCCATGCCATTCCATGCCATTCCATGCCATTCCATGCCATTCCATGCCATTCCATGCCATTCCATGCCATTCCATGCCATTCCATGCCATTCCATGCCATTCCATGCCATTCCATGCCATTCCATGCCGTGCCATGCCGGTGCCATGCCGTGCCATGCCGGTGCCATGCCGTGCCATGCCGGTGCCATGCCGTGCCATGCCGGTGCCATGCCGTGCCATGCCGTGCCATGCCGGTGCCATGCCGTGCCATGCCGGTGCCATGCCGTGCCATGCCGGTGCCATGCCGTGCCATGCCGGTGCCATGCCGTGCCATGCCGGTGCCATGCCGGTGCCATGCCATTCCATGCCATTCCATGCCATTCCATGCCATTCCATGCCATTCCATGCCATTCCATGCCATTCCATGCCATTCCATGCCATTCCATGCCATTCCATGCCATTCCATGCCATTCCATGCCATTCCATGCCATTCCATGCCATTCCATGCCATTCCATGCCATTCCATGCCATTCCATGCCATTCCATGCCATTCCATGCCATTCCATGCCATTCCATGCCATTCCATGCCATTCCATGCCATTCCATGCCATTCCATGCCATTCCATGCCATTCCATGCCATTCCATGCCATTCCATGCCATTCCATGCCATTCCATGCCATTCCATGCCATTCCATGCCATTCCATGCCATTCCATGCCATTCCATGCCATTCCATGCCATTCCATGCCATTCCATGCCATTCCATGCCATTTCATGCCATTCCATGCCATTCCATGCCATTCCATGCCATTCCATGCCATTCCATGCCATTCCATGCCATTCCATGCCACTCCATGCCATTCCATGCCATTCCATGCCATTCCATGCCGGTGCCATGCCGTGCCATGCCGGTGCCATGCCGTGCCATGCCGGTGCCATGCCGTGCCATGCCGGTGCCATGGCGTGCCATGCCATTCCATGCCATTCCATGCCATTCCATGCCATTCCATGCCATTCCATGCCATTCCATGCCATTCCATGCCATTCCATGCCATTCCATGCCATTCCATGCCATTCCATGCCATTCCATGCCATTCCATGCCATTCCATGCCATTCCATGCCATTCCATGCCATTCCATGCCATTCCATGCCATTCCATGCCATTCCATGCCATTCCATGCCATTCCATGCCATTCCATGCCATTCCATGCCATTCCATGCCATTCCATGCCATTCCATGCCATTCCATGCCATTCCATGCCATTCCATGCCATTCCATGCCATTCCATGCCATTCCATGCCATTCCATGCCACTCAATGCGGTGCCATGCCGTGCCATGCCGGTGCCATGCCGTGCCATGCCGTGCCATGCCGGTGCCATGCCGTGCCATGCCGGTGCCATGCCGTGCCATGCCGGTGCCATGCCGTGCCATGCCGTGCCATGCCGGTGCCATGCCGTGCCATGCCGTGCCATGCCGGTGCCATGCCGTGCCATGCCGGTGCCATGCCGTGCCATGCCGTGCCATGCCGTGCCATGCGGTGCCATGCCATTCCATGCCATTCCATGCCAGTCCATGCCATTCCATGCCATTCCATGCCATTCCATGCCATTCCATGCCATTCCATGCCATTCCATGCCATTCCATGCCATTCCATGCCATTCCATGCCATTCCATGCCGTGCCATGCCATTCCATGCCGTGCCATGCCGGTGCCATGCCGTGCCATGCCGGTGCCATGCCGTGCCATGCCGGTGCCATGCCGTGCCATGCCGGTGCCATGCCGTGCCATGCCGGTGCCATGCCGTGCCATGCCGGTGCCATGCCGTGCCATGCCGGTGCCATGCCGGTGCCATGCCGTGCCATGCCGTGCCATGCCGTGCCATGCCGGTGCCATGCCGTGCCATGCAGGTGCCATGCCGTGCCATGCCGTGCCATGCCGGTGCCATGCCGTGCCATGCCGGTGCCATGCCGTGCCATGCCGGTGCCATGCCGTGCCATGCCGTGCCATGCCGGTGCCATGCCGTGCCATGCCGGTGCCATGCCGTGCCATGCCGGTGCCATGCCGTGCCATGCCGGTGCCATGCCGTGCCATGCCGGTGCCATGCCGTGCCATGCGGGTGCCATGCCGTGCCATGCCGGTGCCATGCCGTCCCATGCCGGTGCCATGCCGTGCCATGCCGTGCCATGCCGGTGCCATGCCGTGCCATGCCGGTGCCATGCCGTGCCACGCCGGTGCCATGCCGTGCCATGCCGGTGCCATGCCGTGCCATGCCGGTGCCATGCCGTGCCATGCCGGTGCCATGCCGTGCCATGCCGGTGCCATGCCGTGCCATGCCGGTGCCATGCCGTGCCATGCCGGTGCCATGCCGTGCCATGTCGGTGCCATGCCGTGCCATGCCGTGCCATGCCGTGCCATGCCGTGCCATGCCGTGCCATGCCGGTGCCATGCCGTGCCATGCCGGTGCCATGCCGTGCCATGCGGTGCCATGCCGTTCCATGCCATTCCATGCCATTCCATGCCATTCCATGCCATTCCATGCCATTCCATGCCAGTCCATGCCAGTCCATGCCAGTCCATGCCACTCCATGCCATTCCATGCCACTCAATGCGGTGCCATGCCGTGCCATGCCGGTGCCATGCCGTGCCATGCCGGTGCCATGCCGTGCCATGCCGGTGCCATGCCGTGCCATGCCGGTGACATGCCGTGCCATGCCGGTGCCATGCGGTGCCATGCCGTGCCATGCCGGTGCCATGCGGTGCCATGCCGGTGCCATGCCGTGCCATGCCGTGCCATGCCGGTGCCATGCCGTGCCATGCCGGTGCCATGCCGAGCCATGCCGTGCCATGCCGGTGCCATGCCGTGCCATGCCGTGCCATGCCGTGCCATGCCGGTGCCATGCCGTGCCATGCCGGTGCCATGCCGTGCCATGCCGTGCCATGCCATTCGATGCCATTCCATGCCATTCCATGTCATTCCATGTCATTCCATGTCATTCCATGCCATTCCATGCCATTCCATGCCATTCCATGCCATTCCATGTCATTACATGCCATTCCATGCCATTCCATGCCATTCCATGCCATTCCATGCCATTCCATGCCATTCCATGCCATTCCATGCCATTCCATGCCATTCCATGCCATTCCATGCCATTCCATGCCATTCCATGCCATTCCATGCCAGTCCATGCCAGTCCATGCCAGTCCATGCCATTCCATGCCATTCCATGCCACTCAATGCGGTGCCATGCCAGTCCATGCCATTCCATGCCATTCCATGCCACTCAATGCGGTGCCATGCCGTGCCATGCCGGTGCCATGCCGTGCCATGCCGGTGCCATGCCGTGCCATGCCGGTGCCATGCCGTGCCATGCCGGTGCCATGCCGTGCCATGCCGGTGCCATGCCGTGCCATGCCGGTGCCATGCCGTGCCATGCCGGTGCCATGCCGTGCCATGCCGTGCCATGCCGGTGCCATGCCGGTGCCATGCCGTGCCATGCCGTGCCATGCCGTGCCATGCCGGTGCCATGCCGTGCCATGCAGGTGCCATGCCGTGCCATGCCGTGCCATGCCGGTGCCATGCCGTGCCATGCCGGTGCCATGCCGTGCCATGCCGGTGCCATGCCGTGCCATGCCGTGCCATGCCGGTGCCATGCCGTGCCATGCCGGTGCCATGCCGTGCCATGCCGGTGCCATGCCGTGCCATGCCGGTGCCATGCCGTGCCATGCCGGTGCCATGCCGTGCCATGCCGGTGCCATGCCGTGCCATGCCGGTGCCATGCCGTCCCATGCCGGTGCCATGCCGTGCCATGCCGTGCCATGCCGGTGCCATGCCGTGCCATGCCGGTGCCATGCCGTGCCACGCCGGTGCCATGCCGTGCCATGCCGGTGCCATGCCGTGCCATGCCGGTGCCATGCCGTGCCATGCCGGTGCCATGCCGTGCCATGCCGGTGCCATGCCGTGCCATGCCGGTGCCATGCCGTGCCATGCCGGTGCCATGCCGTGCCATGTCGGTGCCATGCCGTGCCATGCCGTGCCATGCCGTGCCATGCCGTGCCATGCCGTGCCATGCCGGTGCCATGCCGTGCCATGCCGGTGCCATGCCGTGCCATGCGGTGCCATGCCGTTCCATGCCATTCCATGCCATTCCATGCCATTCCATGCCATTCCATGCCATTCCATGCCAGTCCATGCCAGTCCATGCCAGTCCATGCCACTCCATGCCATTCCATGCCACTCAATGCGGTGCCATGCCGTGCCATGCCGGTGCCATGCCGTGCCATGCCGGTGCCATGCCGTGCCATGCCGGTGCCATGCCGTGCCATGCCGGTGCCATGCCGTGCCATGCCGGTGCCATGCCGGTGACATGCCGTGCCATGCCGGTGCCATGCGGTGCCATGCCGTGCCATGCCGGTGCCATGCGGTGCCATGCCGGTGCCATGCCGTGCCATGCCGTGCCATGCCGGTGCCATGCCGTGCCATGCCGGTGCC
This sequence comes from Cryptus armator, assembly GCA_963971235.1. Lineage (NCBI taxonomy): Eukaryota > Metazoa > Arthropoda > Insecta > Hymenoptera > Ichneumonidae > Cryptus > Cryptus armator. The sequence continues at coordinate 576,391 of CAXARG010000165.1, read as the reverse complement.
ATGCCGAGCCATGCCGTGCCATGCCGGTGCCATGCCGTGCCATGCCGTGCCATGCCGTGCCATGCCGGTGCCATGCCGTGCCATGCCGGTGCCATGCCGTGCCATGCCGTGCCATGCCGTGCCATGCGGTGCCATGCCATTCGATGCCATTCCATGCCATTCCATGTCATTCCATGTCATTCCATGTCATTCCATGCCATTCCATGCCATTCCATGCCATTCCATGCCATTCCATGTCATTACATGCCATTCCATGCCATTCCATGCCATTCCATGCCATTCCATGCCATTCCATGCCATTCCATGCCATTCCATGCCATTCCATGCCATTCCATGCCATTCCATGCCATTCCATGCCATTCCATGCCATTCCATGCCAGTCCATGCCAGTCCATGCCAGTCCATGCCATTCCATGCCATTCCATGCCACTCAATGCGGTGCCATGCCAGTCCATGCCATTCCATGCCATTCCATGCCACTCAATGCGGTGCCATGCCGTGCCATGCCGGTGCCATGCCGTGCCATGCCGGTGCCATGCCGTGCCATGCCGGTGCCATGCCGTGCCATGCCGGTGCCATGCCGTGCCATGCCGGTGCCATGCCGTGCCATGCCGGTGCCATGCCGTGCCATGCCGGTGCCATGCCGTGCCATGCCGGTGCCATGCCGTGCCATGCCGGTGCCATGCCGTGCCATGCCGGTGCCATGCCGTGCCATGCCGGTGCCATGCCGTGCCATGCCGGTGCCATGCCGTGCCATGCCGGTGCCATGCCGTGCCATGCCGGTGCCATGCCGTGCCATGCCGGTGCCATGCCGTGCCATGCCGGTGCCATGCCGTGCCATGCCGGTGCCATGCCGTGCCATGCCGTGCCATGCCGGTGCCATGCCGTGCCATGCCGGTGCCATGCCGTGCCATGCCGTGCCATGCCGTGCCATGCCGGTGCCATGCCGTGCCATGCCGGTGCCATGCCGTGCCATGCCGGTGCCATGCCGTGCCATGCCGTGCCATGCCGTGCCATGCCGGTGCCATGCCGTGCCATGCCGTGCCATGCCGTGCCATGCCGGTGCCATGCCGTGCCATGCCGGTGCCATGCCATTCCATGCCATTCCATGCCATTCCATGCCATTCCATGCCATTCCATGCCATTCCATGCCATTCCATGCCATTCCATGCCATTCCATGCCATTCCATGCCATTCCATGCCATTCCATGCCATTCCATGCCATTCCATGCCATTCCATGCCATTCCATGCCATTCCATGCCATTCCATGCCATTCCATGCCATTCCATGCCATTCCATGCCATTCCATGCCATTCCATGCCATTCCATGCCATTCCATGCCATTCCATGCCATTCCATGCCATTCCATGCCATTCCATGCCATTCCATGCCATTCCATGCCATTCCATGCCGTGCCATGCCGGTGCCATGCCGTGCCATGCCGGTGCCATGCCGTGCCATGCCGGTGCCATGCCGTGCCATGCCGGTGCCATGCCGTGCCATGCCGGTGCCATGCCGTGCCATGCCGGTGCCATGCCGTGCCATACCGGTGCCATGCCGTGCCATGCCGGTGCCATGCCGTGCCATGCCGGTGCCATGCCGTGCCATGCCGGTGCCATGCCGTGCCATGCCGGTGCCATGCCGTGCCATGCCGTGCCATGCCGGTGCCATGCCGTGCCATGCCGGTGCCATGCCGTGCCATGCCGTGCCATGCCGTGCCATGCGGTGCCATGCCATTCGATGCCATTCCATGCCATTCCATGTCATTACATGCCATTCCATGCCATTCCATGCCATTCCATGCCATTCCATGCCATTCCATGCCATTCCATGCCATTCCATGCCATTCCATGCCATTCCATGCCATTCCATGCCATTCCATGCCATTCCATGCCATTCCATGCCATTCCATGCCATTCCATGCCATTCCATGCCATTCCATGCCATTCCATGCCATTCCATGCCATTCCATGCCATTCCATGCCATTCCATGCCATTCCATGCCATTCCATGCCATTCCATGCCATTCCATGCCATTCCATGCCAGTCCATGCCAGTCCATGCCAGTCCATGCCATTCCATGCCATTCCATGCCACTCAATGCGGTGCCATGCCAGTCCATGCCATTCCATGCCATTCCATGCCACTCAATGCGGTGCCATGCCGTGCCATGCCGGTGCCATGCCGTGCCATGCCGGTGCCATGCCGTGCCATGCCGTGCCATGCCGGTGCCATGCCGTGCCATGCCGGTGCCATGCCGTGCCATGCCGGTGCCATGCCGTGCCATGCCGGTGCCATGCCGTGCCATGCCGGTGCCATGCCGTGCCATGCCGGTGCCATGCCGTGCCATGCCGGTGCCATGCCGTGCCATGCCGGTGCCATGCCGTGCCATGCCGTGCCATGCCGTGCCATGCCATTCCATGCCATTCCATGCCATTCCATGCCATTCCATGCCATTCCATGCCATTCCATGCCATTCCATGCCATTCCATGCCATTCCATGCCATTCCATGCCATTCCATGCCATTCCATGCCATTCCATGCCATTCCATGCCATTCCATGCCATTCCATGCCATTCCATGCCATTCCATGCCGTGCCATGCCGGTGCCATGCCGTGCCATGCCGGTGCCATGCCGTGCCATGCCGTGCCATGCCGGTGCCATGCCGTGCCATGCCGGTGCCATGCCGTGCCATGCCGGTGCCATGCCGTGCCATGCCGGTGCCATGCCGTGCCATGCCGGTGCCATGCCGGTGCCATGCCATTCCATGCCATTCCATGCCATTCCATGCCATTCCATGCCATTCCATGCCATTCCATGCCATTCCATGCCATTCCATGCCATTCCATGCCATTCCATGCCATTCCATGCCATTCCATGCCATTCCATGCCATTCCATGCCATTCCATGCCATTCCATGCCATTCCATGCCATTCCATGCCATTCCATGCCATTCCATGCCATTCCATGCCATTCCATGCCATTCCATGCCATTCCATGCCATTCCATGCCATTCCATGCCATTCCATGCCATTCCATGCCATTCCATGCCATTCCATGCCATTCCATGCCATTCCATGCCATTCCATGCCGGTGCCATGCCGTGCCATGCCGGTGCCATGCCGTGCCATGCCGGTGCCATGCCGTGCCATGCCGGTGCCATGCCGTGCCATGCCATTCCATGCCATTCCATGCCATTCCATGCCATTCCATGCCATTCCATGCCATTCCATGCCATTCCATGCCATTCCATGCCATTCCATGCCATTCCATGCCATTCCATGCCATTCCATGCCATTCCATGCCATTCCATGCCATTCCATGCCATTCCATGCCATTCCATGCCATTCCATGCCATTCCATGCCATTCCATGCCATTCCATGCCATTCCATGCCATTCCATGCCATTCCATGCCATTCCATGCCATTCCATGCCATTCCATGCCATTCCATGCCATTCCATGCCATTCCATGCCATTCCATGCCATTCCATGCCATTCCATGCCATTCCATGCCATTCCATGCCATTCCATGCCATTCCATGCCATTCCATGCCATTCCATGCCGGTGCCATGCCGTGCCATGCCGGTGCCATGCCGTGCCATGCCGGTGCCATGCCGTGCCATGCCGGTGCCATGCCGTGCCATGCCATTCCATGCCATTCCATGCCATTCCATGCCATTCCATGCCATTCCATGCCATTCCATGCCATTCCATGCCATTCCATGCCATTCCATGCCATTCCATGCCATTCCATGCCATTCCATGCCATTCCATGCCATTCCATGCCATTCCATGCCATTCCATGCCATTCCATGCCATTCCATGCCATTCCATGCCATTCCATGCCATTCCATGCCATTCCATGCCATTCCATGCCATTCCATGCCATTCCATGCCATTCCATGCCATTCCATGCCATTCCATGCCATTCCATGCCATTCCATGCCATTCCATGCCATTCCATGCCATTCCATGCCATTCCATGCCATTCCATGCCATTCCATGCCATTCCATGCCATTCCATGCCATTCCATGCCACTCAATGCGGTGCCATGCCGGTGCCATGCCGTGCCATGCCGGTGCCATGCCGTGCCATGCCGTGCCATGCCGGTGCCATGCCGTGCCATGCCGTGCCATGCCGGTGCCATGCCGTGCCATGCCGGTGCCATGCCGTGCCATGCCGTGCCATGCCGTGCCATGCGGTGCCATGCCATTCCATGCCATTCCATGCCAGTCCATGCCATTCCATGTCATTCCATGCCATTCCATGCCATTCCATGCCATTCCATGCCATTCCATGCCATTCCGTGCCATTCCATGCCATTCCGTGCCATTCCATGCCATTCCATGCCATTCCATGCCATTCCATGCCATTCCATGCCATTCCATGCCATTCCATGCCATTCCATGCCATTCCATGCCATTCCATGCCATTCCATGCCATTCCATGCCATTCCATGCCATTCCATGCCATTCCATGCCATTCCATGCCGTGCCATGCCGGTGCCATGCCGTGCCATGCCGGTGCCATGCCGTGCCATGCCGGTGCCATGCCGTGCCATGCCGGTGCCATGCCGTGCCATGCCGGTGCCATGCCGTGCCATGCCGGTGCCATGCCGTGCCATGCCGGTGCCATGCCGTGCCATGCCGGTGCCATGCCGTGCCATGCCGGTGCCATGCCGTGCCATGCCGGTGCCATGCCGTGCCATGCCGGTGCCATGCCGTGCCATGCCGGTGCCATGCCGTGCCATGCCGGTGCCATGCCGTGCCATGCCGGTGCCATGCCGTGCCATGCCGTGCCATGCCGGTGCCATGCCGTGCCATGCCGGTGCCATGCCGTGCCATGCCGTGCCATGCCGGTGCCATGCCGTGCCATGCCGGTGCCATGCCGTGCCATGCCGTGCCATGCCGGTGCCATGCCGTGCCATGCCGTGCCATGCCGTGCCATGCGGTGCCATGCCATTCGATGCCATTCCATGCCATTCCATGCCATTCCATGCCATTCCATGCCATTCCATGCCATTCCATGCCATTCCATGCCATTCCATGCCATTCCATGCCATTCCATGCCATTCCATGCCATTCCATGCCATTCCATGCCATTCCATGCCATTCCATGCCATTCCATGCCAGTCCATGCCAGTCCATGCCAGTCCATGCCATTCCATGCCATTCCATGCCACTCAATGCGGTGCCATGCCGTGCCATGCCGGTGCCATGCCGTGCCATGCCGGTGCCATGCCGTGCCATGCCGGTGCCATGCCGTGCCATGCCGGTGCCATGCCGTGCCATGCCGGTGCCATGCCGTGCCATGCCGGTGCCATGCCGTGCCATGCCGGTGCCATGCCGTGCCATGCCGGTGCCATGCCGTGCCATGCCGGTGCCATGCCGTGCCATGCCGGTGCCATGCCGTGCCATGCCGGTGCCATGCCGTGCCATGCCGGTGCCATGCCGTGCCATGCCGGTGCCATGCCGTGCCATGCCGTGCCATGCCGTGCCATGCCATTCCATGCCATTCCATGCCATTCCATGCCATTCCATGCCATTCCATGCCATTCCATGCCATTCCATGCCATTCCATGCCATTCCATGCCATTCCGTGCCATTCCATGCCATTCCGTGCCATTCCATGCCATTCCGTGCCATTCCATGCCATTCCATGCCATTCCATGCCATTCCATGCCATTCCATGCCATTCCATGCCATTCCATGCCATTCCATGCCATTCCATGCCATTCCATGCCATTCCATGCCATTCCATGCCATTCCATGCCATTCCATGCCATTCCATGCCATTCCATGCCATTCCATGCCATTCCATGCCATTCCATGCCATTCCATGCCATTCCATGCCAATCCATGCCATTCCATGCCATTCCATGCCATTCCATGCCATTCCATGCCGTGCCATGCCGGTGCCATGCCGTGCCATGCCGGTGCCATGCCGTGCCATGCCGGTGCCATGCCGTGCCATGCCGGTGCCATGCCGTGCCATGCCGGTGCCATGCCGTGCCATGCCGGTGCCATGCCGTGCCATGCCGGTGCCATGCCGTGCCATGCCGGTGCCATGCCGTGCCATGCCGGTGCCATGCCGTGCCATGCCGGTGCCATGCCGTGCCATGCCGTGCCATGCCGGTGCCATGCCATTCCATGCCATTCCATGCCATTCCATGCCAGTCCATGCCATTCCATGCCATTCCATGCCATTCCATGCCATTCCATGCCATTCCATGCCATTCCATGCCATTCCATGCCATTCCATGCCATTCCATGCCATTCCATGCCATTCCATGCCATTCCATGCCATTCCATGCCATTCCATGCCATTCCATGCCATTCCATGCCATTCCATGCCATTCCATGCCATTCCATGCCATTCCATGCCATTCCATCTCATTCCATGCCGTGCCATGCCGGTGCCATGCCGTGCCATGCCGGTGCCATGCCGTGCCATGCCGGTGCCATGCCGTGCCATGCCGGTGCCATGCCGTGCCATGCCGGTGCCATGCCGTGCCATGCCGGTGCCATGCCGTGCCATGCCGGTGCCATGCCGTGCCATGCCGGTGCCATGCCGTGCCATGCCGGTGCCATGCCGTGCCATGCCGGTGCCATGCCGTGCCATGCCGGTGCCATGCCGTGCCATGCCGGTGCCATGCCGTGCCATGCCGGTGCCATGCCGTGCCATGCCGGTGCCATGCCGTGCCATGCCGGTGCCATGCCGTGCCATGCCGGTGCCATGCCGTGCCATGCCGGTGCCATGCCGTGCCATGCCGGTGCCATGCCGTGCCATGCCGGTGCCATGCCGTGCCATGCCGTGCCATGCCGGTGCCATGCCGTGCCATGCCGGTGCCATGCCGTGCCATGCCGTGCCATGCCGGTGCCATGCCGTGCCATGCCGTGCCATGCCGGTGCCATGCCGTGCCATGCCGTGCCATGCCGGTGCCATGCCGTGCCATGCCGTGCCATGCCGGTGCCATGCCGTGCCATGCCGGTGCCATGCCGTGCCATGCCGGTGCCATGCCGTGCCATGCCGTGCCATGCCGGTGCCATGCCGTGCCATGCCGGTGCCATGCCGTGCCATGCCGGTGCCATGCCGTGCCATGCCGGTGCCATGCCGTGCCATGCCGGTGCCATGCCGTGCCATGCCGGTGCCATGCCGGTGCCATGCCGTGCCATGCCGGTGCCATGCCGTGCCATGCCGGTGCCATGCCGTGCCATGCCGTGCCATGCCGTGCCATGCCGGTGCCATGCCGGTGCCATGCCGTGCCATGCCGTGCCATGCCGGTGCCATGCCGTGCCATGCCGGTGCCATGCCGTGCCATGCCGGTGCCATGCCGTGCCATGCCGGTGCCATGCCGTGCCATGCCGGTGCCATGCCGTGCCATGCCGTGCCATGCCGGTGTCATGCCGTGCCATGCCGGTGCCATGCCGTGCCATGCCGTGCCATGCCGGTGCCATGCCGTGCCATGCCGGTGCCATGCCGTGCCATGCCGGTGCCATGCCGTGGCCATGCCGTGCCATGCCGGTGCCATGCCGTGCCATGCCGGTGCCATGCCGTGCCATGCCGGTGCCATGCCGTGCCATGCCGGTGCCATGCCGTGCCATGCCGGTGCCATGCCGTGCCATGCCGGTGCCATGCCGTGCCATGCCGGTGCCATGCCGTGCCATGCCGGTGCCATGCCGGTGCCATGCCGTGCCATGCCGGTGCCATGCCGTGCCATGCCGTGCCATGCCGGTGCCATGCCGTGCCATGCCGTGCCATGCCGTGCCATGCCGTGCCATGCCATTCGATGCCATTCCATGCCATTCCATGTCATTCCATGTCATTCCATGCCATTCCATGCCATTCCATGCCATTCCATGCCATTCCATGCCATTCCATGCCATTCCGTGCCATTCCATGCCATTCCGTGCCATTCCATGCCATTCCGTGCCATTCCATGCCATTCCATGCCATTCCATGCCATTCCATGCCATTCCATGCCATTCCATGCCATTCCATGCCATTCCATGCCATTCCATGCCATTCCATGCCATTCCATGCCATTCCATGCCATTCCATGCCATTCCATGCCATTCCATGCCATTCCATGCCATTCCATGCCATTCCATGCCATTCCATGCCATTCCATGCCATTCCATGCCATTCCATGCCATTCCATGCCATTCCATGCCATTCCATGCCATTCCATGCCATTCCATGCCATTCCATGCCATTCCATGCCATTCCATGCCATTCCATGCCATTCCATGCCATTCCATGCCATTCCATGCCATTCCATGCCATTCCATGCCATTCCATGCCATTCCATGCCATTCCATGCCGTGCCATGCCATTCCATGCCGTGCCATGCCATTCCATGCCGTGCCATGCCATTCCATGCCGTGCCATGCCGGTGCCATGCCGTGCCATGCCGGTGCCATGCCGTGCCATGCCGGTGCCATGCCATTCCATGCCATTCCATGCCATTCCAGGCCGGTGCCATGCCGTGCCATGCCGGTGCCATGCCGTGCCATGCCGGTGCCATGCCGTGCCATGCCGGTGCCATGCCGTGCCATGCCGGTGCCATGCCGTGCCATGCCGGTGCCATGCCGTGCCATGCCGGTGCCATGCCGTGCCATGCCGGTGCCATGCCGTGCCATGCCGGTGCCATGCCGTGCCATGCCGGTGCCATGCCGTGCCATGCCGGTGCCATGCCGTGCCATGCCGGTGCCATGCCGTGCCATGCCGGTGCCATGCCGTGCCATGCCGGTGCCATGCCGTGCCATGCCGGTGCCATGCCGTGCCATACCGGTGCCATGCCGTGCCATGCCGGTGCCATGCCGTGCCATGCCGGTGCCATGCCGTGCCATGCCGGTGCCATGCCGTGCCATGCCGTGCCATGCCGGTGCCATGCCGTGCCATGCCGTGCCATGCCGGTGCCATGCCGTGCCATGCCGGTGCCATGCCGTGCCATGCCGTGCCATGCCGTGCCATGCCGTGCCATGCCGGTGCCATGCCGTGCCATGCCGGTGCCATGCCGTGCCATGCCGGTGCCATGCCGTGCCATGCCGGTGCCATGCCGTGCCATGCCGGTGCCATGCCGTGCCATGCCGGTGCCATGCCGTGCCATGCCATTCCATGCCATTCCATGCCATTCCATGCCATTCCATGCCATTCCATGCCATTCCATGCCATTCCATGCCATTCCATGCCATTCCGTGCCATTCCATGCCATTCCGTGCCATTCCATGCCATTCCGTGCCATTCCATGCCATTCCGTGCCATTCCATGCCATTCCATGCCATTCCATGCCATTCCATGCCATTCCATGCCATTCCATGCCATTCCATGCCATTCCATGCCATTCCATGCCATTCCATGCCATTCCATGCCATTCCATGCCATTCCATGCCATTCCATGCCATTCCATGCCATTCCATGCCATTCCATGCCATTCCATGCCATTCCATGCCATTCCATGCCATTCCATGCCATTCCATGCCATTCCATGCCATTCCATGCCATTCCATGCCATTCCATGCCATTCCATGCCATTCCATGCCATTCCATGCCATTCCATGCCATTCCATGCCATTCCATGCCGGTGCCATGCCGTGCCATGCCGGTGCCATGCCGTGCCATGCCGGTGCCATGCCGTGCCATGCCGGTGCCATGCCGTGCCATGCCATTCCATGCCATTCCATGCCATTCCATGCCATTCCATGCCATTCCATGCCATTCCATGCCATTCCATGCCATTCCATGCCATTCCATGCCATTCCATGCCATTCCATGCCATTCCATGCCATTCCATGCCATTCCATGCCATTCCATGCCATTCCATGCCATTCCATGCCATTCCATGCCATTCCATGCCATTCCATGCCATTCCATGCCATTCCATGCCATTCCATGCCATTCCATGCCATTCCATGCCATTCCATGCCATTCCATGCCATTCCATGCCATTCCATGCCATTCCATGCCATTCCATGCCATTCCATGCCATTCCATGCCATTCCATGCCACTCAATGCGGTGCCATGCCGGTGCCATGCCGTGCCATGCCGGTGCCATGCCGTGCCATGCCGTGCCATGCCGGTGCCATGCCGTGCCATGCCGTGCCATGCCGGTGCCATGCCGTGCCATGCCGGTGCCATGCCGTGCCATGCCGTGCCATGCCGTGCCATGCGGTGCCATGCCATTCCATGCCATTCCATGCCAGTCCATGCCATTCCATGTCATTCCATGCCATTCCATGCCATTCCATGCCATTCCATGCCATTCCATGCCATTCCGTGCCATTCCATGCCATTCCGTGCCATTCCATGCCATTCCATGCCATTCCATGCCATTCCATGCCATTCCATGCCATTCCATGCCATTCCATGCCATTCCATGCCATTCCATGCCATTCCATGCCATTCCATGCCATTCCATGCCATTCCATGCCATTCCATGCCATTCCATGCCATTCCATGCCATTCCATGCCGTGCCATGCCGGTGCCATGCCGTGCCATGCCGGTGCCATGCCGTGCCATGCCGGTGCCATGCCGTGCCATGCCGGTGCCATGCCGTGCCATGCCGGTGCCATGCCGTGCCATGCCGGTGCCATGCCGTGCCATGCCGGTGCCATGCCGTGCCATGCCGGTGCCATGCCGTGCCATGCCGGTGCCATGCCGTGCCATGCCGGTGCCATGCCGTGCCATGCCGGTGCCATGCCGTGCCATGCCGGTGCCATGCCGTGCCATGCCGTGCCATGCCGGTGCCATGCCGTGCCATGCCGGTGCCATGCCGTGCCATGCCGTGCCATGCCGGTGCCATGCCGTGCCATGCCGGTGCCATGCCGTGCCATGCCGTGCCATGCCGGTGCCATGCCGTGCCATGCCGTGCCATGCCGTGCCATGCGGTGCCATGCCATTCGATGCCATTCCATGCCATTCCATGCCATTCCATGCCATTCCATGCCATTCCATGCCATTCCATGCCATTCCATGCCATTCCATGCCATTCCATGCCATTCCATGCCATTCCATGCCATTCCATGCCATTCCATGCCATTCCATGCCATTCCATGCCATTCCATGCCAGTCCATGCCAGTCCATGCCAGTCCATGCCATTCCATGCCATTCCATGCCACTCAATGCGGTGCCATGCCGTGCCATGCCGGTGCCATGCCGTGCCATGCCGGTGCCATGCCGTGCCATGCCGGTGCCATGCCGTGCCATGCCGGTGCCATGCCGTGCCATGCCGGTGCCATGCCGTGCCATGCCGGTGCCATGCCGTGCCATGCCGGTGCCATGCCGTGCCATGCCGGTGCCATGCCGTGCCATGCCGGTGCCATGCCGTGCCATGCCGGTGCCATGCCGTGCCATGCCGGTGCCATGCCGTGCCATGCCGGTGCCATGCCGTGCCATGCCGGTGCCATGCCGTGCCATGCCGGTGCCATGCCGTGCCATGCCGTGCCATGCCGTGCCATGCCATTCCATGCCATTCCATGCCATTCCATGCCATTCCATGCCATTCCATGCCATTCCATGCCATTCCATGCCATTCCATGCCATTCCATGCCATTCCGTGCCATTCCATGCCATTCCGTGCCATTCCATGCCATTCCGTGCCATTCCATGCCATTCCATGCCATTCCATGCCATTCCATGCCATTCCATGCCATTCCATGCCATTCCATGCCATTCCATGCCATTCCATGCCATTCCATGCCATTCCATGCCATTCCATGCCATTCCATGCCATTCCATGCCATTCCATGCCATTCCATGCCATTCCATGCCAATCCATGCCATTCCATGCCATTCCATGCCATTCCATGCCATTCCATGCCGTGCCATGCCGGTGCCATGCCGTGCCATGCCGGTGCCATGCCGTGCCATGCCGGTGCCATGCCGTGCCATGCCGGTGCCATGCCGTGCCATGCCGGTGCCATGCCGTGCCATGCCGGTGCCATGCCGTGCCATGCCGGTGCCATGCCGTGCCATGCCGGTGCCATGCCGTGCCATGCCGGTGCCATGCCGTGCCATGCCGGTGCCATGCCGTGCCATGCCGGTGCCATGCCGTGCCATGCCGGTGCCATGCCGTGCCATGCCGGTGCCATGCCGTGCCATGCCGGTGCCATGCCGTGCCATGCCGGTGCCATGCCGTGCCATGCCGGTGCCATGCCATTCCATGCCATTCCATGCCATTCCATGCCGGTGCCATGCCGTGCCATGCCGGTGCCATGCCGTGCCATGCCGGTGCCATGCCGAGCCATGCCGTGCCATGCCGGTGCCATGCCGTGCCATGCCGTGCCATGCCGTGCCATGCCGGTGCCATGCCGTGCCATGCCGGTGCCATGCCGTGCCATGCCGTGCCATGCCGTGCCATGCCGTGCCATGCGGTGCCATGCCATTCGATGCCATTCCATGCCATTCCATGTCATTCCATGTCATTCCATGTCATTCCATGCCATTCCATGCCATTCCATGCCATTCCATGCCATTCCATGTCATTACATGCCATTCCATGCCATTCCATGCCATTCCATGCCATTCCATGCCATTCCATGCCATTCCATGCCATTCCATGCCATTCCATGCCATTCCATGCCATTCCATGCCATTCCATGCCATTCCATGCCATTCCATGCCATTCCATGCCATTCCATGCCATTCCATGCCATTCCATGCCATTCCATGCCATTCCATGCCATTCCATGCCATTCCATGCCATTCCATGCCATTCCATGCCATTCCATGCCATTCCATGCCATTCCATGCCATTCCATGCCATTCCATGCCATTCCATGCCATTCCATGCCGTGCCATGCCGGTGCCATGCCGTGCCATGCCGGTGCCATGCCGTGCCATGCCGGTGCCATGCCGTGCCATGCCGGTGCATGCCGTGCCATGCCGGTGCATGCCGTGCCATGCCGTGCCATGCCGTGCCATGCCGTGCCATGCCGTGCCATGCCGGTGCCATGCCGTGCCATGCCGGTGCCATGCCGTGCCATGCCGGTGCATGCCGTGCCATGCCGGTGCATGCCGTGCCATGCCGTGCCATGCCGTGCCATGCCGGTGCCATGCCGGTGCCATGCCGTGCCATGCCGTGCCATGCCGGTGCCATGCCGTGCCATGCCGGTGCCATGCCGTGCCATGCCGTGCCATGCCGGTGCCATGCCGTGCCATGCCGGTGCCATGCCGTGCCATGCCGTGCCATGCCGGTGACATGCCGTGCCATGCCGGTGCCATGCGGTGCCATGCCGGTGCCATGCCGTGCCATGCCGGTGCCATGCCGTGCCATGCCGGTGCCATGCCGTGCCATGCCGGTGCCATGCCGTGCCATGCCGTGCCATGCCGGTGCCATGCCGTGCCATGCCGGTGCCATGCCGAGCCATGCCGTGCCATGCCGGTGCCATGCCGTGCCATGCCGTGCCATGCCGTGCCATGCCGGTGCCATGCCGTGCCATGCCGGTGCCATGCCGTGCCATGCCGTGCCATGCCGTGCCATGCGGTGCCATGCCATTCGATGCCATTCCATGCCATTCCATGTCATTCCATGTCATTCCATGTCATTCCATGCCATTCCATGCCATTCCATGTCATTCCATGCCATTCCATGCCATTCCATGCCATTCCATGCCATTCCATGTCATTACATGCCATTCCATGCCATTCCATGCCATTCCATGCCATTCCATGCCATTCCATGCCATTCCATGCCATTCCATGCCATTCCATGCCATTCCATGCCATTCCATGCCATTCCATGCCATTCCATGCCATTCCATGCCATTCCATGCCATTCCATGCCATTCCATGCCAGTCCATGCCAGTCCATGCCAGTCCATGCCATTCCATGCCATTCCATGCCACTCAATGCGGTGCCATGCCAGTCCATGCCATTCCATGCCATTCCATGCCACTCAATGCGGTGCCATGCCGTGCCATGCCGGTGCCATGCCGTGCCATGCCGGTGCCATGCCGTGCCATGCCGGTGCCATGCCGTGCCATGCCGGTGCCATGCCGTGCCATGCCGGTGCCATGCCGTGCCATGCCGGTGCCATGCCGTGCCATGCCGGTGCCATGCCGTGCCATGCCGGTGCCATGCCGTGCCATGCCGGTGCCATGCCGTGCCATGCCGGTGCCATGCCGTGCCATGCCGGTGCCATGCCGTGCCATGCCGTGCCATGCCGTGCCATGCCATTCCATGCCATTCCATGCCATTCCATGCCATTCCATGCCATTCCATGCCATTCCATGCCATTCCATGCCATTCCATGCCATTCCATGCCATTCCATGCCATTCCATGCCATTCCATGCCATTCCATGCCATTCCATGCCATTCCATGCCATTCCATGCCATTCCATGCCATTCCATGCCATTCCATGCCATTCCATGCCATTCCATGCCATTCCATGCCATTCCATGCCATTCCATGCCATTCCATGCCATTCCATGCCATTCCATGCCATTCCATGCCATTCCATGCCATTCCATGCCATTCCATGCCATTCCATGCCATTCCATGCCATTCCATGCCATTCCATGCCATTCCATGCCATTCCATGCCATTCCATGCCATTCCATGCCATTCCATGCCATTCCATGCCATTCCATGCCATTCCATGCCATTCCATGCCATTCCATGCCATTCCATGCCATTCCATGCCATTCCATGCCATTCCATGCCATTCCATGCCATTCCATGCCATTCCATGCCATTCCATGCCATTCCATGCCATTCCATGCCATTCCATGCCATTCCATGCCATTCCATGCCATTCCATGCCGTGCCATGCCGGTGCCATGCCGTGCCATGCCGGTGCCATGCCGTGCCATGCCGGTGCCATGCCGTGCCATGCCGGTGCCATGCCGTGCCATGCCGGTGCCATGCCGTGCCATGCCGGTGCCATGCCGTGCCATGCCGGTGCCATGCCGTGCCATGCCGGTGCCATGCCGTGCCATGCCGGTGCCATGCCGTGCCATGCCGGTGCCATGCCGTGCCATGCCGGTGCCATGCCGTGCCATGCCGGTGCCATGCCATTCCATGCCATTCCATGCCATTCCATGCCGGTGCCATGCCGTGCCATGCCGGTGCCATGCCGTGCCATGCCGGTGCCATGCCGAGCCATGCCGTGCCATGCCGGTGCCATGCCGTGCCATGCCGGTGCCATGCCGAGCCATGCCGTGCCATGCCGGTGCCATGCCGTGCCATGCCGTGCCATGCCGTGCCATGCCGGTGCCATGCCGTGCCATGCCGGTGCCATGCCGTGCCATGCCGTGCCATGCCGTGCCATGCCGTGCCATGCGGTGCCATGCCATTCGATGCCATTCCATGCCATTCCATGTCATTCCATGTCATTCCATGTCATTCCATGCCATTCCATGCCATTCCATGCCATTCCATGCCATTCCATGTCATTACATGCCATTCCATGCCATTCCATGCCATTCCATGCCATTCCATGCCATTCCATGCCATTCCATGCCATTCCATGCCATTCCATGCCATTCCATGCCATTCCATGCCATTCCATGCCATTCCATGCCATTCCATGCCATTCCATGCCATTCCATGCCATTCCATGCCATTCCATGCCATTCCATGCCATTCCATGCCATTCCATGCCATTCCATGCCATTCCATGCCATTCCATGCCATTCCATGCCATTCCATGCCATTCCATGCCATTCCATGCCATTCCATGCCATTCCATGCCATTCCATGCCAGTCCATGCCAGTCCATGCCAGTCCATGCCATTCCATGCCATTCCATGCCACTCAATGCGGTGCCATGCCAGTCCATGCCATTCCATGCCATTCCATGCCACTCAATGCGGTGCCATGCCGTGCCATGCCGGTGCCATGCCGTGCCATGCCGGTGCCATGCCGTGCCATGCCGTGCCATGCCGGTGCCATGCCGTGCCATGCCGGTGCCATGCCGTGCCATGCCGGTGCCATGCCGTGCCATGCCGGTGCCATGCCGTGCCATGCCGGTGCCATGCCGTGCCATGCCGGTGCCATGCCGTGCCATGCCGGTGCCATGCCGTGCCATGCCGGTGCCATGCCGTGCCATGCCGTGCCATGCCGTGCCATGCCATTCCATGCCATTCCATGCCATTCCATGCCATTCCATGCCATTCCATGCCATTCCATGCCATTCCATGCCATTCCATGCCATTCCATGCCATTCCATGCCATTCCATGCCATTCCATGCCATTCCATGCCATTCCGTGCCATTCCATGCCATTCCGTGCCATTCCATGCCATTCCGTGCCATTCCCTGCCATTCCATGCCATTCCATGCCATTCCATGCCATTCCATGCCATTCCATGCCATTCCATGCCATTCCATGCCATTCCATGCCATTCCATGCCATTCCATGCCATTCCATGCCATTCCATGCCATTCCATGCCATTCCATGCCATTCCATGCCATTCCATGCCATTCCATGCCATTCCATGCCATTCCATGCCATTCCATGCCATTCCATGCCATTCCATGCCATTCCATGCCATTCCATGCCATTCCATGCCATTCCATGCCATTCCATGCCATTCCATGCCATTCCATGCCATTCCATGCCATTCCATGCCATTCCATGCCATTCCATGCCATTCCATGCCATTCCATGCCATTCCATGCCATTCCATGCCATTCCATGCCGTGCCATGCCGGTGCCATGCCGTGCCATGCCGGTGCCATGCCGTGCCATGCCGTGCCATGCCGGTGCCATGCCGTGCCATGCCGGTGCCATGCCGTGCCATGCCGGTGCCATGCCGTGCCATGCCGGTGCCATGCCGTGCCATGCCGGTGCCATGCCGGTGCCATGCCATTCCATGCCATTCCATGCCATTCCATGCCATTCCATGCCATTCCATGCCATTCCATGCCATTCCATGCCATTCCATGCCATTCCATGCCATTCCATGCCATTCCATGCCATTCCATGCCATTCCATGCCATTCCATGCCATTCCATGCCATTCCATGCCATTCCATGCCATTCCATGCCATTCCATGCCATTCCATGCCATTCCATGCCATTCCATGCCATTCCATGCCATTCCATGCCATTCCATGCCATTCCATGCCATTCCATGCCATTCCATGCCATTCCATGCCATTCCATGCCATTCCATGCCATTCCATGCCATTCCATGCCATTCCATGCCATTCCATGCCATTCCATGCCGGTGCCATGCCGTGCCATGCCGGTGCCATGCCGTGCCATGCCGGTGCCATGCCGTGCCATGCCGGTGCCATGCCGTGCCATGCCATTCCATGCCATTCCATGCCATTCCATGCCATTCCATGCCATTCCATGCCATTCCATGCCATTCCATGCCATTCCATGCCATTCCATGCCATTCCATGCCATTCCATGCCATTCCATGCCATTCCATGCCATTCCATGCCATTCCATGCCATTCCATGCCATTCCATGCCATTCCATGCCATTCCATGCCATTCCATGCCATTCCATGCCATTCCATGCCATTCCATGCCATTCCATGCCATTCCATGCCATTCCATGCCATTCCATGCCATTCCATGCCATTCCATGCCATTCCATGCCATTCCATGCCATTCCATGCCATTCCATGCCACTCAATGCGGTGCCATGCCGGTGCCATGCCGTGCCATGCCGGTGCCATGCCGTGCCATGCCGTGCCATGCCGGTGCCATGCCGTGCCATGCCGTGCCATGCCGGTGCCATGCCGTGCCATGCCGGTGCCATGCCGTGCCATGCCGTGCCATGCCGTGCCATGCGGTGCCATGCCATTCCATGCCATTCCATGCCAGTCCATGCCATTCCATGTCATTCCATGCCATTCCATGCCATTCCATGCCATTCCATGCCATTCCATGCCATTCCGTGCCATTCCATGCCATTCCGTGCCATTCCATGCCATTCCATGCCATTCCATGCCATTCCATGCCATTCCATGCCATTCCATGCCATTCCATGCCATCCATGCCATTCCATGCCATTCCATGCCGTGCCATGCCGGTGCCATGCCGTGCCATGCCGGTGCCATGCCGTGCCATGCCGGTGCCATGCCGTGCCATGCCGGTGCCATGCCGTGCCATGCCGGTGCCATGCCGTGCCATGCCGGTGCCATGCCGTGCCATGCCGGTGCCATGCCGTGCCATGCCGGTGCCATGCCGTGCCATGCCGGTGCCATGCCGTGCCATGCCGGTGCCATGCCGTGCCATGCCGGTGCCATGCCGTGCCATGCCGGTGCCATGCCGTGCCATGCCGGTGCCATGCCGTGCCATGCCGTGCCATGCCGGTGCCATGCCGTGCCATGCCGGTGCCATGCCGTGCCATGCCGTGCCATGCCGGTGCCATGCCGTGCCATGCCGGTGCCATGCCGTGCCATGCCGTGCCATGCCGGTGCCATGCCGTGCCATGCCGTGCCATGCCGTGCCATGCGGTGCCATGCCATTCGATGCCATTCCATGCCATTCCATGCCATTCCATGCCATTCCATGCCATTCCATGCCATTCCATGCCATTCCATGCCATTCCATGCCATTCCATGCCATTCCATGCCATTCCATGCCATTCCATGCCATTCCATGCCATTCCATGCCATTCCATGCCAGTCCATGCCAGTCCATGCCAGTCCATGCCATTCCATGCCATTCCATGCCACTCAATGCGGTGCCATGCCGTGCCATGCCGGTGCCATGCCGTGCCATGCCGGTGCCATGCCGTGCCATGCCGGTGCCATGCCGTGCCATGCCGGTGCCATGCCGTGCCATGCCGGTGCCATGCCGTGCCATGCCGGTGCCATGCCGTGCCATGCCGGTGCCATGCCGTGCCATGCCGGTGCCATGCCGTGCCATGCCGGTGCCATGCCGTGCCATGCCGGTGCCATGCCGTGCCATGCCGGTGCCATGCCGTGCCATGCCGGTGCCATGCCGTGCCATGCCGGTGCCATGCCGTGCCATGCCGTGCCATGCCGTGCCATGCCATTCCATGCCATTCCATGCCATTCCATGCCATTCCATGCCATTCCATGCCATTCCATGCCATTCCATGCCATTCCATGCCATTCCATGCCATTCCGTGCCATTCCATGCCATTCCGTGCCATTCCATGCCATTCCGTGCCATTCCATGCCATTCCATGCCATTCCATGCCATTCCATGCCATTCCATGCCATTCCATGCCATTCCATGCCATTCCATGCCATTCCATGCCATTCCATGCCATTCCATGCCATTCCATGCCATTCCATGCCATTCCATGCCATTCCATGCCATTCCATGCCATTCCATGCCATTCCATGCCATTCCATGCCATTCCATGCCATTCCATGCCATTCCATGCCATTCCATGCCAATCCATGCCATTCCATGCCATTCCATGCCATTCCATGCCATTCCATGCCGTGCCATGCCGGTGCCATGCCGTGCCATGCCGGTGCCATGCCGTGCCATGCCGGTGCCATGCCGTGCCATGCCGGTGCCATGCCGTGCCATGCCGGTGCCATGCCGTGCCATGCCGGTGCCATGCCGTGCCATGCCGGTGCCATGCCGTGCCATGCCGGTGCCATGCCGTGCCATGCCGGTGCCATGCCGTGCCATGCCGTGCCATGCCGGTGCCATGCCATTCCATGCCATTCCATGCCATTCCATGCCAGTCCATGCCATTCCATGCCATTCCATGCCATTCCATGCCATTCCATGCCATTCCATGCCATTCCATGCCATTCCATGCCATTCCATGCCATTCCATGCCATTCCATGCCATTCCATGCCATTCCATGCCATTCCATGCCATTCCATGCCATTCCATCTCATTCCATGCCGTGCCATGCCGGTGCCATGCCGTGCCATGCCGGTGCCATGCCGTGCCATGCCGGTGCCATGCCGTGCCATGCCGGTGCCATGCCGTGCCATGCCGGTGCCATGCCGTGCCATGCCGGTGCCATGCCGTGCCATGCCGGTGCCATGCCGTGCCATGCCGGTGCCATGCCGTGCCATGCCGGTGCCATGCCGTGCCATGCCGGTGCCATGCCGTGCCATGCCGGTGCCATGCCGTGCCATGCCGGTGCCATGCCGTGCCATGCCGGTGCCATGCCGTGCCATGCCGGTGCCATGCCGTGCCATGCCGGTGCCATGCCGTGCCATGCCGGTGCCATGCCGTGCCATGCCGGTGCCATGCCGTGCCATGCCGGTGCCATGCCGTGCCATGCCGGTGCCATGCCGTGCCATGCCGGTGCCATGCCGTGCCATGCCGGTGCCATGCCGTGCCATGCCGGTGCCATGCCGTGCCATGCCGGTGCCATGCCGTGCCATGCCGTGCCATGCCGGTGCCATGCCGTGCCATGCCGGTGCCATGCCGTGCCATGCCGTGCCATGCCGGTGCCATGCCGTGCCATGCCGTGCCATGCCGGTGCCATGCCGTGCCATGCCGTGCCATGCCGGTGCCATGCCGTGCCATGCCGTGCCATGCCGGTGCCATGCCGTGCCATGCCGGTGCCATGCCGTGCCATGCCGGTGCCATGCCGTGCCATGCCGTGCCATGCCGGTGCCATGCCGTGCCATGCCGGTGCCATGCCGTGCCATGCCGGTGCCATGCCGTGCCATGCCGGTGCCATGCCGTGCCATGCCGGTGCCATGCCGGTGCCATGCCGTGCCATGCCGGTGCCATGCCGTGCCATGCCGGTGCCATGCCGTGCCATGCCGTGCCATGCCGTGCCATGCCGGTGCCATGCCGGTGCCATGCCGTGCCATGCCGTGCCATGCCGGTGCCATGCCGTGCCATGCCGGTGCCATGCCGTGCCATGCCGGTGCCATGCCGTGCCATGCCGTGCCATGCCGGTGTCATGCCGTGCCATGCCGGTGCCATGCCGTGCCATGCCGTGCCATGCCGGTGCCATGCCGTGCCATGCCGGTGCCATGCCGTGCCATGCCGGTGCCATGCCGTGCCATGCCGGTGCCATGCCGTGCCATGCCGGTGCCATGCCGTGCCATGCCGGTGCCATGCCGTGCCATGCCGGTGCCATGCCGTGCCATGCCGGTGCCATGCCGTGCCATGCCGGTGCCATGCCGTGCCATGCCGGTGCCATGCCGTGCCATGCCGGTGCCATGCCGTGCCATGCCGGTGCCATGCCGTGCCATGCCGGTGCCATGCCGGTGCCATGCCGTGCCATGCCGGTGCCATGCCGGTGCCATGCCGTGCCATGCCGTGCCATGCCGTGCCATGCCGTGCCATGCCATTCGATGCCATTCCATGCCATTCCATGTCATTCCATGTCATTCCATGCCATTCCATGCCATTCCATGCCATTCCATGCCATTCCATGCCATTCCATGCCATTCCATGCCATTCCGTGCCATTCCATGCCATTCCGTGCCATTCCATGCCATTCCGTGCCATTCCATGCCATTCCATGCCATTCCATGCCATTCCATGCCATTCCATGCCATTCCATGCCATTCCATGCCATTCCATGCCATTCCATGCCATTCCATGCCATTCCATGCCATTCCATGCCATTCCATGCCATTCCATGCCATTCCATGCCATTCCATGCCATTCCATGCCATTCCATGCCATTCCATGCCATTCCATGCCATTCCATGCCATTCCATGCCATTCCATGCCATTCCATGCCATTCCATGCCATTCCATGCCATTCCATGCCATTCCATGCCATTCCATGCCATTCCATGCCATTCCATGCCATTCCATGCCATTCCATGCCATTCCATGCCATTCCATGCCATTCCATGCCATTCCATGCCATTCCATGCCATTCCATGCCATTCCATGCCATTCCATGCCATTCCATGCCGTGCCATGCCATTCCATGCCGTGCCATGCCATTCCATGCCGTGCCATGCCGGTGCCATGCCGTGCCATGCCGGTGCCATGCCGTGCCATGCCGGTGCCATGCCATTCCATGCCATTCCATGCCATTCCAGGCCGGTGCCATGCCGTGCCATGCCGGTGCCATGCCGTGCCATGCCGGTGCCATGCCGTGCCATGCCGGTGCCATGCCGTGCCATGCCGGTGCCATGCCGTGCCATGCCGGTGCCATGCCGTGCCATGCCGGTGCCATGCCGTGCCATGCCGGTGCCATGCCGTGCCATGCCGGTGCCATGCCGTGCCATGCCGGTGCCATGCCGTGCCATGCCGGTGCCATGCCGTGCCATGCCGGTGCCATGCCGTGCCATGCCGGTGCCATGCCGTGCCATGCCGGTGCCATGCCGTGCCATGCCGGTGCCATGCCGTGCCATGCCGGTGCCATGCCGTGCCATACCGGTGCCATGCCGTGCCATGCCGGTGCCATGCCGTGCCATGCCGGTGCCATGCCGTGCCATGCCGGTGCCATGCCGTGCCATGCCGTGCCATGCCGGTGCCATGCCGTGCCATGCCGGTGCCATGCCGTGCCATGCCGGTGCCATGCCGTGCCATGCCGGTGCCATGCCGTGCCATGCCGGTGCCATGCCGTGCCATGCCGGTGCCATGCCGTGCCATGCCATTCCATGCCATTCCATGCCATTCCATGCCATTCCATGCCATTCCATGCCATTCCATGCCATTCCATGCCATTCCATGCCATTCCATGCCATTCCATGCCATTCCATGCCATTCCATGCCATTCCATGCCATTCCGTGCCATTCCATGCCATTCCGTGCCATTCCATGCCATTCCGTGCCATTCCATGCCATTCCGTGCCATTCCATGCCATTCCATGCCATTCCATGCCATTCCATGCCATTCCATGCCATTCCATGCCATTCCATGCCATTCCATGCCATTCCATGCCATTCCATGCCATTCCATGCCATTCCATGCCATTCCATGCCAATCCATGCCATTCCATGCCATTCCATGCCATTCCATGCCATTCCATGCCGTGCCATGCCGGTGCCATGCCGTGCCATGCCGGTGCCATGCCGTGCCATGCCGGTGCCATGCCGTGCCATGCCGGTGCCATGCCGTGCCATGCCGGTGCCATGCCGTGCCATGCCGGTGCCATGCCGTGCCATGCCGGTGCCATGCCGTGCCATGCCGGTGCCATGCCGTGCCATGCCGGTGCCATGCCGTGCCATGCCGGTGCCATGCCGTGCCATGCCGGTGCCATGCCGTGCCATGCCGTGCCATGCCGTGCCATGCCGGTGCCATGCCATTCCATGCCATTCCATGCCAGTCCATGCCATTCCATGCCATTCCATGCCATTCCATGCCATTCCATGCCATTCCATGCCATTCCATGCCATTCCATGCCATTCCATGCCATTCCATGCCATTCCATGCCATTCCATGCCATTCCATGCCATTCCATGCCATTCCATGCCATTCCATGCCATTCCATGCCATTCCATGCCATTCCATGCCATTCCATGCCGTGCCATGCCGGTGCCATGCCGTGCCATGCCGGTGCCATGCCGTGCCATGCCGGTGCCATGCCGTGCCATGCCGGTGCCATGCCGTGCCATGCCGGTGCCATGCCGTGCCATGCCGGTGCCATGCCGTGCCATGCCGGTGCCATGCCGTGCCATGCCGGTGCCATGCCGTGCCATGCCGGTGCCATGCCGTGCCATGCCGGTGCCATGCCGTGCCATGCCGGTGCCATGCCGTGCCATGCCGGTGCCATGCCGTGCCATGCCGGTGCCATGCCGTGCCATACCGGTGCCATGCCGTGCCATGCCGGTGCCATGCCGTGCCATGCCGGTGCCATGCCGTGCCATGCCGGTGCCATGCCGTGCCATGCCGTGCCATGCCGGTGCCATGCCGTGCCATGCCGGTGCCATGCCGTGCCATGCCGTGCCATGCCGTGCCATGCCGTGCCATGCCGGTGCCATGCCGTGCCATGCCGGTGCCATGCCGTGCCATGCCGGTGCCATGCCGTGCCATGCCGGTGCCATGCCGTGCCATGCCGGTGCCATGCCGTGCCATGCCGGTGCCATGCCGTGCCATGCCGGTGCCATGCCGGTGCCATGCCGTGCCATGCCATTCCATGCCATTCCATGCCATTCCATGCCATTCCATGCCATTCCATGCCATTCCATGCCATTCCATGCCATTCCATGCCATTCCATGCCATTCCATGCCATTCCGTGCCATTCCATGCCATTCCGTGCCATTCCATGCCATTCCGTGCCATTCCATGCCATTCCGTGCCATTCCATGCCATTCCATGCCATTCCATGCCATTCCATGCCATTCCATGCCATTCCATGCCATTCCATGCCATTCCATGCCATTCCATGCCATTCCATGCCATTCCATGCCATTCCATGCCATTCCATGCCATTCCATGCCATTCCATGCCATTCCATGCCATTCCATGCCATTCCATGCCAATCCATGCCATTCCATGCCATTCCATGCCATTCCATGCCATTCCATGCCGTGCCATGCCGGTGCCATGCCGTGCCATGCCGGTGCCATGCCGTGCCATGCCGGTGCCATGCCGTGCCATGCCGGTGCCATGCCGTGCCATGCCGGTGCCATGCCGTGCCATGCCGGTGCCATGCCGTGCCATGCCGGTGCCATGCCGTGCCATGCCGGTGCCATGCCGTGCCATGCCGTGCCATGCCGGTGCCATGCCGTGCCATGCCGGTGCCATGCCATTCCATGCCATTCCATGCCATTCCATGCCAGTCCATGCCATTCCATGCCATTCCATGCCATTCCATGCCATTCCATGCCATTCCATGCCATTCCATGCCATTCCATGCCATTCCATGCCATTCCATGCCATTCCATGCCATTCCATGCCATTCCATGCCATTCCATGCCATTCCATGCCATTCCATGCCATTCCATGCCATTCCATGCCATTCCATGCCATTCCATGCCATTCCATGCCATTCCATGCCATTCCATGCCATTCCATGCCATTCCATGCCGTGCCATGCCGGTGCCATGCCGTGCCATGCCGGTGCCATGCCGTGCCATGCCGGTGCCATGCCGTGCCATGCCGGTGCCATGCCGTGCCATGCCGGTGCCATGCCGTGCCATGCCGGTGCCATGCCGTGCCATGCCGGTGCCATGCCGTGCCATGCCGGTGCCATGCCGTGCCATGCCGGTGCCATGCCGTGCCATGCCGGTGCCATGCCGTGCCATGCCGGTGCCATGCCGTGCCATGCCGGTGCCATGCCGTGCCATGCCGTGCCATGCCGTGCCATGCCATTCGATGCCATTCCATGCCATTCCATGTCATTCCATGTCATTCCATGCCATTCCATGCCATTCCATGCCATTCCATGCCATTCCATGCCATTCCATGCCATTCCGTGCCATTCCATGCCATTCCATGCCATTCCGTGCCATTCCGTGCCATTCCATGCCATTCCATGCCATTCCATGCCATTCCATGCCATTCCATGCCATTCCATGCCATTCCATGCCATTCCATGCCATTCCATGCCATTCCATGCCATTCCATGCCATTCCATGCCATTCCATGCCATTCCATGCCATTCCATGCCATTCCATGCCATTCCATGCCATTCCATGCCATTCCATGCCATTCCATGCCATTCCATGCCATTCCATGCCATTCCATGCCATTCCATGCCATTCCATGCCATTCCATGCCATTCCATGCCATTCCATGCCATTCCATGCCATTCCATGCCATTCCATGCCGTGCCATGCCATTCCATGCCGTGCCATGCCGGTGCCATGCCGTGCCATGCCGGTGCCATGCCGTGCCATGCCGGTGCCATGCCGTGCCATGCCGGTGCCATGCCGTGCCATGCCGGTGCCATGCCGTGCCATGCCGGTGCCATGCCGGTGCCATGCCGTGCCATGCCGGTGCCATGCCGTGCCATGCCGGTGCCATGCCGTGCCATGCCGGTGCCATGCCGTGCCATGCCGGTGCCATGCCGTGCCATGCCGGTGCCATGCCGTGCCATGCCGGTGCCATGCCGTGCCATGCCGGTGCCATGCCGTGCCATGCCGTGCCATGCCGTGCCATGCCGTGCCATGCCGGTGCCATGCCGTGCCACGCCGGTGCCATGCCGTGCCACGCCGGTGCCATGCCGTGCCATGCGGTGCCATGCCGTTCCATGCCATTCCATGCCATTCCATGCCATTCCATGCCATTCCATGCCAGTCCATGCCAGTCCATGCCAGTCCATGCCACTCCATGCCATTCCATGCCACTCAATGCGGTGCCATGCCGTGCCATGCCGGTGCCATGCCGTGCCATGCCGGTGCCATGCCGTGCCATGCCGGTGCCATGCCGTGCCATGCCGGTGCCATGCCGTGCCATGCCGGTGCCATGCCGTGCCATGCCGGTGCCATGCCGTGCCATGCCGGTGCCATGCCGGTGCCATGCCGTGCCATGCCGGTGCCATGCCGTGCCATGCCGTGCCATGCCGGTGCCATGCCGTGCCATGCCGGTGCCATGCCGTGCCATGCCGTGCCATGCCGGTGCCATGCCGTGCCATGCCGTGCCATGCCGGTGCCATGCCGTGCCATGCCGGTGCCATGCCGTGCCATGCCGTCCCATGCCGGTGCCATGCCGTGCCATGCCGGTGCCATGCCGTGCCATGCCGGTGCCATGCCGTGCCATGCCGGTGCCATGCCGTGCCATGCCGGTGCCATGCCGTGCCATGCCGGTGCCATGCCGGTGCCATGCCGTGCCATGCCGGTGCCATGCCGTGCCATGCCGTGCCATGCCGTGCCATGCCGGTGCCATGCCGGTGCCATGCCGTGCCATGCCGTGCCATGCCGGTGCCATGCCGTGCCATGCCGGTGCCATGCCGTGCCATGCCGGTGCCATGCCGTGCCATGCCGGTGCCATGCCGTGCCATGCCGTGCCATGCCGGTGTCATGCCGTGCCATGCCGGTGCCATGCCGTGCCATGCCGTGCCATGCCGGTGCCATGCCGTGCCATGCCGGTGCCATGCCGTGCCATGCCGGTGCCATGCCGTGCCATGCCGGTGCCATGCCGTGCCATGCCGGTGCCATGCCGTGCCATGCCGGTGCCATGCCGTGCCATGCCGGTGCCATGCCGTGCCATGCCGGTGCCATGCCGTGCCATGCCGTGCCATGCCGGTGCCATGCCGTGCCATGCCGGTGCCATGCCGTGCCATGCCGGTGCCATGCCGTGCCATGCCGGTGCCATGCCGTGCCATGCCGGTGCCATGCCGGTGCCATGCCGTGCCATGCCGGTGCCATGCCGTGCCATGCCGGTGCCATGCCGGTGCCATGCCGTGCCATGCCGGTGCCATGCCGTGCCATGCCGTGCCATGCCGGTGCCATGCCGTGCCATGCCGTGCCATGCCGGTGCCATGCCGTGCCATGCCGTGCCATGCCGGTGCCATGCCGAGCCATGCCATTCGATGCCATTCCATGCCATTCCATGTCATTCCATGTCATTCCATGCCATTCCATGCCATTCCATGCCATTCCATGCCATTCCATGCCATTCCATGCCATTCCGTGCCATTCCATGCCATTCCGTGCCATTCCATGCCATTCCGTGCCATTCCATGCCATTCCGTGCCATTCCATGCCATTCCATGCCATTCCATGCCATTCCATGCCATTCCATGCCATTCCATGCCATTCCATGCCATTCCATGCCATTCCATGCCATTCCATGCCATTCCATGCCATTCCATGCCATTCCATGCCATTCCATGCCATTCCATGCCATTCCATGCCATTCCATGCCATTCCATGCCGTGCCATGCCATTCCATGCCGTGCCATGCCGGTGCCATGCCGTGCCATGCCGGTGCCATGCCGTGCCATGCCGCTGCCATGCCGTGCCATGCCGGTGCCATGCCGTGCCATGCCGGTGCCATGCCGTGCCATGCCGGTGCCATGCCGTGCCATGCCGGTGCCATGCCGTGCCATGCCGGTGCCATGCCGTGCCATGCCGGTGCCATGCCGTGCCATGCCGGTGCCATGCCGTGCCATGCCGGTGCCATGCCGTGCCATACCGGTGCCATGCCGTGCCATGCCGGTGCCATGCCGTGCCATGCCGGTGCCATGCCGTGCCATGCCGGTGCCATGCCGTGCCATGCCGTGCCATGCCGTGCCATGCCGGTGCCATGCCGTGCCATGCCGTGCCATGCCGGTGCCATGCCGTGCCATGCCGGTGCCATGCCGTGCCATGCCGTGCCATGCCGTGCCATGCCGTGCCATGCCGGTGCCATGCCGTGCCATGCCGGTGCCATGCCGTGCCATGCCGGTGCCATGCCGTGCCATGCCGGTGCCATGCCGTGCCATGCCGGTGCCATGCCGGTGCCATGCCGTGCCATGCCGGTGCCATGCCGTGCCATGCCGGTGCCATGCCGTGCCATGCCGTGCCATGCCGGTGCCATGCCGTGCCATGCCGGTGCCATGCCGTGCCATGCCGGTGCCATGCCGTGCCATGCCGGTGCCATGCCGTGCCATGCCGGTGCCATGCCGTGCCATGCCGGTGCCATGCCGTGCCATGCCGGTGCATGCCGTGCCATGCCGGTGCATGCCGTGCCATGCCGTGCCATGCCGTGCCATGCCGGTGCCATGCCGGTGCCATGCCGTGCCATGCCGTGCCATGCCGTGCCATGCCGGTGCCATGCCGTGCCATGCCGGTGCCATGCCGTGCCATGCCGGTGCATGCCGTGCCATGCCGGTGCATGCCGTGCCATGCCGGTGCATGCCGTGCCATGCCGTGCCATGCCGTGCCATGCCGGTGCCATGCCGGTGCCATGCCGTGCCATGCCGTGCCATGCCGGTGCCATGCCGTGCCATGCCGGTGCCATGCCGTGCCATGCCGGTGCCATGCCGTGCCATGCCGGTGCCATGCCGTGCCATGCCGTGCCATGCCGGTGCCATGCCGTGCCATGCCGGTGCCATGCCGAGCCATGCCGTGCCATGCCGGTGCCATGCCGTGCCATGCCGTGCCATGCCGGTGCCATGCCGTGCCATGCCGGTGCCATGCCGTGCCATGCCGTGCCATGCCGTGCCATGCGGTGCCATGCCATTCGATGCCATTCCATGCCATTCCATGTCATTCCATGTCATTCCATGTCATTCCATGCCATTCCATGCCATTCCATGCCATTCCATGTCATTACATGCCATTCCATGCCATTCCATGCCATTCCATGCCATTCCATGCCATTCCATGCCATTCCATGCCATTCCATGCCATTCCATGCCATTCCATGCCATTCCATGCCATTCCATGCCATTCCATGCCATTCCATGCCATTCCATGCCATTCCATGCCATTCCATGCCATTCCATGCCATTCCATGCCATTCCATGCCATTCCATGCCATTCCATGCCATTCCATGCCATTCCATGCCATTCCATGCCATTCCATGCCATTCCATGCCATTCCATGCCATTCCATGCCATTCCATGCCATTCCATGCCATTCCATGCCATTCCATGCCATTCCATGCCATTCCATGCCATTCCATGCCAGTCCATGCCAGTCCATGCCAGTCCATGCCATTCCATGCCATTCCATGCCACTCAATGCGGTGCCATGCCAGTCCATGCCATTCCATGCCATTCCATGCCACTCAATGCGGTGCCATGCCGTGCCATGCCGGTGCCATGCCGTGCCATGCCGTGCCATGCCGGTGCCATGCCGTGCCATGCCGGTGCCATGCCGTGCCATGCCGGTGCCATGCCGTGCCATGCCGGTGCCATGCCGTGCCATGCCGGTGCCATGCCGTGCCATGCCGGTGCCCTGCCGTGCCATGCCGTGCCATGCCGTGCCATGCCATTCCATGCCATTCCATGCCATTCCATGCCATTCCATGCCATTCCATGCCATTCCATGCCATTCCATGCCATTCCATGCCATTCCATGCCATTCCATGCCATTCCATGCCATTCCATGCCATTCCATGCCATTCCATGCCATTCCGTGCCATTCCATGCCATTCCGTGCCATTCCATGCCATTCCGTGCCATTCCCTGCCATTCCGTGCCATTCCATGCCATTCCGTGCCATTCCATGCCATTCCATGCCATTCCATGCCATTCCATGCCATTCCATGCCATTCCATGCCATTCCATGCCATTCCATGCCATTCCATGCCATTCCATGCCATTCCATGCCATTCCATGCCATTCCATGCCATTCCATGCCATTCCATGCCATTCCATGCCATTCCATGCCATTCCATGCCATTCCATGCCATTCCATGCCATTCCATGCCATTCCATGCCATTCCATGCCATTCCATGCCATTCCATGCCATTCCATGCCATTCCATGCCATTCCATGCCATTCCATGCCATTCCATGCCATTCCATGCCATTCCATGCCATTCCATGCCGTGCCATGCCGGTGCCATGCCGTGCCATGCCGGTGCCATGCCGTGCCATGCCGGTGCCATGCCGTGCCATGCCGGTGCCATGCCGTGCCATGCCGTGCCATGCCGGTGCCATGCCGTGCCATGCCGGTGCCATGCCGTGCCATGCCGGTGCCATGCCGTGCCATGCCGGTGCCATGCCGTGCCATGCCGGTGCCATGCCGGTGCCATGCCATTCCATGCCATTCCATGCCATTCCATGCCATTCCATGCCATTCCATGCCATTCCATGCCATTCCATGCCATTCCATGCCATTCCATGCCATTCCATGCCATTCCATGCCATTCCATGCCATTCCATGCCATTCCATGCCATTCCATGCCATTCCATGCCATTCCATGCCATTCCATGCCATTCCATGCCATTCCATGCCATTCCATGCCATTCCATGCCATTCCATGCCATTCCATGCCATTCCATGCCATTCCATGCCATTCCATGCCATTCCATGCCATTCCATGCCATTCCATGCCATTCCATGCCATTCCATGCCATTCCATGCCATTCCATGCCATTCCATGCCATTCCATGCCATTCCATGCCATTCCATGCCATTCCATGCCATTCCATGCCATTTCATGCCATTCCATGCCATTCCATGCCATTCCATGCCATTCCATGCCATTCCATGCCATTCCATGCCATTCCATGCCACTCCATGCCATTCCATGCCATTCCATGCCATTCCATGCCGGTGCCATGCCGTGCCATGCCGGTGCCATGCCGTGCCATGCCGGTGCCATGCCGTGCCATGCCGGTGCCATGGCGTGCCATGCCATTCCATGCCATTCCATGCCATTCCATGCCATTCCATGCCATTCCATGCCATTCCATGCCATTCCATGCCATTCCATGCCATTCCATGCCATTCCATGCCATTCCATGCCATTCCATGCCATTCCATGCCATTCCATGCCATTCCATGCCATTCCATGCCATTCCATGCCATTCCATGCCATTCCATGCCATTCCATGCCATTCCATGCCATTCCATGCCATTCCATGCCATTCCATGCCATTCCATGCCATTCCATGCCATTCCATGCCATTCCATGCCATTCCATGCCATTCCATGCCATTCCATGCCATTCCATGCCATTCCATGCCATTCCATGCCATTCCATGCCATTCCATGCCATTCCATGCCATTCCATGCCATTCCATGCCATTCCATGCCACTCAATGCGGTGCCATGCCGTGCCATGCCGGTGCCATGCCGTGCCATGCCGTGCCATGCCGGTGCCATGCCGTGCCATGCCGGTGCCATGCCGTGCCATGCCGGTGCCATGCCGTGCCATGCCGTGCCATGCCGGTGCCATGCCGTGCCATGCCGTGCCATGCCGGTGCCATGCCGTGCCATGCCGGTGCCATGCCGTGCCATGCCGTGCCATGCCGTGCCATGCGGTGCCATGCCATTCCATGCCATTCCATGCCAGTCCATGCCATTCCATGCCATTCCATGCCATTCCATGCCATTCCATGCCATTCCATGCCATTCCATGCCATTCCATGCCATTCCATGCCATTCCATGCCATTCCATGCCATTCCATGCCGTGCCATGCCATTCCATGCCGTGCCATGCCGGTGCCATGCCGTGCCATGCCGGTGCCATGCCGTGCCATGCCGGTGCCATGCCGTGCCATGCCGGTGCCATGCCGTGCCATGCCGGTGCCATGCCGTGCCATGCCGGTGCCATGCCGTGCCATGCCGGTGCCATGCCGGTGCCATGCCGTGCCATGCCGTGCCATGCCGTGCCATGCCGGTGCCATGCCGTGCCATGCAGGTGCCATGCCGTGCCATGCCGTGCCATGCCGGTGCCATGCCGTGCCATGCCGGTGCCATGCCGTGCCATGCCGGTGCCATGCCGTGCCATGCCGTGCCATGCCGGTGCCATGCCGTGCCATGCCGGTGCCATGCCGTGCCATGCCGGTGCCATGCCGTGCCATGCCGGTGCCATGCCGTGCCATGCCGGTGCCATGCCGTGCCATGCGGGTGCCATGCCGTGCCATGCCGGTGCCATGCCGTCCCATGCCGGTGCCATGCCGTGCCATGCCGTGCCATGCCGGTGCCATGCCGTGCCATGCCGGTGCCATGCCGTGCCACGCCGGTGCCATGCCGTGCCATGCCGGTGCCATGCCGTGCCATGCCGGTGCCATGCCGTGCCATGCCGGTGCCATGCCGTGCCATGCCGGTGCCATGCCGTGCCATGCCGGTGCCATGCCGTGCCATGCCGGTGCCATGCCGTGCCATGTCGGTGCCATGCCGTGCCATGCCGTGCCATGCCGTGCCATGCCGTGCCATGCCGTGCCATGCCGGTGCCATGCCGTGCCATGCCGGTGCCATGCCGTGCCATGCGGTGCCATGCCGTTCCATGCCATTCCATGCCATTCCATGCCATTCCATGCCATTCCATGCCATTCCATGCCAGTCCATGCCAGTCCATGCCAGTCCATGCCACTCCATGCCATTCCATGCCACTCAATGCGGTGCCATGCCGTGCCATGCCGGTGCCATGCCGTGCCATGCCGGTGCCATGCCGTGCCATGCCGGTGCCATGCCGTGCCATGCCGGTGCCATGCCGTGCCATGCCGGTGCCATGCCGGTGACATGCCGTGCCATGCCGGTGCCATGCGGTGCCATGCCGTGCCATGCCGGTGCCATGCGGTGCCATGCCGGTGCCATGCCGTGCCATGCCGTGCCATGCCGGTGCCATGCCGTGCCATGCCGGTGCCATGCCGAGCCATGCCGTGCCATGCCGGTGCCATGCCGTGCCATGCCGTGCCATGCCGTGCCATGCCGGTGCCATGCCGTGCCATGCCGGTGCCATGCCGTGCCATGCCGTGCCATGCCGGTGCCATGCCGTGCCATGCCGTGCCATGCCATTCGATGCCATTCCATGCCATTCCATGTCATTCCATGTCATTCCATGTCATTCCATGCCATTCCATGCCATTCCATGCCATTCCATGCCATTCCATGTCATTACATGCCATTCCATGCCATTCCATGCCATTCCATGCCATTCCATGCCATTCCATGCCATTCCATGCCATTCCATGCCATTCCATGCCATTCCATGCCATTCCATGCCATTCCATGCCATTCCATGCCAGTCCATGCCAGTCCATGCCAGTCCATGCCATTCCATGCCACTCAATGCGGTGCCATGCCAGTCCATGCCATTCCATGCCATTCCATGCCACTCAATGCGGTGCCATGCCGTGCCATGCCGGTGCCATGCCGTGCCATGCCGGTGCCATGCCGTGCCATGCCGGTGCCATGCCGTGCCATGCCGGTGCCATGCCGTGCCATGCCGGTGCCATGCCGTGCCATGCCGGTGCCATGCCGTGCCATGCCGGTGCCATGCCGGTGCCATGCCGTGCCATGCCGTGCCATGCCGTGCCATGCCGGTGCCATGCCGTGCCATGCAGGTGCCATGCCGTGCCATGCCGTGCCATGCCGGTGCCATGCCGTGCCATGCCGGTGCCATGCCGTGCCATGCCGGTGCCATGCCGTGCCATGCCGTGCCATGCCGGTGCCATGCCGTGCCATGCCGGTGCCATGCCGTGCCATGCCGGTGCCATGCCGTGCCATGCCGGTGCCATGCCGTGCCATGCCGGTGCCATGCCGTGCCATGCCGGTGCCATGCCGTGCCATGCCGGTGCCATGCCGTCCCATGCCGGTGCCATGCCGTGCCATGCCGTGCCATGCCGGTGCCATGCCGTGCCATGCCGGTGCCATGCCGTGCCACGCCGGTGCCATGCCGTGCCATGCCGGTGCCATGCCGTGCCATGCCGGTGCCATGCCGTGCCATGCCGGTGCCATGCCGTGCCATGCCGGTGCCATGCCGTGCCATGCCGGTGCCATGCCGTGCCATGCCGGTGCCATGCCGTGCCATGTCGGTGCCATGCCGTGCCATGCCGTGCCATGCCGTGCCATGCCGTGCCATGCCGTGCCATGCCGGTGCCATGCCGTGCCATGCCGGTGCCATGCCGTGCCATGCGGTGCCATGCCGTTCCATGCCATTCCATGCCATTCCATGCCATTCCATGCCATTCCATGCCATTCCATGCCAGTCCATGCCAGTCCATGCCAGTCCATGCCACTCCATGCCATTCCATGCCACTCAATGCGGTGCCATGCCGTGCCATGCCGGTGCCATGCCGTGCCATGCCGGTGCCATGCCGTGCCATGCCGGTGCCATGCCGTGCCATGCCGGTGCCATGCCGTGCCATGCCGGTGCCATGCCGGTGACATGCCGTGCCATGCCGGTGCCATGCGGTGCCATGCCGTGCCATGCCGGTGCCATGCGGTGCCATGCCGGTGCCATGCCGTGCCATGCCGTGCCATGCCGGTGCCATGCCGTGCCATGCCGGTGCCATGCCGAGCCATGCCGTGCCATGCCGGTGCCATGCCGTGCCATGCCGTGCCATGCCGTGCCATGCCGGTGCCATGCCGTGCCATGCCGGTGCCATGCCGTGCCATGCCGTGCCATGCCGTGCCATGCGGTGCCATGCCATTCGATGCCATTCCATGCCATTCCATGTCATTCCATGTCATTCCATGTCATTCCATGCCATTCCATGCCATTCCATGCCATTCCATGCCATTCCATGTCATTACATGCCATTCCATGCCATTCCATGCCATTCCATGCCATTCCATGCCATTCCATGCCATTCCATGCCATTCCATGCCATTCCATGCCATTCCATGCCATTCCATGCCATTCCATGCCATTCCATGCCAGTCCATGCCAGTCCATGCCAGTCCATGCCATTCCATGCCATTCCATGCCACTCAATGCGGTGCCATGCCAGTCCATGCCATTCCATGCCATTCCATGCCACTCAATGCGGTGCCATGCCGTGCCATGCCGGTGCCATGCCGTGCCATGCCGGTGCCATGCCGTGCCATGCCGGTGCCATGCCGTGCCATGCCGGTGCCATGCCGTGCCATGCCGGTGCCATGCCGTGCCATGCCGGTGCCATGCCGTGCCATGCCGGTGCCATGCCGTGCCATGCCGGTGCCATGCCGTGCCATGCCGGTGCCATGCCGTGCCATGCCGGTGCCATGCCGTGCCATGCCGGTGCCATGCCGTGCCATGCCGGTGCCATGCCGTGCCATGCCGGTGCCATGCCGTGCCATGCCGGTGCCATGCCGTGCCATGCCGGTGCCATGCCGTGCCATGCCGGTGCCATGCCGTGCCATGCCGTGCCATGCCGGTGCCATGCCGTGCCATGCCGGTGCCATGCCGTGCCATGCCGTGCCATGCCGTGCCATGCCGGTGCCATGCCGTGCCATGCCGGTGCCATGCCGTGCCATGCCGGTGCCATGCCGTGCCATGCCGGTGCCATGCCGTGCCATGCCGTGCCATGCCGTGCCATGCCATTCCATGCCATTCCATGCCATTCCATGCCATTCCATGCCATTCCATGCCATTCCATGCCATTCCATGCCATTCCATGCCATTCCATGCCATTCCATGCCATTCCATGCCATTCCATGCCATTCCGTGCCATTCCATGCCATTCCGTGCCATTCCATGCCATTCCGTGCCATTCCCTGCCATTCCATGCCATTCCATGCCATTCCATGCCATTCCATGCCATTCCATGCCATTCCATGCCATTCCATGCCATTCCATGCCATTCCATGCCATTCCATGCCATTCCATGCCATTCCATGCCATTCCATGCCATTCCATGCCATTCCATGCCATTCCATGCCATTCCATGCCATTCCATGCCATTCCATGCCATTCCATGCCATTCCATGCCATTCCATGCCATTCCATGCCATTCCATGCCATTCCATGCCATTCCATGCCATTCCATGCCATTCCATGCCGTGCCATGCCGGTGCCATGCCGTGCCATGCCGGTGCCATGCCGTGCCATGCCGTGCCATGCCGGTGCCATGCCGTGCCATGCCGGTGCCATGCCGTGCCATGCCGGTGCCATGCCGTGCCATGCCGGTGCCATGCCGTGCCATGCCGGTGCCATGCCGGTGCCATGCCATTCCATGCCATTCCATGCCATTCCATGCCATTCCATGCCATTCCATGCCATTCCATGCCATTCCATGCCATTCCATGCCATTCCATGCCATTCCATGCCATTCCATGCCATTCCATGCCATTCCATGCCATTCCATGCCATTCCATGCCATTCCATGCCATTCCATGCCATTCCATGCCATTCCATGCCATTCCATGCCATTCCATGCCATTCCATGCCATTCCATGCCATTCCATGCCATTCCATGCCATTCCATGCCATTCCATGCCATTCCATGCCATTCCATGCCATTCCATGCCATTCCATGCCATTCCATGCCATTCCATGCCATTCCATGCCATTCCATGCCATTCCATGCCGGTGCCATGCCATTCCATGCCGGTGCCATGCCGTGCCATGCCGGTGCCATGCCGTGCCATGCCGGTGCCATGCCGTGCCATGCCGGTGCCATGCCGTGCCATGCCATTCCATGCCATTCCATGCCATTCCATGCCATTCCATGCCATTCCATGCCATTCCATGCCATTCCATGCCATTCCATGCCATTCCATGCCATTCCATGCCATTCCATGCCATTCCATGCCATTCCATGCCATTCCATGCCATTCCATGCCATTCCATGCCATTCCATGCCATTCCATGCCATTCCATGCCATTCCATGCCATTCCATGCCATTCCATGCCATTCCATGCCATTCCATGCCATTCCATGCCATTCCATGCCATTCCATGCCATTCCATGCCATTCCATGCCATTCCATGCCATTCCATGCCATTCCATGCCATTCCATGCCATTCCATGCCATTCCATGCCATTCCATGCCATTCCATGCCATTCCATGCCATTCCATGCCATTCCATGCCACTCAATGCGGTGCCATGCCGGTGCCATGCCGTGCCATGCCGGTGCCATGCCGTGCCATGCCGTGCCATGCCGGTGCCATGCCGTGCCATGCCGTGCCATGCCGGTGCCATGCCGTGCCATGCCGGTGCCATGCCGTGCCATGCCGTGCCATGCCGTGCCATGCCGTGCCATGCGGTGCCATGCCATTCCATGCCATTCCATGCCAGTCCATGCCATTCCATGTCATTCCATGCCATTCCATGCCATTCCATGCCATTCCATGCCATTCCATGCCATTCCGTGCCATTCCATGCCATTCCGTGCCATTCCATGCCATTCCATGCCATTCCATGCCATTCCATGCCATTCCATGCCATTCCATGCCATTCCATGCCATTCCATGCCATTCCATGCCATTCCATGCCATTCCATGCCATTCCATGCCATTCCATGCCATTCCATGCCATTCCATGCCATTCCATGCCATTCCATGCCATTCCGTGCCATTCCATGCCATTCCATGCCATTCCATGCCATTCCATGCCATTCCATGCCATTCCATGCCATTCCATGCCATTCCATGCCATTCCATGCCATTCCATGCCATTCCATGCCATTCCATGCCATTCCATGCCATTCCATGCCATTCCATGCCATTCCATGCCATTCCATGCCATTCCATGCCGTGCCATGCCGGTGCCATGCCGTGCCATGCCGGTGCCATGCCGTGCCATGCCGGTGCCATGCCGTGCCATGCCGGTGCCATGCCGTGCCATGCCGGTGCCATGCCGTGCCATGCCGGTGCCATGCCGTGCCATGCCGGTGCCATGCCGTGCCATGCCGGTGCCATGCCGTGCCATGCCGGTGCCATGCCGTGCCATGCCGGTGCCATGCCGTGCCATGCCGGTGCCATGCCGTGCCATGCCGGTGCCATGCCGTGCCATGCCGGTGCCATGCCGTGCCATGCCGTGCCATGCCGGTGCCATGCCGTGCCATGCCGGTGCCATGCCGTGCCATGCCGTGCCATGCCGGTGCCATGCCGTGCCATGCCGGTGCCATGCCGTGCCATGCCGTGCCATGCCGGTGCCATGCCGTGCCATGCCGTGCCATGCCGTGCCATGCGGTGCCATGCCATTCGATGCCATTCCATGCCATTCCATGCCATTCCATGCCATTCCATGCCATTCCATGCCATTCCATGCCATTCCATGCCATTCCATGCCATTCCATGCCATTCCATGCCATTCCATGCCATTCCATGCCATTCCATGCCATTCCATGCCATTCCATGCCATTCCATGCCAGTCCATGCCAGTCCATGCCAGTCCATGCCATTCCATGCCATTCCATGCCACTCAATGCGGTGCCATGCCGTGCCATGCCGGTGCCATGCCGTGCCATGCCGGTGCCATGCCGTGCCATGCCGGTGCCATGCCGTGCCATGCCGGTGCCATGCCGTGCCATGCCGGTGCCATGCCGTGCCATGCCGGTGCCATGCCGTGCCATGCCGGTGCCATGCCGTGCCATGCCGGTGCCATGCCGTGCCATGCCGGTGCCATGCCGTGCCATGCCGGTGCCATGCCGTGCCATGCCGGTGCCATGCCGTGCCATGCCGGTGCCATGCCGTGCCATGCCGTGCCATGCCGTGCCATGCCATTCCATGCCATTCCATGCCATTCCATGCCATTCCATGCCATTCCATGCCATTCCATGCCATTCCATGCCATTCCATGCCATTCCGTGCCATTCCATGCCATTCCGTGCCATTCCATGCCATTCCGTGCCATTCCATGCCATTCCATGCCATTCCATGCCATTCCATGCCATTCCATGCCATTCCATGCCATTCCATGCCATTCCATGCCATTCCATGCCATTCCATGCCATTCCATGCCATTCCATGCCATTCCATGCCATTCCATGCCATTCCATGCCATTCCATGCCATTCCATGCCATTCCATGCCATTCCATGCCATTCCATGCCATTCCATGCCAATCCATGCCATTCCATGCCATTCCATGCCATTCCATGCCATTCCATGCCGTGCCATGCCGGTGCCATGCCGTGCCATGCCGGTGCCATGCCGTGCCATGCCGGTGCCATGCCGTGCCATGCCGGTGCCATGCCGTGCCATGCCGGTGCCATGCCGTGCCATGCCGGTGCCATGCCGTGCCATGCCGGTGCCATGCCGTGCCATGCCGGTGCCATGCCGTGCCATGCCGGTGCCATGCCGTGCCATGCCGGTGCCATGCCGTGCCATGCCGTGCCATGCCGGTGCCATGCCATTCCATGCCATTCCATGCCATTCCATGCCAGTCCATGCCATTCCATGCCATTCCATGCCATTCCATGCCATTCCATGCCATTCCATGCCATTCCATGCCATTCCATGCCATTCCATGCCATTCCATGCCATTCCATGCCATTCCATGCCATTCCATGCCATTCCATGCCATTCCATGCCATTCCATGCCATTCCATGCCATTCCATGCCATTCCATGCCATTCCATGCCATTCCATGCCATTCCATCTCATTCCATGCCGTGCCATGCCGGTGCCATGCCGTGCCATGCCGGTGCCATGCCGTGCCATGCCGGTGCCATGCCGTGCCATGCCGGTGCCATGCCGTGCCATGCCGGTGCCATGCCGTGCCATGCCGGTGCCATGCCGTGCCATGCCGGTGCCATGCCGTGCCATGCCGGTGCCATGCCGTGCCATGCCGGTGCCATGCCGTGCCATGCCGGTGCCATGCCGTGCCATGCCGGTGCCATGCCGTGCCATGCCGGTGCCATGCCGTGCCATGCCGGTGCCATGCCGTGCCATGCCGGTGCCATGCCGTGCCATGCCGGTGCCATGCCGTGCCATGCCGGTGCCATGCCGTGCCATGCCGGTGCCATGCCGTGCCATGCCGGTGCCATGCCGTGCCATGCCGTGCCATGCCGGTGCCATGCCGTGCCATGCCGGTGCCATGCCGTGCCATGCCGTGCCATGCCGGTGCCATGCCGTGCCATGCCGTGCCATGCCGGTGCCATGCCGTGCCATGCCGTGCCATGCCGGTGCCATGCCGTGCCATGCCGTGCCATGCCGGTGCCATGCCGTGCCATGCCGGTGCCATGCCGTGCCATGCCGGTGCCATGCCGTGCCATGCCGTGCCATGCCGGTGCCATGCCGTGCCATGCCGGTGCCATGCCGTGCCATGCCGGTGCCATGCCGTGCCATGCCGGTGCCATGCCGTGCCATGCCGGTGCCATGCCGTGCCATGCCGGTGCCATGCCGTGCCATGCCGGTGCCATGCCGGTGCCATGCCGTGCCATGCCGGTGCCATGCCGTGCCATGCCGGTGCCATGCCGTGCCATGCCGTGCCATGCCGTGCCATGCCGGTGCCATGCCGGTGCCATGCCGTGCCATGCCGTGCCATGCCGGTGCCATGCCGTGCCATGCCGGTGCCATGCCGTGCCATGCCGGTGCCATGCCGTGCCATGCCGGTGCCATGCCGTGCCATGCCGGTGCCATGCCGTGCCATGCCGGTGCCATGCCGTGCCATGCCGTGCCATGCCGGTGTCATGCCGTGCCATGCCGGTGCCATGCCGTGCCATGCCGTGCCATGCCGGTGCCATGCCGTGCCATGCCGGTGCCATGCCGTGCCATGCCGGTGCCATGCCGTGCCATGCCGGTGCCATGCCGTGCCATGCCGGTGCCATGCCGTGCCATGCCGGTGCCATGCCGTGCCATGCCGGTGCCATGCCGTGCCATGCCGGTGCCATGCCGTGCCATGCCGGTGCCATGCCGTGCCATGCCGGTGCCATGCCGTGCCATGCCGGTGCCATGCCGTGCCATGCCGGTGCCATGCCGTGCCATGCCGGTGCCATGCCGTGCCATGCCGGTGCCATGCCGGTGCCATGCCGTGCCATGCCGGTGCCATGCCGTGCCATGCCGTGCCATGCCGGTGCCATGCCGTGCCATGCCGTGCCATGCCGTGCCATGCCGTGCCATGCCATTCGATGCCATTCCATGCCATTCCATGTCATTCCATGTCATTCCATGCCATTCCATGCCATTCCATGCCATTCCATGCCATTCCATGCCATTCCATGCCATTCCGTGCCATTCCATGCCATTCCGTGCCATTCCATGCCATTCCGTGCCATTCCATGCCATTCCATGCCATTCCATGCCATTCCATGCCATTCCATGCCATTCCATGCCATTCCATGCCATTCCATGCCATTCCATGCCATTCCATGCCATTCCATGCCATTCCATGCCATTCCATGCCATTCCATGCCATTCCATGCCATTCCATGCCATTCCATGCCATTCCATGCCATTCCATGCCATTCCATGCCATTCCATGCCATTCCATGCCATTCCATGCCATTCCATGCCATTCCATGCCATTCCATGCCATTCCATGCCATTCCATGCCATTCCATGCCATTCCATGCCATTCCATGCCATTCCATGCCATTCCATGCCATTCCATGCCATTCCATGCCATTCCATGCCATTCCATGCCATTCCATGCCGTGCCATGCCATTCCATGCCGTGCCATGCCATTCCATGCCGTGCCATGCCATTCCATGCCGTGCCATGCCGGTGCCATGCCGTGCCATGCCGGTGCCATGCCGTGCCATGCCGGTGCCATGCCGTGCCATACCGGTGCCATGCCGTGCCATGCCGGTGCCATGCCGTGCCATGCCGGTGCCATGCCGTGCCATGCCGGTGCCATGCCGTGCCATGCCGTGCCATGCCGGTGCCATGCCGTGCCATGCCGTGCCATGCCGGTGCCATGCCGTGCCATGCCGGTGCCATGCCGTGCCATGCCGGTGCCATGCCGTGCCATGCCGTGCCATGCCGTGCCATGCCGTGCCATGCCGGTGCCATGCCGTGCCATGCCGGTGCCATGCCGTGCCATGCCGGTGCCATGCCGTGCCATGCCGGTGCCATGCCGTGCCATGCCGGTGCCATGCCGTGCCATGCCGGTGCCATGCCGTGCCATGCCGGTGCCATGCCGTGCCATGCCATTCCATGCCATTCCATGCCATTCCATGCCATTCCATGCCATTCCATGCCATTCCATGCCATTCCATGCCATTCCATGCCATTCCGTGCCATTCCATGCCATTCCGTGCCATTCCATGCCATTCCGTGCCATTCCATGCCATTCCGTGCCATTCCATGCCATTCCGTGCCATTCCATGCCATTCCATGCCATTCCATGCCATTCCATGCCATTCCATGCCATTCCATGCCATTCCATGCCATTCCATGCCATTCCATGCCATTCCATGCCATTCCATGCCATTCCATGCCATTCCATGCCATTCCATGCCATTCCATGCCATTCCATGCCAATCCATGCCATTCCATGCCATTCCATGCCATTCCATGCCATTCCATGCCGTGCCATGCCGGTGCCATGCCGTGCCATGCCGGTGCCATGCCGTGCCATGCCGGTGCCATGCCGTGCCATGCCGGTGCCATGCCGTGCCATGCCGGTGCCATGCCGTGCCATGCCGGTGCCATGCCGTGCCATGCCGGTGCCATGCCGTGCCATGCCGGTGCCATGCCGTGCCATGCCGGTGCCATGCCGTGCCATGCCGGTGCCATGCCGTGCCATGCCGTGCCATGCCGTGCCATGCCGGTGCCATGCCATTCCATGCCATTCCATGCCAGTCCATGCCATTCCATGCCATTCCATGCCATTCCATGCCATTCCATGCCATTCCATGCCATTCCATGCCATTCCATGCCATTCCATGCCATTCCATGCCATTCCATGCCATTCCATGCCATTCCATGCCATTCCATGCCATTCCATGCCATTCCATGCCATTCCATGCCATTCCATGCCATTCCATGCCATTCCATGCCATTCCATGCCATTCCATGCCATTCCATGCCATTCCATGCCATTCCATGCCATTCCATGCCATTCCATGCCATTCCATGCCATTCCATGCCGTGCCATGCCGGTGCCATGCCGTGCCATGCCGGTGCCATGCCGTGCCATGCCGGTGCCATGCCGTGCCATGCCGGTGCCATGCCGTGCCATGCCGGTGCCATGCCGTGCCATGCCGGTGCCATGCCGTGCCATGCCGGTGCCATGCCGTGCCATGCCGGTGCCATGCCGTGCCATGCCGGTGCCATGCCGTGCCATGCCGGTGCCATGCCGTGCCATGCCGGTGCCATGCCGTGCCATGCCGGTGCCATGCCGTGCCATGCCGGTGCCATGCCGTGCCATACCGGTGCCATGCCGTGCCATGCCGGTGCCATGCCGTGCCATGCCGGTGCCATGCCGTGCCATGCCGGTGCCATGCCGTGCCATGCCGTGCCATGCCGGTGCCATGCCGTGCCATGCCGTGCCATGCCGGTGCCATGCCGTGCCATGCCGTGCCATGCCGTGCCATGCCGTGCCATGCCGGTGCCATGCCGTGCCATGCCGGTGCCATGCCGTGCCATGCCGGTGCCATGCCGTGCCATGCCGGTGCCATGCCGTGCCATGCCGGTGCCATGCCGGTGCCATGCCGTGCCATGCCATTCCATGCCATTCCATGCCATTCCATGCCATTCCATGCCATTCCATGCCATTCCATGCCAT
This sequence comes from Cryptus armator, assembly GCA_963971235.1. Lineage (NCBI taxonomy): Eukaryota > Metazoa > Arthropoda > Insecta > Hymenoptera > Ichneumonidae > Cryptus > Cryptus armator. The sequence goes on along the minus strand of CAXARG010000165.1, from coordinate 532,618 downwards.
TCCATGCCATTCCATGCCATTCCATGCCATTCCATGCCATTCCGTGCCATTCCATGCCATTCCGTGCCATTCCATGCCATTCCGTGCCATTCCATGCCATTCCATGCCATTCCATGCCATTCCATGCCATTCCATGCCATTCCATGCCATTCCATGCCATTCCATGCCATTCCATGCCATTCCATGCCATTCCATGCCATTCCATGCCATTCCATGCCATTCCATGCCATTCCATGCCATTCCATGCCATTCCATGCCATTCCATGCCATTCCATGCCAATCCATGCCATTCCATGCCATTCCATGCCATTCCATGCCATTCCATGCCGTGCCATGCCGGTGCCATGCCGTGCCATGCCGGTGCCATGCCGTGCCATGCCGGTGCCATGCCGTGCCATGCCGGTGCCATGCCGTGCCATGCCGGTGCCATGCCGTGCCATGCCGGTGCCATGCCGTGCCATGCCGGTGCCATGCCGTGCCATGCCGGTGCCATGCCGTGCCATGCCGGTGCCATGCCGTGCCATGCCGGTGCCATGCCGTGCCATGCCGTGCCATGCCGGTGCCATGCCGTGCCATGCCGGTGCCATGCCATTCCATGCCATTCCATGCCATTCCATGCCAGTCCATGCCATTCCATGCCATTCCATGCCATTCCATGCCATTCCATGCCATTCCATGCCATTCCATGCCATTCCATGCCATTCCATGCCATTCCATGCCATTCCATGCCATTCCATGCCATTCCATGCCATTCCATGCCATTCCATGCCATTCCATGCCATTCCATGCCATTCCATGCCATTCCATGCCATTCCATGCCATTCCATGCCATTCCATGCCATTCCATGCCGTGCCATGCCGGTGCCATGCCGTGCCATGCCGGTGCCATGCCGTGCCATGCCGGTGCCATGCCGTGCCATGCCGGTGCCATGCCGTGCCATGCCGGTGCCATGCCGTGCCATGCCGGTGCCATGCCGTGCCATGCCGGTGCCATGCCGTGCCATGCCGGTGCCATGCCGTGCCATGCCGGTGCCATGCCGTGCCATGCCGGTGCCATGCCGTGCCATGCCGGTGCCATGCCGTGCCATGCCGGTGCCATGCCGTGCCATGCCGGTGCCATGCCGTGCCATGCCGGTGCCATGCCGTGCCATGCCGGTGCCATGCCGTGCCATGCCGGTGCCATGCCGGTGCCATGCCGTGCCATGCCGTGCCATGCCGGTGCCATGCCGTGCCATGCCGGTGCCATGCCGTGCCATGCCGGTGCCATGCCGTGCCATGCCGGTGCCATGCCGTGCCATGCCGGTGCCATGCCGTGCCATGCCGTGCCATGCCGGTGTCATGCCGTGCCATGCCGGTGCCATGCCGTGCCATGCCGTGCCATGCCGGTGCCATGCCGTGCCATGCCGGTGCCATGCCGTGCCATGCCGGTGCCATGCCGTGCCATGCCGGTGCCATGCCGTGCCATGCCGGTGCCATGCCGTGCCATGCCGGTGCCATGCCGTGCCATGCCGGTGCCATGCCGTGCCATGCCGGTGCCATGCCGTGCCATGCCGGTGCCATGCCGTGCCATGCCGGTGCCATGCCGTGCCATGCCGGTGCCATGCCGTGCCATGCCGGTGCCATGCCGTGCCATGCCGGTGCCATGCCGTGCCATGCCGTGCCATGCCGGTGCCATGCCGTGCCATGCCGTGCCATGCCGTGCCATGCCGGTGCCATGGCGTGCCATGCCATTCCATGTCATTCCATGTCATTCCATGCCATTCCATGCCATTCCATGCCATTCCATGCCATTCCATGCCATTCCATGCCATTCCGTGCCATTCCATGCCATTCCATGCCATTCCATGCCATTCCATGCCATTCCATGCCATTCCATGCCATTCCATGCCATTCCATGCCATTCCATGCCATTCCATGCCATTCCATGCCATTCCATGCCATTCCATGCCATTCCATGCCATTCCATGCCATTCCATGCCATTCCATGCCATTCCATGCCATTCCATGCCATTCCATGCCATTCCATGCCATTCCATGCCATTCCATGCCATTCCATGCCATTCCATGCCATTCCATGCCACTCAATGCGGTGCCATGCCGGTGCCATGCCGTGCCATGCCGGTGCCATGCCGTGCCATGCCGTGCCATGCCGGTGCCATGCCGTGCCATGCCGGTGCCATGCCGTGCCATGCCGGTGCCATGCCGTGCCATGCCGTGCCATGCCGGTGCCATGCCGTGCCATGCCGTGCCATGCCGGTGCCATGCCGTGCCATGCCGGTGCCATGCCGTGCCATGCCGTGCCATGCCGTGCCATGCGGTGCCATGCCATTCCATGCCATTCCATGCCAGTCCATGCCATTCCATGCCATTCCATGCCATTCCATGCCATTCCATGCCATTCCATGCCATTCCATGCCATTCCATGCCATTCCATGCCATTCCATGCCGTGCCATGCCATTCCATGCCGTGCCATGCCGGTGCCATGCCGTGCCATGCCGGTGCCATGCCGTGCCATGCCGGTGCCATGCCGTGCCATGCCGGTGCCATGCCGTGCCATGCCGGTGCCATGCCGTGCCATGCCGGTGCCATGCCGTGCCATGCCGGTGCCATGCCGGTGCCATGCCGTGCCATGCCGTGCCATGCCGTGCCATGCCGGTGCCATGCCGTGCCATGCAGGTGCCATGCCGTGCCATGCCGTGCCATGCCGGTGCCATGCCGTGCCATGCCGGTGCCATGCCGTGCCATGCCGGTGCCATGCCGTGCCATGCCGTGCCATGCCGGTGCCATGCCGTGCCATGCCGGTGCCATGCCGTGCCATGCCGGTGCCATGCCGTGCCATGCCGGTGCCATGCCGTGCCATGCCGGTGCCATGCCGTGCCATGCGGGTGCCATGCCGTGCCATGCCGGTGCCATGCCGTCCCATGCCGGTGCCATGCCGTGCCATGCCGTGCCATGCCGGTGCCATGCCGTGCCATGCCGGTGCCATGCCGTGCCACGCCGGTGCCATGCCGTGCCATGCCGGTGCCATGCCGTGCCATGCCGGTGCCATGCCGTGCCATGCCGGTGCCATGCCGTGCCATGCCGGTGCCATGCCGTGCCATGCCGGTGCCATGCCGTGCCATGCCGGTGCCATGCCGTGCCATGTCGGTGCCATGCCGTGCCATGCCGTGCCATGCCGTGCCATGCCGTGCCATGCCGTGCCATGCCGGTGCCATGCCGTGCCATGCCGGTGCCATGCCGTGCCATGCGGTGCCATGCCGTTCCATGCCATTCCATGCCATTCCATGCCATTCCATGCCATTCCATGCCATTCCATGCCAGTCCATGCCAGTCCATGCCAGTCCATGCCACTCCATGCCATTCCATGCCACTCAATGCGGTGCCATGCCGTGCCATGCCGGTGCCATGCCGTGCCATGCCGGTGCCATGCCGTGCCATGCCGGTGCCATGCCGTGCCATGCCGGTGCCATGCCGTGCCATGCCGGTGCCATGCCGGTGACATGCCGTGCCATGCCGGTGCCATGCGGTGCCATGCCGTGCCATGCCGGTGCCATGCGGTGCCATGCCGGTGCCATGCCGTGCCATGCCGTGCCATGCCGGTGCCATGCCGTGCCATGCCGGTGCCATGCCGAGCCATGCCGTGCCATGCCGGTGCCATGCCGTGCCATGCCGTGCCATGCCGTGCCATGCCGGTGCCATGCCGTGCCATGCCGGTGCCATGCCGTGCCATGCCGTGCCATGCCATTCGATGCCATTCCATGCCATTCCATGTCATTCCATGTCATTCCATGTCATTCCATGCCATTCCATGCCATTCCCATGTCATTCCATGCCATTCCATGCCATTCCATGCCATTCCATGCCATTCCATGTCATTACATGCCATTCCATGCCATTCCATGCCATTCCATGCCATTCCATGCCATTCCATGCCATTCCATGCCATTCCATGCCATTCCATGCCATTCCATGCCATTCCATGCCATTCCATGCCATTCCATGCCATTCCATGCCAGTCCATGCCAGTCCATGCCATTCCATGCCATTCCATGCCACTCAATGCGGTGCCATGCCAGTCCATGCCATTCCATGCCATTCCATGCCACTCAATGCGGTGCCATGCCGTGCCATGCCGGTGCCATGCCGTGCCATGCCGGTGCCATGCCGTGCCATGCCGGTGCCATGCCGTGCCATGCCGGTGCCATGCCGTGCCATGCCGGTGCCATGCCGTGCCATGCCGGTGCCATGCCGTGCCATGCCGGTGCCATGCCGTGCCATGCCGGTGCCATGCCGTGCCATGCCGGTGCCATGCCGTGCCATGCCGTGCCATGCCGGTGCCATGCCGGTGCCATGCCGTGCCATGCCGTGCCATGCCGTGCCATGCCGGTGCCATGCCGTGCCATGCAGGTGCCATGCCGTGCCATGCCGTGCCATGCCGGTGCCATGCCGTGCCATGCCGGTGCCATGCCGTGCCATGCCGGTGCCATGCCGTGCCATGCCGTGCCATGCCGGTGCCATGCCGTGCCATGCCGGTGCCATGCCGTGCCATGCCGGTGCCATGCCGTGCCATGCCGGTGCCATGCCGTGCCATGCCGGTGCCATGCCGTGCCATGCCGGTGCCATGCCGTGCCATGCCGGTGCCATGCCGTCCCATGCCGGTGCCATGCCGTGCCATGCCGTGCCATGCCGGTGCCATGCCGTGCCATGCCGGTGCCATGCCGTGCCACGCCGGTGCCATGCCGTGCCATGCCGGTGCCATGCCGTGCCATGCCGGTGCCATGCCGTGCCATGCCGGTGCCATGCCGTGCCATGCCGGTGCCATGCCGTGCCATGCCGGTGCCATGCCGTGCCATGCCGGTGCCATGCCGTGCCATGCCGGTGCCATGCCGTGCCATGTCGGTGCCATGCCGTGCCATGCCGTGCCATGCCGTGCCATGCCGTGCCATGCCGTGCCATGCCGGTGCCATGCCGTGCCATGCCGGTGCCATGCCGTGCCATGCGGTGCCATGCCGTTCCATGCCATTCCATGCCATTCCATGCCATTCCATGCCATTCCATGCCATTCCATGCCAGTCCATGCCAGTCCATGCCAGTCCATGCCACTCCATGCCATTCCATGCCACTCAATGCGGTGCCATGCCGTGCCATGCCGGTGCCATGCCGTGCCATGCCGGTGCCATGCCGTGCCATGCCGGTGCCATGCCGTGCCATGCCGGTGCCATGCCGTGCCATGCCGGTGCCATGCCGGTGACATGCCGTGCCATGCCGGTGCCATGCGGTGCCATGCCGTGCCATGCCGGTGCCATGCGGTGCCATGCCGGTGCCATGCCGTGCCATGCCGTGCCATGCCGGTGCCATGCCGTGCCATGCCGGTGCCATGCCGAGCCATGCCGTGCCATGCCGGTGCCATGCCGTGCCATGCCGTGCCATGCCGTGCCATGCCGGTGCCATGCCGTGCCATGCCGGTGCCATGCCGTGCCATGCCGTGCCATGCCGTGCCATGCGGTGCCATGCCATTCGATGCCATTCCATGCCATTCCATGTCATTCCATGTCATTCCATGTCATTCCATGCCATTCCATGCCATTCCATGCCATTCCATGCCATTCCATGTCATTACATGCCATTCCATGCCATTCCATGCCATTCCATGCCATTCCATGCCATTCCATGCCATTCCATGCCATTCCATGCCATTCCATGCCATTCCATGCCATTCCATGCCATTCCATGCCAGTCCATGCCAGTCCATGCCAGTCCATGCCATTCCATGCCATTCCATGCCACTCAATGCGGTGCCATGCCAGTCCATGCCATTCCATGCCATTCCATGCCACTCAATGCGGTGCCATGCCGTGCCATGCCGGTGCCATGCCGTGCCATGCCGGTGCCATGCCGTGCCATGCCGGTGCCATGCCGTGCCATGCCGGTGCCATGCCGTGCCATGCCGGTGCCATGCCGTGCCATGCCGGTGCCATGCCGTGCCATGCCGGTGCCATGCCGTGCCATGCCGGTGCCATGCCGTGCCATGCCGGTGCCATGCCGTGCCATGCCGGTGCCATGCCGTGCCATGCCGGTGCCATGCCGTGCCATGCCGGTGCCATGCCGTGCCATGCCGGTGCCATGCCGTGCCATGCCGGTGCCATGCCGTGCCATGCCGGTGCCATGCCGTGCCATGCCGGTGCCATGCCGTGCCATGCCGGTGCCATGCCGTGCCATGCCGGTGCCATGCCGTGCCATGCCGGTGCCATGCCGTGCCATGCCGGTGCCATGCCGTGCCATGCCGGTGCCATGCCGTGCCATGCCGGTGCCATGCCGTGCCATGCCGTGCCATGCCGGTGCCATGCCGTGCCATGCCGGTGCCATGCCGTGCCATGCCGTGCCATGCCGTGCCATGCCGGTGCCATGCCGTGCCATGCCGGTGCCATGCCGTGCCATGCCGGTGCCATGCCGTGCCATGCCGTGCCATGCCGTGCCATGCCGGTGCCATGCCGTGCCATGCCGTGCCATGCCGTGCCATGCCGGTGCCATGCCGTGCCATGCCGGTGCCATGCCATTCCATGCCATTCCATGCCATTCCATGCCATTCCATGCCATTCCATGCCATTCCATGCCATTCCATGCCATTCCATGCCATTCCATGCCATTCCATGCCATTCCATGCCATTCCATGCCATTCCATGCCATTCCATGCCATTCCATGCCATTCCATGCCATTCCATGCCATTCCATGCCATTCCATGCCATTCCATGCCATTCCATGCCATTCCATGCCATTCCATGCCATTCCATGCCATTCCATGCCATTCCATGCCATTCCATGCCATTCCATGCCATTCCATGCCATTCCATGCCATTCCATGCCATTCCATGCCGTGCCATGCCGGTGCCATGCCGTGCCATGCCGGTGCCATGCCGTGCCATGCCGGTGCCATGCCGTGCCATGCCGGTGCCATGCCGTGCCATGCCGGTGCCATGCCGTGCCATGCCGGTGCCATGCCGTGCCATGCCGGTGCCATGCCGTGCCATGCCGGTGCCATGCCGTGCCATACCGGTGCCATGCCGTGCCATGCCGGTGCCATGCCGTGCCATGCCGGTGCCATGCCGTGCCATGCCGGTGCCATGCCGTGCCATGCCGTGCCATGCCGGTGCCATGCCGTGCCATGCCGGTGCCATGCCGTGCCATGCCGGTGCCATGCCGTGCCATGCCGGTGCCATGCCGTGCCATGCCGGTGCCATGCCGTGCCATGCCGGTGCCATGCCGTGCCATGCCGGTGCCATGCCGTGCCATGCCGGTGCCATGCCGTGCCATGCCGGTGCCATGCCGTGCCATGCCGGTGCCATGCCGTGCCATGCCGTGCCATGCCGTGCCATGCCATTCCATGCCATTCCATGCCATTCCATGCCATTCCATGCCATTCCATGCCATTCCATGCCATTCCATGCCATTCCATGCCATTCCGTGCCATTCCATGCCATTCCGTGCCATTCCATGCCATTCCGTGCCATTCCATGCCATTCCATGCCATTCCATGCCATTCCATGCCATTCCATGCCATTCCATGCCATTCCATGCCATTCCATGCCATTCCATGCCATTCCATGCCATTCCATGCCATTCCATGCCATTCCATGCCATTCCATGCCATTCCATGCCATTCCATGCCATTCCATGCCATTCCATGCCATTCCATGCCATTCCATGCCATTCCATGCCATTCCATGCCATTCCATGCCATTCCATGCCATTCCATGCCATTCCATGCCATTCCATGCCAATCCATGCCATTCCATGCCATTCCATGCCATTCCATGCCATTCCATGCCGTGCCATGCCGGTGCCATGCCGTGCCATGCCGGTGCCATGCCGTGCCATGCCGGTGCCATGCCGTGCCATGCCGGTGCCATGCCGTGCCATGCCGGTGCCATGCCGTGCCATGCCGGTGCCATGCCGTGCCATGCCGGTGCCATGCCGTGCCATGCCGGTGCCATGCCGTGCCATGCCGGTGCCATGCCGTGCCATGCCGGTGCCATGCCGTGCCATGCCGTGCCATGCCGGTGCCATGCCGTGCCATGCCGTGCCATGCCGGTGCCATGCCGTGCCATGCCGGTGCCATGCCGTGCCATGCCGGTGCCATGCCGTGCCATGCCGGTGCCATGCCATTCCATGCCATTCCATGCCATTCCATGCCATTCCATGCCATTCCATGCCATTCCATGCCATTCCATGCCATTCCATGCCATTCCATGCCATTCCGTGCCATTCCATGCCATTCCGTGCCATTCCATGCCATTCCGTGCCATTCCATGCCATTCCATGCCATTCCATGCCATTCCATGCCATTCCATGCCATTCCATGCCATTCCATGCCATTCCATGCCATTCCATGCCATTCCATGCCATTCCATGCCATTCCATGCCATTCCATGCCATTCCATGCCATTCCATGCCATTCCATGCCATTCCATGCCATTCCATGCCATTCCATGCCATTCCATGCCATTCCATGCCATTCCATGCCATTCCATGCCAATCCATGCCATTCCATGCCATTCCATGCCATTCCATGCCATTCCATGCCGTGCCATGCCGGTGCCATGCCGTGCCATGCCGGTGCCATGCCGTGCCATGCCGGTGCCATGCCGTGCCATGCCGGTGCCATGCCGTGCCATGCCGGTGCCATGCCGTGCCATGCCGGTGCCATGCCGTGCCATGCCGGTGCCATGCCGTGCCATGCCGGTGCCATGCCGTGCCATGCCGGTGCCATGCCGTGCCATGCCGGTGCCATGCCGTGCCATGCCGTGCCATGCCGGTGCCATGCCGTGCCATGCCGTGCCATGCCGGTGCCATGCCGTGCCATGCCGGTGCCATGCCGTGCCATGCCGGTGCCATGCCGTGCCATGCCGGTGCCATGCCGTGCCATGCCGGTGCCATGCCATTCCATGCCATTCCATGCCATTCCATGCCATTCCATGCCATTCCATGCCATTCCATGCCATTCCATGCCATTCCATGCCATTCCATGCCATTCCATGCCATTCCATGCCATTCCATGCCATTCCATGCCATTCCATGCCATTCCATGCCATTCCATGCCATTCCATGCCATTCCATGCCATTCCATGCCATTCCATGCCATTCCATGCCATTCCATGCCATTCCATGCCATTCCATGCCATTCCATGCCATTCCATGCCATTCCATGCCATTCCATGCCATTCCATGCCGGTGCCATGCCGTGCCATGCCGGTGCCATGCCGTGCCATGCCGGTGCCATGCCGTGCCATGCCGGTGCCATGCCGTGCCATGCCGGTGCCATGCCGTGCCATGCCGGTGCCATGCCGTGCCATGCCGGTGCCATGCCGTGCCATGCCGGTGCCATGCCGTGCCATGCCGGTGCCATGCCGTGCCATGCCGGTGCCATGCCGTGCCATACCGGTGCCATGCCGTGCCATGCCGGTGCCATGCCGTGCCATGCCGGTGCCATGCCGTGCCATGCCGGTGCCATGCCGTGCCATGCCGTGCCATGCCGGTGCCATGCCGTGCCATGCCGTGCCATGCCGGTGCCATGCCGTGCCATGCCGGTGCCATGCCGTGCCATGCCGGTGCCATGCCGTGCCATGCCGGTGCCATGCCGTGCCATGCCGGTGCCATGCCGTGCCATGCCGGTGCCATGCCGTGCCATGCCGGTGCCATGCCGTGCCATGCCGGTGCCATGCCGTGCCATGCCGGTGCCATGCCGTGCCATGCCGTGCCATGCCGTGCCATGCCATTCCATGCCATTCCATGCCATTCCATGCCATTCCATGCCATTCCATGCCATTCCATGCCATTCCATGCCATTCCATGCCATTCCATGCCATTCCGTGCCATTCCATGCCATTCCGTGCCATTCCATGCCATTCCGTGCCATTCCATGCCATTCCGTGCCATTCCATGCCATTCCGTGCCATTCCATGCCATTCCATGCCATTCCATGCCATTCCATGCCATTCCATGCCATTCCATGCCATTCCATGCCATTCCATGCCATTCCATGCCATTCCATGCCATTCCATGCCATTCCATGCCATTCCATGCCATTCCATGCCATTCCATGCCATTCCATGCCATTCCATGCCATTCCATGCCATTCCATGCCATTCCATGCCATTCCATGCCAATCCATGCCATTCCATGCCATTCCATGCCATTCCATGCCATTCCATGCCATTCCATGCCGTGCCATGCCGGTGCCATGCCGTGCCATGCCGGTGCCATGCCGTGCCATGCCGGTGCCATGCCGTGCCATGCCGGTGCCATGCCGTGCCATGCCGGTGCCATGCCGTGCCATGCCGGTGCCATGCCGTGCCATGCCGGTGCCATGCCGTGCCATGCCGGTGCCATGCCGTGCCATGCCGGTGCCATGCCGTGCCATGCCGGTGCCATGCCGTGCCATGCCGGTGCCATGCCGTGCCATGCCGTGCCATGCCGGTGCCATGCCATTCCATGCCATTCCATGCCATTCCATGCCAGTCCATGCCATTCCATGCCATTCCATGCCATTCCATGCCATTCCATGCCATTCCATGCCATTCCATGCCATTCCATGCCATTCCATGCCATTCCATGCCATTCCATGCCATTCCATGCCATTCCATGCCATTCCATGCCATTCCATGCCATTCCATGCCATTCCATGCCATTCCATGCCATTCCATGCCATTCCATGCCATTCCATGCCATTCCATCTCATTCCATGCCGTGCCATGCCGGTGCCATGCCGTGCCATGCCGGTGCCATGCCGTGCCATGCCGGTGCCATGCCGTGCCATGCCGGTGCCATGCCGTGCCATGCCGGTGCCATGCCGTGCCATGCCGGTGCCATGCCGTGCCATGCCGGTGCCATGCCGTGCCATGCCGGTGCCATGCCGTGCCATGCCGGTGCCATGCCGTGCCATGCCGGTGCCATGCCGTGCCATGCCGGTGCCATGCCGTGCCATGCCGGTGCCATGCCGTGCCATGCCGGTGCCATGCCGTGCCATGCCGGTGCCATGCCGTGCCATGCCGGTGCCATGCCGTGCCATGCCGGTGCCATGCCGTGCCATGCCGGTGCCATGCCGTGCCATGCCGGTGCCATGCCGTGCCATGCCGGTGCCATGCCGTGCCATGCCGGTGCCATGCCGTGCCATGCCGTGCCATGCCGGTGCCATGCCGTGCCATGCCGGTGCCATGCCGTGCCATGCCGTGCCATGCCGGTGCCATGCCGTGCCATGCCGTGCCATGCCGGTGCCATGCCGTGCCATGCCGTGCCATGCCGGTGCCATGCCGTGCCATGCCGGTGCCATGCCGTGCCATGCCGGTGCCATGCCGTGCCATGCCGGTGCCATGCCGTGCCATGCCGTGCCATGCCGGTGCCATGCCGTGCCATGCCGGTGCCATGCCGTGCCATGCCGGTGCCATGCCGTGCCATGCCGGTGCCATGCCGTGCCATGCCGGTGCCATGCCGTGCCATGCCGGTGCCATGCCGGTGCCATGCCGTGCCATGCCGGTGCCATGCCGTGCCATGCCGGTGCCATGCCGTGCCATGCCGTGCCATGCCGTGCCATGCCGGTGCCATGCCGGTGCCATGCCGTGCCATGCCGTGCCATGCCGGTGCCATGCCGTGCCATGCCGGTGCCATGCCGTGCCATGCCGGTGCCATGCCGTGCCATGCCGGTGCCATGCCGTGCCATGCCGGTGCCATGCCGTGCCATGCCGGTGCCATGCCGTGCCATGCCGTGCCATGCCGGTGTCATGCCGTGCCATGCCGGTGCCATGCCGTGCCATGCCGTGCCATGCCGGTGCCATGCCGTGCCATGCCGGTGCCATGCCGTGCCATGCCGGTGCCATGCCGTGCCATGCCGGTGCCATGCCGTGCCATGCCGGTGCCATGCCGTGCCATGCCGGTGCCATGCCGTGCCATGCCGGTGCCATGCCGTGCCATGCCGGTGCCATGCCGTGCCATGCCGGTGCCATGCCGTGCCATGCCGGTGCCATGCCGTGCCATGCCGGTGCCATGCCGTGCCATGCCGGTGCCATGCCGTGCCATGCCGGTGCCATGCCGTGCCATGCCGGTGCCATGCCGGTGCCATGCCGTGCCATGCCGGTGCCATGCCGTGCCATGCCGTGCCATGCCGGTGCCATGCCGTGCCATGCCGTGCCATGCCGTGCCATGCCGTGCCATGCCATTCGATGCCATTCCATGCCATTCCATGTCATTCCATGTCATTCCATGCCATTCCATGCCATTCCATGCCATTCCATGCCATTCCATGCCATTCCGTGCCATTCCATGCCATTCCGTGCCATTCCATGCCATTCCGTGCCATTCCATGCCATTCCATGCCATTCCATGCCATTCCATGCCATTCCATGCCATTCCATGCCATTCCATGCCATTCCATGCCATTCCATGCCATTCCATGCCATTCCATGCCATTCCATGCCATTCCATGCCATTCCATGCCATTCCATGCCATTCCATGCCGGTGCCATGCCATTCCATGCCGGTGCCATGCCGGTGCCATGCCGTGCCATGCCGGTGCCATGCCGTGCCATGCCGGTGCCATGCCGTGCCATGCCGGTGCCATGCCGTGCCATGCCGGTGCCATGCCGTGCCATGCCGGTGCCATGCCATTCCATGCCATTCCATGCCATTCCATGCCATTCCATGCCATTCCATGCCATTCCATGCCATTCCATGCCATTCCATGCCATTCCATGCCATTCCGTGCCATTCCATGCCATTCCGTGCCATTCCATGCCATTCCGTGCCATTCCATGCCATTCCATGCCATTCCATGCCATTCCATGCCATTCCATGCCATTCCATGCCATTCCATGCCATTCCATGCCATTCCATGCCATTCCATGCCATTCCATGCCATTCCATGCCATTCCATGCCATTCCATGCCATTCCATGCCATTCCATGCCATTCCATGCCATTCCATGCCATTCCATGCCATTCCATGCCAATCCATGCCATTCCATGCCATTCCATGCCATTCCATGCCATTCCATGCCGTGCCATGCCGGTGCCATGCCGTGCCATGCCGGTGCCATGCCGTGCCATGCCGGTGCCATGCCGTGCCATGCCGGTGCCATGCCGTGCCATGCCGGTGCCATGCCGTGCCATGCCGGTGCCATGCCGTGCCATGCCGGTGCCATGCCGTGCCATGCCGGTGCCATGCCGTGCCATGCCGGTGCCATGCCGTGCCATGCCGGTGCCATGCCGTGCCATGCCGTGCCATGCCGGTGCCATGCCGTGCCATGCCGTGCCATGCCGGTGCCATGCCGTGCCATGCCGGTGCCATGCCGTGCCATGCCGGTGCCATGCCGTGCCATGCCGGTGCCATGCCATTCCATGCCATTCCATGCCATTCCATGCCATTCCATGCCATTCCATGCCATTCCATGCCATTCCATGCCATTCCATGCCATTCCATGCCATTCCATGCCATTCCATGCCATTCCATGCCATTCCATGCCATTCCATGCCATTCCATGCCATTCCATGCCATTCCATGCCATTCCATGCCATTCCATGCCATTCCATGCCATTCCATGCCATTCCATGCCATTCCATGCCATTCCATGCCATTCCATGCCATTCCATGCCATTCCATGCCATTCCATGCCATTCCATGCCGTGCCATGCCGGTGCCATGCCGTGCCATGCCGGTGCCATGCCGTGCCATGCCGGTGCCATGCCGTGCCATGCCGGTGCCATGCCGTGCCATGCCGGTGCCATGCCGTGCCATGCCGGTGCCATGCCGTGCCATGCCGGTGCCATGCCGTGCCATGCCGGTGCCATGCCGTGCCATGCCGGTGCCATGCCGTGCCATGCCGGTGCCATGCCGTGCCATGCCGGTGCCATGCCGTGCCATGCCGGTGCCATGCCGTGCCATGCCGGTGCCATGCCGGTGCCATGCCGTGCCATGCCGGTGCCATGCCGGTGCCATGCCGTGCCATGCCGGTGCCATGCCGTGCCATGCCGGTGCCATGCCGTGCCATGCCGGTGCCATGCCGTGCCATGCCGGTGCCATGCCGTGCCATGCCGGTGCCATGCCGTGCCATGCCGGTGCCATGCCGTGCCATGCCGGTGCCATGCCGTGCCATGCCGTGCCATGCCGGTGTCATGCCGTGCCATGCCGGTGCCATGCCGTGCCATGCCGTGCCATGCCGGTGCCATGCCGTGCCATGCCGGTGCCATGCCGTGCCATGCCGGTGCCATGCCGTGCCATGCCGGTGCCATGCCGTGCCATGCCGGTGCCATGCCGTGCCATGCCGGTGCCATGCCGTGCCATGCCGGTGCCATGCCGTGCCATGCCGGTGCCATGCCGTGCCATGCCGGTGCCATGCCGTGCCATGCCGGTGCCATGCCGTGCCATGCCGGTGCCATGCCGTGCCATGCCGTGCCATGCCGGTGCCATGCCGTGCCATGCCGTGCCATGCCGTGCCATGCCATTCGATGCCATTCCATGCCATTCCATGTCATTCCATGTCATTCCATGCCATTCCATGCCATTCCATGCCATTCCATGCCATTCCATGCCATTCCGTGCCATTCCATGCCATTCCATGCCATTCCGTGCCATTCCATGCCATTCCGTGCCATTCCATGCCATTCCATGCCATTCCATGCCATTCCATGCCATTCCATGCCATTCCATGCCATTCCATGCCATTCCATGCCATTCCATGCCATTCCATGCCATTCCATGCCATTCCATGCCATTCCATGCCATTCCATGCCATTCCATGCCATTCCATGCCATTCCATGCCATTCCATGCCATTCCATGCCATTCCATGCCATTCCATGCCATTCCATGCCATTCCATGCCATTCCATGCCGTGCCATGCCATTCCATGCCGTGCCATGCCGGTGCCATGCCGTGCCATGCCGGTGCCATGCCGTGCCATGCCGTGCCATGCCGGTGCCATGCCGTGCCATGCCGTGCCATGCCGGTGCCATGCCGTGCCATGCCGGTGCCATGCCGTGCCATGCCGTCCCATGCCGGTGCCATGCCGTGCCATGCCGGTGCCATGCCGTGCCATGCCGGTGCCATGCCGTGCCATGCCGGTGCCATGCCGTGCCATGCCGGTGCCATGCCGTGCCATGCCGGTGCCATGCCGGTGCCATGCCGTGCCATGCCGGTGCCATGCCGTGCCATGCCGTGCCATGCCGTGCCATGCCGGTGCCATGCCGGTGCCATGCCGTGCCATGCCGTGCCATGCCGGTGCCATGCCGTGCCATGCCGGTGCCATGCCGTGCCATGCCGGTGCCATGCCGTGCCATGCCGGTGCCATGCCGTGCCATGCCGTGCCATGCCGGTGTCATGCCGTGCCATGCCGGTGCCATGCCGTGCCATGCCGTGCCATGCCGGTGCCATGCCGTGCCATGCCGGTGCCATGCCGTGCCATGCCGGTGCCATGCCGTGCCATGCCGGTGCCATGCCGTGCCATGCCGGTGCCATGCCGTGCCATGCCGGTGCCATGCCGTGCCATGCCGGTGCCATGCCGTGCCATGCCGGTGCCATGCCGTGCCATGCCGGTGCCATGCCGTGCCATGCCGTGCCATGCCGGTGCCATGCCGTGCCATGCCGGTGCCATGCCGTGCCATGCCGGTGCCATGCCGTGCCATGCCGGTGCCATGCCGTGCCATGCCGGTGCCATGCCGGTGCCATGCCGTGCCATGCCGGTGCCATGCCGTGCCATGCCGGTGCCATGCCGGTGCCATGCCGTGCCATGCCGGTGCCATGCCGTGCCATGCCGTGCCATGCCGGTGCCATGCCGTGCCATGCCGTGCCATGCCGGTGCCATGCCGTGCCATGCCGTGCCATGCCGGTGCCATGCCGAGCCATGCCATTCGATGCCATTCCATGCCATTCCATGTCATTCCATGTCATTCCATGCCATTCCATGCCATTCCATGCCATTCCATGCCATTCCATGCCATTCCATGCCATTCCGTGCCATTCCATGCCATTCCGTGCCATTCCATGCCATTCCGTGCCATTCCATGCCATTCCGTGCCATTCCATGCCATTCCATGCCATTCCATGCCATTCCATGCCATTCCATGCCATTCCATGCCATTCCATGCCATTCCATGCCATTCCATGCCATTCCATGCCATTCCATGCCATTCCATGCCATTCCATGCCATTCCATGCCATTCCATGCCATTCCATGCCATTCCATGCCATTCCATGCCATTCCATGCCATTCCATGCCATTCCATGCCATTCCATGCCATTCCATGCCGTGCCATGCCATTCCATGCCGTGCCATGCCGGTGCCATGCCGTGCCATGCCGGTGCCATGCCGTGCCATGCCGCTGCCATGCCGTGCCATGCCGGTGCCATGCCGTGCCATGCCGGTGCCATGCCGTGCCATGCCGGTGCCATGCCGTGCCATGCCGGTGCCATGCCGTGCCATGCCGGTGCCATGCCGTGCCATGCCGGTGCCATGCCGTGCCATGCCGGTGCCATGCCGTGCCATGCCGGTGCCATGCCGTGCCATGCCGGTGCCATGCCGTGCCATGCCGGTGCCATGCCGTGCCATACCGGTGCCATGCCGTGCCATGCCGGTGCCATGCCGTGCCATGCCGGTGCCATGCCGTGCCATGCCGGTGCCATGCCGTGCCATGCCGGTGCCATGCCGTGCCATGCCGTGCCATGCCGGTGCCATGCCGTGCCATGCCGTGCCATGCCGGTGCCATGCCGTGCCATGCCGGTGCCATGCCGTGCCATGCCGTGCCATGCCGTGCCATGCCGTGCCATGCCGGTGCCATGCCGTGCCATGCCGGTGCCATGCCGTGCCATGCCGGTGCCATGCCGTGCCATGCCGGTGCCATGCCGTGCCATGCCGGTGCCATGCCGGTGCCATGCCGTGCCATGCCGGTGCCATGCCGTGCCATGCCGGTGCCATGCCGTGCCATGCCGTGCCATGCCGGTGCCATGCCGTGCCATGCCGGTGCCATGCCGTGCCATGCCGGTGCCATGCCGTGCCATGCCGGTGCCATGCCGTGCCATGCCGGTGCCATGCCGTGCCATGCCGGTGCATGCCGTGCCATGCCGGTGCATGCCGTGCCATGCCGTGCCATGCCGTGCCATGCCGGTGCCATGCCGGTGCCATGCCGTGCCATGCCGTGCCATGCCGTGCCATGCCGGTGCCATGCCGTGCCATGCCGGTGCCATGCCGTGCCATGCCGGTGCATGCCGTGCCATGCCGGTGCATGCCGTGCCATGCCGGTGCATGCCGTGCCATGCCGTGCCATGCCGTGCCATGCCGGTGCCATGCCGGTGCCATGCCGTGCCATGCCGTGCCATGCCGGTGCCATGCCGTGCCATGCCGGTGCCATGCCGTGCCATGCCGGTGCCATGCCGTGCCATCCGGTGCCATGCCGTGCCATGCCGTGCCATGCCGGTGCCATGCCGTGCCATGCCGGTGCCATGCCGAGCCATGCCGTGCCATGCCGGTGCCATGCCGTGCCATGCCGTGCCATGCCGGTGCCATGCCGTGCCATGCCGGTGCCATGCCGTGCCATGCCGTGCCATGCCGTGCCATGCGGTGCCATGCCATTCGATGCCATTCCATGCCATTCCATGTCATTCCATGTCATTCCATGTCATTCCATGCCATTCCATGCCATTCCATGCCATTCCATGTCATTACATGCCATTCCATGCCATTCCATGCCATTCCATGCCATTCCATGCCATTCCATGCCATTCCATGCCATTCCATGCCATTCCATGCCATTCCATGCCATTCCATGCCATTCCATGCCATTCCATGCCATTCCATGCCATTCCATGCCATTCCATGCCATTCCATGCCATTCCATGCCATTCCATGCCATTCCATGCCATTCCATGCCATTCCATGCCATTCCATGCCATTCCATGCCATTCCATGCCATTCCATGCCATTCCATGCCATTCCATGCCATTCCATGCCATTCCATGCCATTCCATGCCATTCCATGCCGTGCCATGCCATTCCATGCCGTGCCATGCCGGTGCCATGCCGTGCCATGCCGGTGCCATGCCGTGCCATGCCGGTGCCATGCCGTGCCATGCCGGTGCCATGCCGTGCCATGCCGGTGCCATGCCGTGCCATGCCGGTGCCATGCCGTGCCATGCCGGTGCCATGCCGTGCCATGCCGGTGCCATGCCGGTGCCATGCCGTGCCATGCCGGTGCCATGCCGTGCCATGCCGGTGCCATGCCGTGCCATGCCGGTGCCATGCCGTGCCATGCCGGTGCCATGCCGTGCCATGCCGGTGCCATGCCGTGCCATGCCGTGCCATGCCGTGCCATGCCGGTGCCATGCCGTGCCATGCCGGTGCCATGCCGTGCCATGCCGGTGCCATGCCGTGCCATGCCGGTGCCATGCCGTGCCATGCCGGTGCCATGCCGTGCCATGCCGGTGCCATGCCGTGCCATGCCGGTGCCATGCCGTGCCATGCCGTGCCATGCCGGTGCCATGCCGTGCCATGCCGTGCCATGCCGGTGCCATGCCGTGCCATGCCGGTGCCATGCCGTGCCATGCCGGTGCCATGCCGTGCCATGCCGGTGCCATGCCATTCCATGCCATTCCATGCCATTCCATGCCATTCCATGCCATTCCATGCCATTCCATGCCATTCCATGCCATTCCATGCCATTCCATGCCATTCCATGCCATTCCGTGCCATTCCATGCCATTCCGTGCCATTCCATGCCATTCCGTGCCATTCCATGCCATTCCGTGCCATTCCATGCCATTCCATGCCATTCCATGCCATTCCATGCCATTCCATGCCATTCCATGCCATTCCATGCCATTCCATGCCATTCCATGCCATTCCATGCCATTCCATGCCATTCCATGCCATTCCATGCCATTCCATGCCATTCCATGCCATTCCATGCCATTCCATGCCATTCCATGCCATTCCATGCCAATCCATGCCATTCCATGCCATTCCATGCCATTCCATGCCATTCCATGCCGTGCCATGCCGGTGCCATGCCGTGCCATGCCGGTGCCATGCCGTGCCATGCCGGTGCCATGCCGTGCCATGCCGGTGCCATGCCGTGCCATGCCGGTGCCATGCCGTGCCATGCCGGTGCCATGCCGTGCCATGCCGGTGCCATGCCGTGCCATGCCGGTGCCATGCCGTGCCATGCCGGTGCCATGCCGTGCCATGCCGGTGCCATGCCGTGCCATGCCGTGCCATGCCGGTGCCATGCCGTGCCATGCCGTGCCATGCCGGTGCCATGCCGTGCCATGCCGGTGCCATGCCGTGCCATGCCGGTGCCATGCCGTGCCATGCCGGTGCCATGCCATTCCATGCCATTCCATGCCATTCCATGCCATTCCATGCCATTCCATGCCATTCCATGCCATTCCATGCCATTCCATGCCATTCCATGCCATTCCATGCCATTCCATGCCATTCCATGCCATTCCATGCCATTCCATGCCATTCCATGCCATTCCATGCCATTCCATGCCATTCCATGCCATTCCATGCCATTCCATGCCATTCCATGCCATTCCATGCCATTCCATGCCATTCCATGCCATTCCATGCCATTCCATGCCATTCCATGCCATTCCATGCCATTCCATGCCATTCCATGCCATTCCATGCCATTCCATGCCATTCCATGCCATTCCATGCCATTCCATGCCGTGCCATGCCGGTGCCATGCCGTGCCATGCCGGTGCCATGCCGTGCCATGCCGGTGCCATGCCGTGCCATGCCGGTGCCATGCCGTGCCATGCCGGTGCCATGCCGTGCCATGCCGGTGCCATGCCGTGCCATGCCGGTGCCATGCCGTGCCATGCCGGTGCCATGCCGTGCCATGCCGGTGCCATGCCGTGCCATACCGGTGCCATGCCGTGCCATGCCGGTGCCATGCCGTGCCATGCCGGTGCCATGCCGTGCCATGCCGGTGCCATGCCGGTGCCATGCCGTGCCATGCCGGTGCCATGCCGTGCCATGCCGGTGCCATGCCGTGCCATGCCGGTGCCATGCCGTGCCATGCCGGTGCCATGCCGTGCCATGCCGGTGCCATGCCGTGCCATGCCGTGCCATGCCGTGCCATGCCGGTGCCATGCCGTGCCATGCCGGTGCCATGCCGTGCCATGCCGGTGCCATGCCGTGCCATGCCGGTGCCATGCCGTGCCATGCCGGTGCCATGCCGTGCCATGCCGGTGCCATGCCGTGCCATGCCGGTGCCATGCCGTGCCATGCCGTGCCATGCCGGTGCCATGCCGTGCCATGCCGTGCCATGCCGGTGCCATGCCGTGCCATGCCGGTGCCATGCCGTGCCATGCCGGTGCCATGCCGTGCCATGCCGGTGCCATGCCATTCCATGCCATTCCATGCCATTCCATGCCATTCCATGCCATTCCATGCCATTCCATGCCATTCCATGCCATTCCATGCCATTCCATGCCATTCCATGCCATTCCGTGCCATTCCATGCCATTCCGTGCCATTCCATGCCATTCCGTGCCATTCCATGCCATTCCATGCCATTCCATGCCATTCCATGCCATTCCATGCCATTCCATGCCATTCCATGCCATTCCATGCCATTCCATGCCATTCCATGCCATTCCATGCCATTCCATGCCATTCCATGCCATTCCATGCCATTCCATGCCATTCCATGCCATTCCATGCCATTCCATGCCATTCCATGCCATTCCATGCCATTCCGTGCCATTCCATGCCATTCCGTGCCATTCCATGCCATTCCGTGCCATTCCATGCCATTCCGTGCCATTCCATGCCATTCCATGCCATTCCATGCCATTCCATGCCATTCCATGCCATTCCATGCCATTCCATGCCATTCCATGCCATTCCATGCCATTCCATGCCATTCCATGCCATTCCATGCCATTCCATGCCATTCCATGCCATTCCATGCCATTCCATGCCATTCCATGCCATTCCATGCCATTCCATGCCATTCCATGCCAATCCATGCCATTCCATGCCATTCCATGCCATTCCATGCCATTCCATGCCGTGCCATGCCGGTGCCATGCCGTGCCATGCCGGTGCCATGCCGTGCCATGCCGGTGCCATGCCGTGCCATGCCGGTGCCATGCCGTGCCATGCCGGTGCCATGCCGTGCCATGCCGGTGCCATGCCGTGCCATGCCGGTGCCATGCCGTGCCATGCCGGTGCCATGCCGTGCCATGCCGGTGCCATGCCGTGCCATGCCGGTGCCATGCCGTGCCATGCCGGTGCCATGCCGTGCCATGCCGGTGCCATGCCGTGCCATGCCGGTGCCATGCCGTGCCATGCCGGTGCCATGCCGTGCCATGCCGGTGCCATGCCGTGCCATGCCGGTGCCATGCCGTGCCATGCCGGTGCCATGCCGTGCCATACCGGTGCCATGCCGTGCCATGCCGGTGCCATGCCGTGCCATGCCGGTGCCATGCCGTGCCATGCCGGTGCCATGCCGGTGCCATGCCGTGCCATGCCGGTGCCATGCCGTGCCATGCCGGTGCCATGCCGTGCCATGCCGGTGCCATGCCGTGCCATGCCGGTGCCATGCCGTGCCATGCCGGTGCCATGCCGTGCCATGCCGTGCCATGCCGTGCCATGCCGGTGCCATGCCGTGCCATGCCGGTGCCATGCCGTGCCATACCGGTGCCATGCCGTGCCATGCCGGTGCCATGCCGTGCCATGCCGGTGCCATGCCGTGCCATGCCGGTGCCATGCCGTGCCATGCCGTGCCATGCCGGTGCCATGCCGTGCCATGCCGGTGCCATGCCGTGCCATGCCGGTGCCATGCCGTGCCATGCCGGTGCCATGCCGTGCCATGCCGGTGCCATGCCGTGCCATGCCGGTGCCATGCCGTGCCATGCCGGTGCCATGCCGTGCCATGCCGGTGCCATGCCGTGCCATGCCGGTGCCATGCCGTGCCATGCCGGTGCCATGCCGTGCCATGCCGGTGCCATGCCGTGCCATGCCGGTGCCATGCCGTGCCATGCCGGTGCCATGCCGTGCCATGCCGGTGCCATGCCGTGCCATGCCGGTGCCATGCCGTGCCATGCCGGTGCCATGCCGGTGCCATGCCGTGCCATGCCGTGCCATGCCGGTGCCATGCCGTGCCATGCCGGTGCCATGCCGTGCCATGCCGGTGCCATGCC
The DNA here is from genome assembly GCA_963971235.1 of Cryptus armator. Classification (NCBI taxonomy): domain Eukaryota; kingdom Metazoa; phylum Arthropoda; class Insecta; order Hymenoptera; family Ichneumonidae; genus Cryptus; species Cryptus armator. The sequence continues at coordinate 510,423 of CAXARG010000165.1, read as the reverse complement.
GTGCCATGCCGGTGCCATGCCGTGCCATGCCGGTGCCATGCCGTGCCATGCCGTGCCATGCCGTGCCATGCCGGTGTCATGCCGTGCCATGCCGGTGCCATGCCGTGCCATGCCGTGCCATGCCGGTGCCATGCCGTGCCATGCCGGTGCCATGCCGTGCCATGCCGGTGCCATGCCGTGCCATGCCGGTGCCATGCCGTGCCATGCCGGTGCCATGCCGTGCCATGCCGGTGCCATGCCGTGCCATGCCGGTGCCATGCCGTGCCATGCCGGTGCCATGCCGTGCCATGCCGGTGCCATGCCGTGCCATGCCGGTGCCATGCCGTGCCATGCCGGTGCCATGCCGTGCCATGCCGTGCCATGCCGGTGCCATGCCGTGCCATGCCGTGCCATGCCGTGCCATGCCATTCGATGCCATTCCATGCCATTCCATGTCATTCCATGTCATTCCATGCCATTCCATGCCATTCCATGCCATTCCATGCCATTCCATGCCATTCCGTGCCATTCCATGCCATTCCATGCCATTCCGTGCCATTCCATGCCATTCCATGCCATTCCATGCCATTCCATGCCATTCCATGCCATTCCATGCCATTCCATGCCATTCCATGCCATTCCATGCCATTCCATGCCATTCCATGCCATTCCATGCCATTCCATGCCATTCCATGCCATTCCATGCCATTCCATGCCATTCCATGCCATTCCATGCCATTCCATGCCATTCCATGCCATTCCATGCCATTCCATGCCGTGCCATGCCGGTGCCATGCCGTGCCATGCCGGTGCCATGCCGTGCCATGCCGGTGCCATGCCGTGCCATGCCGGTGCCATGCCGTGCCATGCCGGTGCCATGCCGTGCCATGCCGGTGCCATGCCGTGCCATGCCGGTGCCATGCCGTGCCATGCCGGTGCCATGCCGGTGCCATGCCGTGCCATGCCGGTGCCATGCCGTGCCATGCCGGTGCCATGCCGTGCCATGCCGGTGCCATGCCGTGCCATGCCGGTGCCATGCCGTGCCATGCCGGTGCCATGCCGTGCCATGCCGGTGCCATGCCGTGCCATGCCGGTGCCATGCCGTGCCATGCCGTGCCATGCCGTGCCATGCCGTGCCATGCCGGTGCCATGCCGTGCCACGCCGGTGCCATGCCGTGCCACGCCGGTGCCATGCCGTGCCATGCGGTGCCATGCCGTTCCATGCCATTCCATGCCATTCCATGCCATTCCATGCCATTCCATGCCAGTCCATGCCAGTCCATGCCAGTCCATGCCACTCCATGCCATTCCATGCCACTCAATGCGGTGCCATGCCGTGCCATGCCGGTGCCATGCCGTGCCATGCCGGTGCCATGCCGTGCCATGCCGGTGCCATGCCGTGCCATGCCGGTGCCATGCCGTGCCATGCCGGTGCCATGCCGTGCCATGCCGGTGCCATGCCGTGCCATGCCGGTGCCATGCCGGTGCCATGCCGTGCCATGCCGGTGCCATGCCGTGCCATGCCGTGCCATGCCGGTGCCATGCCGTGCCATGCCGGTGCCATGCCGTGCCATGCCGTGCCATGCCGGTGCCATGCCGTGCCATGCCGTGCCATGCCGGTGCCATGCCGTGCCATGCCGGTGCCATGCCGTGCCATGCCGTCCCATGCCGGTGCCATGCCGTGCCATGCCGGTGCCATGCCGTGCCATGCCGGTGCCATGCCGTGCCATGCCGGTGCCATGCCGTGCCATGCCGGTGCCATGCCGTGCCATGCCGGTGCCATGCCGGTGCCATGCCGTGCCATGCCGGTGCCATGCCGTGCCATGCCGTGCCATGCCGTGCCATGCCGGTGCCATGCCGGTGCCATGCCGTGCCATGCCGTGCCATGCCGGTGCCATGCCGTGCCATGCCGTGCCATGCCGTGCCATGCCGGTGCCATGCCGTGCCATGCCGGTGCCATGCCGTGCCATGCCGTGCCATGCCGGTGTCATGCCGTGCCATGCCGGTGCCATGCCGTGCCATGCCGTGCCATGCCGGTGCCATGCCGTGCCATGCCGGTGCCATGCCGTGCCATGCCGGTGCCATGCCGTGCCATGCCGGTGCCATGCCGTGCCATGCCGGTGCCATGCCGTGCCATGCCGGTGCCATGCCGTGCCATGCCGGTGCCATGCCGTGCCATGCCGGTGCCATGCCGTGCCATGCCGGTGCCATGCCGTGCCATGCCGGTGCCATGCCGTGCCATGCCGGTGCCATGCCGGTGCCATGCCGTGCCATGCCGGTGCCATGCCGTGCCATGCCGGTGCCATGCCGGTGCCATGCCGTGCCATGCCGGTGCCATGCCGTGCCATGCCGTGCCATGCCGGTGCCATGCCGTGCCATGCCGTGCCATGCCGGTGCCATGCCGTGCCATGCCGTGCCATGCCGGTGCCATGCCGAGCCATGCCATTCGATGCCATTCCATGCCATTCCATGTCATTCCATGTCATTCCATGCCATTCCATGCCATTCCATGCCATTCCATGCCATTCCATGCCATTCCATGCCATTCCGTGCCATTCCATGCCATTCCGTGCCATTCCATGCCATTCCGTGCCATTCCATGCCATTCCGTGCCATTCCATGCCATTCCATGCCATTCCATGCCATTCCATGCCATTCCATGCCATTCCATGCCATTCCATGCCATTCCATGCCATTCCATGCCATTCCATGCCATTCCATGCCATTCCATGCCATTCCATGCCATTCCATGCCATTCCATGCCATTCCATGCCATTCCATGCCATTCCATGCCATTCCATGCCATTCCATGCCATTCCATGCCGTGCCATGCCATTCCATGCCGTGCCATGCCGGTGCCATGCCGTGCCATGCCGGTGCCATGCCGTGCCATGCCGCTGCCATGCCGTGCCATGCCGGTGCCATGCCGTGCCATGCCGGTGCCATGCCGTGCCATGCCGGTGCCATGCCGTGCCATGCCGGTGCCATGCCGTGCCATGCCGGTGCCATGCCGTGCCATGCCGGTGCCATGCCGTGCCATGCCGGTGCCATGCCGTGCCATGCCGGTGCCATGCCGTGCCATGCCGGTGCCATGCCGTGCCATACCGGTGCCATGCCGTGCCATGCCGGTGCCATGCCGTGCCATGCCGGTGCCATGCCGTGCCATGCCGGTGCCATGCCGTGCCATGCCGGTGCCATGCCGTGCCATGCCGGTGCCATGCCGTGCCATGCCGTGCCATGCCGGTGCCATGCCGTGCCATGCCGTGCCATGCCGGTGCCATGCCGTGCCATGCCGGTGCCATGCCGTGCCATGCCGTGCCATGCCGTGCCATGCCGTGCCATGCCGGTGCCATGCCGTGCCATGCCGGTGCCATGCCGTGCCATGCCGGTGCCATGCCGTGCCATGCCGGTGCCATGCCGTGCCATGCCGGTGCCATGCCGGTGCCATGCCGTGCCATGCCGGTGCCATGCCGTGCCATGCCGGTGCCATGCCGTGCCATGCCGTGCCATGCCGGTGCCATGCCGTGCCATGCCGGTGCCATGCCGTGCCATGCCGGTGCCATGCCGTGCCATGCCGGTGCCATGCCGTGCCATGCCGGTGCCATGCCGTGCCATGCCGGTGCCATGCCGTGCCATGCCGGTGCATGCCGTGCCATGCCGGTGCATGCCGTGCCATGCCGTGCCATGCCGTGCCATGCCGGTGCCATGCCGGTGCCATGCCGTGCCATGCCGTGCCATGCCGGTGCCATGCCGTGCCATGCCGGTGCCATGCCGTGCCATGCCGGTGCATGCCGTGCCATGCCGGTGCATGCCGTGCCATGCCGGTGCATGCCGTGCCATGCCGTGCCATGCCGTGCCATGCCGGTGCCATGCCGGTGCCATGCCGTGCCATGCCGTGCCATGCCGGTGCCATGCCGTGCCATGCCGGTGCCATGCCGTGCCATGCCGGTGCCATGCCGTGCCATGCCGGTGCCATGCCGTGCCATGCCGTGCCATGCCGGTGCCATGCCGTGCCATGCCGGTGCCATGCCGAGCCATGCCGTGCCATGCCGGTGCCATGCCGTGCCATGCCGTGCCATGCCGGTGCCATGCCGTGCCATGCCGGTGCCATGCCGTGCCATGCCGTGCCATGCCGTGCCATGCGGTGCCATGCCATTCGATGCCATTCCATGCCATTCCATGTCATTCCATGTCATTCCATGTCATTCCATGCCATTCCATGCCATTCCATGCCATTCCATGTCATTACATGCCATTCCATGCCATTCCATGCCATTCCATGCCATTCCATGCCATTCCATGCCATTCCATGCCATTCCATGCCATTCCATGCCATTCCATGCCATTCCATGCCATTCCATGCCATTCCATGCCATTCCATGCCATTCCATGCCATTCCATGCCATTCCATGCCATTCCATGCCATTCCATGCCATTCCATGCCATTCCATGCCATTCCATGCCATTCCATGCCATTCCATGCCATTCCATGCCATTCCATGCCATTCCATGCCATTCCATGCCATTCCATGCCAGTCCATGCCAGTCCATGCCAGTCCATGCCATTCCATGCCATTCCATGCCACTCAATGCGGTGCCATGCCAGTCCATGCCATTCCATGCCATTCCATGCCACTCAATGCGGTGCCATGCCGTGCCATGCCGGTGCCATGCCGTGCCATGCCGTGCCATGCCGGTGCCATGCCGTGCCATGCCGGTGCCATGCCGTGCCATGCCGGTGCCATGCCGTGCCATGCCGGTGCCATGCCGTGCCATGCCGGTGCCATGCCGTGCCATGCCGGTGCCCTGCCGTGCCATGCCGTGCCATGCCGTGCCATGCCATTCCATGCCATTCCATGCCATTCCATGCCATTCCATGCCATTCCATGCCATTCCATGCCATTCCATGCCATTCCATGCCATTCCATGCCATTCCATGCCATTCCATGCCATTCCATGCCATTCCATGCCATTCCGTGCCATTCCATGCCATTCCGTGCCATTCCATGCCATTCCGTGCCATTCCCTGCCATTCCGTGCCATTCCATGCCATTCCGTGCCATTCCATGCCATTCCGTGCCATTCCATGCCATTCCATGCCATTCCATGCCATTCCATGCCATTCCATGCCATTCCATGCCATTCCATGCCATTCCATGCCATTCCATGCCATTCCATGCCATTCCATGCCATTCCATGCCATTCCATGCCATTCCATGCCATTCCATGCCATTCCATGCCATTCCATGCCATTCCATGCCATTCCATGCCATTCCATGCCATTCCATGCCGTGCCATGCCGGTGCCATGCCGTGCCATGCCGGTGCCATGCCGTGCCATGCCGGTGCCATGCCGTGCCATGCCGGTGCCATGCCGTGCCATGCCGTGCCATGCCGGTGCCATGCCGTGCCATGCCGGTGCCATGCCGTGCCATGCCGGTGCCATGCCGTGCCATGCCGGTGCCATGCCGTGCCATGCCGGTGCCATGCCGGTGCCATGCCATTCCATGCCATTCCATGCCATTCCATGCCATTCCATGCCATTCCATGCCATTCCATGCCATTCCATGCCATTCCATGCCATTCCATGCCATTCCATGCCATTCCATGCCATTCCATGCCATTCCATGCCATTCCATGCCATTCCATGCCATTCCATGCCATTCCATGCCATTCCATGCCATTCCATGCCATTCCATGCCATTCCATGCCATTCCATGCCATTCCATGCCATTCCATGCCATTCCATGCCATTCCATGCCATTCCATGCCATTCCATGCCATTCCATGCCATTCCATGCCATTCCATGCCATTTCATGCCATTCCATGCCATTCCATGCCATTCCATGCCATTCCATGCCATTCCATGCCATTCCATGCCATTCCATGCCACTCCATGCCATTCCATGCCATTCCATGCCATTCCATGCCGGTGCCATGCCGTGCCATGCCGGTGCCATGCCGTGCCATGCCGGTGCCATGCCGTGCCATGCCGGTGCCATGCCGTGCCATGCCGGTGCCATGGCGTGCCATGCCATTCCATGCCATTCCATGCCATTCCATGCCATTCCATGCCATTCCATGCCATTCCATGCCATTCCATGCCATTCCATGCCATTCCATGCCATTCCATGCCATTCCATGCCATTCCATGCCATTCCATGCCATTCCATGCCATTCCATGCCATTCCATGCCATTCCATGCCATTCCATGCCATTCCATGCCATTCCATGCCATTCCATGCCATTCCATGCCATTCCATGCCATTCCATGCCATTCCATGCCATTCCATGCCATTCCATGCCATTCCATGCCATTCCATGCCATTCCATGCCATTCCATGCCATTCCATGCCATTCCATGCCATTCCATGCCATTCCATGCCATTCCATGCCATTCCATGCCATTCCATGCCACTCAATGCGGTGCCATGCCGGTGCCATGCCGTGCCATGCCGGTGCCATGCCGTGCCATGCCGTGCCATGCCGGTGCCATGCCGTGCCATGCCGGTGCCATGCCGTGCCATGCCGGTGCCATGCCGTGCCATGCCGTGCCATGCCGGTGCCATGCCGTGCCATGCCGTGCCATGCCGGTGCCATGCCGTGCCATGCCGGTGCCATGCCGTGCCATGCCGTGCCATGCCGTGCCATGCGGTGCCATGCCATTCCATGCCATTCCATGCCAGTCCATGCCATTCCATGCCATTCCATGCCATTCCATGCCATTCCATGCCATTCCATGCCATTCCATGCCATTCCATGCCATTCCATGCCATTCCATGCCATTCCATGCCGTGCCATGCCATTCCATGCCGTGCCATGCCGGTGCCATGCCGTGCCATGCCGGTGCCATGCCGTGCCATGCCGGTGCCATGCCGTGCCATGCCGGTGCCATGCCGTGCCATGCCGGTGCCATGCCGTGCCATGCCGGTGCCATGCCGTGCCATGCCGGTGCCATGCCGTGCCATGCCGGTGCCATGCCGTGCCATGCCGGTGCCATGCCGTGCCACGCCGGTGCCATGCCGTGCCATGCGGTGCCATGCCGTTCCATGCCATTCCATGCCATTCCATGCCATTCCATGCCATTCCATGCCATTCCATGCCATTCCATGCCAGTCCATGCCAGTCCATGCCAGTCCATGCCACTCCATGCCATTCCATGCCACTCAATGCGGTGCCATGCCGTGCCATGCCGGTGCCATGCCGTGCCATGCCGGTGCCATGCCGTGCCATGCCGGTGCCATGCCGTGCCATGCCGGTGCCATGCCGTGCCATGCCGGTGCCATGCCGTGCCATGCCGGTGCCATGCCGTGCCATGCCGGTGCCATGCCGTGCCATGCCGGTGCCATGCCGTGCCATGCCGGTGCCATGCCGGTGCCATGCCGTGCCATGCCGGTGCCATGCCGTGCCATGCCGTGCCATGCCGGTGCCATGCCGTGCCATGCCGGTGCCATGCCGTGCCATGCCGTGCCATGCCGGTGCCATGCCGTGCCATGCCGTGCCATGCCGGTGCCATGCCGTGCCATGCCGGTGCCATGCCGTGCCATGCCGGTGCCATGCCGTGCCATGCCGTCCCATGCCTGTGCCATGCCGTGCCATGCCGGTGCCATGCCGTGCCATGCCGGTGCCATGCCGTGCCATGCCGGTGCCATGCCGTGCCATGCCGGTGCCATGCCGTGCCATGCCGGTGCCATGCCGGTGCCATGCCGTGCCATGCCGGTGCCATGCCGTGCCATGCCGTGCCATGCCGTGCCATGCCGGTGCCATGCCGGTGCCATGCCGTGCCATGCCGTGCCATGCCGGTGCCATGCCGTGCCATGCCGGTGCCATGCCGTGCCATGCCGGTGCCATGCCGTGCCATGCCGGTGCCATGCCGTGCCATGCCGTGCCATGCCGGTGTCATGCCGTGCCATGCCGGTGCCATGCCGTGCCATGCCGTGCCATGCCGGTGCCATGCCGTGCCATGCCGGTGCCATGCCGTGCCATGCCGGTGCCATGCCGTGCCATGCCGGTGCCATGCCGTGCCATGCCGGTGCCATGCCGTGCCATGCCGGTGCCATGCCGTGCCATGCCGGTGCCATGCCGTGCCATGCCGGTGCCATGCCGTGCCATGCCGGTGCCATGCCGTGCCATGCCGGTGCCATGCCGTGCCATGCCGGTGCCATGCCGTGCCATGCCGGTGCCATGCCGTGCCATGCCGGTGCCATGCCGGTGCCATGCCGTGCCATGCCGGTGCCATGCCGTGCCATGCCGTGCCATGCCGGTGCCATGCCGTGCCATGCCGTGCCATGCCGGTGCCATGCCGTGCCATGCCGTGCCATGCCGGTGCCATGCCGAGCCATGCCATTCGATGCCATTCCATGCCATTCCATGTCATTCCATGTCATTCCATGCCATTCCATGCCATTCCATGCCATTCCATGCCATTCCATGCCATTCCATGCCATTCCATGCCATTCCGTGCCATGCCGGTGCCATGCCGTGCCATGCCGGTGCCATGCCGGTGCCATGCCGTGCCATGCCGGTGCCATGCCGTGCCATGCCGTGCCATGCCGGTGCCATGCCGTGCCATGCCGTGCCATGCCGGTGCCATGCCGTGCCATGCCGTGCCATGCCGGTGCCATGCCGAGCCATGCCATTCGATGCCATTCCATGCCATTCCATGTCATTCCATGTCATTCCATGCCATTCCATGCCATTCCATGCCATTCCATGCCATTCCATGCCATTCCATGCCATTCCGTGCCATTCCATGCCATTCCGTGCCATTCCATGCCATTCCGTGCCATTCCATGCCATTCCGTGCCATTCCATGCCATTCCATGCCATTCCATGCCATTCCATGCCATTCCATGCCATTCCATGCCATTCCATGCCATTCCATGCCATTCCATGCCATTCCATGCCATTCCATGCCATTCCATGCCATTCCATGCCATTCCATGCCATTCCATGCCATTCCATGCCATTCCATGCCATTCCATGCCATTCCATGCCATTCCATGCCATTCCATGCCATTCCATGCCATTCCATGCCATTCCATGCCGTGCCATGCCATTCCATGCCGTGCCATGCCATTCCATGCCGTGCCATGCCGGTGCCATGCCGTGCCATGCCGCTGCCATGCCGTGCCATGCCGGTGCCATGCCGTGCCATGCCGGTGCCATGCCGTGCCATGCCGGTGCCATGCCGTGCCATGCCGGTGCCATGCCGTGCCATGCCGGTGCCATGCCGTGCCATGCCGGTGCCATGCCGTGCCATGCCGGTGCCATGCCGTGCCATGCCGGTGCCATGCCGTGCCATACCGGTGCCATGCCGTGCCATGCCGGTGCCATGCCGTGCCATGCCGGTGCCATGCCGTGCCATGCCGGTGCCATGCCGTGCCATGCCGGTGCCATGCCGTGCCATGCCGGTGCCATGCCGTGCCATGCCGGTGCCATGCCGTGCCATGCCGTGCCATGCCGGTGCCATGCCGTGCCATGCCGTGCCATGCCGGTGCCATGCCGTGCCATGCCGTGCCATGCCGGTGCCATGCCGTGCCATGCCGGTGCCATGCCGTGCCATGCCGTGCCATGCCGTGCCATGCCGTGCCATGCCGGTGCCATGCCGTGCCATGCCGGTGCCATGCCGTGCCATGCCGGTGCCATGCCGTGCCATGCCGGTGCCATGCCGTGCCATGCCGGTGCCATGCCGTGCCATGCCGGTGCCATGCCGTGCCATGCCGGTGCCATGCCGGTGCCATGCCGTGCCATGCCGGTGCCATGCCGTGCCATGCCGGTGCCATGCCGTGCCATGCCGTGCCATGCCGGTGCCATGCCGTGCCATGCCGGTGCCATGCCGTGCCATGCCGGTGCCATGCCGTGCCATGCCGGTGCCATGCCGGTGCCATGCCGTGCCATGCCGGTGCCATGCCGTGCCATGCCGTGCCATGCCGGTGCCATGCCGTGCCATGCCGGTGCCATGCCGTGCCATGCCGGTGCCATGCCGTGCCATGCCGGTGCCATGCCGTGCCATGCCGGTGCATGCCGTGCCATGCCGGTGCATGCCGTGCCATGCCGTGCCATGCCGTGCCATGCCGGTGCCATGCCGGTGCCATGCCGTGCCATGCCGTGCCATGCCGGTGCCATGCCGTGCCATGCCGGTGCCATGCCGTGCCATGCCGGTGCATGCCGTGCCATGCCGTGCCATGCCGTGCCATGCCGGTGCCATGCCGGTGCCATGCCGTGCCATGCCGTGCCATGCCGGTGCCATGCCGTGCCATGCCGGTGCCATGCCGTGCCATGCCGGTGCCATGCCGTGCCATGCCGGTGCCATGCCGTGCCATGCCGTGCCATGCCGGTGCCATGCCGTGCCATGCCGGTGCCATGCCGAGCCATGCCGTGCCATGCCGGTGCCATGCCGTGCCATGCCGTGCCATGCCGGTGCCATGCCGTGCCATGCCGGTGCCATGCCGTGCCATGCCGGTGCCATGCCGTGCCATGCCGTGCCATGCCGTGCCATGCGGTGCCATGCCATTCGATGCCATTCCATGCCATTCCATGTCATTCCATGTCATTCCATGTCATTCCATGCCATTCCATGCCATTCCATGCCATTCCATGTCATTACATGCCATTCCATGCCATTCCATGCCATTCCATGCCATTCCATGCCATTCCATGCCATTCCATGCCATTCCATGCCATTCCATGCCATTCCATGCCATTCCATGCCATTCCATGCCATTCCATGCCATTCCATGCCATTCCATGCCATTCCATGCCATTCCATGCCATTCCATGCCATTCCATGCCATTCCATGCCATTCCATGCCATTCCATGCCATTCCATGCCATTCCATGCCATTCCATGCCATTCCATGCCATTCCATGCCATTCCATGCCATTCCATGCCATTCCATGCCATTCCATGCCATTCCATGCCATTCCATGCCATTCCATGCCATTCCATGCCATTCCATGCCAGTCCATGCCAGTCCATGCCAGTCCATGCCATTCCATGCCATTCCATGCCACTCAATGCGGTGCCATGCCAGTCCATGCCATTCCATGCCATTCCATGCCACTCAATGCGGTGCCATGCCGTGCCATGCCGGTGCCATGCCGTGCCATGCCGGTGCCATGCCGTGCCATGCCGGTGCCATGCCGTGCCATGCCGGTGCCATGCCGTGCCATGCCGGTGCCATGCCGTGCCATGCCGGTGCCATGCCGTGCCATGCCGGTGCCATGCCGTGCCATGCCGGTGCCATGCCGTGCCATGCCGGTGCCATGCCGTGCCATGCCGGTGCCATGCCGTGCCATGCCGGTGCCATGCCGTGCCATGCCGGTGCCATGCCGTGCCATGCCGGTGCCATGCCGTGCCATGCCGGTGCCATGCCGTGCCATGCCGGTGCCATGCCGTGCCATGCCGGTGCCATGCCGTGCCATGCCGGTGCCATGCCGTGCCATGCCGTGCCATGCCGGTGCCATGCCGTGCCATGCCGGTGCCATGCCGTGCCATGCCGGTGCCATGCCGTGCCATGCCGGTGCCATGCCGTGCCATGCCGGTGCCATGCCGTGCCATGCCGTGCCATGCCGTGCCATGCCGGTGCCATGCCGTGCCATGCCGTGCCATGCCGTGCCATGCCGGTGCCATGCCGTGCCATGCCGGTGCCATGCCATTCCATGCCATTCCATGCCATTCCATGCCATTCCATGCCATTCCATGCCATTCCATGCCATTCCATGCCATTTCATGCCATTCCATGCCATTCCATGCCATTCCATGCCATTCCATGCCATTCCATGCCATTCCATGCCATTCCATGCCATTCCATGCCATTCCATGCCATTCCATGCCATTCCATGCCATTCCATGCCATTCCATGCCATTCCATGCCATTCCATGCCATTCCATGCCATTCCATGCCATTCCATGCCATTCCATGCCATTCCATGCCGTGCCATGCCGGTGCCATGCCGTGCCATGCCGGTGCCATGCCGTGCCATGCCGGTGCCATGCCGTGCCATGCCGGTGCCATGCCGTGCCATGCCGGTGCCATGCCGTGCCATGCCGGTGCCATGCCGTGCCATGCCGGTGCCATGCCGTGCCATGCCGGTGCCATGCCGTGCCATGCCGGTGCCATGCCGTGCCATACCGGTGCCATGCCGTGCCATGCCGTGCCATGCCGGTGCCATGCCGTGCCATGCCGGTGCCATGCCGTGCCATGCCGGTGCCATGCCGTGCCATGCCGTGCCATGCCGGTGCCATGCCGTGCCATGCCGTGCCATGCCGGTGCCATGCCGTGCCATGCCGGTGCCATGCCGTGCCATGCCGGTGCCATGCCGTGCCATGCCGGTGCCATGCCGTGCCATGCCGGTGCCATGCCGTGCCATGCCGGTGCCATGCCGTGCCATGCCGGTGCCATGCCGTGCCATGCCGTGCCATGCCGTGCCATGCCATTCCATGCCATTCCATGCCATTCCATGCCATTCCATGCCATTCCATGCCATTCCATGCCATTCCATGCCATTCCATGCCATTCCATGCCATTCCGTGCCATTCCATGCCATTCCGTGCCATTCCATGCCATTCCGTGCCATTCCATGCCATTCCATGCCATTCCATGCCATTCCATGCCATTCCATGCCATTCCATGCCATTCCATGCCATTCCATGCCATTCCATGCCATTCCATGCCATTCCATGCCATTCCATGCCATTCCATGCCATTCCATGCCATTCCATGCCATTCCATGCCATTCCATGCCATTCCATGCCATTCCATGCCATTCCATGCCATTCCATGCCATTCCATGCCATTCCATGCCATTCCATGCCATTCCATGCCATTCCATGCCAATCCATGCCATTCCATGCCATTCCATGCCATTCCATGCCATTCCATGCCGTGCCATGCCGGTGCCATGCCGTGCCATGCCGGTGCCATGCCGTGCCATGCCGGTGCCATGCCGTGCCATGCCGGTGCCATGCCGTGCCATGCCGGTGCCATGCCGTGCCATGCCGGTGCCATGCCGTGCCATGCCGGTGCCATGCCGTGCCATGCCGGTGCCATGCCGTGCCATGCCGGTGCCATGCCGTGCCATGCCGTGCCATGCCGGTGCCATGCCGTGCCATGCCGTGCCATGCCGGTGCCATGCCGTGCCATGCCGGTGCCATGCCGTGCCATGCCGGTGCCATGCCGTGCCATGCCGGTGCCATGCCATTCCATGCCATTCCATGCCATTCCATGCCATTCCATGCCATTCCATGCCATTCCATGCCATTCCATGCCATTCCATGCCATTCCATGCCATTCCATGCCATTCCATGCCATTCCATGCCATTCCGTGCCATTCCATGCCATTCCGTGCCATTCCATGCCATTCCGTGCCATTCCATGCCATTCCATGCCATTCCATGCCATTCCATGCCATTCCATGCCATTCCATGCCATTCCATGCCATTCCATGCCATTCCATGCCATTCCATGCCATTCCATGCCATTCCATGCCATTCCATGCCATTCCATGCCATTCCATGCCATTCCATGCCATTCCATGCCAATCCATGCCATTCCATGCCATTCCATGCCATTCCATGCCATTCCATGCCGTGCCATGCCGGTGCCATGCCGTGCCATGCCGGTGCCATGCCGTGCCATGCCGGTGCCATGCCGTGCCATGCCGGTGCCATGCCGTGCCATGCCGGTGCCATGCCGTGCCATGCCGGTGCCATGCCGTGCCATGCCGGTGCCATGCCGTGCCATGCCGGTGCCATGCCGTGCCATGCCGGTGCCATGCCGTGCCATGCCGGTGCCATGCCGTGCCATGCCGTGCCATGCCGGTGCCATGCCGTGCCATGCCGTGCCATGCCGGTGCCATGCCGTGCCATGCCGGTGCCATGCCGTGCCATGCCGGTGCCATGCCGTGCCATGCCGGTGCCATGCCGTGCCATGCCGGTGCCATGCCATTCCATGCCATTCCATGCCATTCCATGCCATTCCATGCCATTCCATGCCATTCCATGCCATTCCATGCCATTCCATGCCATTCCATGCCATTCCATGCCATTCCATGCCATTCCATGCCATTCCATGCCATTCCATGCCATTCCATGCCATTCCATGCCATTCCATGCCATTCCATGCCATTCCATGCCATTCCATGCCATTCCATGCCATTCCATGCCATTCCATGCCATTCCATGCCATTCCATGCCATTCCATGCCATTCCATGCCATTCCATGCCATTCCATGCCATTCCATGCCATTCCATGCCATTCCATGCCATTCCATGCCATTCCATGCCATTCCATGCCATTCCATGCCGTGCCATGCCGGTGCCATGCCGTGCCATGCCGGTGCCATGCCGTGCCATGCCGGTGCCATGCCGTGCCATGCCGGTGCCATGCCGTGCCATGCCGGTGCCATGCCGTGCCATGCCGGTGCCATGCCGTGCCATGCCGGTGCCATGCCGTGCCATGCCGGTGCCATGCCGTGCCATACCGGTGCCATGCCGTGCCATGCCGGTGCCATGCCGTGCCATGCCGGTGCCATGCCGTGCCATGCCGGTGCCATGCCGTGCCATGCCGTGCCATGCCGGTGCCATGCCGTGCCATGCCGTGCCATGCCGGTGCCATGCCGTGCCATGCCGGTGCCATGCCGTGCCATGCCGGTGCCATGCCGTGCCATGCCGGTGCCATGCCGTGCCATGCCGGTGCCATGCCGTGCCATGCCGGTGCCATGCCGTGCCATGCCGGTGCCATGCCGTGCCATGCCGGTGCCATGCCGTGCCATGCCGGTGCCATGCCGTGCCATGCCGGTGCCATGCCGTGCCATGCCGGTGCCATGCCGTGCCATGCCGGTGCCATGCCGTGCCATGCCGGTGCCATGCCGGTGCCATGCCGTGCCATGCCGGTGCCATGCCGGTGCCATGCCGTGCCATGCCGGTGCCATGCCGTGCCATGCCGGTGCCATGCCGTGCCATGCCGGTGCCATGCCGTGCCATGCCGGTGCCATGCCGTGCCATGCCGGTGCCATGCCGTGCCATGCCGGTGCCATGCCGTGCCATGCCGTGCCATGCCGGTGTCATGCCGTGCCATGCCGGTGCCATGCCGTGCCATGCCGTGCCATGCCGGTGCCATGCCGTGCCATGCCGGTGCCATGCCGTGCCATGCCGGTGCCATGCCGTGCCATGCCGGTGCCATGCCGTGCCATGCCGGTGCCATGCCGTGCCATGCCGGTGCCATGCCGTGCCATGCCGGTGCCATGCCGTGCCATGCCGGTGCCATGCCGTGCCATGCCGTGCCATGCCGGTGCCATGCCGTGCCATGCCGTGCCATGCCGGTGCCATGCCGTGCCATGCCGGTGCCATGCCGTGCCATGCCGGTGCCATGCCGTGCCATGCCATTCCATGCCATTCCATGCCATTCCATGCCATTCCATGCCATTCCATGCCATTCCATGCCATTCCATGCCATTCCATGCCATTCCATGCCATTCCATGCCATTCCATGCCATTCCATGCCATTCCATGCCATTCCATGCCATTCCATGCCATTCCATGCCATTCCATGCCATTCCATGCCATTCCATGCCATTCCATGCCATTCCATGCCATTCCATGCCATTCCATGCCATTCCATGCCATTCCATGCCATTCCATGCCATTCCATGCCATTCCATGCCATTCCATGCCATTCCATGCCATTCCATGCCATTCCATGCCATTCCATGCCATTCCATGCCGTGCCATGCCGGTGCCATGCCGTGCCATGCCGGTGCCATGCCGTGCCATGCCGGTGCCATGCCGTGCCATGCCGGTGCCATGCCGTGCCATGCCGGTGCCATGCCGTGCCATGCCGGTGCCATGCCGTGCCATGCCGGTGCCATGCCGTGCCATGCCGGTGCCATGCCGTGCCATACCGGTGCCATGCCGTGCCATGCCGGTGCCATGCCGTGCCATGCCGGTGCCATGCCGTGCCATGCCGGTGCCATGCCGTGCCATGCCGTGCCATGCCGGTGCCATGCCGTGCCATGCCGTGCCATGCCGGTGCCATGCCGTGCCATGCCGGTGCCATGCCGTGCCATGCCGGTGCCATGCCGTGCCATGCCGGTGCCATGCCGTGCCATGCCGGTGCCATGCCGTGCCATGCCGGTGCCATGCCGTGCCATGCCGGTGCCATGCCGTGCCATGCCGGTGCCATGCCGTGCCATGCCGGTGCCATGCCGTGCCATGCCGGTGCCATGCCGTGCCATGCCGGTGCCATGCCGTGCCATGCCGGTGCCATGCCGGTGCCATGCCGTGCCATGCCGGTGCCATGCCGGTGCCATGCCGTGCCATGCCGGTGCCATGCCGTGCCATGCCGGTGCCATGCCGTGCCATGCCGGTGCCATGCCGTGCCATGCCGGTGCCATGCCGTGCCATGCCGGTGCCATGCCGTGCCATGCCGGTGCCATGCCGTGCCATGCCGTGCCATGCCGGTGTCATGCCGTGCCATGCCGGTGCCATGCCGTGCCATGCCGTGCCATGCCGGTGCCATGCCGTGCCATGCCGGTGCCATGCCGTGCCATGCCGGTGCCATGCCGTGCCATGCCGGTGCCATGCCGTGCCATGCCGGTGCCATGCCGTGCCATGCCGGTGCCATGCCGTGCCATGCCGGTGCCATGCCGTGCCATGCCGGTGCCATGCCGTGCCATGCCGGTGCCATGCCGTGCCATGCCGGTGCCATGCCGTGCCATGCCGGTGCCATGCCGTGCCATGCCGTGCCATGCCGGTGCCATGCCGTGCCATGCCGTGCCATGCCGTGCCATGCCATTCGATGCCATTCCATGCCATTCCATGTCATTCCATGTCATTCCATGCCATTCCATGCCATTCCATGCCATTCCATGCCATTCCATGCCATTCCGTGCCATTCCATGCCATTCCATGCCATTCCGTGCCATTCCATGCCATTCCGTGCCATTCCATGCCATTCCATGCCATTCCATGCCATTCCATGCCATTCCATGCCATTCCATGCCATTCCATGCCATTCCATGCCATTCCATGCCATTCCATGCCATTCCATGCCATTCCATGCCATTCCATGCCATTCCATGCCATTCCATGCCATTCCATGCCATTCCATGCCATTCCATGCCATTCCATGCCATTCCATGCCATTCCATGCCATTCCATGCCATTCCATGCCATTCCATGCCATTCCATGCCATTCCATGCCATTCCATGCCATTCCATGCCGTGCCATGCCATTCCATGCCGTGCCATGCCGGTGCCATGCCGTGCCATGCCGGTGCCATGCCGTGCCATGCCGGTGCCATGCCGTGCCATGCCGGTGCCATGCCGTGCCATGCCGGTGCCATGCCGTGCCATGCCGGTGCCATGCCGTGCCATGCCGGTGCCATGCCGTGCCATGCCGGTGCCATGCCGTGCCATGCCGGTGCCATGCCGGTGCCATGCCGTGCCATGCCGGTGCCATGCCGTGCCATGCCGGTGCCATGCCGTGCCATGCCGGTGCCATGCCGTGCCATGCCGGTGCCATGCCGTGCCATGCCGGTGCCATGCCGTGCCATGCCGGTGCCATGCCGTGCCATGCCGGTGCCATGCCGTGCCATGCCGGTGCCATGCCGTGCCATGCCGGTGCCATGCCGTGCCATGCCGGTGCCATGCCGTGCCATGCCGTGCCATGCCGTGCCATGCCGTGCCATGCCGGTGCCATGCCGTGCCACGCCGGTGCCATGCCGTGCCACGCCGGTGCCATGCCGTGCCATGCGGTGCCATGCCGTTCCATGCCATTCCATGCCATTCCATGCCATTCCATGCCATTCCATGCCAGTCCATGCCATTCCATGCCATTCCATGCCACTCCATGCCATTCCATGCCACTCAATGCGGTGCCATGCCGTGCCATGCCGGTGCCATGCCGTGCCATGCCGGTGCCATGCCGTGCCATGCCGGTGCCATGCCGTGCCATGCCGGTGCCATGCCGTGCCATGCCGGTGCCATGCCGTGCCATGCCGGTGCCATGCCGTGCCATGCCGGTGCCATGCCGTGCCATGCCGGTGCCATGCCGGTGCCATGCCGTGCCATGCCGGTGCCATGCCGTGCCATGCCGTGCCATGCCGGTGCCATGCCGTGCCATGCCGGTGCCATGCCGTGCCATGCCGTGCCATGCCGGTGCCATGCCGTGCCATGCCGTGCCATGCCGGTGCCATGCCGTGCCATGCCGGTGCCATGCCGTGCCATGCCGTCCCATGCCGGTGCCATGCCGTGCCATGCCGGTGCCATGCCGTGCCATGCCGGTGCCATGCCGTGCCATGCCGGTGCCATGCCGTGCCATGCCGGTGCCATGCCGTGCCATGCCGGTGCCATGCCGGTGCCATGCCGTGCCATGCCGGTGCCATGCCGTGCCATGCCGTGCCATGCCGTGCCATGCCGGTGCCATGCCGGTGCCATGCCGTGCCATGCCGTGCCATGCCGGTGCCATGCCGTGCCATGCCGGTGCCATGCCGTGCCATGCCGGTGCCATGCCGTGCCATGCCGGTGCCATGCCGTGCCATGCCGTGCCATGCCGGTGTCATGCCGTGCCATGCCGGTGCCATGCCGTGCCATGCCGTGCCATGCCGGTGCCATGCCGTGCCATGCCGGTGCCATGCCGTGCCATGCCGGTGCCATGCCGTGCCATGCCGGTGCCATGCCGTGCCATGCCGGTGCCATGCCGTGCCATGCCGGTGCCATGCCGTGCCATGCCGGTGCCATGCCGTGCCATGCCGGTGCCATGCCGTGCCATGCCGGTGCCATGCCGTGCCATGCCGTGCCATGCCGGTGCCATGCCGTGCCATGCCGGTGCCATGCCGTGCCATGCCGGTGCCATGCCGTGCCATGCCGGTGCCATGCCGTGCCATGCCGTGCCATGCCGGTGCCATGCCGTGCCATGCCGGTGCCATGCCGGTGCCATGCCGTGCCATGCCGGTGCCATGCCGTGCCATGCCGGTGCCATGCCGTGCCATGCCGTGCCATGCCGGTGCCATGCCGTGCCATGCCGTGCCATGCCGGTGCCATGCCGTGCCATGCCGGTGCCATGCCGTGCCATGCCGGTGCCATGCCGTGCCATGCCGGTGCCATGCCATTCCATGCCATTCCATGCCATTCCATGCCATTCCATGCCATTCCATGCCATTCCATGCCATTCCATGCCATTCCATGCCATTCCATGCCATTCCATGCCATTCCATGCCATTCCATGCCATTCCATGCCATTCCATGCCATTCCATGCCATTCCATGCCATTCCATGCCATTCCATGCCATTCCATGCCATTCCATGCCATTCCATGCCATTCCATGCCATTCCATGCCATTCCATGCCATTCCATGCCATTCCATGCCATTCCATGCCATTCCATGCCATTCCATGCCATTCCATGCCATTCCATGCCATTCCATGCCGTGCCATGCCGGTGCCATGCCGTGCCATGCCGGTGCCATGCCGTGCCATGCCGGTGCCATGCCGTGCCATGCCGGTGCCATGCCGTGCCATGCCGGTGCCATGCCGTGCCATGCCGGTGCCATGCCGTGCCATGCCGGTGCCATGCCGTGCCATGCCGGTGCCATGCCGTGCCATGCCGGTGCCATGCCGTGCCATACCGGTGCCATGCCGTGCCATGCCGGTGCCATGCCGTGCCATGCCGGTGCCATGCCGTGCCATGCCGGTGCCATGCCGGTGCCATGCCGTGCCATGCCGGTGCCATGCCGTGCCATGCCGGTGCCATGCCGTGCCATGCCGGTGCCATGCCGTGCCATGCCGGTGCCATGCCGTGCCATGCCGGTGCCATGCCGTGCCATGCCGTGCCATGCCGTGCCATGCCGGTGCCATGCCGTGCCATGCCGGTGCCATGCCGTGCCATGCCGGTGCCATGCCGTGCCATGCCGGTGCCATGCCGTGCCATGCCGGTGCCATGCCGTGCCATGCCGGTGCCATGCCGTGCCATGCCGGTGCCATGCCGTGCCATGCCGTGCCATGCCGGTGCCATGCCGTGCCATGCCGTGCCATGCCGGTGCCATGCCGTGCCATGCCGGTGCCATGCCGTGCCATGCCGGTGCCATGCCGTGCCATGCCGGTGCCATGCCATTCCATGCCATTCCATGCCATTCCATGCCATTCCATGCCATTCCATGCCATTCCATGCCATTCCGTGCCATTCCATGCCATTCCGTGCCATTCCATGCCATTCCGTGCCATTCCATGCCATTCCATGCCATTCCATGCCATTCCATGCCATTCCATGCCATTCCATGCCATTCCATGCCATTCCATGCCATTCCATGCCATTCCATGCCATTCCATGCCATTCCATGCCATTCCATGCCATTCCATGCCATTCCATGCCATTCCATGCCATTCCATGCCATTCCATGCCATTCCATGCCATTCCATGCCATTCCATGCCATTCCATGCCATTCCATGCCAATCCATGCCATTCCATGCCATTCCATGCCATTCCATGCCATTCCATGCCGTGCCATGCCGGTGCCATGCCGTGCCATGCCGGTGCCATGCCGTGCCATGCCGGTGCCATGCCGTGCCATGCCGGTGCCATGCCGTGCCATGCCGGTGCCATGCCGTGCCATGCCGGTGCCATGCCGTGCCATGCCGGTGCCATGCCGTGCCATGCCGGTGCCATGCCGTGCCATGCCGGTGCCATGCCGTGCCATGCCGGTGCCATGCCGTGCCATGCCGGTGCCATGCCGTGCCATGCCGTGCCATGCCGGTGCCATGCCGTGCCATGCCGTGCCATGCCGGTGCCATGCCGTGCCATGCCGGTGCCATGCCGTGCCATGCCGGTGCCATGCCGTGCCATGCCGGTGCCATGCCATTCCATGCCATTCCATGCCATTCCATGCCATTCCATGCCATTCCATGCCATTCCATGCCATTCCATGCCATTCCATGCCATTCCATGCCATTCCATGCCATTCCATGCCATTCCATGCCATTCCATGCCATTCCATGCCATTCCATGCCATTCCATGCCATTCCATGCCATTCCATGCCATTCCATGCCATTCCATGCCATTCCATGCCATTCCATGCCATTCCATGCCATTCCATGCCATTCCATGCCATTCCATGCCATTCCATGCCATTCCATGCCATTCCATGCCATTCCATGCCATTCCATGCCATTCCATGCCATTCCATGCCATTCCATGCCATTCCATGCCGTGCCATGCCGGTGCCATGCCGTGCCATGCCGGTGCCATGCCGTGCCATGCCGGTGCCATGCCGTGCCATGCCGGTGCCATGCCGTGCCATGCCGGTGCCATGCCGTGCCATGCCGGTGCCATGCCGTGCCATGCCGGTGCCATGCCGTGCCATGCCGGTGCCATGCCGTGCCATGCCGGTGCCATGCCGTGCCATACCGGTGCCATGCCGTGCCATGCCGGTGCCATGCCGTGCCATGCCGGTGCCATGCCGTGCCATGCCGGTGCCATGCCGTGCCATGCCGGTGCCATGCCGTGCCATGCCGTGCCATGCCGGTGCCATGCCGTGCCATGCCGGTGCCATGCCGTGCCATGCCGTGCCATGCCGGTGCCATGCCGTGCCATGCCGGTGCCATGCCGTGCCATGCCGGTGCCATGCCGTGCCATGCCGGTGCCATGCCGTGCCATGCCGGTGCCATGCCGTGCCATGCCGGTGCCATGCCGTGCCATGCCGGTGCCATGCCGTGCCATGCCGGTGCCATGCCGTGCCATGCCGGTGCCATGCCGTGCCATGCCGGTGCCATGCCGTGCCATGCCGGTGCCATGCCGTGCCATGCCGGTGCCATGCCGTGCCATGCCGGTGCCATGCCGGTGCCATGCCGTGCCATGCCGTGCCATGCCGGTGCCATGCCGTGCCATGCCGGTGCCATGCCGTGCCATGCCGGTGCCATGCCGTGCCATGCCGGTGCCATGCCGTGCCATGCCGGTGCCATGCCGTGCCATGCCGTGCCATGCCGGTGTCATGCCGTGCCATGCCGGTGCCATGCCGTGCCATGCCGTGCCATGCCGGTGCCATGCCGTGCCATGCCGGTGCCATGCCGTGCCATGCCGGTGCCATGCCGTGCCATGCCGGTGCCATGCCGTGCCATGCCGGTGCCATGCCGTGCCATGCCGTGCCATGCCGTGCCATGCCGTGCCATGCCGGTGCCATGCCGTGCCACGCCGGTGCCATGCCGTGCCACGCCGGTGCCATGCCGTGCCATGCGGTGCCATGCCGTTCCATGCCATTCCATGCCATTCCATGCCATTCCATGCCATTCCATGCCAGTCCATGCCAGTCCATGCCAGTCCATGCCACTCCATGCCATTCCATGCCACTCAATGCGGTGCCATGCCGTGCCATGCCGGTGCCATGCCGTGCCATGCCGGTGCCATGCCGTGCCATGCCGGTGCCATGCCGTGCCATGCCGGTGCCATGCCGTGCCATGCCGGTGCCATGCCGTGCCATGCCGGTGCCATGCCGTGCCATGCCGGTGCCATGCCGGTGCCATGCCGTGCCATGCCGGTGCCATGCCGTGCCATGCCGTGCCATGCCGGTGCCATGCCGTGCCATGCCGGTGCCATGCCGTGCCATGCCGTGCCATGCCGGTGCCATGCCGTGCCATGCCGTGCCATGCCGGTGCCATGCCGTGCCATGCCGGTGCCATGCCGTGCCATGCCGTCCCATGCCGGTGCCATGCCGTGCCATGCCGGTGCCATGCCGTGCCATGCCGGTGCCATGCCGTGCCATGCCGGTGCCATGCCGTGCCATGCCGGTGCCATGCCGTGCCATGCCGGTGCCATGCCGGTGCCATGCCGTGCCATGCCGGTGCCATGCCGTGCCATGCCGTGCCATGCCGTGCCATGCCGGTGCCATGCCGGTGCCATGCCGTGCCATGCCGTGCCATGCCGGTGCCATGCCGTGCCATGCCGTGCCATGCCGTGCCATGCCGGTGCCATGCCGTGCCATGCCGGTGCCATGCCGTGCCATGCCGTGCCATGCCGGTGTCATGCCGTGCCATGCCGGTGCCATGCCGTGCCATGCCGTGCCATGCCGGTGCCATGCCGTGCCATGCCGGTGCCATGCCGTGCCATGCCGGTGCCATGCCGTGCCATGCCGGTGCCATGCCGTGCCATGCCGGTGCCATGCCGTGCCATGCCGGTGCCATGCCGTGCCATGCCGGTGCCATGCCGTGCCATGCCGGTGCCATGCCGTGCCATGCCGGTGCCATGCCGTGCCATGCCGGTGCCATGCCGTGCCATGCCGGTGCCATGCCGGTGCCATGCCGTGCCATGCCGGTGCCATGCCGTGCCATGCCGGTGCCATGCCGGTGCCATGCCGTGCCATGCCGGTGCCATGCCGTGCCATGCCGTGCCATGCCGGTGCCATGCCGTGCCATGCCGTGCCATGCCGGTGCCATGCCGTGCCATGCCGTGCCATGCCGGTGCCATGCCGAGCCATGCCATTCGATGCCATTCCATGCCATTCCATGTCATTCCATGTCATTCCATGCCATTCCATGCCATTCCATGCCATTCCATGCCATTCCATGCCATTCCATGCCATTCCGTGCCATTCCATGCCATTCCGTGCCATTCCATGCCATTCCGTGCCATTCCATGCCATTCCGTGCCATTCCATGCCATTCCATGCCATTCCATGCCATTCCATGCCATTCCATGCCATTCCATGCCATTCCATGCCATTCCATGCCATTCCATGCCATTCCATGCCATTCCATGCCATTCCATGCCATTCCATGCCATTCCATGCCATTCCATGCCATTCCATGCCATTCCATGCCATTCCATGCCATTCCATGCCATTCCATGCCATTCCATGCCATTCCATGCCGTGCCATGCCATTCCATGCCGTGCCATGCCGGTGCCATGCCGTGCCATGCCGGTGCCATGCCGTGCCATGCCGCTGCCATGCCGTGCCATGCCGGTGCCATGCCGTGCCATGCCGGTGCCATGCCGTGCCATGCCGGTGCCATGCCGTGCCATGCCGGTGCCATGCCGTGCCATGCCGGTGCCATGCCGTGCCATGCCGGTGCCATGCCGTGCCATGCCGGTGCCATGCCGTGCCATGCCGGTGCCATGCCGTGCCATGCCGGTGCCATGCCGTGCCATACCGGTGCCATGCCGTGCCATGCCGGTGCCATGCCGTGCCATGCCGGTGCCATGCCGTGCCATGCCGGTGCCATGCCGTGCCATGCCGGTGCCATGCCGTGCCATGCCGTGCCATGCCGGTGCCATGCCGTGCCATGCCGTGCCATGCCGGTGCCATGCCGTGCCATGCCGGTGCCATGCCGTGCCATGCCGTGCCATGCCGTGCCATGCCGTGCCATGCCGGTGCCATGCCGTGCCATGCCGGTGCCATGCCGTGCCATGCCGGTGCCATGCCGTGCCATGCCGGTGCCATGCCGTGCCATGCCGGTGCCATGCCGGTGCCATGCCGTGCCATGCCGGTGCCATGCCGTGCCATGCCGGTGCCATGCCGTGCCATGCCGTGCCATGCCGGTGCCATGCCGTGCCATGCCGGTGCCATGCCGTGCCATGCCGGTGCCATGCCGTGCCATGCCGGTGCCATGCCGTGCCATGCCGGTGCCATGCCGTGCCATGCCGGTGCCATGCCGTGCCATGCCGGTGCATGCCGTGCCATGCCGGTGCATGCCGTGCCATGCCGTGCCATGCCGTGCCATGCCGGTGCCATGCCGGTGCCATGCCGTGCCATGCCGTGCCATGCCGGTGCCATGCCGTGCCATGCCGGTGCCATGCCGTGCCATGCCGGTGCATGCCGTGCCATGCCGGTGCATGCCGTGCCATGCCGGTGCATGCCGTGCCATGCCGTGCCATGCCGTGCCATGCCGGTGCCATGCCGGTGCCATGCCGTGCCATGCCGTGCCATGCCGGTGCCATGCCGTGCCATGCCGGTGCCATGCCGTGCCATGCCGGTGCCATGCCGTGCCATGCCGGTGCCATGCCGTGCCATGCCGTGCCATGCCGGTGCCATGCCGTGCCATGCCGGTGCCATGCCGAGCCATGCCGTGCCATGCCGGTGCCATGCCGTGCCATGCCGTGCCATGCCGGTGCCATGCCGTGCCATGCCGGTGCCATGCCGTGCCATGCCGTGCCATGCCGTGCCATGCGGTGCCATGCCATTCGATGCCATTCCATGCCATTCCATGTCATTCCATGTCATTCCATGTCATTCCATGCCATTCCATGCCATTCCATGCCATTCCATGTCATTACATGCCATTCCATGCCATTCCATGCCATTCCATGACATTCCATGCCATTCCATGCCATTCCATGCCATTCCATGCCATTCCATGCCATTCCATGCCATTCCATGCCATTCCATGCCATTCCATGCCATTCCATGCCATTCCATGCCATTCCATGCCATTCCATGCCATTCCATGCCATTCCATGCCATTCCATGCCATTCCATGCCATTCCATGCCATTCCATGCCATTCCATGCCATTCCATGCCATTCCATGCCATTCCATGCCATTCCATGCCAGTCCATGCCAGTCCATGCCAGTCCATGCCATTCCATGCCATTCCATGCCACTCAATGCGGTGCCATGCCAGTCCATGCCATTCCATGCCATTCCATGCCACTCAATGCGGTGCCATGCCGTGCCATGCCGGTGCCATGCCGTGCCATGCCGTGCCATGCCGGTGCCATGCCGTGCCATGCCGGTGCCATGCCGTGCCATGCCGGTGCCATGCCGTGCCATGCCGGTGCCATGCCGTGCCATGCCGGTGCCATGCCGTGCCATGCCGGTGCCCTGCCGTGCCATGCCGTGCCATGCCGTGCCATGCCATTCCATGCCATTCCATGCCATTCCATGCCATTCCATGCCATTCCATGCCATTCCATGCCATTCCATGCCATTCCATGCCATTCCATGCCATTCCATGCCATTCCATGCCATTCCATGCCATTCCATGCCATTCCGTGCCATTCCATGCCATTCCGTGCCATTCCATGCCATTCCGTGCCATTCCCTGCCATTCCGTGCCATTCCATGCCATTCCGTGCCATTCCATGCCATTCCGTGCCATTCCATGCCATTCCATGCCATTCCATGCCATTCCATGCCATTCCATGCCATTCCATGCCATTCCATGCCATTCCATGCCATTCCATGCCATTCCATGCCATTCCATGCCATTCCATGCCATTCCATGCCATTCCATGCCATTCCATGCCATTCCATGCCATTCCATGCCATTCCATGCCATTCCATGCCATTCCATGCCATTCCATGCCATTCCATGCCATTCCATGCCATTCCATGCCATTCCATGCCATTCCATGCCATTCCATGCCATTCCATGCCATTCCATGCCATTCCATGCCATTCCATGCCATTCCATGCCATTCCATGCCGTGCCATGCCGGTGCCATGCCGTGCCATGCCGGTGCCATGCCGTGCCATGCCGGTGCCATGCCGTGCCATGCCGGTGCCATGCCGTGCCATGCCGTGCCATGCCGGTGCCATGCCGTGCCATGCCGGTGCCATGCCGTGCCATGCCGGTGCCATGCCGTGCCATGCCGGTGCCATGCCGTGCCATGCCGGTGCCATGCCGGTGCCATGCCATTCCATGCCATTCCATGCCATTCCATGCCATTCCATGCCATTCCATGCCATTCCATGCCATTCCATGCCATTCCATGCCATTCCATGCCATTCCATGCCATTCCATGCCATTCCATGCCATTCCATGCCATTCCATGCCATTCCATGCCATTCCATGCCATTCCATGCCATTCCATGCCATTCCATGCCATTCCATGCCATTCCATGCCATTCCATGCCATTCCATGCCATTCCATGCCATTCCATGCCATTCCATGCCATTCCATGCCATTCCATGCCATTCCATGCCATTCCATGCCATTCCATGCCATTCCATGCCATTCCATGCCATTCCATGCCATTCCATGCCATTCCATGCCATTCCATGCCATTCCATGCCATTCCATGCCATTCCATGCCATTCCATGCCATTTCATGCCATTCCATGCCATTCCATGCCATTCCATGCCATTCCATGCCATTCCATGCCATTCCATGCCATTCCATGCCACTCCATGCCATTCCATGCCATTCCATGCCATTCCATGCCGGTGCCATGCCGTGCCATGCCGGTGCCATGCCGTGCCATGCCGGTGCCATGCCGTGCCATGCCGGTGCCATGGCGTGCCATGCCATTCCATGCCATTCCATGCCATTCCATGCCATTCCATGCCATTCCATGCCATTCCATGCCATTCCATGCCATTCCATGCCATTCCATGCCATTCCATGCCATTCCATGCCATTCCATGCCATTCCATGCCATTCCATGCCATTCCATGCCATTCCATGCCATTCCATGCCATTCCATGCCATTCCATGCCATTCCATGCCATTCCATGCCATTCCATGCCATTCCATGCCATTCCATGCCATTCCATGCCATTCCATGCCATTCCATGCCATTCCATGCCATTCCATGCCATTCCATGCCATTCCATGCCATTCCATGCCATTCCATGCCATTCCATGCCATTCCATGCCATTCCATGCCACTCAATGCGGTGCCATGCCGGTGCCATGCCGTGCCATGCCGGTGCCATGCCGTGCCATGCCGTGCCATGCCGGTGCCATGCCGTGCCATGCCGGTGCCATGCCGTGCCATGCCGGTGCCATGCCGTGCCATGCCGTGCCATGCCGGTGCCATGCCGTGCCATGCCGTGCCATGCCGGTGCCATGCCGTGCCATGCCGGTGCCAT
Source organism: Cryptus armator (assembly GCA_963971235.1). Classification (NCBI taxonomy): domain Eukaryota; kingdom Metazoa; phylum Arthropoda; class Insecta; order Hymenoptera; family Ichneumonidae; genus Cryptus; species Cryptus armator. The sequence continues at coordinate 482,635 of CAXARG010000165.1, read as the reverse complement.
GCCGTGCCATGCCGTGCCATGCCGTGCCATGCGGTGCCATGCCATTCCATGCCATTCCATGCCAGTCCATGCCATTCCATGCCATTCCATGCCATTCCATGCCATTCCATGCCATTCCATGCCATTCCATGCCATTCCATGCCATTCCATGCCATTCCATGCCATTCCATGCCGTGCCATGCCATTCCATGCCGTGCCATGCCGGTGCCATGCCGTGCCATGCCGGTGCCATGCCGTGCCATGCCGGTGCCATGCCGTGCCATGCCGGTGCCATGCCGTGCCATGCCGGTGCCATGCCGTGCCATGCCGGTGCCATGCCGTGCCATGCCGGTGCCATGCCGGTGCCATGCCGTGCCATGCCGTGCCATGCCGTGCCATGCCGGTGCCATGCCGTGCCATGCAGGTGCCATGCCGTGCCATGCCGTGCCATGCCGGTGCCATGCCGTGCCATGCCGGTGCCATGCCGTGCCATGCCGGTGCCATGCCGTGCCATGCCGTGCCATGCCGGTGCCATGCCGTGCCATGCCGGTGCCATGCCGTGCCATGCCGGTGCCATGCCGTGCCATGCCGGTGCCATGCCGTGCCATGCCGGTGCCATGCCGTGCCATGCCGGTGCCATGCCGTGCCATGCCGGTGCCATGCCGTCCCATGCCGGTGCCATGCCGTGCCATGCCGTGCCATGCCGGTGCCATGCCGTGCCATGCCGGTGCCATGCCGTGCCACGCCGGTGCCATGCCGTGCCATGCCGGTGCCATGCCGTGCCATGCCGGTGCCATGCCGTGCCATGCCGGTGCCATGCCGTGCCATGCCGGTGCCATGCCGTGCCATGCCGGTGCCATGCCGTGCCATGTCGGTGCCATGCCGTGCCATGCCGTGCCATGCCGTGCCATGCCGTGCCATGCCGTGCCATGCCGGTGCCATGCCGTGCCATGCCGGTGCCATGCCGTGCCATGCGGTGCCATGCCGTTCCATGCCATTCCATGCCATTCCATGCCATTCCATGCCATTCCATGCCATTCCATGCCAGTCCATGCCAGTCCATGCCAGTCCATGCCACTCCATGCCATTCCATGCCACTCAATGCGGTGCCATGCCGTGCCATGCCGGTGCCATGCCGTGCCATGCCGGTGCCATGCCGTGCCATGCCGGTGCCATGCCGTGCCATGCCGGTGCCATGCCGTGCCATGCCGGTGCCATGCCGGTGACATGCCGTGCCATGCCGGTGCCATGCGGTGCCATGCCGTGCCATGCCGGTGCCATGCCGGTGCCATGCCGTGCCATGCCGTGCCATGCCGGTGCCATGCCGTGCCATGCCGGTGCCATGCCGAGCCATGCCGTGCCATGCCGGTGCCATGCCGTGCCATGCCGTGCCATGCCGTGCCATGCCGGTGCCATGCCGTGCCATGCCGGTGCCATGCCGTGCCATGCCGTGCCATGCCATTCGATGCCATTCCATGCCATTCCATGTCATTCCATGTCATTCCATGTCATTCCATGCCATTCCATGCCATTCCATGCCATTCCATGCCATTCCATGTCATTACATGCCATTCCATGCCATTCCATGCCATTCCATGCCATTCCATGCCATTCCATGCCATTCCATGCCATTCCATGCCATTCCATGCCATTCCATGCCATTCCATGCCATTCCATGCCATTCCATGCCAGTCCATGCCAGTCCATGCCAGTCCATGCCATTCCATGCCATTCCATGCCACTCAATGCGGTGCCATGCCAGTCCATGCCATTCCATGCCATTCCATGCCACTCAATGCGGTGCCATGCCGTGCCATGCCGGTGCCATGCCGTGCCATGCCGGTGCCATGCCGTGCCATGCCGGTGCCATGCCGTGCCATGCCGGTGCCATGCCGTGCCATGCCGGTGCCATGCCGTGCCATGCCGGTGCCATGCCGTGCCATGCCGGTGCCATGCCGTGCCATGCCGGTGCCATGCCGTGCCATGCCGTGCCATGCCGGTGCCATGCCGGTGCCATGCCGTGCCATGCCGTGCCATGCCGTGCCATGCCGGTGCCATGCCGTGCCATGCAGGTGCCATGCCGTGCCATGCCGTGCCATGCCGGTGCCATGCCGTGCCATGCCGGTGCCATGCCGTGCCATGCCGGTGCCATGCCGTGCCATGCCGTGCCATGCCGGTGCCATGCCGTGCCATGCCGGTGCCATGCCGTGCCATGCCGGTGCCATGCCGTGCCATGCCGGTGCCATGCCGGTGCCATGCCGTGCCATGCCGGTGCCATGCCGTGCCATGCCGGTGCCATGCCGTCCCATGCCGGTGCCATGCCGTGCCATGCCGTGCCATGCCGGTGCCATGCCGTGCCATGCCGGTGCCATGCCGTGCCACGCCGGTGCCATGCCGTGCCATGCCGGTGCCATGCCGTGCCATGCCGGTGCCATGCCGTGCCATGCCGGTGCCATGCCGTGCCATGCCGGTGCCATGCCGGTGCCATGCCGTGCCATGCCGTGCCATGCCGGTGCCATGCCGTGCCATGCCGGTGCCATGCCGTGCCATGCCGGTGCCATGCCGTGCCATGCCGGTGCCATGCCGTGCCATGCCGTGCCATGCCGGTGTCATGCCGTGCCATGCCGGTGCCATGCCGTGCCATGCCGTGCCATGCCGGTGCCATGCCGTGCCATGCCGGTGCCATGCCGTGCCATGCCGGTGCCATGCCGTGCCATGCCGGTGCCATGCCGTGCCATGCCGGTGCCATGCCGTGCCATGCCGGTGCCATGCCGTGCCATGCCGGTGCCATGCCGTGCCATGCCGGTGCCATGCCGTGCCATGCCGGTGCCATGCCGTGCCATGCCGGTGCCATGCCGTGCCATGCCGGTGCCATGCCGTGCCATGCCGGTGCCATGCCGTGCCATGCCGTGCCATGCCGGTGCCATGCCGTGCCATGCCGTGCCATGCCATTCGATGCCATTCCATGCCATTCCATGTCATTCCATGTCATTCCATGCCATTCCATGCCATTCCATGCCATTCCGTGCCATTCCATGCCATTCCGTGCCATTCCATGCCATTCCGTGCCATTCCATGCCATTCCGTGCCATTCCATGCCATTCCGTGCCATTCCATGCCATTCCATGCCATTCCATGCCATTCCATGCCATTCCATGCCATTCCATGCCATTCCATGCCATTCCATGCCATTCCATGCCATTCCATGCCATTCCATGCCATTCCATGCCATTCCATGCCATTCCATGCCATTCCATGCCATTCCATGCCATTCCATGCCATTCCATGCCATTCCATGCCATTCCATGCCATTCCATGCCATTCCATGCCATTCCATGCCATTCCATGCCATTCCATGCCATTCCATGCCATTCCATGCCATTCCATGCCATTCCATGCCATTCCATGCCATTCCATGCCATTCCATGCCATTCCATGCCAGTCCATGCCAGTCCATGCCAGTCCATGCCACTCCATGCCATTCCATGCCACTCAATGCGGTGCCATGCCGTGCCATGCCGGTGCCATGCCGTGCCATGCCGGTGCCATGCCGTGCCATGCCGGTGCCATGCCGTGCCATGCCGTGCCATGCCGGTGCCATGCCGTGCCATGCCGGTGCCATGCCGTGCCATGCCGGTGCCATGCCGTGCCATGCCGGTGCCATGCCGTGCCATGCCGTGCCATGCCGGTGCCATGCCGTGCCATGCCGGTGCCATGCCGTGCCATGCCGGTGCCATGCCGTGCCATGCCGGTGCCATGCCGTGCCATGCCGGTGCCATGCCGTGCCATGCCGGTGCCATGCCGTGCCATGCCGGTGCCATGCCGTGCCATGCCGGTGCCATGCCGTGCCATGCCGGTGCCATGCCGTGCCATGCCGGTGCCATGCCGTGCCATGCCGGTGCCATGCCGTGCCATGCCGGTGCCATGCCGTGCCATGCCGGTTCCATGCCGTGCCATGCCGGTGCCATGCCGTGCCATGCCGTGCCATGCCGGTGCCATGCCGTGCCATGCCGGTGCCATGCCGTGCCATGCCGGTGCCATGCCGTGCCATGCCGGTGCCATGCCGTGCCATGCCGGTGCCATGCCGTGCCATGCCGGTGCCATGCCGTGCCATGCCGGTGCCATGCCGTGCCATGCCGGTGCCATGCCGTGCCATGCCGGTGCCATGCCGGTGCCATGCCGTGCCATGCCGGTGCCATGCCGTGCCACGCCGGTGCCATGCCGTGCCATGCGGTGCCATGCCGTTCCATGCCATTCCATGCCATTCCATGCCATTCCATGCCATTCCATGCCATTCCATGCCATTCCATGCCAGTCCATGCCAGTCCATGCCAGTCCATGCCACTCCATGCCATTCCATGCCACTCAATGCGGTGCCATGCCGTGCCATGCCGGTGCCATGCCGTGCCATGCCGGTGCCATGCCGTGCCATGCCGGTGCCATGCCGTGCCATGCCGGTGCCATGCCGTGCCATGCCGGTGCCATGCCGTGCCATGCCGGTGCCATGCCGTGCCATGCCGGTGCCATGCCGTGCCATGCCGGTGCCATGCCGTGCCATGCCGGTGCCATGCCGTGCCATGCCGGTGCCATGCCGGTGCCATGCCGTGCCATGCCGGTGCCATGCCGTGCCATGCCGTGCCATGCCGGTGCCATGCCGTGCCATGCCGGTGCCATGCCGTGCCATGCCGTGCCATGCCGGTGCCATGCCGTGCCATGCCGTGCCATGCCGGTGCCATGCCGTGCCATGCCGGTGCCATGCCGTGCCATGCCGGTGCCATGCCGTGCCATGCCGTCCCATGCCGGTGCCATGCCGTGCCATGCCGGTGCCATGCCGTGCCATGCCGGTGCCATGCCGTGCCATGCCGGTGCCATGCCGTGCCATGCCGGTGCCATGCCGTGCCATGCCGGTGCCATGCCGTGCCATGCCGGTGCCATGCCGGTGCCATGCCGTGCCATGCCGGTGCCATGCCGTGCCATGCCGTGCCATGCCGTGCCATGCCGGTGCCATGCCGGTGCCATGCCGTGCCATGCCGTGCCATGCCGGTGCCATGCCGTGCCATGCCGGTGCCATGCCGTGCCATGCCGGTGCCATGCCGTGCCATGCCGGTGCCATGCCGTGCCATGCCGTGCCATGCCGGTGTCATGCCGTGCCATGCCGGTGCCATGCCGTGCCATGCCGTGCCATGCCGGTGCCATGCCGTGCCATGCCGGTGCCATGCCGTGCCATGCCGGTGCCATGCCGTGCCATGCCGGTGCCATGCCGTGCCATGCCGGTGCCATGCCGTGCCATGCCGGTGCCATGCCGTGCCATGCCGGTGCCATGCCGTGCCATGCCGGTGCCATGCCGTGCCATGCCGGTGCCATGCCGTGCCATGCCGGTGCCATGCCGTGCCATGCCGGTGCCATGCCGTGCCATGCCGGTGCCATGCCGTGCCATGCCGGTGCCATGCCGTGCCATGCCGGTGCCATGCCGGTGCCATGCCGTGCCATGCCGGTGCCATGCCGTGCCATGCCGTGCCATGCCGGTGCCATGCCGTGCCATGCCGTGCCATGCCGGTGCCATGCCGTGCCATGCCGTGCCATGCCGGTGCCATGCCGAGCCATGCCATTCGATGCCATTCCATGCCATTCCATGTCATTCCATGTCATTCCATGCCATTCCATGCCATTCCATGCCATTCCATGCCATTCCATGCCATTCCATGCCATTCCATGCCATTCCGTGCCATGCCGGTGCCATGCCGTGCCATGCCGGTGCCATGCCGGTGCCATGCCGTGCCATGCCGGTGCCATGCCGTGCCATGCCGTGCCATGCCGGTGCCATGCCGTGCCATGCCGTGCCATGCCGGTGCCATGCCGTGCCATGCCGTGCCATGCCGGTGCCATGCCGAGCCATGCCATTCGATGCCATTCCATGCCATTCCATGTCATTCCATGTCATTCCATGCCATTCCATGCCATTCCATGCCATTCCATGCCATTCCATGCCATTCCATGCCATTCCGTGCCATTCCATGCCATTCCGTGCCATTCCATGCCATTCCGTGCCATTCCATGCCATTCCGTGCCATTCCATGCCATTCCATGCCATTCCATGCCATTCCATGCCATTCCATGCCATTCCATGCCATTCCATGCCATTCCATGCCATTCCATGCCATTCCATGCCATTCCATGCCATTCCATGCCATTCCATGCCATTCCATGCCATTCCATGCCATTCCATGCCATTCCATGCCATTCCATGCCATTCCATGCCATTCCATGCCATTCCATGCCATTCCATGCCGTGCCATGCCATTCCATGCCGTGCCATGCCATTCCATGCCGTGCCATGCCGGTGCCATGCCGTGCCATGCCGCTGCCATGCCGTGCCATGCCGGTGCCATGCCGTGCCATGCCGGTGCCATGCCGTGCCATGCCGGTGCCATGCCGTGCCATGCCGGTGCCATGCCGGTGCCATGCCGTGCCATGCCGGTGCCATGCCGTGCCATGCCGGTGCCATGCCGTGCCATGCCGTGCCATGCCGGTGCCATGCCGTGCCATGCCGGTGCCATGCCGTGCCATGCCGGTGCCATGCCGTGCCATGCCGGTGCCATGCCGTGCCATGCCGGTGCATGCCGTGCCATGCCGGTGCATGCCGTGCCATGCCGTGCCATGCCGTGCCATGCCGGTGCCATGCCGGTGCCATGCCGTGCCATGCCGTGCCATGCCGGTGCCATGCCGTGCCATGCCGGTGCCATGCCGTGCCATGCCGGTGCATGCCGTGCCATGCCGGTGCATGCCGTGCCATGCCGTGCCATGCCGTGCCATGCCGGTGCCATGCCGGTGCCATGCCGTGCCATGCCGTGCCATGCCGGTGCCATGCCGTGCCATGCCGGTGCCATGCCGTGCCATGCCGGTGCCATGCCGTGCCATGCCGGTGCCATGCCGTGCCATGCCGTGCCATGCCGGTGCCATGCCGTGCCATGCCGGTGCCATGCCGAGCCATGCCGTGCCATGCCGGTGCCATGCCGTGCCATGCCGTGCCATGCCGGTGCCATGCCGTGCCATGCCGGTGCCATGCCGTGCCATGCCGTGCCATGCCGTGCCATGCGGTGCCATGCCATTCGATGCCATTCCATGCCATTCCATGTCATTCCATGTCATTCCATGTCATTCCATGCCATTCCATGCCATTCCATGCCATTCCATGTCATTACATGCCATTCCATGCCATTCCATGCCATTCCATGCCATTCCATGCCATTCCATGCCATTCCATGCCATTCCATGCCATTCCATGCCATTCCATGCCATTCCATGCCATTCCATGCCATTCCATGCCATTCCATGCCATTCCATGCCATTCCATGCCATTCCATGCCATTCCATGCCATTCCATGCCATTCCATGCCATTCCATGCCATTCCATGCCATTCCATGCCATTCCATGCCATTCCATGCCATTCCATGCCATTCCATGCCATTCCATGCCATTCCATGCCATTCCATGCCATTCCATGCCATTCCATGCCATTCCATGCCATTCCATGCCAGTCCATGCCAGTCCATGCCAGTCCATGCCATTCCATGCCATTCCATGCCACTCAATGCGGTGCCATGCCAGTCCATGCCATTCCATGCCATTCCATGCCACTCAATGCGGTGCCATGCCGTGCCATGCCGGTGCCATGCCGTGCCATGCCGGTGCCATGCCGTGCCATGCCGGTGCCATGCCGGTGCCATGCCGTGCCATGCCGGTGCCATGCCGTGCCATGCCGGTGCCATGCCGTGCCATGCCGGTGCCATGCCGTGCCATGCCGGTGCCATGCCGTGCCATGCCGGTGCCATGCCGTGCCATGCCGGTGCCATGCCGTGCCATGCCGGTGCCATGCCGTGCCATGCCGGTGCCATGCCGTGCCATGCCGGTGCCATGCCGTGCCATGCCGGTGCCATGCCGTGCCATGCCGGTGCCATGCCGTGCCATGCCGGTGCCATGCCGTGCCATGCCGGTGCCATGCCGTGCCATGCCGGTGCCATGCCGTGCCATGCCGGTGCCATGCCGTGCCATGCCGGTGCCATGCCGTGCCATGCCGGTGCCATGCCGTGCCATGCCGGTGCCATGCCGTGCCATGCCGGTGCCATGCCGTGCCATGCCGTGCCATGCCGGTGCCATGCCGTGCCATGCCGGTGCCATGCCGTGCCATGCCGGTGCCATGCCGTGCCATGCCGGTGCCATGCCGTGCCATGCCGGTGCCATGCCGTGCCATGCCGGTGCCATGCCGTGCCATGCCGTGCCATGCCGTGCCATGCCGGTGCCATGCCGTGCCATGCCGTGCCATGCCGTGCCATGCCGGTGCCATGCCGTGCCATGCCGGTGCCATGCCGTGCCATGCCGGTGCCATGCCATTCCATGCCATTCCATGCCATTCCATGCCATTCCATGCCATTCCATGCCATTCCATGCCATTCCATGCCATTCCATGCCATTTCATGCCATTCCATGCCATTCCATGCCATTCCATGCCATTCCATGCCATTCCATGCCATTCCATGCCATTCCATGCCATTCCATGCCATTCCATGCCATTCCATGCCATTCCATGCCATTCCATGCCATTCCATGCCATTCCATGCCATTCCATGCCATTCCATGCCGTGCCATGCCGGTGCCATGCCGTGCCATGCCGGTGCCATGCCGTGCCATGCCGGTGCCATGCCGTGCCATGCCGGTGCCATGCCGTGCCATGCCGGTGCCATGCCGTGCCATGCCGGTGCCATGCCGTGCCATGCCGGTGCCATGCCGTGCCATGCCGGTGCCATGCCGTGCCATGCCGGTGCCATGCCGTGCCATACCGGTGCCATGCCGTGCCATGCCGTGCCATGCCGGTGCCATGCCGTGCCATGCCGGTGCCATGCCGTGCCATGCCGGTGCCATGCCGTGCCATGCCGTGCCATGCCGTGCCATGCCGGTGCCATGCCGTGCCATGCCGGTGCCATGCCGTGCCATGCCGGTGCCATGCCGTGCCATGCCGGTGCCATGCCGTGCCATGCCGGTGCCATGCCGTGCCATGCCGGTGCCATGCCGTGCCATGCCGGTGCCATGCCGTGCCATGCCGGTGCCATGCCGTGCCATGCCGGTGCCATGCCGTGCCATGCCGGTGCCATGCCGTGCCATGCCGGTGCCATGCCGTGCCATGCCGGTGCCATGCCGTGCCATGCCGGTGCCATGCCGTGCCATGCCGGTGCCATGCCGTGCCATGCCGTGCCATGCCGGTGCCATGCCGTGCCATGCCGGTGCCATGCCGTGCCATGCCGGTGCCATGCCGTGCCATGCCGGTGCCATGCCGTGCCATGCCGGTGCCATGCCGTGCCATGCCGGTGCCATGCCGTGCCATGCCGTGCCATGCCGTGCCATGCCGGTGCCATGCCGTGCCATGCCGTGCCATGCCGTGCCATGCCGGTGCCATGCCGTGCCATGCCGGTGCCATGCCATTCCATGCCATTCCATGCCATTCCATGCCATTCCATGCCATTCCATGCCATTCCATGCCATTCCATGCCATTCCATGCCATTTCATGCCATTCCATGCCATTCCATGCCATTCCATGCCATTCCATGCCATTCCATGCCATTCCATGCCATTCCATGCCATTCCATGCCATTCCATGCCATTCCATGCCATTCCATGCCATTCCATGCCATTCCATGCCATTCCATGCCATTCCATGCCATTCCATGCCATTCCATGCCATTCCATGCCATTCCATGCCATTCCATGCCGTGCCATGCCGGTGCCATGCCGTGCCATGCCGGTGCCATGCCGTGCCATGCCGGTGCCATGCCGTGCCATGCCGGTGCCATGCCGTGCCATGCCGGTGCCATGCCGTGCCATGCCGGTGCCATGCCGTGCCATGCCGGTGCCATGCCGTGCCATGCCGGTGCCATGCCGTGCCATGCCGGTGCCATGCCGTGCCATACCGGTGCCATGCCGTGCCATGCCGTGCCATGCCGGTGCCATGCCGTGCCATGCCGGTGCCATGCCGTGCCATGCCGGTGCCATGCCGTGCCATGCCGGTGCCATGCCGTGCCATGCCGGTGCCATGCCGTGCCATGCCGGTGCCATGCCGTGCCATGCCGGTGCCATGCCATTCCATGCCATTCCATGCCATTCCATGCCATTCCATGCCATTCCATGCCATTCCATGCCATTCCATGCCATTCCATGCCATTCCATGCCATTCCATGCCATTCCGTGCCATTCCATGCCATTCCGTGCCATTCCATGCCATTCCGTGCCATTCCATGCCATTCCATGCCATTCCATGCCATTCCATGCCATTCCATGCCATTCCATGCCATTCCATGCCATTCCATGCCATTCCATGCCATTCCATGCCATTCCATGCCATTCCATGCCATTCCATGCCATTCCATGCCATTCCATGCCATTCCATGCCATTCCATGCCATTCCATGCCATTCCATGCCATTCCATGCCATTCCATGCCAATCCATGCCATTCCATGCCATTCCATGCCATTCCATGCCATTCCATGCCGTGCCATGCCGGTGCCATGCCGTGCCATGCCGGTGCCATGCCGTGCCATGCCGGTGCCATGCCGTGCCATGCCGGTGCCATGCCGTGCCATGCCGGTGCCATGCCGTGCCATGCCGGTGCCATGCCGTGCCATGCCGGTGCCATGCCGTGCCATGCCGGTGCCATGCCGTGCCATGCCGGTGCCATGCCGGTGCCATGCCGTGCCATGCCGGTGCCATGCCGTGCCATGCCGGTGCCATGCCGTGCCATGCCGTGCCATGCCGGTGCCATGCCGTGCCATGCCGGTGCCATGCCGTGCCATGCCGGTGCCATGCCGTGCCATGCCGGTGCCATGCCATTCCATGCCATTCCATGCCATTCCATGCCATTCCATGCCATTCCATGCCATTCCATGCCATTCCATGCCATTCCATGCCATTCCATGCCATTCCATGCCATTCCATGCCATTCCATGCCATTCCATGCCATTCCATGCCATTCCATGCCATTCCATGCCATTCCATGCCATTCCATGCCATTCCATGCCATTCCATGCCATTCCATGCCATTCCATGCCATTCCATGCCATTCCATGCCATTCCATGCCATTCCATGCCATTCCATGCCATTCCATGCCATTCCATGCCATTCCATGCCATTCCATGCCATTCCATGCCGTGCCATGCCGGTGCCATGCCGTGCCATGCCGGTGCCATGCCGTGCCATGCCGGTGCCATGCCGTGCCATGCCGGTGCCATGCCGTGCCATGCCGGTGCCATGCCGTGCCATGCCGGTGCCATGCCGTGCCATGCCGGTGCCATGCCGTGCCATGCCGGTGCCATGCCGTGCCATGCCGGTGCCATGCCGTGCCATACCGGTGCCATGCCGTGCCATGCCGGTGCCATGCCGTGCCATGCCGGTGCCATGCCGTGCCATGCCGGTGCCATGCCGTGCCATGCCGTGCCATGCCGGTGCCATGCCGTGCCATGCCGTGCCATGCCGGTGCCATGCCGTGCCATGCCGGTGCCATGCCGTGCCATGCCGGTGCCATGCCGTGCCATGCCGGTGCCATGCCGTGCCATGCCGGTGCCATGCCGTGCCATGCCGGTGCCATGCCGTGCCATGCCGGTGCCATGCCGTGCCATGCCGGTGCCATGCCGTGCCATGCCGGTGCCATGCCGTGCCATGCCGGTGCCATGCCGTGACATGCCGGTGCCATGCCGGTGCCATGCCGTGCCATGCCGTGCCATGCCGGTGCCATGCCGTGCCATGCCGGTGCCATGCCGTGCCATGCCGGTGCCATGCCGTGCCATGCCGGTGCCATGCCGTGCCATGCCGGTGCCATGCCGTGCCATGCCGTGCCATGCCGGTGTCATGCCGTGCCATGCCGGTGCCATGCCGTGCCATGCCGGTGCCATGCCGTGCCATGCCGGTGCCATGCCGTGCCATGCCGGTGCCATGCCGTGCCATGCCGGTGCCATGCCGTGCCATGCCGGTGCCATGCCGTGCCATGCCGGTGCCATGCCGTGCCATGCCGGTGCCATGCCGTGCCATGCCGGTGCCATGCCGTGCCATGCCGGTGCCATGCCGTGCCATGCCGGTGCCATGCCGTGCCATGCCGGTGCCATGCCGTGCCATGCCGGTGCCATGCCGTGCCATGCCGGTGCCATGCCGTGCCATGCCGGTGCCATGCCGTGCCATGCCGGTGCCATGCCGTGCCATGCCGTGCCATGCCGGTGCCATGCCGTGCCATGCCGTGCCATGCCGTGCCATGCCATTCGATGCCATTCCATGCCATTCCATGTCATTCCATGTCATTCCATGCCATTCCATGCCATTCCATGCCATTCCATGCCATTCCATGCCATTCCGTGCCATTCCATGCCATTCCATGCCATTCCGTGCCATTCCATGCCATTCCATGCCATTCCATGCCATTCCATGCCATTCCATGCCATTCCATGCCATTCCATGCCATTCCATGCCATTCCATGCCATTCCATGCCATTCCATGCACTTCCATGCCATTCCATGCCATTCCATGCCATTCCATGCCATTCCATGCCATTCCATGCCATTCCATGCCATTCCATGCCATTCCATGCCATTCCATGCCATTCCATGCCATTCCATGCCATTCCATGCCATTCCATGCCATTCCATGCCATTCCATGCCATTCCATGCCGTGCCATGCCATTCCATGCCGTGCCATGCCGGTGCCATGCCGTGCCATGCCGGTGCCATGCCGTGCCATGCCGGTGCCATGCCGTGCCATGCCGGTGCCATGCCGTGCCATGCCGGTGCCATGCCGTGCCATGCCGTGCCATGCCGGTGCCATGCCGTGCCACGCCGGTGCCATGCCGTGCCACGCCGGTGCCATGCCGTGCCATGCGGTGCCATGCCGTTCCATGCCATTCCATGCCATTCCATGCCATTCCATGCCATTCCATGCCAGTCCATGCCAGTCCATGCCAGTCCATGCCACTCCATGCCATTCCATGCCACTCAATGCGGTGCCATGCCGTGCCATGCCGGTGCCATGCCGTGCCATGCCGGTGCCATGCCGTGCCATGCCGGTGCCATGCCGTGCCATGCCGGTGCCATGCCGTGCCATGCCGGTGCCATGCCGTGCCATGCCGGTGCCATGCCGTGCCATGCCGGTGCCATGCCGTGCCATGCCGGTGCCATGCCGTGCCATGCCGTGCCATGCCGGTGCCATGCCGTGCCATGCCGGTGCCATGCCGTGCCATGCCGTGCCATGCCGGTGCCATGCCGTGCCATGCCGTGCCATGCCGGTGCCATGCCGTGCCATGCCGGTGCCATGCCGTGCCATGCCGGTGCCATGCCGGTGCCATGCCGTGCCATGCCGGTGCCATGCCGTGCCATGCCGGTGCCATGCCGTGCCATGCCGGTGCCATGCCGGTGCCATGCCGTGCCATGCCGGTGCCATGCCGTGCCATGCCGTGCCATGCCGTGCCATGCCGGTGCCATGCCGGTGCCATGCCGTGCCATGCCGTGCCATGCCGGTGCCATGCCGTGCCATGCCGGTGCCATGCCGTGCCATGCCGGTGCCATGCCGTGCCATGCCGGTGCCATGCCGTGCCATGCCGTGCCATGCCGGTGTCATGCCGTGCCATGCCGGTGCCATGCCGTGCCATGCCGTGCCATGCCGGTGCCATGCCGTGCCATGCCGGTGCCATGCCGTGCCATGCCGGTGCCATGCCGTGCCATGCCGGTGCCATGCCGTGCCATGCCGGTGCCATGCCGTGCCATGCCGGTGCCATGCCGTGCCATGCCGGTGCCATGCCGTGCCATGCCGTGCCATGCCGGTGCCATGCCGTGCCATGCCGGTGCCATGCCGTGCCATGCCGGTGCCATGCCGTGCCATGCCGGTGCCATGCCGTGCCATGCCGGTGCCATGCCGGTGCCATGCCGTGCCATGCCGGTGCCATGCCGTGCCATGCCGGTGCCATGCCGGTGCCATGCCGTGCCATGCCGTGCCATGCCGGTGCCATGCCGTGCCATGCCGTGCCATGCCGGTGCCATGCCGTGCCATGCCGTGCCATGCCGGTGCCATGCCGAGCCATGCCATTCGATGCCATTCCATGCCATTCCATGTCATTCCATGTCATTCCATGCCATTCCATGCCATTCCATGCCATTCCATGCCATTCCATGCCATTCCATGCCATTCCGTGCCATTCCATGCCATTCCGTGCCATTCCATGCCATTCCGTGCCATTCCATGCCATTCCGTGCCATTCCATGCCATTCCATGCCATTCCATGCCATTCCATGCCATTCCATGCCATTCCATGCCATTCCATGCCATTCCATGCCATTCCATGCCATTCCATGCCATTCCATGCCATTCCATGCCATTCCATGCCATTCCATGCCATTCCATGCCATTCCATGCCATTCCATGCCATTCCATGCCATTCCATGCCATTCCATGCCGTGCCATGCCATTCCATGCCGTGCCATGCCGGTGCCATGCCGTGCCATGCCGGTGCCATGCCGTGCCATGCCGCTGCCATGCCGTGCCATGCCGGTGCCATGCCGTGCCATGCCGGTGCCATGCCGTGCCATGCCGGTGCCATGCCGTGCCATGCCGGTGCCATGCCGTGCCATGCCGGTGCCATGCCGTGCCATGCCGGTGCCATGCCGTGCCATGCCGGTGCCATGCCGTGCCATGCCGGTGCCATGCCGTGCCATGCCGGTGCCATGCCGTGCCATACCGGTGCCATGCCGTGCCATGCCGGTGCCATGCCGTGCCATGCCGGTGCCATGCCGTGCCATGCCGGTGCCATGCCGTGCCATGCCGGTGCCATGCCGTGCCATGCCGTGCCATGCCGGTGCCATGCCGTGCCATGCCGTGCCATGCCGGTGCCATGCCGTGCCATGCCGGTGCCATGCCGTGCCATGCCGTGCCATGCCGTGCCATGCCGTGCCATGCCGTGCCATGCCGGTGCCATGCCGTGCCATGCCGGTGCCATGCCGTGCCATGCCGGTGCCATGCCGTGCCATGCCGGTGCCATGCCGTGCCATGCCGGTGCCATGCCGGTGCCATGCCGTGCCATGCCGGTGCCATGCCGTGCCATGCCGGTGCCATGCCGTGCCATGCCGTGCCATGCCGGTGCCATGCCGTGCCATGCCGGTGCCATGCCGTGCCATGCCGGTGCCATGCCGTGCCATGCCGGTGCCATGCCGTGCCATGCCGGTGCCATGCCGTGCCATGCCGGTGCATGCCGTGCCATGCCGGTGCATGCCGTGCCATGCCGTGCCATGCCGTGCCATGCCGGTGCCATGCCGGTGCCATGCCGTGCCATGCCGTGCCATGCCGTGCCATGCCGGTGCCATGCCGTGCCATGCCGGTGCCATGCCGTGCCATGCCGGTGCATGCCGTGCCATGCCGGTGCATGCCGTGCCATGCCGGTGCATGCCGTGCCATGCCGTGCCATGCCGTGCCATGCCGGTGCCATGCCGGTGCCATGCCGTGCCATGCCGTGCCATGCCGGTGCCATGCCGTGCCATGCCGGTGCCATGCCGTGCCATGCCGGTGCCATGCCGTGCCATGCCGGTGCCATGCCGTGCCATGCCGTGCCATGCCGGTGCCATGCCGTGCCATGCCGGTGCCATGCCGAGCCATGCCGTGCCATGCCGGTGCCATGCCGTGCCATGCCGTGCCATGCCGGTGCCATGCCGTGCCATGCCGGTGCCATGCCGTGCCATGCCGTGCCATGCCGTGCCATGCGGTGCCATGCCATTCGATGCCATTCCATGCCATTCCATGTCATTCCATGTCATTCCATGTCATTCCATGCCATTCCATGCCATTCCATGCCATTCCATGTCATTACATGCCATTCCATGCCATTCCATGCCATTCCATGCCATTCCATGCCATTCCATGCCATTCCATGCCATTCCATGCCATTCCATGCCATTCCATGCCATTCCATGCCATTCCATGCCATTCCATGCCATTCCATGCCATTCCATGCCATTCCATGCCATTCCATGCCATTCCATGCCATTCCATGCCATTCCATGCCATTCCATGCCATTCCATGCCATTCCATGCCATTCCATGCCATTCCATGCCATTCCATGCCAGTCCATGCCAGTCCATGCCAGTCCATGCCATTCCATGCCATTCCATGCCACTCAATGCGGTGCCATGCCAGTCCATGCCATTCCATGCCATTCCATGCCACTCAATGCGGTGCCATGCCGTGCCATGCCGGTGCCATGCCGTGCCATGCCGTGCCATGCCGGTGCCATGCCGTGCCATGCCGGTGCCATGCCGTGCCATGCCGGTGCCATGCCGTGCCATGCCGGTGCCATGCCGTGCCATGCCGGTGCCATGCCGTGCCATGCCGGTGCCCTACCGTGCCATGCCGTGCCATGCCGTGCCATGCCATTCCATGCCATTCCATGCCATTCCATGCCATTCCATGCCATTCCATGCCATTCCATGCCATTCCATGCCATTCCATGCCATTCCATGCCATTCCATGCCATTCCATGCCATTCCATGCCATTCCATGCCGTGCCATGCCATTCCATGCCGTGCCATGCCGGTGCCATGCCGTGCCATGCCGGTGCCATGCCGTGCCATGCCGCTGCCATGCCGTGCCATGCCGGTGCCATGCCGTGCCATGCCGGTGCCATGCCGTGCCATGCCGGTGCCATGCCGTGCCATGCCGGTGCCATGCCGTGCCATGCCGGTGCCATGCCGTGCCATGCCGGTGCCATGCCGTGCCATGCCGGTGCCATGCCGTGCCATGCCGGTGCCATGCCGTGCCATGCCGGTGCCATGCCGTGCCATGCCGGTGCCATGCCGTGCCATACCGGTGCCATGCCGTGCCATGCCGGTGCCATGCCGTGCCATGCCGGTGCCATGCCGTGCCATGCCGGTGCCATGCCGTGCCATGCCGGTGCCATGCCGTGCCATGCCGTGCCATGCCGGTGCCATGCCGTGCCATGCCGTGCCATGCCGGTGCCATGCCGTGCCATGCCGGTGCCATGCCGTGCCATGCCGTGCCATGCCGTGCCATGCCGTGCCATGCCGTGCCATGCCGGTGCCATGCCGTGCCATGCCGGTGCCATGCCGTGCCATGCCGGTGCCATGCCGTGCCATGCCGGTGCCATGCCGTGCCATGCCGGTGCCATGCCGGTGCCATGCCGTGCCATGCCGGTGCCATGCCGTGCCATGCCGGTGCCATGCCGTGCCATGCCGTGCCATGCCGGTGCCATGCCGTGCCATGCCGGTGCCATGCCGTGCCATGCCGGTGCCATGCCGTGCCATGCCGGTGCCATGCCGTGCCATGCCGGTGCCATGCCGTGCCATGCCGGTGCATGCCGTGCCATGCCGGTGCATGCCGTGCCATGCCGTGCCATGCCGTGCCATGCCGGTGCCATGCCGGTGCCATGCCGTGCCATGCCGTGCCATGCCGTGCCATGCCGGTGCCATGCCGTGCCATGCCGGTGCCATGCCGTGCCATGCCGGTGCATGCCGTGCCATGCCGGTGCATGCCGTGCCATGCCGGTGCATGCCGTGCCATGCCGTGCCATGCCGTGCCATGCCGGTGCCATGCCGGTGCCATGCCGTGCCATGCCGTGCCATGCCGGTGCCATGCCGTGCCATGCCGGTGCCATGCCGTGCCATGCCGGTGCCATGCCGTGCCATGCCGGTGCCATGCCGTGCCATGCCGTGCCATGCCGGTGCCATGCCGTGCCATGCCGGTGCCATGCCGAGCCATGCCGTGCCATGCCGGTGCCATGCCGTGCCATGCCGTGCCATGCCGGTGCCATGCCGTGCCATGCCGGTGCCATGCCGTGCCATGCCGTGCCATGCCGTGCCATGCGGTGCCATGCCATTCGATGCCATTCCATGCCATTCCATGTCATTCCATGTCATTCCATGTCATTCCATGCCATTCCATGCCATTCCATGCCATTCCATGTCATTACATGCCATTCCATGCCATTCCATGCCATTCCATGCCATTCCATGCCATTCCATGCCATTCCATGCCATTCCATGCCATTCCATGCCATTCCATGCCATTCCATGCCATTCCATGCCATTCCATGCCATTCCATGCCATTCCATGCCATTCCATGCCATTCCATGCCATTCCATGCCATTCCATGCCATTCCATGCCATTCCATGCCATTCCATGCCATTCCATGCCATTCCATGCCATTCCATGCCAGTCCATGCCAGTCCATGCCAGTCCATGCCATTCCATGCCATTCCATGCCACTCAATGCGGTGCCATGCCAGTCCATGCCATTCCATGCCATTCCATGCCACTCAATGCGGTGCCATGCCGTGCCATGCCGGTGCCATGCCGTGCCATGCCGTGCCATGCCGGTGCCATGCCGTGCCATGCCGGTGCCATGCCGTGCCATGCCGGTGCCATGCCGTGCCATGCCGGTGCCATGCCGTGCCATGCCGGTGCCATGCCGTGCCATGCCGGTGCCCTACCGTGCCATGCCGTGCCATGCCGTGCCATGCCATTCCATGCCATTCCATGCCATTCCATGCCATTCCATGCCATTCCATGCCATTCCATGCCATTCCATGCCATTCCATGCCATTCCATGCCATTCCATGCCATTCCATGCCATTCCATGCCATTCCGTGCCATTCCATGCCATTCCGTGCCATTCCATGCCATTCCGTGCCATTCCCTGCCATTCCGTGCCATTCCATGCCATTCCGTGCCATTCCATGCCATTCCATGCCATTCCATGCCATTCCATGCCATTCCATGCCATTCCATGCCATTCCATGCCATTCCATGCCATTCCATGCCATTCCATGCCATTCCATGCCATTCCATGCCATTCCATGCCATTCCATGCCATTCCATGCCATTCCATGCCATTCCATGCCATTCCATGCCATTCCATGCCATTCCATGCCATTCCATGCCATTCCATGCCATTCCATGCCATTCCATGCCATTCCATGCCATTCCATGCCATTCCATGCCATTCCATGCCATTCCATGCCATTCCATGCCATTCCATGCCATTCCATGCCATTCCATGCCATTCCATGCCATTCCATGCCATTCCATGCCGTGCCATGCCGGTGCCATGCCGTGCCATGCCGGTGCCATGCCGTGCCATGCCGGTGCCATGCCGTGCCATGCCGGTGCCATGCCGTGCCATGCCGTGCCATGCCGGTGCCATGCCGTGCCATGCCGGTGCCATGCCGTGCCATGCCGGTGCCATGCCGTGCCATGCCGGTGCCATGCCGTGCCATGCCGGTGCCATGCCGGTGCCATGCCATTCCATGCCATTCCATGCCATTCCATGCCATTCCATGCCATTCCATGCCATTCCATGCCATTCCATGCCATTCCATGCCATTCCATGCCATTCCATGCCATTCCATGCCATTCCATGCCATTCCATGCCATTCCATGCCATTCCATGCCATTCCATGCCATTCCATGCCATTCCATGCCATTCCATGCCATTCCATGCCATTCCATGCCATTCCATGCCATTCCATGCCATTCCATGCCATTCCATGCCATTCCATGCCATTCCATGCCATTCCATGCCATTCCATGCCATTCCATGCCATTCCATGCCATTCCATGCCATTCCATGCCATTCCATGCCATTCCATGCCATTCCATGCCATTCCATGCCATTCCATGCCATTTCATGCCATTCCATGCCATTCCATGCCATTCCATGCCATTCCATGCCATTCCATGCCATTCCATGCCATTCCATGCCATTCCATGCCATTCCATGCCACTCCATGCCATTCCATGCCATTCCATGCCATTCCATGCCGGTGCCATGCCGTGCCATGCCGGTGCCATGCCGTGCCATGCCGGTGCCATGCCGTGCCATGCCGGTGCCATGGCGTGCCATGCCATTCCATGCCATTCCATGCCATTCCATGCCATTCCATGCCATTCCATGCCATTCCATGCCATTCCATGCCATTCCATGCCATTCCATGCCATTCCATGCCATTCCATGCCATTCCATGCCATTCCATGCCATTCCATGCCATTCCATGCCATTCCATGCCATTCCATGCCATTCCATGCCATTCCATGCCATTCCATGCCATTCCATGCCATTCCATGCCATTCCATGCCATTCCATGCCATTCCATGCCATTCCATGCCATTCCATGCCATTCCATGCCATTCCATGCCATTCCATGCCATTCCATGCCATTCCATGCCATTCCATGCCATTCCATGCCATTCCATGCCATTCCATGCCATTCCATGCCATTCCATGCCATTCCATGCCATTCCATGCCATTCCATGCCATTCCATGCCATTTCATGCCATTCCATGCCATTCCATGCCATTCCATGCCATTCCATGCCATTCCATGCCATTCCATGCCATTCCATGCCACTCCATGCCATTCCATGCCATTCCATGCCATTCCATGCCGGTGCCATGCCGTGCCATGCCGGTGCCATGCCGTGCCATGCCGGTGCCATGCCGTGCCATGCCGGTGCCATGGCGTGCCATGCCATTCCATGCCATTCCATGCCATTCCATGCCATTCCATGCCATTCCATGCCATTCCATGCCATTCCATGCCATTCCATGCCATTCCATGCCATTCCATGCCATTCCATGCCATTCCATGCCATTCCATGCCATTCCATGCCATTCCATGCCATTCCATGCCATTCCATGCCATTCCATGCCATTCCATGCCATTCCATGCCATTCCATGCCATTCCATGCCATTCCATGCCATTCCATGCCATTCCATGCCATTCCATGCCATTCCATGCCATTCCATGCCATTCCATGCCATTCCATGCCATTCCATGCCATTCCATGCCATTCCATGCCATTCCATGCCATTCCATGCCATTCCATGCCATTCCATGCCATTCCATGCCATTCCATGCCATTCCATGCCATTCCATGCCATTCCATGCCATTCCATGCCATTCCATGCCATTCCATGCCACTCAATGCGGTGCCATGCCGGTGCCATGCCGTGCCATGCCGGTGCCATGCCGTGCCATGCCGTGCCATGCCGGTGCCATGCCGTGCCATGCCGGTGCCATGCCGTGCCATGCCGGTGCCATGCCGTGCCATGCCGTGCCATGCCGGTGCCATGCCGTGCCATGCCGTGCCATGCCGGTGCCATGCCGTGCCATGCCGGTGCCATGCCGTCCCATGCCGGTGCCATGCCGTGCCATGCCGTGCCATGCGGTGCCATGCCATTCCATGCCATTCCATGCCATTCCATGCCATTCCATGCCATTCCATGCCATTCCATGCCATTCCATGCCATTCCATGCCATTCCATGCCGTGCCATGCCATTCCATGCCGTGCCATGCCGGTGCCATGCCGTGCCATGCCGGTGCCATGCCGTGCCATGCCGGTGCCATGCCGTGCCATGCCGGTGCCATGCCGTGCCATGCCGGTGCCATGCCGTGCCATGCCGGTGCCATGCCGTGCCATGCCGGTGCCATGCCGTGCCATGCCGGTGCCATGCCGGTGCCATGCCGTGCCATGCCGTGCCATGCCGTGCCATGCCGGTGCCATGCCGTGCCATGCAGGTGCCATGCCGTGCCATGCCGTGCCATGCCGGTGCCATGCCGTGCCATGCCGGTGCCATGCCGTGCCATGCCGGTGCCATGCCGTGCCATGCCGTGCCATGCCGGTGCCATGCCGTGCCATGCCGGTGCCATGCCGTGCCATGCCGGTGCCATGCCGTGCCATGCCGGTGCCATGCCGTGCCATGCCGGTGCCATGCCGTGCCATGCCGGTGCCATGCCGTCCCATGCCGGTGCCATGCCGTGCCATGCCGTGCCATGCCGGTGCCATGCCGTGCCATGCCGGTGCCATGCCGTGCCACGCCGGTGCCATGCCGTGCCATGCCGGTGCCATGCCGTGCCATGCCGGTGCCATGCCGTGCCATGCCGGTGCCATGCCGTGCCATGCCGGTGCCATGCCGTGCCATGCCGGTGCCATGCCGTGCCATGCCGGTGCCATGCCGTGCCATGTCGGTGCCATGCCGTGCCATGCCGTGCCATGCCGTGCCATGCCGTGCCATGCCGTGCCATGCCGGTGCCATGCCGTGCCATGCCGGTGCCATGCCGTGCCATGCGGTGCCATGCCGTTCCATGCCATTCCATGCCATTCCATGCCATTCCATGCCATTCCATGCCATTCCATGCCAGTCCATGCCAGTCCATGCCAGTCCATGCCACTCCATGCCATTCCATGCCACTCAATGCGGTGCCATGCCGTGCCATGCCGGTGCCATGCCGTGCCATGCCGGTGCCATGCCGTGCCATGCCGGTGCCATGCCGTGCCATGCCGGTGCCATGCCGTGCCATGCCGGTGCCATGCCGGTGACATGCCGTGCCATGCCGGTGCCATGCGGTGCCATGCCGTGCCATGCCGGTGCCATGCGGTGCCATGCCGGTGCCATGCCGTGCCATGCCGTGCCATGCCGGTGCCATGCCGTGCCATGCCGGTGCCATGCCGAGCCATGCCGTGCCATGCCGGTGCCATGCCGTGCCATGCCGTGCCATGCCGTGCCATGCCGGTGCCATGCCGTGCCATGCCGGTGCCATGCCGTGCCATGCCGTGCCATGCCATTCGATGCCATTCCATGCCATTCCATGTCATTCCATGTCATTCCATGTCATTCCATGCCATTCCATGCCATTCCATGCCATTCCATGCCATTCCATGTCATTACATGCCATTCCATGCCATTCCATGCCATTCCATGCCATTCCATGCCATTCCATGCCATTCCATGCCATTCCATGCCATTCCATGCCATTCCATGCCATTCCATGCCATTCCATGCCATTCCATGCCATTCCATGCCAGTCCATGCCAGTCCATGCCAGTCCATGCCATTCCATGCCATTCCATGCCACTCAATGCGGTGCCATGCCAGTCCATGCCATTCCATGCCATTCCATGCCACTCAATGCGGTGCCATGCCGTGCCATGCCGGTGCCATGCCGTGCCATGCCGGTGCCATGCCGTGCCATGCCGGTGCCATGCCGTGCCATGCCGGTGCCATGCCGTGCCATGCCGGTGCCATGCCGTGCCATGCCGGTGCCATGCCGTGCCATGCCGGTGCCATGCCGTGCCATGCCGGTGCCATGCCGTGCCATGCCGGTGCCATGCCGTGCCATGCCGGTGCCATGCCGTGCCATGCCGTGCCATGCCGGTGCCATGCCGGTGCCATGCCGTGCCATGCCGTGCCATGCCGTGCCATGCCGGTGCCATGCCGTGCCATGCAGGTGCCATGCCGTGCCATGCCGTGCCATGCCGGTGCCATGCCGTGCCATGCCGGTGCCATGCCGTGCCATGCCGTGCCATGCCGGTGCCATGCCGTGCCATGCCGGTGCCATGCCGTGCCATGCCGGTGCCATGCCGTGCCATGCCGGTGCCATGCCGTGCCATGCCGGTGCCATGCCGTGCCATGCCGGTGCCATGCCGTGCCATGCCGGTGCCATGCCGTCCCATGCCGGTGCCATGCCGTGCCATGCCGTGCCATGCCGGTGCCATGCCGTGCCATGCCGGTGCCATGCCGTGCCACGCCGAGCCATGCCGGTGCCATGCCGTGCCATGCGGTGCCATGCCGTTCCATGCCATTCCATGCCATTCCATGCCATTCCATGCCATTCCATGCCATTCCATGCCAGTCCATGCCAGTCCATGCCAGTCCATGCCACTCCATGCCATTCCATGCCACTCAATGCGGTGCCATGCCGTGCCATGCCGGTGCCATGCCGTGCCATGCCGGTGCCATGCCGTGCCATGCCGGTGCCATGCCGTGCCATGCCGGTGCCATGCCGTGCCATGCCGGTGCCATGCCGGTGACATGCCGTGCCATGCCGGTGCCATGCGGTGCCATGCCGTGCCATGCCGGTGCCATGCGGTGCCATGCCGGTGCCATGCCGTGCCATGCCGTGCCATGCCGGTGCCATGCCGTGCCATGCCGGTGCCATGCCGAGCCATGCCGTGCCATGCCGGTGCCATGCCGTGCCATGCCGTGCCATGCCGTGCCATGCCGGTGCCATGCCGTGCCATGCCGGTGCCATGCCGTGCCATGCCGTGCCATGCCGTGCCATGCGGTGCCATGCCATTCGATGCCATTCCATGCCATTCCATGTCATTCCATGTCATTCCATGTCATTCCATGCCATTCCATGCCATTCCATGCCATTCCATGCCATTCCATGTCATTACATGCCATTCCATGCCATTCCATGCCATTCCATGCCATTCCATGCCATTCCATGCCATTCCATGCCATTCCATGCCATTCCATGCCATTCCATGCCATTCCATGCCATTCCATGCCATTCCATGCCATTCCATGCCAGTCCATGCCAGTCCATGCCAGTCCATGCCATTCCATGCCATTCCATGCCACTCAATGCGGTGCCATGCCAGTCCATGCCATTCCATGCCATTCCATGCCACTCAATGCGGTGCCATGCCGTGCCATGCCGGTGCCATGCCGTGCCATGCCGGTGCCATGCCGTGCCATGCCGGTGCCATGCCGTGCCATGCCGGTGCCATGCCGTGCCATGCCGGTGCCATGCCGTGCCATGCCGGTGCCATGCCGTGCCATGCCGGTGCCATGCCGTGCCATGCCGTGCCATGCCGGTGCCATGCCGTGCCATGCCGGTGCCATGCCGTCCCATGCCGGTGCCATGCCGTGCCATGCCGTGCCATGCGGTGCCATGCCATTCCATGCCATTCCATGCCAGTCCATGCCATTCCATGCCATTCCATGCCATTCCATGCCATTCCATGCCATTCCATGCCATTCCATGCCATTCCATGCCATTCCATGCCATTCCATGCCGTGCCATGCCATTCCATGCCGTGCCATGCCGGTGCCATGCCGTGCCATGCCGGTGCCATGCCGTGCCATGCCGGTGCCATGCCGTGCCATGCCGGTGCCATGCCGTGCCATGCCGGTGCCATGCCGTGCCATGCCGGTGCCATGCCGTGCCATGCCGGTGCCATGCCGGTGCCATGCCGTGCCATGCCGTGCCATGCCGTGCCATGCCGGTGCCATGCCGTGCCATGCAGGTGCCATGCCGTGCCATGCCGTGCCATGCCGGTGCCATGCCGTGCCATGCCGGTGCCATGCCGTGCCATGCCGGTGCCATGCCGTGCCATGCCGTGCCATGCCGGTGCCATGCCGTGCCATGCCGGTGCCATGCCGTGCCATGCCGGTGCCATGCCGTGCCATGCCGGTGCCATGCCGTGCCATGCCGGTGCCATGCCGTGCCATGCCGGTGCCATGCCGTGCCATGCCGGTGCCATGCCGTCCCATGCCGTGCCATGCCGGTGCCATGCCGTGCCATGCCGGTGCCATGCCGTGCCACGCCGGTGCCATGCCGTGCCATGCCGGTGCCATGCCGTGCCATGCCGGTGCCATGCCGTGCCATGCCGGTGCCATGCCGTGCCATGCCGGTGCCATGCCGTGCCATGCCGGTGCCATGCCGTGCCATGCCGGTGCCATGCCGTGCCATGCCGTGCCATGCCGTGCCATGCCGGTGCCATGCCGTGCCATGCAGGTGCCATGCCGTGCCATGCCGTGCCATGCCGGTGCCATGCCGTGCCATGCCGGTGCCATGCCGTGCCATGCCGTGCCATGCCGGTGCCATGCCGTGCCATGCCGTGCCATGCCGGTGCCATGCCGTGCCATGCCGGTGCCATGCCGTGCCATGCCGGTGCCATGCCGTGCCATGCCGGTGCCATGCCGTGCCATGCCGGTGCCATGCCGTGCCATGCCGGTGCCATGCCGTGCCATGCCGGTGCCATGCCGTGCCATGCCGGTGCCATGCCGTGCCATGTCGGTGCCATGCCGTGCCATGCCGTGCCATGCCGTGCCATGCCGTGCCATGCCGTGCCATGCCGGTGCCATGCCGTGCCATGCCGGTGCCATGCCGTGCCATGCGGTGCCATGCCGTTCCATGCCATTCCATGCCATTCCATGCCATTCCATGCCATTCCATGCCATTCCATGCCAGTCCATGCCAGTCCATGCCAGTCCATGCCACTCCATGCCATTCCATGCCACTCAATGCGGTGCCATGCCGTGCCATGCCGGTGCCATGCCGTGCCATGCCGGTGCCATGCCGTGCCATGCCGGTGCCATGCCGTGCCATGCCGGTGCCATGCCGTGCCATGCCGGTGCCATGCCGGTGACATGCCGTGCCATGCCGGTGCCATGCGGTGCCATGCCGTGCCATGCCGGTGCCATGCGGTGCCATGCCGGTGCCATGCCGTGCCATGCCGTGCCATGCCGGTGCCATGCCGTGCCATGCCGGTGCCATGCCGAGCCATGCCGTGCCATGCCGGTGCCATGCCGTGCCATGCCGTGCCATGCCGTGCCATGCCGGTGCCATGCCGTGCCATGCCGGTGCCATGCCGTGCCATGCCGTGCCATGCCATTCGATGCCATTCCATGCCATTCCATGTCATTCCATGTCATTCCATGTCATTCCATGCCATTCCATGCCATTCCATGCCATTCCATGCCATTCCATGTCATTACATGCCATTCCATGCCATTCCATGCCATTCCATGCCATTCCATGCCATTCCATGCCATTCCATGCCATTCCATGCCATTCCATGCCATTCCATGCCATTCCATGCCATTCCATGCCATTCCATGCCATTCCATGCCAGTCCATGCCAGTCCATGCCAGTCCATGCCATTCCATGCCATTCCATGCCACTCAATGCGGTGCCATGCCAGTCCATGCCATTCCATGCCATTCCATGCCACTCAATGCGGTGCCATGCCGTGCCATGCCGGTGCCATGCCGTGCCATGCCGGTGCCATGCCGTGCCATGCCGGTGCCATGCCGTGCCATGCCGGTGCCATGCCGTGCCATGCCGGTGCCATGCCGTGCCATGCCGGTGCCATGCCGTGCCATGCCGGTGCCATGCCGTGCCATGCCGGTGCCATGCCGTGCCATGCCGGTGCCATGCCGTGCCATGCCGGTGCCATGCCGTGCCATGCCGTGCCATGCCGGTGCCATGCCGGTGCCATGCCGTGCCATGCCGTGCCATGCCGTGCCATGCCGGTGCCATGCCGTGCCATGCAGGTGCCATGCCGTGCCATGCCGTGCCATGCCGGTGCCATGCCGTGCCATGCCGGTGCCATGCCGTGCCATGCCGTGCCATGCCGGTGCCATGCCGTGCCATGCCGGTGCCATGCCGTGCCATGCCGGTGCCATGCCGTGCCATGCCGGTGCCATGCCGTGCCATGCCGGTGCCATGCCGTGCCATGCCGGTGCCATGCCGTGCCATGCCGGTGCCATGCCGTCCCATGCCGGTGCCATGCCGTGCCATGCCGTGCCATGCCGGTGCCATGCCGTGCCATGCCGGTGCCATGCCGTGCCACGCCGAGCCATGCCGGTGCCATGCCGTGCCATGCGGTGCCATGCCGTTCCATGCCATTCCATGCCATTCCATGCCATTCCATGCCATTCCATGCCATTCCATGCCAGTCCATGCCAGTCCATGCCAGTCCATGCCACTCCATGCCATTCCATGCCACTCAATGCGGTGCCATGCCGTGCCATGCCGGTGCCATGCCGTGCCATGCCGGTGCCATGCCGTGCCATGCCGGTGCCATGCCGTGCCATGCCGGTGCCATGCCGTGCCATGCCGGTGCCATGCCGGTGACATGCCGTGCCATGCCGGTGCCATGCGGTGCCATGCCGTGCCATGCCGGTGCCATGCGGTGCCATGCCGGTGCCATGCCGTGCCATGCCGTGCCATGCCGGTGCCATGCCGTGCCATGCCGGTGCCATGCCGAGCCATGCCGTGCCATGCCGGTGCCATGCCGTGCCATGCCGTGCCATGCCGTGCCATGCCGGTGCCATGCCGTGCCATGCCGGTGCCATGCCGTGCCATGCCGTGCCATGCCGTGCCATGCGGTGCCATGCCATTCGATGCCATTCCATGCCATTCCATGTCATTCCATGTCATTCCATGTCATTCCATGCCATTCCATGCCATTCCATGCCATTCCATGCCATTCCATGTCATTACATGCCATTCCATGCCATTCCATGCCATTCCATGCCATTCCATGCCATTCCATGCCATTCCATGCCATTCCATGCCATTCCATGCCATTCCATGCCATTCCATGCCATTCCATGCCATTCCATGCCATTCCATGCCAGTCCATGCCAGTCCATGCCAGTCCATGCCATTCCATGCCATTCCATGCCACTCAATGCGGTGCCATGCCAGTCCATGCCATTCCATGCCATTCCATGCCACTCAA
This sequence comes from Cryptus armator, assembly GCA_963971235.1. NCBI lineage: Eukaryota > Metazoa > Arthropoda > Insecta > Hymenoptera > Ichneumonidae > Cryptus > Cryptus armator. Next base: position 454,301 of record CAXARG010000165.1, on the reverse strand, counting down.
TGCGGTGCCATGCCGTGCCATGCCGGTGCCATGCCGTGCCATGCCGGTGCCATGCCGTGCCATGCCGGTGCCATGCCGTGCCATGCCGGTGCCATGCCGTGCCATGCCGGTGCCATGCCGTGCCATGCCGGTGCCATGCCGTGCCATGCCGGTGCCATGCCGTGCCATGCCGTGCCATGCCGGTGCCATGCCGTGCCATGCCGGTGCCATGCCGTCCCATGCCGGTGCCATGCCGTGCCATGCCGTGCCATGCGGTGCCATGCCATTCCATGCCATTCCATGCCAGTCCATGCCATTCCATGCCATTCCATGCCATTCCATGCCATTCCATGCCATTCCATGCCATTCCATGCCATTCCATGCCATTCCATGCCATTCCATGCCGTGCCATGCCATTCCATGCCGTGCCATGCCGGTGCCATGCCGTGCCATGCCGGTGCCATGCCGTGCCATGCCGGTGCCATGCCGTGCCATGCCGGTGCCATGCCGTGCCATGCCGGTGCCATGCCGTGCCATGCCGGTGCCATGCCGTGCCATGCCGGTGCCATGCCGGTGCCATGCCGTGCCATGCCGTGCCATGCCGTGCCATGCCGGTGCCATGCCGTGCCATGCAGGTGCCATGCCGTGCCATGCCGTGCCATGCCGGTGCCATGCCGTGCCATGCCGGTGCCATGCCGTGCCATGCCGGTGCCATGCCGTGCCATGCCGTGCCATGCCGGTGCCATGCCGTGCCATGCCGGTGCCATGCCGTGCCATGCCGGTGCCATGCCGTGCCATGCCGGTGCCATGCCGTGCCATGCCGGTGCCATGCCGTGCCATGCCGGTGCCATGCCGTGCCATGCCGGTGCCATGCCGTCCCATGCCGGTGCCATGCCGTGCCATGCCGTGCCATGCCGGTGCCATGCCGTGCCATGCCGGTGCCATGCCGTGCCACGCCGGTGCCATGCCGTGCCATGCCGGTGCCATGCCGTGCCATGCCGGTGCCATGCCGTGCCATGCCGGTGCCATGCCGTGCCATGCCGGTGCCATGCCGTGCCATGCCGGTGCCATGCCGTGCCATGCCGGTGCCATGCCGTGCCATGCCGTGCCATGCCGTGCCATGCCGGTGCCATGCCGTGCCATGCAGGTGCCATGCCGTGCCATGCCGTGCCATGCCGGTGCCATGCCGTGCCATGCCGGTGCCATGCCGTGCCATGCCGTGCCATGCCGGTGCCATGCCGTGCCATGCCGTGCCATGCCGGTGCCATGCCGTGCCATGCCGGTGCCATGCCGTGCCATGCCGGTGCCATGCCGTGCCATGCCGGTGCCATGCCGTGCCATGCCGGTGCCATGCCGTGCCATGCCGGTGCCATGCCGTGCCATGCCGGTGCCATGCCGTCCCATGCCGGTGCCATGCCGTGCCATGCCGTGCCATGCCGGTGCCATGCCGTGCCATGCCGGTGCCATGCCGTGCCACGCCGGTGCCATGCCGTGCCATGCCGGTGCCATGCCGTGCCATGCCGGTGCCATGCCGTGCCATGCCGGTGCCATGCCGTGCCATGCCGGTGCCATGCCGTGCCATGCCGGTGCCATGCCGTGCCATGCCGGTGCCATGCCGTGCCATGTCGGTGCCATGCCGTGCCATGCCGTGCCATGCCGTGCCATGCCGTGCCATGCCGTGCCATGCCGGTGCCATGCCGTGCCATGCCGGTGCCATGCCGTGCCATGCGGTGCCATGCCGTTCCATGCCATTCCATGCCATTCCATGCCATTCCATGCCATTCCATGCCATTCCATGCCAGTCCATGCCAGTCCATGCCAGTCCATGCCACTCCATGCCATTCCATGCCACTCAATGCGGTGCCATGCCGTGCCATGCCGGTGCCATGCCGTGCCATGCCGGTGCCATGCCGTGCCATGCCGGTGCCATGCCGTGCCATGCCGGTGCCATGCCGTGCCATGCCGGTGCCATGCCGGTGACATGCCGTGCCATGCCGGTGCCATGCGGTGCCATGCCGTGCCATGCCGGTGCCATGCGGTGCCATGCCGGTGCCATGCCGTGCCATGCCGTGCCATGCCGGTGCCATGCCGTGCCATGCCGGTGCCATGCCGAGCCATGCCGTGCCATGCCGGTGCCATGCCGTGCCATGCCGTGCCATGCCGTGCCATGCCGGTGCCATGCCGTGCCATGCCGGTGCCATGCCGTGCCATGCCGTGCCATGCCATTCGATGCCATTCCATGCCATTCCATGTCATTCCATGTCATTCCATGTCATTCCATGCCATTCCATGCCATTCCATGCCATTCCATGCCATTCCATGTCATTACATGCCATTCCATGCCATTCCATGCCATTCCATGCCATTCCATGCCATTCCATGCCATTCCATGCCATTCCATGCCATTCCATGCCATTCCATGCCATTCCATGCCATTCCATGCCATTCCATGCCAGTCCATGCCAGTCCATGCCAGTCCATGCCATTCCATGCCATTCCATGCCACTCAATGCGGTGCCATGCCAGTCCATGCCATTCCATGCCATTCCATGCCACTCAATGCGGTGCCATGCCGTGCCATGCCGGTGCCATGCCGTGCCATGCCGGTGCCATGCCGTGCCATGCCGGTGCCATGCCGTGCCATGCCGGTGCCATGCCGTGCCATGCCGGTGCCATGCCGTGCCATGCCGGTGCCATGCCGTGCCATGCCGGTGCCATGCCGTGCCATGCCGGTGCCATGCCGTGCCATGCCGGTGCCATGCCGTGCCATGCCGGTGCCATGCCGTGCCATGCCGTGCCATGCCGGTGCCATGCCGGTGCCATGCCGTGCCATGCCGTGCCATGCCGTGCCATGCCGGTGCCATGCCGTGCCATGCAGGTGCCATGCCGTGCCATGCCGTGCCATGCCGGTGCCATGCCGTGCCATGCCGGTGCCATGCCGTGCCATGCCGGTGCCATGCCGTGCCATGCCGTGCCATGCCGGTGCCATGCCGTGCCATGCCGGTGCCATGCCGTGCCATGCCGGTGCCATGCCGTGCCATGCCGGTGCCATGCCGTGCCATGCCGGTGCCATGCCGTGCCATGCCGGTGCCATGCCGTGCCATGCCGGTGCCATGCCGTCCCATGCCGGTGCCATGCCGTGCCATGCCGTGCCATGCCGGTGCCATGCCGTGCCATGCCGGTGCCATGCCGTGCCACGCCGAGCCATGCCGGTGCCATGCCGTGCCATGCGGTGCCATGCCGTTCCATGCCATTCCATGCCATTCCATGCCATTCCATGCCATTCCATGCCATTCCATGCCAGTCCATGCCAGTCCATGCCAGTCCATGCCACTCCATGCCATTCCATGCCACTCAATGCGGTGCCATGCCGTGCCATGCCGGTGCCATGCCGTGCCATGCCGGTGCCATGCCGTGCCATGCCGGTGCCATGCCGTGCCATGCCGGTGCCATGCCGTGCCATGCCGGTGCCATGCCGGTGACATGCCGTGCCATGCCGGTGCCATGCGGTGCCATGCCGTGCCATGCCGGTGCCATGCGGTGCCATGCCGGTGCCATGCCGTGCCATGCCGTGCCATGCCGGTGCCATGCCGTGCCATGCCGGTGCCATGCCGAGCCATGCCGTGCCATGCCGGTGCCATGCCGTGCCATGCCGTGCCATGCCGTGCCATGCCGGTGCCATGCCGTGCCATGCCGGTGCCATGCCGTGCCATGCCGTGCCATGCCGTGCCATGCGGTGCCATGCCATTCGATGCCATTCCATGCCATTCCATGTCATTCCATGTCATTCCATGTCATTCCATGCCATTCCATGCCATTCCATGCCATTCCATGCCATTCCATGTCATTACATGCCATTCCATGCCATTCCATGCCATTCCATGCCATTCCATGCCATTCCATGCCATTCCATGCCATTCCATGCCATTCCATGCCATTCCATGCCATTCCATGCCATTCCATGCCATTCCATGCCATTCCATGCCAGTCCATGCCAGTCCATGCCAGTCCATGCCATTCCATGCCATTCCATGCCACTCAATGCGGTGCCATGCCAGTCCATGCCATTCCATGCCATTCCATGCCACTCAATGCGGTGCCATGCCGTGCCATGCCGGTGCCATGCCGTGCCATGCCGGTGCCATGCCGTGCCATGCCGGTGCCATGCCGTGCCATGCCGGTGCCATGCCGTGCCATGCCGGTGCCATGCCGTGCCATGCCGGTGCCATGCCGTGCCATGCCGGTGCCATGCCGTGCCATGCCGGTGCCATGCCGTGCCATGCCGGTGCCATGCCGTGCCATGCCGGTGCCATGCCGTGCCATGCCGGTGCCATGCCGTGCCATGCCGGTGCCATGCCGTGCCATGCCGGTGCCATGCCGTGCCATGCCGGTGCCATGCCGTGCCATGCCGGTGCCATGCCGTGCCATGCCGGTGCCATGCCGTGCCATGCCGGTGCCATGCCGTGCCATGCCGGTGCCATGCCGTGCCATGCCGGTGCCATGCCGTGCCATGCCGGTGCCATGCCGTGCCATGCCGTGCCATGCCGGTGCCATGCCGTGCCATGCCGGTGCCATGCCGTGCCATGCCGTGCCATGCCGTGCCATGCCGGTGCCATGCCGTGCCATGCCGGTGCCATGCCGTGCCATGCCGGTGCCATGCCGTGCCATGCCGTGCCATGCCGTGCCATGCCGGTGCCATGCCGTGCCATGCCGTGCCATGCCGTGCCATGCCGGTGCCATGCCGTGCCATGCCGGTGCCATGCCATTCCATGCCATTCCATGCCATTCCATGCCATTCCATGCCATTCCATGCCATTCCATGCCATTCCATGCCATTCCATGCCATTCCATGCCATTCCATGCCATTCCATGCCATTCCATGCCATTCCATGCCATTCCATGCCATTCCATGCCATTCCATGCCATTCCATGCCATTCCATGCCATTCCATGCCGTGCCATGCCGGTGCCATGCCGTGCCATGCCGGTGCCATGCCGTGCCATGCCGGTGCCATGCCGTGCCATGCCGGTGCCATGCCGTGCCATGCCGGTGCCATGCCGTGCCATGCCGGTGCCATGCCGTGCCATGCCGGTGCCATGCCGTGCCATACCGGTGCCATGCCGTGCCATGCCGGTGCCATGCCGTGCCATGCCGGTGCCATGCCGTGCCATGCCGGTGCCATGCCGTGCCATGCCGTGCCATGCCGGTGCCATGCCGTGCCATGCCGGTGCCATGCCGTGCCATGCCGGTGCCATGCCGTGCCATGCCGGTGCCATGCCGTGCCATGCCGGTGCCATGCCGTGCCATGCCGGTGCCATGCCGTGCCATGCCGGTGCCATGCCGTGCCATGCCGGTGCCATGCCGTGCCATGCCGGTGCCATGCCGTGCCATGCCGTGCCATGCCGTGCCATGCCATTCCATGCCATTCCATGCCATTCCATGCCATTCCATGCCATTCCATGCCATTCCATGCCATTCCATGCCATTCCATGCCATTCCATGCCATTCCGTGCCATTCCATGCCATTCCGTGCCATTCCATGCCATTCCGTGCCATTCCATGCCATTCCATGCCATTCCATGCCATTCCATGCCATTCCATGCCATTCCATGCCATTCCATGCCATTCCATGCCATTCCATGCCATTCCATGCCATTCCATGCCATTCCATGCCATTCCATGCCATTCCATGCCATTCCATGCCATTCCATGCCATTCCATGCCATTCCATGCCATTCCATGCCATTCCATGCCATTCCATGCCAATCCATGCCATTCCATGCCATTCCATGCCATTCCATGCCATTCCATGCCGTGCCATGCCGGTGCCATGCCGTGCCATGCCGGTGCCATGCCGTGCCATGCCGGTGCCATGCCGTGCCATGCCGGTGCCATGCCGTGCCATGCCGGTGCCATGCCGTGCCATGCCGGTGCCATGCCGTGCCATGCCGGTGCCATGCCGTGCCATGCCGGTGCCATGCCGTGCCATGCCGGTGCCATGCCGTGCCATGCCGGTGCCATGCCGTGCCATGCCGTGCCATGCCGGTGCCATGCCGTGCCATGCCGTGCCATGCCGGTGCCATGCCGTGCCATGCCGGTGCCATGCCGTGCCATGCCGGTGCCATGCCGTGCCATGCCGGTGCCATGCCATTCCATGCCATTCCATGCCATTCCATGCCATTCCATGCCATTCCATGCCATTCCATGCCATTCCATGCCATTCCGTGCCATTCCATGCCATTCCGTGCCATTCCATGCCATTCCGTGCCATTCCATGCCATTCCGTGCCATTCCATGCCATTCCATGCCATTCCATGCCATTCCATGCCATTCCATGCCATTCCATGCCATTCCATGCCATTCCATGCCATTCCATGCCATTCCATGCCATTCCATGCCATTCCATGCCATTCCATGCCATTCCATGCCATTCCATGCCATTCCATGCCATTCCATGCCATTCCATGCCATTCCATGCCATTCCATGCCATTCCATGCCAATCCATGCCATTCCATGCCATTCCATGCCATTCCATGCCATTCCATGCCGTGCCATGCCGGTGCCATGCCGTGCCATGCCGGTGCCATGCCGTGCCATGCCGGTGCCATGCCGTGCCATGCCGGTGCCATGCCGTGCCATGCCGGTGCCATGCCGTGCCATGCCGGTGCCATGCCGTGCCATGCCGGTGCCATGCCGTGCCATGCCGGTGCCATGCCGTGCCATGCCGGTGCCATGCCGTGCCATGCCGGTGCCATGCCGTGCCATGCCGGTGCCATGCCGTGCCATGCCGTGCCATGCCGGTGCCATGCCGTGCCATGCCGTGCCATGCCGGTGCCATGCCGTGCCATGCCGGTGCCATGCCGTGCCATGCCGGTGCCATGCCGTGCCATGCCGGTGCCATGCCGTGCCATGCCGGTGCCATGCCATTCCATGCCATTCCATGCCATTCCATGCCATTCCATGCCATTCCATGCCATTCCATGCCATTCCATGCCATTCCATGCCATTCCATGCCATTCCATGCCATTCCATGCCATTCCATGCCATTCCATGCCATTCCATGCCATTCCATGCCATTCCATGCCATTCCATGCCATTCCATGCCATTCCATGCCATTCCATGCCATTCCATGCCATTCCATGCCATTCCATGCCATTCCATGCCATTCCATGCCATTCCATGCCATTCCATGCCATTCCATGCCGGTGCCATGCCGTGCCATGCCGGTGCCATGCCGTGCCATGCCGGTGCCATGCCGTGCCATGCCGGTGCCATGCCGTGCCATGCCGGTGCCATGCCGTGCCATGCCGGTGCCATGCCGTGCCATGCCGGTGCCATGCCGTGCCATGCCGGTGCCATGCCGTGCCATGCCGGTGCCATGCCGTGCCATGCCGGTGCCATGCCGTGCCATGCCGGTGCCATGCCGTGCCATGCCGGTGCCATGCCGTGCCATACCGGTGCCATGCCGTGCCATGCCGGTGCCATGCCGTGCCATGCCGGTGCCATGCCGTGCCATGCCGGTGCCATGCCGTGCCATGCCGTGCCATGCCGGTGCCATGCCGTGCCATGCCGTGCCATGCCGGTGCCATGCCGTGCCATGCCGGTGCCATGCCGTGCCATGCCGGTGCCATGCCGTGCCATGCCGGTGCCATGCCGTGCCATGCCGGTGCCATGCCGTGCCATGCCGGTGCCATGCCGTGCCATGCCGGTGCCATGCCGTGCCATGCCGGTGCCATGCCGTGCCATGCCGTGCCATGCCGTGCCATGCCATTCCATGCCATTCCATGCCATTCCATGCCATTCCATGCCATTCCATGCCATTCCATGCCATTCCATGCCATTCCATGCCATTCCGTGCCATTCCATGCCATTCCGTGCCATTCCATGCCATTCCGTGCCATTCCATGCCATTCCGTGCCATTCCATGCCATTCCGTGCCATTCCATGCCATTCCATGCCATTCCATGCCATTCCATGCCATTCCATGCCATTCCATGCCATTCCATGCCATTCCATGCCATTCCATGCCATTCCATGCCATTCCATGCCATTCCATGCCATTCCATGCCATTCCATGCCATTCCATGCCATTCCATGCCATTCCATGCCATTCCATGCCATTCCATGCCATTCCATGCCATTCCATGCCATTCCATGCCATTCCATGCCATTCCATGCCAATCCATGCCATTCCATGCCATTCCATGCCATTCCATGCCATTCCATGCCATTCCATGCCGTGCCATGCCGGTGCCATGCCGTGCCATGCCGGTGCCATGCCGTGCCATGCCGGTGCCATGCCGTGCCATGCCGGTGCCATGCCGTGCCATGCCGGTGCCATGCCGTGCCATGCCGGTGCCATGCCGTGCCATGCCGGTGCCATGCCGTGCCATGCCGGTGCCATGCCGTGCCATGCCGGTGCCATGCCGTGCCATGCCGGTGCCATGCCGTGCCATGCCGTGCCATGCCGGTGCCATGCCATTCCATGCCATTCCATGCCATTCCATGCCAGTCCATGCCATTCCATGCCATTCCATGCCATTCCATGCCATTCCATGCCATTCCATGCCATTCCATGCCATTCCATGCCATTCCATGCCATTCCATGCCATTCCATGCCATTCCATGCCATTCCATGCCATTCCATGCCATTCCATGCCATTCCATGCCATTCCATGCCATTCCATGCCATTCCATGCCATTCCATGCCATTCCATGCCATTCCATCTCATTCCATGCCGTGCCATGCCGGTGCCATGCCGTGCCATGCCGGTGCCATGCCGTGCCATGCCGGTGCCATGCCGTGCCATGCCGGTGCCATGCCGTGCCATGCCGGTGCCATGCCGTGCCATGCCGGTGCCATGCCGTGCCATGCCGGTGCCATGCCGTGCCATGCCGGTGCCATGCCGTGCCATGCCGGTGCCATGCCGTGCCATGCCGGTGCCATGCCGTGCCATGCCGGTGCCATGCCGTGCCATGCCGGTGCCATGCCGTGCCATGCCGGTGCCATGCCGTGCCATGCCGGTGCCATGCCGTGCCATGCCGGTGCCATGCCGTGCCATGCCGGTGCCATGCCGTGCCATGCCGGTGCCATGCCGTGCCATGCCGGTGCCATGCCGTGCCATGCCGGTGCCATGCCGTGCCATGCCGGTGCCATGCCGTGCCATGCCGGTGCCATGCCGTGCCATGCCGGTGCCATGCCGTGCCATGCCGTGCCATGCCGGTGCCATGCCGTGCCATGCCGGTGCCATGCCGTGCCATGCCGTGCCATGCCGGTGCCATGCCGTGCCATGCCGTGCCATGCCGGTGCCATGCCGTGCCATGCCGTGCCATGCCGGTGCCATGCCGTGCCATGCCGGTGCCATGCCGTGCCATGCCGGTGCCATGCCGTGCCATGCCGTGCCATGCCGGTGCCATGCCGTGCCATGCCGGTGCCATGCCGTGCCATGCCGGTGCCATGCCGTGCCATGCCGGTGCCATGCCGTGCCATGCCGGTGCCATGCCGTGCCATGCCGGTGCCATGCCGGTGCCATGCCGTGCCATGCCGGTGCCATGCCGTGCCATGCCGGTGCCATGCCGTGCCATGCCGTGCCATGCCGTGCCATGCCGGTGCCATGCCGGTGCCATGCCGTGCCATGCCGTGCCATGCCGGTGCCATGCCGTGCCATGCCGGTGCCATGCCGTGCCATGCCGGTGCCATGCCGTGCCATGCCGGTGCCATGCCGTGCCATGCCGGTGCCATGCCGTGCCATGCCGTGCCATGCCGGTGTCATGCCGTGCCATGCCGGTGCCATGCCGTGCCATGCCGTGCCATGCCGGTGCCATGCCGTGCCATGCCGGTGCCATGCCGTGCCATGCCGGTGCCATGCCGTGCCATGCCGGTGCCATGCCGTGCCATGCCGGTGCCATGCCGTGCCATGCCGGTGCCATGCCGTGCCATGCCGGTGCCATGCCGTGCCATGCCGGTGCCATGCCGTGCCATGCCGGTGCCATGCCGTGCCATGCCGGTGCCATGCCGTGCCATGCCGGTGCCATGCCGTGCCATGCCGGTGCCATGCCGTGCCATGCCGGTGCCATGCCGTGCCATGCCGGTGCCATGCCGGTGCCATGCCGTGCCATGCCGGTGCCATGCCGTGCCATGCCGTGCCATGCCGGTGCCATGCCGTGCCATGCCGTGCCATGCCGTGCCATGCCGTGCCATGCCATTCGATGCCATTCCATGCCATTCCATGTCATTCCATGTCATTCCATGCCATTCCATGCCATTCCATGCCATTCCATGCCATTCCATGCCATTCCGTGCCATTCCATGCCATTCCGTGCCATTCCATGCCATTCCGTGCCATTCCATGCCATTCCATGCCATTCCATGCCATTCCATGCCATTCCATGCCATTCCATGCCATTCCATGCCATTCCATGCCATTCCATGCCATTCCATGCCATTCCATGCCATTCCATGCCATTCCATGCCATTCCATGCCATTCCATGCCATTCCATGCCATTCCATGCCATTCCATGCCATTCCATGCCATTCCATGCCATTCCATGCCATTCCATGCCATTCCATGCCATTCCATGCCATTCCATGCCATTCCATGCCATTCCATGCCATTCCATGCCATTCCATGCCATTCCATGCCATTCCATGCCATTCCATGCCATTCCATGCCATTCCATGCCATTCCATGCCATTCCATGCCATTCCATGCCATTCCATGCCGTGCCATGCCATTCCATGCCGTGCCATGCCGGTGCCATGCCGTGCCATGCCGGTGCCATGCTGTGCCATGCCGGTGCCATGCCGTGCCATGCCGGTGCCATGCCATTCCATGCCATTCCATGCCATTCCATGCCGGTGCCATGCCGTGCCATGCCGTGCCATGCCGGTGCCATGCCGTGCCATGCCGTGCCATGCCGGTGCCATGCCGTGCCATGCCGGTGCCATGCCGTGCCATGCCGGTGCCATGCCGTGCCATGCCGGTGCCATGCCGTGCCATGCCGGTGCCATGCCGTGCCATGCCGGTGCCATGCCGTGCCATGCCGGTGCCATGCCGTGCCATGCCGGTGCCATGCCGTGCCATGCCGGTGCCATGCCGTGCCATGCCGGTGCCATGCCGTGCCATGCCGGTGCCATGCCGTGCCATGCCGGTGCCATGCCGTGCCATGCCGGTGCCATGCCGTGCCATACCGGTGCCATGCCGTGCCATGCCGGTGCCATGCCGTGCCATGCCGGTGCCATGCCGTGCCATGCCGGTGCCATGCCGTGCCATGCCGTGCCATGCCGGTGCCATGCCGTGCCATGCCGTGCCATGCCGGTGCCATGCCGTGCCATGCCGGTGCCATGCCGTGCCATGCCGTGCCATGCCGTGCCATGCCGTGCCATGCCGGTGCCATGCCGTGCCATGCCGGTGCCATGCCGTGCCATGCCGGTGCCATGCCGTGCCATGCCGGTGCCATGCCGTGCCATGCCGGTGCCATGCCGTGCCATGCCGGTGCCATGCCGTGCCATGCCGGTGCCATGCCGTGCCATGCCGGTGCCATGCCGTGCCATGCCGGTGCCATGCCGTGCCATGCCATTCCATGCCATTCCATGCCATTCCATGCCATTCCATGCCATTCCATGCCATTCCATGCCATTCCATGCCATTCCATGCCATTCCATGCCATTCCATGCCATTCCGTGCCATTCCATGCCATTCCGTGCCATTCCATGCCATTCCGTGCCATTCCATGCCATTCCGTGCCATTCCATGCCATTCCATGCCATTCCATGCCATTCCATGCCATTCCATGCCATTCCATGCCATTCCATGCCATTCCATGCCATTCCATGCCATTCCATGCCATTCCATGCCATTCCATGCCATTCCATGCCATTCCATGCCATTCCATGCCAATCCATGCCATTCCATGCCATTCCATGCCATTCCATGCCGTGCCATGCCGGTGCCATGCCGTGCCATGCCGGTGCCATGCCGTGCCATGCCGGTGCCATGCCGTGCCATGCCGGTGCCATGCCGTGCCATGCCGGTGCCATGCCGTGCCATGCCGGTGCCATGCCGTGCCATGCCGGTGCCATGCCGTGCCATGCCGGTGCCATGCCGTGCCATGCCGGTGCCATGCCGTGCCATGCCGTGCCATGCCGGTGCCATGCCGTGCCATGCCGGTGCCATGCCATTCCATGCCATTCCATGCCATTCCATGCCAGTCCATGCCATTCCATGCCATTCCATGCCATTCCATGCCATTCCATGCCATTCCATGCCATTCCATGCCATTCCATGCCATTCCATGCCATTCCATGCCATTCCATGCCATTCCATGCCATTCCATGCCATTCCATGCCATTCCATGCCATTCCATGCCATTCCATGCCATTCCATGCCATTCCATGCCATTCCATGCCATTCCATGCCATTCCATGCCATTCCATGCCATTCCATGCCATTCCATGCCGTGCCATGCCGGTGCCATGCCGTGCCATGCCGGTGCCATGCCGTGCCATGCCGGTGCCATGCCGTGCCATGCCGGTGCCATGCCGTGCCATGCCGGTGCCATGCCGTGCCATGCCGGTGCCATGCCGTGCCATGCCGGTGCCATGCCGTGCCATGCCGGTGCCATGCCGTGCCATGCCGGTGCCATGCCGTGCCATGCCGGTGCCATGCCGTGCCATGCCGGTGCCATGCCGTGCCATGCCGGTGCCATGCCGTGCCATGCCGGTGCCATGCCGTGCCATGCCGGTGCCATGCCGGTGCCATGCCGTGCCATGCCGTGCCATGCCGGTGCCATGCCGTGCCATGCCGGTGCCATGCCGTGCCATGCCGGTGCCATGCCGTGCCATGCCGGTGCCATGCCGTGCCATGCCGGTGCCATGCCGTGCCATGCCGGTGCCATGCCGTGCCATGCCGTGCCATGCCGGTGTCATGCCGTGCCATGCCGGTGCCATGCCGTGCCATGCCGTGCCATGCCGGTGCCATGCCGTGCCATGCCGGTGCCATGCCGTGCCATGCCGGTGCCATGCCGTGCCATGCCGGTGCCATGCCGTGCCATGCCGGTGCCATGCCGTGCCATGCCGGTGCCATGCCGTGCCATGCCGGTGCCATGCCGTGCCATGCCGGTGCCATGCCGTGCCATGCCGGTGCCATGCCGTGCCATGCCGGTGCCATGCCGTGCCATGCCGGTGCCATGCCGTGCCATGCCGGTGCCATGCCGTGCCATGCCGTGCCATGCCGGTGCCATGCCGTGCCATGCCGTGCCATGCCATTCGATGCCATTCCATGCCATTCCATGTCATTCCATGTCATTCCATGCCATTCCATGCCATTCCATGCCATTCCGTGCCATTCCATGCCATTCCGTGCCATTCCATGCCATTCCGTGCCATTCCATGCCATTCCGTGCCATTCCATGCCATTCCGTGCCATTCCATGCCATTCCATGCCATTCCATGCCATTCCATGCCATTCCATGCCATTCCATGCCATTCCATGCCATTCCATGCCATTCCATGCCATTCCATGCCATTCCATGCCATTCCATGCCATTCCATGCCATTCCATGCCATTCCATGCCATTCCATGCCATTCCATGCCATTCCATGCCATTCCATGCCATTCCATGCCATTCCATGCCATTCCATGCCATTCCATGCCATTCCATGCCATTCCATGCCATTCCATGCCATTCCATGCCATTCCATGCCATTCCATGCCATTCCATGCCAGTCCATGCCAGTCCATGCCAGTCCATGCCACTCCATGCCATTCCATGCCACTCAATGCGGTGCCATGCCGTGCCATGCCGGTGCCATGCCGTGCCATGCCGGTGCCATGCCGTGCCATGCCGGTGCCATGCCGTGCCATGCCGGTGCCATGCCGTGCCATGCCGTGCCATGCCGGTGCCATGCCGTGCCATGCCGGTGCCATGCCGTGCCATGCCGGTGCCATGCCGTGCCATGCCGGTGCCATGCCGTGCCATGCCGTGCCATGCCGGTGCCATGCCGTGCCATGCCGGTGCCATGCCGTGCCATGCCGGTGCCATGCCGTGCCATGCCGGTGCCATGCCGTGCCATGCCGGTGCCATGCCGTGCCATGCCGGTGCCATGCCGTGCCATGCCGGTGCCATGCCGTGCCATGCCGGTGCCATGCCGTGCCATGCCGGTGCCATGCCGTGCCATGCCGGTGCCATGCCGTGCCATGCCGGTGCCATGCCGTGCCATGCCGGTGCCATGCCGTGCCATGCCGGTTCCATGCCGTGCCATGCCGGTGCCATGCCGTGCCATGCCGTGCCATGCCGGTGCCATGCCGTGCCATGCCGGTGCCATGCCGTGCCATGCCGGTGCCATGCCGTGCCATGCCGGTGCCATGCCGTGCCATGCCGGTGCCATGCCGTGCCATGCCGGTGCCATGCCGTGCCATGCCGGTGCCATGCCGTGCCATGCCGGTGCCATGCCGTGCCATGCCGGTGCCATGCCGGTGCCATGCCGTGCCATGCCGGTGCCATGCCGTGCCACGCCGGTGCCATGCCGTGCCATGCGGTGCCATGCCGTTCCATGCCATTCCATGCCATTCCATGCCATTCCATGCCATTCCATGCCATTCCATGCCATTCCATGCCAGTCCATGCCAGTCCATGCCAGTCCATGCCACTCCATGCCATTCCATGCCACTCAATGCGGTGCCATGCCGTGCCATGCCGGTGCCATGCCGTGCCATGCCGGTGCCATGCCGTGCCATGCCGGTGCCATGCCGTGCCATGCCGGTGCCATGCCGTGCCATGCCGGTGCCATGCCGTGCCATGCCGGTGCCATGCCGTGCCATGCCGGTGCCATGCCGTGCCATGCCGGTGCCATGCCGTGCCATGCCGGTGCCATGCCGTGCCATGCCGGTGCCATGCCGGTGCCATGCCGTGCCATGCCGGTGCCATGCCGTGCCATGCCGTGCCATGCCGGTGCCATGCCGTGCCATGCCGTGCCATGCCGGTGCCATGCCGTGCCATGCCGTGCCATGCCGGTGCCATGCCGTGCCATGCCGGTGCCATGCCGTGCCATGCCGGTGCCATGCCGTGCCATGCCGTCCCATGCCGGTGCCATGCCGTGCCATGCCGGTGCCATGCCGTGCCATGCCGGTGCCATGCCGTGCCATGCCGGTGCCATGCCGTGCCATGCCGGTGCCATGCCGTGCCATGCCGGTGCCATGCCGGTGCCATGCCGTGCCATGCCGGTGCCATGCCGTGCCATGCCGTGCCATGCCGTGCCATGCCGGTGCCATGCCGGTGCCATGCCGTGCCATGCCGTGCCATGCCGGTGCCATGCCGTGCCATGCCGGTGCCATGCCGTGCCATGCCGGTGCCATGCCGTGCCATGCCGGTGCCATGCCGTGCCATGCCGTGCCATGCCGGTGTCATGCCGTGCCATGCCGGTGCCATGCCGTGCCATGCCGTGCCATGCCGGTGCCATGCCGTGCCATGCCGGTGCCATGCCGTGCCATGCCGGTGCCATGCCGGTGCCATGCCGTGCCATGCCGGTGCCATGCCGTGCCATGCCGGTGCCATGCCGTGCCATGCCGGTGCCATGCCGTGCCATGCCGGTGCCATGCCGTGCCATGCCGGTGCCATGCCGTGCCATGCCGGTGCCATGCCGTGCCATGCCGGTGCCATGCCGTGCCATGCCGGTGCCATGCCGTGCCATGCCGGTGCCATGCCGTGCCATGCCGGTGCCATGCCGTGCCATGCCGGTGCCATGCCGGTGCCATGCCGTGCCATGCCGGTGCCATGCCGTGCCATGCCGTGCCATGCCGGTGCCATGCCGTGCCATGCCGTGCCATGCCGGTGCCATGCCGTGCCATGCCGTGCCATGCCGGTGCCATGCCGAGCCATGCCATTCGATGCCATTCCATGCCATTCCATGTCATTCCATGTCATTCCATGCCATTCCATGCCATTCCATGCCATTCCATGCCATTCCATGCCATTCCATGCCATTCCGTGCCATGCCGGTGCCATGCCGTGCCATGCCGGTGCCATGCCGGTGCCATGCCGTGCCATGCCGGTGCCATGCCGTGCCATGCCGTGCCATGCCGGTGCCATGCCGTGCCATGCCGTGCCATGCCGGTGCCATGCCGTGCCATGCCGTGCCATGCCGGTGCCATGCCGAGCCATGCCATTCGATGCCATTCCATGCCATTCCATGTCATTCCATGTCATTCCATGCCATTCCATGCCATTCCATGCCATTCCATGCCATTCCATGCCATTCCATGCCATTCCGTGCCATTCCATGCCATTCCGTGCCATTCCATGCCATTCCGTGCCATTCCATGCCATTCCGTGCCATTCCATGCCATTCCGTGCCATTCCATGCCATTCCATGCCATTCCATGCCATTCCATGCCATTCCATGCCATTCCATGCCATTCCATGCCATTCCATGCCATTCCATGCCATTCCATGCCATTCCATGCCATTCCATGCCATTCCATGCCATTCCATGCCATTCCATGCCATTCCATGCCATTCCATGCCATTCCATGCCATTCCATGCCATTCCATGCCATTCCATGCCATTCCATGCCATTCCATGCCGTGCCATGCCATTCCATGCCGTGCCATGCCATTCCATGCCGTGCCATGCCGGTGCCATGCCGTGCCATGCCGCTGCCATGCCGTGCCATGCCGGTGCCATGCCGTGCCATGCCGGTGCCATGCCGTGCCATGCCGGTGCCATGCCGTGCCATGCCGGTGCCATGCCGTGCCATGCCGGTGCCATGCCGTGCCATGCCGGTGCCATGCCGTGCCATGCCGGTGCCATGCCGTGCCATGCCGGTGCCATGCCGTGCCATGCCGGTGCCATGCCGTGCCATGCCGTGCCATGCCGGTGCCATGCCGTGCCATGCCGGTGCCATGCCGTGCCATGCCGTGCCATGCCGGTGCCATGCCGTGCCATGCCGGTGCCATGCCGTGCCATGCCGGTGCCATGCCGTGCCATGCCGGTGCCATGCCGTGCCATGCCGGTGCCATGCCGTGCCATGCCGGTGCCATGCCGTGCCATGCCGGTGCCATGCCGTGCCATGCCGGTGCCATGCCGTGCCATGCCGGTGCCATGCCGTGCCATGCCGGTGCCATGCCGTGCCATGCCATTCCATGCCATTCCATGCCATGCCATTCCATGCCATTCCATGCCATTCCATGCCATTCCATGCCATTCCATGCCATTCCATGCCATTCCATGCCATTCCATGCCATTCCGTGCCATTCCATGCCATTCCGTGCCATTCCATGCCATTCCGTGCCATTCCATGCCATTCCGTGCCATTCCATGCCATTCCATGCCATTCCATGCCATTCCATGCCATTCCATGCCATTCCATGCCATTCCATGCCATTCCATGCCATTCCATGCCATTCCATGCCATTCCATGCCATTCCATGCCATTCCATGCCATTCCATGCCATTCCATGCCAATCCATGCCATTCCATGCCATTCCATGCCATTCCATGCCGTGCCATGCCGGTGCCATGCCGTGCCATGCCGGTGCCATGCCGTGCCATGCCGGTGCCATGCCGTGCCATGCCGGTGCCATGCCGTGCCATGCCGGTGCCATGCCGTGCCATGCCGGTGCCATGCCGTGCCATGCCGGTGCCATGCCGTGCCATGCCGGTGCCATGCCGTGCCATGCCGGTGCCATGCCGTGCCATGCCGTGCCATGCCGGTGCCATGCCGTGCCATGCCGGTGCCATGCCATTCCATGCCATTCCATGCCATTCCATGCCAGTCCATGCCATTCCATGCCATTCCATGCCATTCCATGCCATTCCATGCCATTCCATGCCATTCCATGCCATTCCATGCCATTCCATGCCATTCCATGCCATTCCATGCCATTCCATGCCATTCCATGCCATTCCATGCCATTCCATGCCATTCCATGCCATTCCATGCCATTCCATGCCATTCCATGCCATTCCATGCCATTCCATGCCATTCCATGCCATTCCATGCCGTGCCATGCCGGTGCCATGCCGTGCCATGCCGGTGCCATGCCGTGCCATGCCGGTGCCATGCCGTGCCATGCCGGTGCCATGCCGTGCCATGCCGGTGCCATGCCGTGCCATGCCGGTGCCATGCCGTGCCATGCCGGTGCCATGCCGTGCCATGCCGGTGCCATGCCGTGCCATGCCGGTGCCATGCCGTGCCATGCCGGTGCCATGCCGTGCCATGCCGGTGCCATGCCGTGCCATGCCGGTGCCATGCCGTGCCATGCCGGTGCCATGCCGGTGCCATGCCGTGCCATGCCGTGCCATGCCGGTGCCATGCCGTGCCATGCCGGTGCCATGCCGTGCCATGCCGGTGCCATGCCGTGCCATGCCGGTGCCATGCCGTGCCATGCCGGTGCCATGCCGTGCCATGCCGGTGCCATGCCGTGCCATGCCGTGCCATGCCGGTGTCATGCCGTGCCATGCCGGTGCCATGCCGTGCCATGCCGTGCCATGCCGGTGCCATGCCGTGCCATGCCGGTGCCATGCCGTGCCATGCCGGTGCCATGCCGTGCCATGCCGGTGCCATGCCGTGCCATGCCGGTGCCATGCCGTGCCATGCCGGTGCCATGCCGTGCCATGCCGGTGCCATGCCGTGCCATGCCGGTGCCATGCCGTGCCATGCCGGTGCCATGCCGTGCCATGCCGGTGCCATGCCGTGCCATGCCGGTGCCATGCCGTGCCATGCCGGTGCCATGCCGTGCCATGCCGTGCCATGCCGGTGCCATGCCGTGCCATGCCGTGCCATGCCATTCGATGCCATTCCATGCCATTCCATGTCATTCCATGTCATTCCATGCCATTCCATGCCATTCCATGCCATTCCGTGCCATTCCATGCCATTCCGTGCCATTCCATGCCATTCCGTGCCATTCCATGCCATTCCGTGCCATTCCATGCCATTCCGTGCCATTCCATGCCATTCCATGCCATTCCATGCCATTCCATGCCATTCCATGCCATTCCATGCCATTCCATGCCATTCCATGCCATTCCATGCCATTCCATGCCATTCCATGCCATTCCATGCCATTCCATGCCATTCCATGCCATTCCATGCCATTCCATGCCATTCCATGCCATTCCATGCCATTCCATGCCATTCCATGCCATTCCATGCCATTCCATGCCATTCCATGCCATTCCATGCCATTCCATGCCATTCCATGCCATTCCATGCCATTCCATGCCAGTCCATGCCAGTCCATGCCAGTCCATGCCACTCCATGCCATTCCATGCCACTCAATGCGGTGCCATGCCGTGCCATGCCGGTGCCATGCCGTGCCATGCCGGTGCCATGCCGTGCCATGCCGGTGCCATGCCGTGCCATGCCGGTGCCATGCCGTGCCATGCCGTGCCATGCCGGTGCCATGCCGTGCCATGCCGGTGCCATGCCGTGCCATGCCGGTGCCATGCCGTGCCATGCCGGTGCCATGCCGTGCCATGCCGTGCCATGCCGGTGCCATGCCGTGCCATGCCGGTGCCATGCCGTGCCATGCCGGTGCCATGCCGTGCCATGCCGGTGCCATGCCGTGCCATGCCGGTGCCATGCCGTGCCATGCCGGTGCCATGCCGTGCCATGCCGGTGCCATGCCGTGCCATGCCGGTGCCATGCCGTGCCATGCCGGTGCCATGCCGTGCCATGCCGGTGCCATGCCGTGCCATGCCGGTGCCATGCCGTGCCATGCCGGTGCCATGCCGTGCCATGCCGGTTCCATGCCGTGCCATGCCGGTGCCATGCCGTGCCATGCCGTGCCATGCCGGTGCCATGCCGTGCCATGCCGGTGCCATGCCGTGCCATGCCGGTGCCATGCCGTGCCATGCCGGTGCCATGCCGTGCCATGCCGGTGCCATGCCGTGCCATGCCGGTGCCATGCCGTGCCATGCCGGTGCCATGCCGTGCCATGCCGGTGCCATGCCGTGCCATGCCGGTGCCATGCCGGTGCCATGCCGTGCCATGCCGGTGCCATGCCGTGCCACGCCGGTGCCATGCCGTGCCATGCGGTGCCATGCCGTTCCATGCCATTCCATGCCATTCCATGCCATTCCATGCCATTCCATGCCATTCCATGCCATTCCATGCCAGTCCATGCCAGTCCATGCCAGTCCATGCCACTCCATGCCATTCCATGCCACTCAATGCGGTGCCATGCCGTGCCATGCCGGTGCCATGCCGTGCCATGCCGGTGCCATGCCGTGCCATGCCGGTGCCATGCCGTGCCATGCCGGTGCCATGCCGTGCCATGCCGGTGCCATGCCGTGCCATGCCGGTGCCATGCCGTGCCATGCCGGTGCCATGCCGTGCCATGCCGGTGCCATGCCGTGCCATGCCGGTGCCATGCCGGTGCCATGCCGTGCCATGCCGGTGCCATGCCGTGCCATGCCGTGCCATGCCGGTGCCATGCCGTGCCATGCCGTGCCATGCCGGTGCCATGCCGTGCCATGCCGTGCCATGCCGGTGCCATGCCGTGCCATGCCGGTGCCATGCCGTGCCATGCCGGTGCCATGCCGTGCCATGCCGTCCCATGCCGGTGCCATGCCGTGCCATGCCGGTGCCATGCCGTGCCATGCCGGTGCCATGCCGTGCCATGCCGGTGCCATGCCGTGCCATGCCGGTGCCATGCCGTGCCATGCCGTGCCATGCCGGTGCCATGCCGGTGCCATGCCGTGCCATGCCGTGCCATGCCGGTGCCATGCCGTGCCATGCCGGTGCCATGCCGTGCCATGCCGGTGCCATGCCGTGCCATGCCGGTGCCATGCCGTGCCATGCCGTGCCATGCCGGTGTCATGCCGTGCCATGCCGGTGCCATGCCGTGCCATGCCGTGCCATGCCGGTGCCATGCCGTGCCATGCCGGTGCCATGCCGTGCCATGCCGGTGCCATGCCGTGCCATGCCGGTGCCATGCCGTGCCATGCCGGTGCCATGCCGTGCCATGCCGGTGCCATGCCGTGCCATGCCGGTGCCATGCCGTGCCATGCCGGTGCCATGCCGTGCCATGCCGGTGCCATGCCGTGCCATGCCGGTGCCATGCCGTGCCATGCCGGTGCCATGCCGTGCCATGCCGGTGCCATGCCGTGCCATGCCGGTGCCATGCCGTGCCATGCCGGTGCCATGCCGGTGCCATGCCGTGCCATGCCGGTGCCATGCCGTGCCATGCCGTGCCATGCCGGTGCCATGCCGTGCCATGCCGTGCCATGCCGGTGCCATGCCGTGCCATGCCGTGCCATGCCGGTGCCATGCCGAGCCATGCCATTCGATGCCATTCCATGCCATTCCATGTCATTCCATGTCATTCCATGCCATTCCATGCCATTCCATGCCATTCCATGCCATTCCATGCCATTCCATGCCATTCCGTGCCATGCCGGTGCCATGCCGTGCCATGCCGGTGCCATGCCGGTGCCATGCCGTGCCATGCCGGTGCCATGCCGTGCCATGCCGTGCCATGCCGGTGCCATGCCGTGCCATGCCGTGCCATGCCGGTGCCATGCCGTGCCATGCCGTGCCATGCCGGTGCCATGCCGAGCCATGCCATTCGATGCCATTCCATGCCATTCCATGTCATTCCATGTCATTCCATGCCATTCCATGCCATTCCATGCCATTCCATGCCATTCCATGCCATTCCATGCCATTCCGTGCCATTCCATGCCATTCCGTGCCATTCCATGCCATTCCGTGCCATTCCATGCCATTCCGTGCCATTCCATGCCATTCCGTGCCATTCCATGCCATTCCATGCCATTCCATGCCATTCCATGCCATTCCATGCCATTCCATGCCATTCCATGCCATTCCATGCCATTCCATGCCATTCCATGCCATTCCATGCCATTCCATGCCATTCCATGCCATTCCATGCCATTCCATGCCATTCCATGCCATTCCATGCCATTCCATGCCATTCCATGCCATTCCATGCCATTCCATGCCATTCCATGCCATTCCATGCCATTCCATGCCGTGCCATGCCATTCCATGCCGTGCCATGCCATTCCATGCCGTGCCATGCCGGTGCCATGCCGTGCCATGCCGCTGCCATGCCGTGCCATGCCGGTGCCATGCCGTGCCATGCCGGTGCCATGCCGTGCCATGCCGGTGCCATGCCGTGCCATGCCGGTGCCATGCCGTGCCATGCCGGTGCCATGCCGTGCCATGCCGGTGCCATGCCGTGCCATGCCGGTGCCATGCCGTGCCATGCCGGTGCCATGCCGTGCCATACCGGTGCCATGCCGTGCCATGCCGGTGCCATGCCGTGCCATGCCGGTGCCATGCCGTGCCATGCCGGTGCCATGCCGTGCCATGCCGGTGCCATGCCGTGCCATGCCGGTGCCATGCCGTGCCATGCCGTGCCATGCCGGTGCCATGCCGTGCCATGCCGTGCCATGCCGGTGCCATGCCGTGCCATGCCGGTGCCATGCCGTGCCATGCCGTGCCATGCCGTGCCATGCCGTGCCATGCCGGTGCCATGCCGTGCCATGCCGGTGCCATGCCGTGCCATGCCGGTGCCATGCCGTGCCATGCCGGTGCCATGCCGTGCCATGCCGGTGCCATGCCGTGCCATGCCGGTGCCATGCCGTGCCATGCCGGTGCCATGCCGGTGCCATGCCGTGCCATGCCGGTGCCATGCCGTGCCATGCCGGTGCCATGCCGTGCCATGCCGTGCCATGCCGGTGCCATGCCGTGCCATGCCGGTGCCATGCCGTGCCATGCCGGTGCCATGCCGTGCCATGCCGGTGCCATGCCGTGCCATGCCGGTGCATGCCGTGCCATGCCGGTGCATGCCGTGCCATGCCGTGCCATGCCGTGCCATGCCGGTGCCATGCCGGTGCCATGCCGTGCCATGCCGTGCCATGCCGGTGCCATGCCGTGCCATGCCGGTGCCATGCCGTGCCATGCCGGTGCATGCCGTGCCATGCCGGTGCATGCCGTGCCATGCCGTGCCATGCCGTGCCATGCCGGTGCCATGCCGGTGCCATGCCGTGCCATGCCGTGCCATGCCGGTGCCATGCCGTGCCATGCCGGTGCCATGCCGTGCCATGCCGGTGCCATGCCGTGCCATGCCGTGCCATGCCGGTGCCATGCCGTGCCATGCCGGTGCCATGCCGAGCCATGCCGTGCCATGCCGGTGCCATGCCGTGCCATGCCGTGCCATGCCGGTGCCATGCCGTGCCATGCCGGTGCCATGCCGTGCCATGCCGTGCCATGCCGTGCCATGCGGTGCCATGCCATTCGATGCCATTCCATGCCATTCCATGTCATTCCATGTCATTCCATGTCATTCCATGCCATTCCATGCCATTCCATGCCATTCCATGTCATTACATGCCATTCCATGCCATTCCATGCCATTCCATGCCATTCCATGCCATTCCATGCCATTCCATGCCATTCCATGCCATTCCATGCCATTCCATGCCATTCCATGCCATTCCATGCCATTCCATGCCATTCCATGCCATTCCATGCCATTCCATGCCATTCCATGCCATTCCATGCCATTCCATGCCATTCCATGCCATTCCATGCCATTCCATGCCATTCCATGCCATTCCATGCCATTCCATGCCATTCCATGCCATTCCATGCCATTCCATGCCATTCCATGCCATTCCATGCCATTCCATGCCATTCCATGCCATTCCATGCCATTCCATGCCATTCCATGCCATTCCATGCCATTCCATGCCATTCCATGCCATTCCATGCCAGTCCATGCCAGTCCATGCCAGTCCATGCCATTCCATGCCATTCCATGCCACTCAATGCGGTGCCATGCCAGTCCATGCCATTCCATGCCATTCCATGCCACTCAATGCGGTGCCATGCCGTGCCATGCCGGTGCCATGCCGTGCCATGCCGGTGCCATGCCGTGCCATGCCGGTGCCATGCCGTGCCATGCCGGTGCCATGCCGTGCCATGCCGGTGCCATGCCGTGCCATGCCGGTGCCATGCCGTGCCATGCCGGTGCCATGCCGTGCCATGCCGGTGCCATGCCGTGCCATGCCGGTGCCATGCCGTGCCATGCCGGTGCCATGCCGTGCCATGCCGGTGCCATGCCGTGCCATGCCGGTGCCATGCCGTGCCATGCCATTCCATGCCATTCCATGCCATTCCATGCCATTCCATGCCATTCCATGCCATTCCATGCCATTCCATGCCATTCCATGCCATTCCATGCCATTCCATGCCATTCCATGCCATTCCGTGCCATTCCATGC
The DNA here is from genome assembly GCA_963971235.1 of Cryptus armator. Lineage (NCBI taxonomy): Eukaryota > Metazoa > Arthropoda > Insecta > Hymenoptera > Ichneumonidae > Cryptus > Cryptus armator. The sequence goes on along the minus strand of CAXARG010000165.1, from coordinate 430,059 downwards.
CATTCCGTGCCATTCCATGCCATTCCGTGCCATTCCATGCCATTCCGTGCCATTCCATGCCATTCCATGCCATTCCATGCCATTCCATGCCATTCCATGCCATTCCATGCCATTCCATGCCATTCCATGCCATTCCATGCCATTCCATGCCATTCCATGCCATTCCATGCCATTCCATGCCAATCCATGCCATTCCATGCCATTCCATGCCATTCCATGCCGTGCCATGCCGGTGCCATGCCGTGCCATGCCGGTGCCATGCCGTGCCATGCCGGTGCCATGCCGTGCCATGCCGGTGCCATGCCGTGCCATGCCGGTGCCATGCCGTGCCATGCCGGTGCCATGCCGTGCCATGCCGGTGCCATGCCGTGCCATGCCGGTGCCATGCCGTGCCATGCCGGTGCCATGCCGTGCCATGCCGTGCCATGCCGGTGCCATGCCGTGCCATGCCGGTGCCATGCCATTCCATGCCATTCCATGCCATTCCATGCCAGTCCATGCCATTCCATGCCATTCCATGCCATTCCATGCCATTCCATGCCATTCCATGCCATTCCATGCCATTCCATGCCATTCCATGCCATTCCATGCCATTCCATGCCATTCCATGCCATTCCATGCCATTCCATGCCATTCCATGCCATTCCATGCCATTCCATGCCATTCCATGCCATTCCATGCCATTCCATGCCATTCCATGCCATTCCGTGCCATTCCATGCCATTCCGTGCCATTCCATGCCATTCCGTGCCATTCCATGCCATTCCGTGCCATTCCATGCCATTCCATGCCATTCCATGCCATTCCATGCCATTCCATGCCATTCCATGCCATTCCATGCCATTCCATGCCATTCCATGCCATTCCATGCCATTCCATGCCATTCCATGCCATTCCATGCCATTCCATGCCATTCCATGCCATTCCATGCCAATCCATGCCATTCCATGCCATTCCATGCCATTCCATGCCGTGCCATGCCGGTGCCATGCCGTGCCATGCCGGTGCCATGCCGTGCCATGCCGGTGCCATGCCGTGCCATGCCGGTGCCATGCCGTGCCATGCCGGTGCCATGCCGTGCCATGCCGGTGCCATGCCGTGCCATGCCGGTGCCATGCCGTGCCATGCCGGTGCCATGCCGTGCCATGCCGGTGCCATGCCGTGCCATGCCGTGCCATGCCGGTGCCATGCCGTGCCATGCCGGTGCCATGCCATTCCATGCCATTCCATGCCATTCCATGCCAGTCCATGCCATTCCATGCCATTCCATGCCATTCCATGCCATTCCATGCCATTCCATGCCATTCCATGCCATTCCATGCCATTCCATGCCATTCCATGCCATTCCATGCCATTCCATGCCATTCCATGCCATTCCATGCCATTCCATGCCATTCCATGCCATTCCATGCCATTCCATGCCATTCCATGCCATTCCATGCCATTCCATGCCATTCCATGCCATTCCATGCCGTGCCATGCCGGTGCCATGCCGTGCCATGCCGGTGCCATGCCGTGCCATGCCGGTGCCATGCCGTGCCATGCCGGTGCCATGCCGTGCCATGCCGGTGCCATGCCGTGCCATGCCGGTGCCATGCCGTGCCATGCCGGTGCCATGCCGTGCCATGCCGGTGCCATGCCGTGCCATGCCGGTGCCATGCCGTGCCATGCCGGTGCCATGCCGTGCCATGCCGGTGCCATGCCGTGCCATGCCGGTGCCATGCCGTGCCATGCCGGTGCCATGCCGTGCCATGCCGGTGCCATGCCGTGCCATGCCGGTGCCATGCCGGTGCCATGCCGTGCCATGCCGTGCCATGCCGGTGCCATGCCGTGCCATGCCGGTGCCATGCCGTGCCATGCCGGTGCCATGCCGTGCCATGCCGGTGCCATGCCGTGCCATGCCGGTGCCATGCCGTGCCATGCCGGTGCCATGCCGTGCCATGCCGGTGCCATGCCGTGCCATGCCGTGCCATGCCGGTGTCATGCCGTGCCATGCCGGTGCCATGCCGTGCCATGCCGTGCCATGCCGGTGCCATGCCGTGCCATGCCGGTGCCATGCCGTGCCATGCCGGTGCCATGCCGTGCCATGCCGGTGCCATGCCGTGCCATGCCGGTGCCATGCCGTGCCATGCCGGTGCCATGCCGTGCCATGCCGGTGCCATGCCGTGCCATGCCGGTGCCATGCCGTGCCATGCCGGTGCCATGCCGTGCCATGCCGGTGCCATGCCGTGCCATGCCGGTGCCATGCCGTGCCATGCCGGTGCCATGCCGTGCCATGCCGTGCCATGCCGGTGCCATGCCGTGCCATGCCGTGCCATGCCATTCGATGCCATTCCATGCCATTCCATGTCATTCCATGTCATTCCATGCCATTCCATGCCATTCCATGCCATTCCGTGCCATTCCATGCCATTCCGTGCCATTCCATGCCATTCCGTGCCATTCCATGCCATTCCGTGCCATTCCATGCCATTCCGTGCCATTCCATGCCATTCCATGCCATTCCATGCCATTCCATGCCATTCCATGCCATTCCATGCCATTCCATGCCATTCCATGCCATTCCATGCCATTCCATGCCATTCCATGCCATTCCATGCCATTCCATGCCATTCCATGCCATTCCATGCCATTCCATGCCATTCCATGCCATTCCATGCCATTCCATGCCATTCCATGCCATTCCATGCCATTCCATGCCATTCCATGCCATTCCATGCCATTCCATGCCATTCCATGCCATTCCATGCCATTCCATGCCAGTCCATGCCAGTCCATGCCAGTCCATGCCACTCCATGCCATTCCATGCCACTCAATGCGGTGCCATGCCGTGCCATGCCGGTGCCATGCCGTGCCATGCCGGTGCCATGCCGTGCCATGCCGGTGCCATGCCGTGCCATGCCGGTGCCATGCCGTGCCATGCCGTGCCATGCCGGTGCCATGCCGTGCCATGCCGGTGCCATGCCGTGCCATGCCGGTGCCATGCCGTGCCATGCCGGTGCCATGCCGTGCCATGCCGTGCCATGCCGGTGCCATGCCGTGCCATGCCGGTGCCATGCCGTGCCATGCCGGTGCCATGCCGTGCCATGCCGGTGCCATGCCGTGCCATGCCGGTGCCATGCCGTGCCATGCCGGTGCCATGCCGTGCCATGCCGGTGCCATGCCGTGCCATGCCGGTGCCATGCCGTGCCATGCCGGTGCCATGCCGTGCCATGCCGGTGCCATGCCGTGCCATGCCGGTGCCATGCCGTGCCATGCCGGTTCCATGCCGTGCCATGCCGGTGCCATGCCGTGCCATGCCGTGCCATGCCGGTGCCATGCCGTGCCATGCCGGTGCCATGCCGTGCCATGCCGGTGCCATGCCGTGCCATGCCGGTGCCATGCCGTGCCATGCCGGTGCCATGCCGTGCCATGCCGGTGCCATGCCGTGCCATGCCGGTGCCATGCCGTGCCATGCCGGTGCCATGCCGTGCCATGCCGGTGCCATGCCGTGCCATGCCGGTGCCATGCCGGTGCCATGCCGTGCCATGCCGGTGCCATGCCGTGCCACGCCGGTGCCATGCCGTGCCATGCGGTGCCATGCCGTTCCATGCCATTCCATGCCATTCCATGCCATTCCATGCCATTCCATGCCATTCCATGCCATTCCATGCCAGTCCATGCCAGTCCATGCCAGTCCATGCCACTCCATGCCATTCCATGCCACTCAATGCGGTGCCATGCCGTGCCATGCCGGTGCCATGCCGTGCCATGCCGGTGCCATGCCGTGCCATGCCGGTGCCATGCCGTGCCATGCCGGTGCCATGCCGTGCCATGCCGGTGCCATGCCGTGCCATGCCGGTGCCATGCCGTGCCATGCCGGTGCCATGCCGTGCCATGCCGGTGCCATGCCGTGCCATGCCGGTGCCATGCCGTGCCATGCCGGTGCCATGCCGTGCCATGCCGGTGCCATGCCGGTGCCATGCCGTGCCATGCCGGTGCCATGCCGTGCCATGCCGTGCCATGCCGGTGCCATGCCGTGCCATGCCGGTGCCATGCCGTGCCATGCCGTGCCATGCCGGTGCCATGCCGTGCCATGCCGTGCCATGCCGGTGCCATGCCGTGCCATGCCGGTGCCATGCCGTGCCATGCCGGTGCCATGCCGTGCCATGCCGTCCCATGCCGGTGCCATGCCGTGCCATGCCGGTGCCATGCCGTGCCATGCCGGTGCCATGCCGTGCCATGCCGGTGCCATGCCGTGCCATGCCGGTGCCATGCCGTGCCATGCCGGTGCCATGCCGGTGCCATGCCGTGCCATGCCGGTGCCATGCCGTGCCATGCCGTGCCATGCCGTGCCATGCCGGTGCCATGCCGGTGCCATGCCGTGCCATGCCGTGCCATGCCGGTGCCATGCCGTGCCATGCCGGTGCCATGCCGTGCCATGCCGGTGCCATGCCGTGCCATGCCGTGCCATGCCGGTGCCATGCCGTGCCATGCCGGTGCCATGCCGTGCCATGCCATTCCATGCCATTCCATGCCATTCCATGCCATTCCATGCCATTCCATGCCATTCCATGCCATTCCATGCCATTCCATGCCATTCCATGCCATTCCATGCCATTCCATGCCATTCCATGCCATTCCATGCCATTCCGTGCCATTCCATGCCATTCCGTGCCATTCCATGCCATTCCGTGCCATTCCATGCCATTCCATGCCATTCCATGCCATTCCATGCCATTCCATGCCATTCCATGCCATTCCATGCCATTCCATGCCATTCCATGCCATTCCATGCCATTCCATGCCATTCCATGCCATTCCATGCCATTCCATGCCATTCCATGCCATTCCATGCCGTGCCATGCCGGTGCCATGCCGTGCCATGCCGGTGCCATGCCGTGCCATGCCGGTGCCATGCCGTGCCATGCCGGTGCCATGCCGTGCCATGCCGGTGCCATGCCGTGCCATGCCGGTGCCATGCCGTGCCATGCCGGTGCCATGCCGTGCCATGCCGTGCCATGCCGGTGCCATGCCGTGCCATGCCGGTGCCATGCCGTGCCATGCCGTGCCATGCCGTGCCATGCCGTGCCGTGCCATGCCGGTGCCATGCCGTGCCATGCCGGTGCCATGCCGTGCCATGCGGTGCCATGCCGTTCCATGCCATTCCATGCCATTCCATGCCATTCCATGCCATTCCATGCCATTCCATGCCATTCCATGCCAGTCCATGCCAGTCCATGCCAGTCCATGCCACTCCATGCCATTCCATGCCACTCAATGCGGTGCCATGCCGTGCCATGGAGGTGCCATGCCGTGCCATGCCGGTGCCATGCCGTGCCATGCCGGTGCCATGCCGTGCCATGCCGGTGCCATGCCGTGCCATGCCGGTGCCATGCCGTGCCATGCCGGTGCCATGCCGTGCCATGCCGGTGCCATGCCGTGCCATGCCGGTGCCATGCCGTGCCATGCCGGTGCCATGCCGTGCCATGCCGTGCCATGCCGGTGCCATGCCGTGCCATGCCGTGCCATGCCGGTGCCATGCCGTGCCATGCCGGTGCCATGCCGTGCCATGCCGGTGCCATGCCGGTGCCATGCCGTGCCATGCCGTGCCATGCCGGTGCCATGCCGTGCCATGCCGGTGCCATGCCGTGCCATGCCGGTGCCATGCCGTGCCATGCCGGTGCCATGCCGGTGCCATGCCGTGCCATGCCGGTGCCATGCCGTGCCATGCCGTGCCATGCCGTGCCATGCCGGTGCCATGCCGGTGCCATGCCGTGCCATGCCGTGCCATGCCGTGCCATGCCGTGCCATGCCGGTGCCATGCCGTGCCATGCCGGTGCCATGCCGTGCCATGCCGTGCCATGCCGGTGCCATGCCGTGCCATGCCGGTGCCATGCCGTGCCATGCCGGTGCCATGCCGTGCCATGCCGGTGCCATGCCGTGCCATGCCGGTGCCATGCCGTGCCATGCCGGTGCCATGCCGTGCCATGCCGGTGCCATGCCGTGCCATGCCGGTGCCATGCCGTGCCATGCCGGTGCCATGCCGTGCCATGCCGGTGCCATGCCGTGCCATGCCGGTGCCATGCCGTGCCATGCCGGTGCCATGCCGTGCCATGCCGGTGCCATGCCGTGCCATGCCGGTGCCATGCCGTGCCATGCCGTGCCATGCCGGTGCCATGCCGTGCCATGCCGTGCCATGCCGTGCCATGCCGGTGCCATGCCGTGCCATGCCGGTGCCATGCCGTGCCATGCCGTGCCATGCCGGTGCCATGCCGTGCCATGCCGGTGCCATGCCGTGCCATGCCGGTGCCATGCCGTGCCATGCCGTGCCATGCCGGTGCCATGCCGTGCCATGCCGGTGCCATGCCGTGCCATGCCGGTGCCATGCCGGTGCCATGCCGTGCCATGCCGGTGCCATGCCGTGCCATGCCGGTGCCATGCCGTGCCATGCCGGTGCCATGCCGTGCCATGCCGGTGCCATGCCGTGCCATGCCGGTGCCATGCCGGTGCCATGCCGTGCCATGCCGGTGCCATGCCGTGCCATGCCGGTGCCATGCCGTGCCATGCCGTGCCATGCCGTGCCATGCCGGTGCCATGCCGGTGCCATGCCGTGCCATGCCGTGCCATGCCGGTGCCATGCCGTGCCATGCCGGTGCCATGCCGTGCCATGCCGGTGCCATGCCGTGCCATGCCGGTGCCATGCCGTGCCATGCCGGTGCCATGCCGTGCCATGCCGTGCCATGCCGGTGTCATGCCGTGCCATGCCGGTGCCATGCCGTGCCATGCCGTGCCATGCCGGTGCCATGCCGTGCCATGCCGGTGCCATGCCGTGCCATGCCGTGCCATGCCGGTGTCATGCCGTGCCATGCCGGTGCCATGCCGTGCCATGCCGTGCCATGCCGGTGCCATGCCGTGCCATGCCGGTGCCATGCCGTGCCATGCCGGTGCCATGCCGTGCCATGCCGGTGCCATGCCGTGCCATGCCGGTGCCATGCCGTGCCATGCCGGTGCCATGCCGTGCCATGCCGGTGCCATGCCGTGCCATGCCGGTGCCATGCCGTGCCATGCCGGTGCCATGCCGTGCCATGCCGGTGCCATGCCGTGCCATGCCGGTGCCATGCCGTGCCATGCCGGTGCCATGCCGTGCCATGCCGGTGCCATGCCGTGCCATGCCGGTGCCATGCCGTGCCATGCCGGTGCCATGCCGTGCCATGCCGGTGCCATGCCGTGCCATGCCGGTGCCATGCCGTGCCATGCCGGTGCCATGCCGTGCCATGCCGGTGCCATGCCGTGCCATGCCGGTGCCATGCCGTGCCATGCCGGTGCCATGCCGTGCCATGCCGGTGCCATGCCGTGCCATGCCGGTGCCATGCCGTGCCATGCCGGTGCCATGCCGTGCCATGCCGGTGCCATGCCGTGCCATGCCGGTGCCATGCCGTGCCATGCCGGTGCCATGCCGTGCCATGCCGGTGCCATGCCGTGCCATGCCGGTGCCATGCCGTGCCATGCCGGTGCCATGCCGTGCCATGCCGGTGCCATGCCGTGCCATGCCGGTGCCATGCCGTGCCATGCCGGTGCCATGCCGTGCCATGCCGGTGCCATGCCGTGCCATGCCGGTGCCATGCCGTGCCATGCCGGTGCCATGCCGTGCCATGCCGGTGCCATGCCGTGCCATGCCGGTGCCATGCCGTGCCATGCCGGTGCCATGCCGTGCCATGCCGGTGCCATGCCGTGCCATGCCGGTGCCATGCCGTGCCATGCCGGTGCCATGCCGTGCCATGCCGGTGCCATGCCGTGCCATGCCGGTGCCATGCCGTGCCATGCCGGTGCCATGCCGTGCCATGCCGGTGCCATGCCGTGCCATGCCGGTGCCATGCCGTGCCATGCCGGTGCCATGCCGTGCCATGCCGGTGCCATGCCGGTGCCATGCCGTGCCATGCCGGTGCCATGCCGTGCCATGCCGGTGCCATGCCGTGCCATGCCGGTGCCATGCCGTGCCATGCCGGTGCCATGCCGTGCCATACCGGTGCCATGCCGTGCCATGCCGGTGCCATGCCGTGCCATGCCGGTGCCATGCCGTGCCATGCCGGTGCCATGCCGTGCCATGCCGGTGCCATGCCGTGCCATGCCGGTGCCATGCCGTGCCATGCCGGTGCCATGCCGTGCCATGCCGGTGCCATGCCGTGCCATGCCGGTGCCATGCCGTGCCATGCCGGTGCCATGCCGTGCCATGCCGGTGCCATGCCGTGCCATGCCGGTGCCATGCCGTGCCATGCCGGTGCCATGCCGTGCCATGCCGTGCCATGCCGGTGCCATGCCGTGCCATGCCGGTGCCATGCCGTGCCATGCCGTGCCATGCCGGTGACATGCCGTGCCATGCCGGTGCCATGCGGTGCCATGCCGGTGCCATGCCGTGCCATGCCGGTGCCATGCCGTGCCATGCCGGTGCCATGCCGTGCCATGCCGGTGCCATGCCGTGCCATGCCGTGCCATGCCGTGCCATGCCGTGCCATGCCGGTGCCATGCCGTGCCATGCCGGTGCCATGCCGTGCCATGCCATGCGGTGCCATGCCATTCGATGCCATTCCATGCCATTCCATGTCATTCCATGTCATTCCATGTCATTCCATGCCATTCCATGCCATTCCATGCCATTCCATGTCATTACATGCCATTCCATGCCATTCCATGCCATTCCATGCCATTCCATGCCATTCCATGCCATTCCATGCCATTCCATGCCATTCCATGCCATTCCATGCCATTCCATGCCATTCCATGCCATTCCATGCCATTCCATGCCATTCCATGCCATTCCATGCCATTCCATGCCATTCCATGCCATTCCATGCCATTCCATGCCATTCCATGCCATTCCATGCCATTCCATGCCAGTCCATGCCAGTCCATGCCAGTCCATGCCATTCCATGCCATTCCATGCCACTCAATGCGGTGCCATGCCAGTCCATGCCATTCCATGCCATTCCATGCCACTCAATGCGGTGCCATGCCGTGCCATGCCGGTGCCATGCCGTGCCATGCCGTGCCATGCCATTCCATGCCATTCCATGCCATTCCATGCCATTCCATGCCATTCCATGCCATTCCATGCCATTCCATGCCATTCCATGCCATTCCATGCCATTCCGTGCCATTCCATGCCATTCCGTGCCATTCCATGCCATTCCGTGCCATTCCGTGCCATTCCATGCCATTCCGTGCCATTCCCTGCCATTCCATGCCATTCCATGCCATTCCATGCCATTCCATGCCATTCCATGCCATTCCATGCCATTCCATGCCATTCCATGCCATTCCATGCCATTCCATGCCATTCCATGCCATTCCATGCCATTCCATGCCATTCCATGCCATTCCATGCCATTCCATGCCATTCCATGCCATTCCATGCCATTCCATGCCATTCCATGCCATTCCATGCCATTCCATGCCATTCCATGCCATTCCATGCCATTCCATGCCATTCCATGCCATTCCATGCCATTCCATGCCATTCCATGCCATTCCATGCCGTGCCATGCCGGTGCCATGCCGTGCCATGCCGGTGCCATGCCGTGCCATGCCGGTGCCATGCCGTGCCATGCCGGTGCCATGCCGTGCCATGCCGGTGCCATGCCGTGCCATGCCGTGCCATGCCGGTGCCATGCCGTGCCATGCCGGTGCCATGCCGTGCCATGCCGGTGCCATGCCGTGCCATGCCGGTGCCATGCCGTGCCATGCCGGTGCCATGCCGTGCCATGCCGGTGCCATGCCATTCCATGCCATTCCATGCCATTCCATGCCATTCCATGCCATTCCATGCCATTCCATGCCATTCCATGCCATTCCATGCCATTCCATGCCATTCCATGCCATTCCATGCCATTCCATGCCATTCCATGCCATTCCATGCCATTCCATGCCATTCCATGCCATTCCATGCCATTCCATGCCATTCCATGCCATTCCATGCCATTCCATGCCATTCCATGCCATTCCATGCCATTCCATGCCATTCCATGCCATTCCATGCCATTCCATGCCATTCCATGCCATTCCATGCCATTCCATGCCATTCCATGCCATTCCATGCCATTCCATGCCATTCCATGCCGGTGCCATGCCGTGCCATGCCGGTGCCATGCCGTGCCATGCCGGTGCCATGCCGTGCCATGCCGGTGCCATGCCGTGCCATGCCATTCCATGCCGTTCCATGCCATTCCATGCCATTCCATGCCATTCCATGCCATTCCATGCCATTCCATGCCATTCCATGCCATTCCATGCCATTCCATGCCATTCCATGCCATTCCATGCCATTCCATGCCATTCCATGCCATTCCATGCCATTCCATGCCATTCCATGCCATTCCATGCCATTCCATGCCATTCCATGCCATTCCATGCCATTCCATGCCATTCCATGCCATTCCATGCCATTCCATGCCATTCCATGCCATTCCATGCCATTCCATGCCATTCCATGCCATTCCATGCCATTCCATGCCATTCCATGCCATTCCATGCCATTCCATGCCATTCCATGCCGGTGCCATGCCGTGCCATGCCGGTGCCATGCCGTGCCATGCCGGTGCCATGCCGTGCCATGCCGGTGCCATGCCGTGCCATGCCGGTGCCATGCCGTGCCATGCCATTCCATGCCATTCCATGCCATTCCATGCCATTCCATGCCATTCCATGCCATTCCATGCCATTCCATGCCATTCCATGCCATTCCATGCCATTCCATGCCATTCCATGCCATTCCATGCCATTCCATGCCATTCCGTGCCATTCCATGCCATTCCGTGCCATTCCGTGCCATTCCATGCCATTCCGTGCCATTCCCTGCCATTCCATGCCATTCCATGCCATTCCATGCCATTCCATGCCATTCCATGCCATTCCATGCCATTCCATGCCATTCCATGCCATTCCATGCCATTCCATGCCATTCCATGCCATTCCATGCCATTCCATGCCATTCCATGCCATTCCATGCCATTCCATGCCATTCCATGCCATTCCATGCCATTCCATGCCATTCCATGCCATTCCATGCCATTCCATGCCATTCCATGCCATTCCATGCCATTCCATGCCATTCCATGCCATTCCATGCCATTCCATGCCATTCCATGCCATTCCATGCCGTGCCATGCCGGTGCCATGCCGTGCCATGCCGGTGCCATGCCGTGCCATGCCGGTGCCATGCCGTGCCATGCCGTGCCATGCCGGTGCCATGCCGTGCCATGCCGGTGCCATGCCGTGCCATGCCGGTGCCATGCCGTGCCATGCCGGTGCCATGCCGTGCCATGCCGGTGCCATGCCATTCCATGCCATTCCATGCCATTCCATGCCATTCCATGCCATTCCATGCCATTCCATGCCATTCCATGCCATTCCATGCCATTCCATGCCATTCCATGCCATTCCATGCCATTCCATGCCATTCCATGCCATTCCATGCCATTCCATGCCATTCCATGCCATTCCATGCCATTCCATGCCATTCCATGCCATTCCATGCCATTCCATGCCATTCCATGCCATTCCATGCCATTCCATGCCATTCCATGCCATTCCATGCCATTCCATGCCATTCCATGCCATTCCATGCCATTCCATGCCATTCCATGCCATTCCATGCCATTCCATGCCATTCCATGCCATTCCATGCCATTCCATGCCATTCCATGCCATTCCATGCCATTCCATGCCACTCAATGCGGTGCCATGCCGGTGCCATGCCGTGCCATGCCGGTGCCATGCCGTGCCATGCCGTGCCATGCCGGTGCCATGCCGGTGCCATGCCGTGCCATGCCGGTGCCATGCCGTGCCATGCCGTGCCATGCCGGTGCCATGCCGTGCCATGCCGGTGCCATGCCGTGCCATGCCGTGCCATGCCGTGCCATGCGGTGCCATGCCATTCCATGCCATTCCATGCCAGTCCATGCCATTCCATGTCATTCCATGCCATTCCATGCCATTCCATGCCATTCCATGCCATTCCATGCCATTCCATGCCATTCCATGCCATTCCATGCCATTCCATGCCATTCCATGCCATTCCATGCCATTCCATGCCATTCCATGCCATTCCATGCCATTCCATGCCATTCCATGCCATTCCATGCCATTCCATGCCATTCCATGCCATTCCATGCCATTCCATGCCATTCCATGCCATTCCATGCCATTCCATGCCAGTCCATGCCAGTCCATGCCATTCCATGCCGTGCCATGCCGGTGCCATGCCGTGCCATGCCGGTGCCATGCCGTGCCATGCCGGTGCCATGCCGTGCCATGCCGGTGCCATGCCGTGCCATGCCGGTGCCATGCCGTGCCATGCCGTGCCATGCCGTGCCATGCCGGTGCCATGCCGTGCCATGCCGGTGCCATGCCGTGCCATGCCGTGCCATGCCGTGCCATGCCGGTGCCATGCCGTGCCATGCCGGTGCCATGCCGTGCCATGCCGGTGCCATGCCGTGCCATGCCGGTGCCATGCCGTGCCATGCCGGTGCCATGCCGTGCCATGCCGGTGCCATGCCGTGCCATGCCGGTGCCATGCCGTGCCATGCCGGTGCCATGCCGTGCCATGCCGGTGCCATGCCGTGCCATGCCGGTGCCATGCCGTGCCATGCCGGTGCCATGCCGTGCCATGCCGGTGCCATGCCGTGCCATGCCGGTGCCATGCCGTGCCATGCCGGTGCCATGCCGTGCCATGCCGGTGCCATGCCGTGCCATGCCGGTGCCATGCCGTGCCATGCCGGTGCCATGCCGTGCCATGCCGGTGCCATGCCGGTGCCATGCCGTGCCATGCCGTGCCTTGCCGGTGCCATGCCGTGCCATGCCGGTGCCATGCCGTGCCATGCCGGTGCCATGCCGTGCCATGCCGGTGCCATGCCGTGCCATGCCGGTGCCATGCCGTGCCATGCCGGTGCCATGCCGTGCCATGCCGTGCCATGCCGGTGCCATGCCGTGCCATGCCGGTGCCATGCCGTGCCATGCCGGTGCCATGCCGTGCCATGCCGGTGCCATGCCGTGCCATGCCGGTGCCATGCCGTGCCATGCCGGTGCCATGCCGTGCCATGCCGGTGCCATGCCGTGCCATGCCGGTGCCATGCCGTGCCATGCCGTGCCATGCCGGTGCCATGCCGTGCCATGCGGTGCCATGCCATTCCATGCCATTCCATGCCATTCCATGCCATTCCATGCCATTCCGTGCCATTCCATGCCATTCCATGCCATTCCATGCCATTCCATGCCATTCCATGCCATTCCATGCCATTCCATGCCATTCCATGCCATTCCATGCCATTCCATGCCATTCCATGCCATTCCATGCCATTCCATGCCATTCCATGCCATTCCATGCCATTCCATGCCATTCCATGCCATTCCATGCCATTCCATGCCATTCCATGCCATTCCATGCCATTCCATGCCATTCCATGCCATTCCATGCCATTCCATGCCATTCCATGCCATTCCATGCCATTCCATGCCATTCCATGCCATTCCATGCCATTCCATGCCATTCCATGCCATTCCATGCCGTGCCATGCCGGTGCCATGCCGTGCCATGCCGGTGCCATGCCGTGCCATGCCGGTGCCATGCCGTGCCATGCCGGTGCCATGCCGTGCCATGCCGGTGCCATGCCGTGCCATGCCGGTGCCATGCCGTGCCATGCCGGTGCCATGCCGTGCCATGCCGGTGCCATGCCGTGCCATGCCGGTGCCATGCCGTGCCATGCCGGTGCCATGCCGTGCCATGCCGGTGCCATGCCGTGCCATGCCGGTGCCATGCCGTGCCATGCCGGTGCCATGCCGTGCCATGCCGGTGCCATGCCGTGCCATGCCGGTGCCATGCCGTGCCATGCCGGTGCCATGCCGTGCCATGCCGGTGCCATGCCGTGCCATGCCGGTGCCATGCCGTGCCATGCCGGTGCCATGCCGTGCCATGCCGGTGCCATGCCGTGCCATGCCATTCCATGCCATTCCATGCCATTCCATGCCGGTGCCATGCCGGTGCCATGCCGTGCCATGCCGGTGCCATGCCGTGCCATGCCGGTGCCATGCCGTGCCATGCCGGTGCCATGCCATTCCATGCCATTCCATGCCGGTGCCATGCCGTGCCATGCCGGTGCCATGCCGGTGCCATGCCGTGCCATGCCGGTGCCATGCCGTGCCATGCCGGTGCCATGCCGGTGCCATGCCGGTGCCATGCCGTGCCATGCCGGTGCCATGCCGTGCCATGCCGGTGCCATGCCGTGCCATGCCGGTGCCATGCCGTGCCATGCCGGTGCCATGCCGTGCCATGCCGGTGCCATGCCGTGCCATGCGGTGCCATGCCATTCCATGCCATTCCATGCCATTCCATGCCATTCCATGCCATTCCATGCCATTCCATGCCATTCCATGCCATTCCATGCCATTCCATGCCATTCCATGCCATTCCATGCCATTCCATGCCATTCCATGCCATTCCGTGCCATTCCATGCCATTCCGTGCCATTCCATGCCATTCCATGCCATTCCATGCCATTCCATGCCATTCCATGCCATTCCATGCCATTCCATGCCATTCCATGCCATTCCATGCCATTCCATGCCATTCCATGCCATTCCATGCCATTCCATGCCATTCCATGCCATTCCATGCCATTCCATGCCATTCCATGCCATTCCATGCCGTGCCATGCCATTCCATGCCGTGCCATGCCGGTGCCATGCCGTGCCATGCCGGTGCCATGCCGTGCCATGCCGTGCCATGCCGGTGCCATGCCGTGCCATGCCGGTGCCATGCCGTGCCATGCCGTGCCATGCCGGTGCCATGCCGTGCCATGCCGTGCCATGCCGGTGCCATGCCGTGCCATGCCGGTGCCATGCCGTGCCATGCCATTCCATGCCATTCCATGCCATTCCATGCCATTCCATGCCATTCCATGCCATTCCATGCCATTCCATGCCATTCCATGCCATTCCATGCCATTCCATGCCATTCCATGCCATTCCATGCCATTCCATGCCATTCCATGCCATTCCATGCCATTCCGTGCCATTCCATGCCATTCCGTGCCATTCCATGCCATTCCGTGCCATTCCATGCCATTCCGTGCCATTCCATGCCATTCCATGCCATTCCATGCCATTCCATGCCATTCCATGCCATTCCATGCCATTCCATGCCATTCCATGCCATTCCATGCCATTCCATGCCATTCCATGCCATTCCATGCCATTCCATGCCATTCCATGCCATTCCATGCCGGTGCCATGCCGTGCCATGCCGGTGCCATGCCGTGCCATGCCGGTGCCATGCCGTGCCATGCCGGTGCCATGCCGTGCCATGCCGGTGCCATGCCGTGCCATGCCGGTGCCATGCCGTGCCATGCCGGTGCCATGCCGTGCCATGCCGTGCCATGCCGGTGCCATGCCGTGCCATGCCGGTGCCATGCCGTGCCATGCCGTGCCATGCCGTGCCATGCCGTGCCGTGCCATGCCGGTGCCATGCCGTGCCATGCCGGTGCCATGCCGTGCCATGCGGTGCCATGCCGTTCCATGCCATTCCATGCCATTCCATGCCATTCCATGCCATTCCATGCCATTCCATGCCATTCCATGCCAGTCCATGCCAGTCCATGCCAGTCCATGCCACTCCATGCCATTCCATGCCACTCAATGCGGTGCCATGCCGTGCCATGGAGGTGCCATGCCGTGCCATGCCGGTGCCATGCCGTGCCATGCCGGTGCCATGCCGTGCCATGCCGGTGCCATGCCGTGCCATGCCGGTGCCATGCCGTGCCATGCCGGTGCCATGCCGTGCCATGCCGGTGCCATGCCGTGCCATGCCGGTGCCATGCCGTGCCATGCCGGTGCCATGCCGTGCCATGCCGGTGCCATGCCGTGCCATGCCGTGCCATGCCGGTGCCATGCCGTGCCATGCCGTGCCATGCCGGTGCCATGCCGTGCCATGCCGGTGCCATGCCGTGCCATGCCGGTGCCATGCCGTGCCATGCCGTGCCATGCCGGTGCCATGCCGTGCCATGCCGTGCCATGCCGGTGCCATGCCGTGCCATGCCGGTGCCATGCCGTGCCATGCCGGTGCCATGCCGTGCCATGCCGGTGCCATGCCGGTGCCATGCCGTGCCATGCCGGTGCCATGCCGTGCCATGCCGTGCCATGCCGTGCCATGCCGGTGCCATGCCGGTGCCATGCCGTGCCATGCCGTGCCATGCCGTGCCATGCCGTGCCATGCCGGTGCCATGCCGTGCCATGCCGGTGCCATGCCGTGCCATGCCGTGCCATGCCGGTGCCATGCCGTGCCATGCCGGTGCCATGCCGTGCCATGCCGGTGCCATGCCGTGCCATGCCGGTGCCATGCCGTGCCATGCCGGTGCCATGCCGTGCCATGCCGGTGCCATGCCGTGCCATGCCGGTGCCATGCCGTGCCATGCCGGTGCCATGCCGTGCCATGCCGGTGCCATGCCGTGCCATGCCGGTGCCATGCCGTGCCATGCCGGTGCCATGCCGTGCCATGCCGGTGCCATGCCGTGCCATGCCGGTGCCATGCCGTGCCATGCCGGTGCCATGCCGTGCCATGCCGGTGCCATGCCGTGCCATGCCGGTGCCATGCCGTGCCATGCCGTGCCATGCCGGTGCCATGCCGTGCCATGCCGTGCCATGCCGTGCCATGCCGGTGCCATGCCGTGCCATGCCGGTGCCATGCCGTGCCATGCCGTGCCATGCCGGTGCCATGCCGTGCCATGCCGGTGCCATGCCGTGCCATGCCGGTGCCATGCCGTGCCATGCCGTGCCATGCCGGTGCCATGCCGTGCCATGCCGGTGCCATGCCGTGCCATGCCGGTGCCATGCCGGTGCCATGCCGTGCCATGCCGGTGCCATGCCGTGCCATGCCGGTGCCATGCCGTGCCATGCCGGTGCCATGCCGTGCCATGCCGGTGCCATGCCGTGCCATGCCGGTGCCATGCCGGTGCCATGCCGTGCCATGCCGGTGCCATGCCGTGCCATGCCGGTGCCATGCCGTGCCATGCCGTGCCATGCCGTGCCATGCCGGTGCCATGCCGGTGCCATGCCGTGCCATGCCGTGCCATGCCGGTGCCATGCCGTGCCATGCCGGTGCCATGCCGTGCCATGCCGGTGCCATGCCGTGCCATGCCGGTGCCATGCCGTGCCATGCCGGTGCCATGCCGTGCCATGCCGTGCCATGCCGGTGTCATGCCGTGCCATGCCGGTGCCATGCCGTGCCATGCCGTGCCATGCCGGTGCCATGCCGTGCCATGCCGGTGCCATGCCGTGCCATGCCGTGCCATGCCGGTGTCATGCCGTGCCATGCCGGTGCCATGCCGTGCCATGCCGTGCCATGCCGGTGCCATGCCGTGCCATGCCGGTGCCATGCCGTGCCATGCCGGTGCCATGCCGTGCCATGCCGGTGCCATGCCGTGCCATGCCGGTGCCATGCCGTGCCATGCCGGTGCCATGCCGTGCCATGCCGGTGCCATGCCGTGCCATGCCGGTGCCATGCCGTGCCATGCCGGTGCCATGCCGTGCCATGCCGGTGCCATGCCGTGCCATGCCGGTGCCATGCCGTGCCATGCCGGTGCCATGCCGTGCCATGCCGGTGCCATGCCGTGCCATGCCGGTGCCATGCCGTGCCATGCCGGTGCCATGCCGTGCCATGCCGGTGCCATGCCGTGCCATGCCGGTGCCATGCCGTGCCATGCCGGTGCCATGCCGTGCCATGCCGGTGCCATGCCGTGCCATGCCGGTGCCATGCCGTGCCATGCCGGTGCCATGCCGTGCCATGCCGGTGCCATGCCGTGCCATGCCGGTGCCATGCCGTGCCATGCCGGTGCCATGCCGTGCCATGCCGGTGCCATGCCGTGCCATGCCGGTGCCATGCCGTGCCATGCCGGTGCCATGCCGTGCCATGCCGGTGCCATGCCGTGCCATGCCGGTGCCATGCCGTGCCATGCCGGTGCCATGCCGTGCCATGCCGGTGCCATGCCGTGCCATGCCGGTGCCATGCCGTGCCATGCCGGTGCCATGCCGTGCCATGCCGGTGCCATGCCGTGCCATGCCGGTGCCATGCCGTGCCATGCCGGTGCCATGCCGTGCCATGCCGGTGCCATGCCGTGCCATGCCGGTGCCATGCCGTGCCATGCCGGTGCCATGCCGTGCCATGCCGGTGCCATGCCGTGCCATGCCGGTGCCATGCCGTGCCATGCCGGTGCCATGCCGTGCCATGCCGGTGCCATGCCGTGCCATGCCGGTGCCATGCCGTGCCATGCCGTGCCATGCCGGTGCCATGCCGTGCCATGCCGGTGCCATGCCGTGCCATGCCGGTGCCATGCCGTGCCATGCCGGTGCCATGCCGTGCCATGCCGGTGCCATGCCGTGCCATGCCGGTGCCATGCCGTGCCATGCCGGTGCCATGCCGTGCCATGCCGGTGCCATGCCGTGCCATGCCGTGCCATGCCGTGCCATGCCGGTGCCATGCCGTGCCATGCCGGTGCCATGCCATTCCATGCCATTCCATGCCATTCCATGCCATTCCATGCCATTCCATGCCATTCCATGCCATTCCATGCCATTCCATGCCATTCCATGCCATTCCATGCCATTCCATGCCATTCCATGCCATTCCATGCCATTCCATGCCATTCCATGCCATTCCATGCCATTCCATGCCATTCCATGCCATTCCATGCCATTCCATGCCATTCCATGCCATTCCATGCCATTCCATGCCATTCCATGCCATTCCATGCCATTCCATGCCATTCCATGCCATTCCATGCCATTCCATGCCATTCCATGCCATTCCATGCCATTCCATGCCATTCCATGCCATTCCATGCCATTCCATGCCATTCCATGCCATTCCATGCCAGTCCATGCCAGTCCATGCCATTCCATGCCATTCCATGCCACTCAATGCGGTGCCATGCCAGTCCATGCCATTCCATGCCATTCCATGCCACTCAATGCGGTGCCATGCCGTGCCATGCCGGTGCCATGCCGTGCCATGCCGGTGCCATGCCGTGCCATGCCGGTGCCATGCCGTGCCATGCCGGTGCCATGCCGTGCCATGCCGGTGCCATGCCGTGCCATGCCGGTGCCATGCCGTGCCATGCCGGTGCCATGCCGTGCCATGCCATTCCATGCCATTCCATGCCATTCCATGCCATTCCATGCCATTCCATGCCATTCCATGCCATTCCATGCCATTCCATGCCATTCCATGCCATTCCATGCCATTCCATGCCATTCCATGCCATTCCATGCCATTCCATGCCATTCCATGCCATTCCATGCCATTCCATGCCATTCCATGCCATTCCATGCCATTCCATGCCATTCCATGCCATTCCATGCCATTCCATGCCATTCCATGCCATTCCATGCCATTCCATGCCATTCCGTGCCATTCCATGCCATTCCGTGCCATTCCATGCCATTCCGTGCCATTCCCTGCCATTCCATGCCATTCCATGCCATTCCATGCCATTCCATGCCATTCCATGCCATTCCATGCCATTCCATGCCATTCCATGCCATTCCATGCCATTCCATGCCATTCCATGCCATTCCATGCCATTCCATGCCAGTCCATGCCAGTCCATGCCATTCCATGCCGTGCCATGCCGGTGCCATGCCGTGCCATGCCGGTGCCATGCCGTGCCATGCCGGTGCCATGCCGTGCCATGCCGGTGCCATGCCGTGCCATGCCGGTGCCATGCCGTGCCATGCCGGTGCCATGCCGTGCCATGCCGGTGCCATGCCGTGCCATGCCGGTGCCATGCCGGTGCCATGCCGTGCCATGCCGGTGCCATGCCGTGCCATGCCGGTGCCATGCCGTGCCATGCCGGTGCCATGCCGTGCCATGCCGGTGCCATGCCGTGCCATGCCGGTGCCATGCCGTGCCATGCCGGTGCCATGCCGTGCCATGCCGGTGCCATGCCGTGCCATGCCGGTGCCATGCCGTGCCATGCCGGTGCCATGCCGTGCCATGCCGGTGCCATGCCGTGCCATGCCGGTGCCATGCCGTGCCATGCCGGTGCCATGCCGTGCCATGCCGTGCCATGCCGTGCCATGCCGGTGCCATGCCGTGCCATGCCGGTGCCATGCCATTCCATGCCATTCCATGCCATTCCATGCCATTCCATGCCATTCCATGCCATTCCATGCCATTCCATGCCATTCCATGCCATTCCATGCCATTCCATGCCATTCCATGCCATTCCATGCCATTCCATGCCATTCCATGCCATTCCATGCCATTCCATGCCATTCCATGCCATTCCATGCCATTCCATGCCATTCCATGCCATTCCATGCCATTCCATGCCATTCCATGCCATTCCATGCCATTCCATGCCATTCCATGCCATTCCATGCCATTCCATGCCATTCCATGCCATTCCATGCCATTCCATGCCATTCCATGCCATTCCATGCCATTCCATGCCATTCCATGCCGTGCCATGCCGGTGCCATGCCGTGCCATGCCGGTGCCATGCCGTGCCATGCCGGTGCCATGCCGTGCCATGCCGTGCCATGCCGGTGCCATGCCGTGCCATGCCGGTGCCATGCCGTGCCATGCCGGTGCCATGCCGTGCCATGCCGGTGCCATGCCGTGCCATGCCGGTGCCATGCCATTCCATGCCATTCCATGCCATTCCATGCCATTCCATGCCATTCCATGCCATTCCATGCCATTCCATGCCATTCCATGCCATTCCATGCCATTCCATGCCATTCCATGCCATTCCATGCCATTCCATGCCATTCCATGCCATTCCATGCCATTCCATGCCATTCCATGCCATTCCATGCCATTCCATGCCATTCCATGCCATTCCATGCCATTCCATGCCATTCCATGCCATTCCATGCCATTCCATGCCATTCCATGCCATTCCATGCCATTCCATGCCATTCCATGCCATTCCATGCCGGTGCCATGCCGTGCCATGCCGGTGCCATGCCGTGCCATGCCGGTGCCATGCCGTGCCATGCCGGTGCCATGCCGTGCCATGCCATTCCATGCCGTGCCATGCCATTCCATGCCGTTCCATGCCATTCCATGCCATTCCATGCCATTCCATGCCATTCCATGCCATTCCATGCCATTCCATGCCATTCCATGCCATTCCATGCCATTCCATGCCATTCCATGCCATTCCATGCCATTCCATGCCATTCCATGCCATTCCATGCCATTCCATGCCATTCCATGCCATTCCATGCCATTCCATGCCATTCCATGCCATTCCATGCCATTCCATGCCATTCCATGCCATTCCATGCCATTCCATGCCATTCCATGCCATTCCATGCCATTCCATGCCATTCCATGCCATTCCATGCCATTCCATGCCATTCCATGCCATTCCATGCCATTCCATGCCACTCAATGCGGTGCCATGCCGGTGCCATGCCGTGCCATGCCGGTGCCATGCCGTGCCATGCCGTGCCATGCCGGTGCCATGCCGGTGCCATGCCGTGCCATGCCGGTGCCATGCCGTGCCATGCCGTGCCATGCCGGTGCCATGCCGTGCCATGCCGGTGCCATGCCGTGCCATGCCGTGCCATGCCGTGCCATGCGGTGCCATGCCATTCCATGCCATTCCATGCCAGTCCATGCCATTCCATGTCATTCCATGCCATTCCATGCCATTCCATGCCATTCCATGCCATTCCATGCCATTCCATGCCATTCCATGCCATTCCATGCCATTCCATGCCATTCCATGCCATTCCATGCCATTCCATGCCATTCCATGCCATTCCATGCCATTCCATGCCATTCCATGCCATTCCATGCCATTCCATGCCATTCCATGCCATTCCATGCCATTCCATGCCATTCCATGCCATTCCATGCCATTCCATGCCATTCCATGCCATTCCATGCCAGTCCATGCCAGTCCATGCCATTCCATGCCGTGCCATGCCGGTGCCATGCCGTGCCATGCCGGTGCCATGCCGTGCCATGCCGGTGCCATGCCGTGCCATGCCGGTGCCATGCCGTGCCATGCCGTGCCATGCCGGTGCCATGCCGTGCCATGCCGTGCCATGCCGTGCCATGCCGTGCCATGCCGGTGCCATGCCGTGCCATGCCGGTGCCATGCCGTGCCATGCCGTGCCATGCCGTGCCATGCCGGTGCCATGCCGTGCCATGCCGGTGCCATGCCGTGCCATGCCGGTGCCATGCCGTGCCATGCCGGTGCCATGCCGTGCCATGCCGGTGCCATGCCGTGCCATGCCGGTGCCATGCCGTGCCATGCCGGTGCCATGCCGTGCCATGCCGGTGCCATGCCGTGCCATGCCGGTGCCATGCCGTGCCATGCCGGTGCCATGCCGTGCCATGCCGGTGCCATGCCGTGCCATGCCGGTGCCATGCCGTGCCATGCCGGTGCCATGCCGTGCCATGCCGGTGCCATGCCGTGCCATGCCGGTGCCATGCCGTGCCATGCCGGTGCCATGCCGTGCCATGCCGGTGCCATGCCGTGCCATGCCGGTGCCATGCCGTGCCATGCCGGTGCCATGCCGTGCCATGCCGGTGCCATGCCGTGCCATGCCGGTGCCATGCCGGTGCCATGCCGTGCCATGCCGTGCCTTGCCGGTGCCATGCCGTGCCATGCCGGTGCCATGCCGTGCCATGCCGGTGCCATGCCGTGCCATGCCGGTGCCATGCCGTGCCATGCCGGTGCCATGCCGTGCCATGCCGGTGCCATGCCGTGCCATGCCGTGCCATGCCGGTGCCATGCCGTGCCATGCCGGTGCCATGCCGTGCCATGCCGGTGCCATGCCGTGCCATGCCGGTGCCATGCCGTGCCATGCCGGTGCCATGCCGTGCCATGCCGGTGCCATGCCGTGCCATGCCGGTGCCATGCCGTGCCATGCCGTGCCATGCCGGTGCCATGCCGTGCCATGCGGTGCCATGCCATTCCATGCCATTCCATGCCATTCCATGCCATTCCATGCCATTCCATGCCATTCCATGCCATTCCATGCCATTCCATGCCATTCCATGCCATTCCATGCCATTCCATGCCATTCCATGCCATTCCATGCCATTCCATGCCATTCCATGCCATTCCATGCCATTCCATGCCATTCCATGCCATTCCATGCCATTCCATGCCATTCCATGCCATTCCATGCCATTCCATGCCATTCCATGCCATTCCATGCCATTCCATGCCATTCCATGCCGTGCCATGCCGGTGCCATGCCGTGCCATGCCGGTGCCATGCCGTGCCATGCCGGTGCCATGCCGTGCCATGCCGGTGCCATGCCGTGCCATGCCGGTGCCATGCCGTGCCATGCCGGTGCCATGCCGTGCCATGCCGGTGCCATGCCGTGCCATGCCGGTGCCATGCCGTGCCATGCCGGTGCCATGCCGTGCCATGCCGGTGCCATGCCGTGCCATGCCGGTGCCATGCCGTGCCATGCCGGTGCCATGCCGTGCCATGCCGGTGCCATGCCGTGCCATGCCGGTGCCATGCCGTGCCATGCCGGTGCCATGCCGTGCCATGCCGGTGCCATGCCGTGCCATGCCGGTGCCATGCCGTGCCATGCCGGTGCCATGCCGTGCCATGCCATTCCATGCCATTCCATGCCATTCCATGCCATTCCATGCCATTCCATGCCGGTGCCATGCCGGTGCCATGCCGTGCCATGCCGGTGCCATGCCGTGCCATGCCGGTGCCATGCCGTGCCATGCCGGTGCCATGCCATTCCATGCCATTCCATGCCATTCCATGCCGGTGCCATGCCGTGCCATGCCGGTGCCATGCCGGTGCCATGCCGTGCCATGCCGGTGCCATGCCGTGCCATGCCGGTGCCATGCCGGTGCCATGCCGGTGCCATGCCGTGCCATGCCGGTGCCATGCCGTGCCATGCCGGTGCCATGCCGTGCCATGCCGGTGCCATGCCGTGCCATGCCGTGCCATGCCGTGCCATGCCGGTGCCATGCCGTGCCATGCCGGTGCCATGCCGTGCCATGCGGTGCCATGCCATTCCATGCCATTCCATGCCATTCCATGCCATTCCATGCCATTCCATGCCATTCCATGCCATTCCATGCCATTCCATGCCATTCCATGCCATTCCATGCCATTCCATGCCATTCCATGCCATTCCATGCCATTCCATGCCATTCCATGCCATTCCATGCCATTCCATGCCATTCCATGCCATTCCGTGCCATTCCGTGCCATTCCGTGCCATTCCATGCCATTCCATGCCATTCCATGCCATTCCATGCCATTCCATGCCATTCCATGCCATTCCATGCCATTCCATGCCATTCCATGCCATTCCATGCCATTCCATGCCATTCCATGCCATTCCATGCCATTCCATGCCATTCCATGCCATTCCATGCCATTCCATGCCATTCCATGCCATTCCATGCCGTGCCATGCCATTCCATGCCGTGCCATGCCGGTGCCATGCCGTGCCATGCCGGTGCCATGCCGTGCCATGCCGTGCCATGCCGGTGCCATGCCGTGCCGTGCCATGCCGGTGCCATGCCGTGCCATGCCGTGCCATGCCGGTGCCATGCCGTGCCATGCCGTGCCATGCCGGTGCCATGCCGTGCCATGCCGGTGCCATGCCGTGCCATGCCATTCCATGCCATTCCATGCCATTCCATGCCATTCCATGCCATTCCATGCCATTCCATGCCATTCCATGCCATTCCATGCCATTCCATGCCATTCCATGCCATTCCATGCCATTCCATGCCATTCCATGCCATTCCATGCCATTCCATGCCATTCCGTGCCATTCCATGCCATTCCGTGCCATTCCATGCCATTCCATGCCATTCCATGCCATTCCATGCCATTCCATGCCATTCCATGCCATTCCATGCCATTCCATGCCATTCCATGCCATTCCATGCCATTCCATGCCATTCCATGCCATTCCATGCCATTCCATGCCATTCCATGCCATTCCATGCCATTCCATGCCATTCCATGCCATTCCATGCCGTGCCATGCCGGTGCCATGCCGTGCCATGCCGGTGCCATGCCGTGCCATGCCGGTGCCATGCCGTGCCATGCCGGTGCCATGCCGTGCCATGCCGGTGCCATGCCGTGCCATGCCGGTGCCATGCCGTGCCATGCCGGTGCCATGCCGTGCCATGCCGGTGCCATGCCGTGCCATGCCGTGCCATGCCGGTGCCATGCCGTGCCATGCCGGTGCCATGCCGTGCCATGCCGTGCCATGCCGTGCCATGCCGTGCCGTGCCATGCCGGTGCCATGCCGTGCCATGCCGGTGCCATGCCGTGCCATGCGGTGCCATGCCGTTCCATGCCATTCCATGCCATTCCATGCCATTCCATGCCATTCCATGCCATTCCATGCCATTCCATGCCAGTCCATGCCAGTCCATGCCAGTCCATGCCACTCCATGCCATTCCATGCCACTCAATGCGGTGCCATGCCGTGCCATGGAGGTGCCATGCCGTGCCATGCCGGTGCCATGCCGTGCCATGCCGGTGCCATGCCGTGCCATGCCGGTGCCATGCCGTGCCATGCCGGTGCCATGCCGTGCCATGCCGGTGCCATGCCGTGCCATGCCGGTGCCATGCCGTGCCATGCCGGTGCCATGCCGTGCCATGCCGGTGCCATGCCGTGCCATGCCGTGCCATGCCGGTGCCATGCCGTGCCATGCCGTGCCATGCCGGTGCCATGCCGTGCCATGCCGGTGCCATGCCGTGCCATGCCGGTGCCATGCCGTGCCATGCCGTGCCATGCCGGTGCCATGCCGTGCCATGCCGTGCCATGCCGGTGCCATGCCGTGCCATGCCGGTGCCATGCCGTGCCATGCCGGTGCCATGCCGTGCCATGCCGGTGCCATGCCGGTGCCATGCCGTGCCATGCCGGTGCCATGCCGTGCCATGCCGTGCCATGCCGTGCCATGCCGGTGCCATGCCGGTGCCATGCCGTGCCATGCCGTGCCATGCCGTGCCATGCCGTGCCATGCCGGTGCCATGCCGTGCCATGCCGGTGCCATGCCGTGCCATGCCGGTGCCATGCCGTGCCATGCCGGTGCCATGCCGTGCCATGCCGGTGCCATGCCGTGCCATGCCGGTGCCATGCCGTGCCATGCCGGTGCCATGCCGTGCCATGCCGGTGCCATGCCGTGCCATGCCGGTGCCATGCCGTGCCATGCCGGTGCCATGCCGTGCCATGCCGGTGCCATGCCGTGCCATGCCGGTGCCATGCCGTGCCATGCCGTGCCATGCCGGTGCCATGCCGTGCCATGCCGTGCCATGCCGTGCCATGCCGGTGCCATGCCGTGCCATGCCGGTGCCATGCCGTGCCATGCCGTGCCATGCCGGTGCCATGCCGTGCCATGCCGGTGCCATGCCGTGCCATGCCGGTGCCATGCCGTGCCATGCCGTGCCATGCCGGTGCCATGCCGTGCCATGCCGGTGCCATGCCGTGCCATGCCGGTGCCATGCCGGTGCCATGCCGTGCCATGCCGGTGCCATGCCGTGCCATGCCGGTGCCATGCCGTGCCATGCCGGTGCCATGCCGTGCCATGCCGGTGCCATGCCGTGCCATGCCGGTGCCATGCCGGTGCCATGCCGTGCCATGCCGGTGCCATGCCGTGCCATGCCGGTGCCATGCCGTGCCATGCCGTGCCATGCCGTGCCATGCCGGTGCCATGCCGGTGCCATGCCGTGCCATGCCGTGCCATGCCGGTGCCATGCCGTGCCATGCCGTGCCATGCCGGTGCCATGCCGTGCCATGCCGGTGCCATGCCGTGCCATGCCGGTGCCATGCCGTGCCATGCCGGTGCCATGCCGTGCCATGCCGGTGCCATGCCGTGCCATGCCGGTGCCATGCCGTGCCATGCCGGTGCCATGCCGTGCCATGCCGGTGCCATGCCGTGCCATGCCGTGCCATGCCGGTGTCATGCCGTGCCATGCCGGTGCCATGCCGTGCCATGCCGTGCCATGCCGGTGCCATGCCGTGCCATGCCGGTGCCATGCCGTGCCATGCCGTGCCATGCCGGTGTCATGCCGTGCCATGCCGGTGCCATGCCGTGCCATGCCGTGCCATGCCGGTGCCATGCCGTGCCATGCCGGTGCCATGCCGTGCCATGCCGGTGCCATGCCGTGCCATGCCGGTGCCATGCCGTGCCATGCCGGTGCCATGCCGTGCCATGCCGGTGCCATGCCGTGCCATGCCGGTGCCATGCCGTGCCATGCCGGTGCCATGCCGTGCCATGCCGGTGCCATGCCGTGCCATGCCGGTGCCATGCCGTGCCATGCCGGTGCCATGCCGTGCCATGCCGGTGCCATGCCGTGCCATGCCGGTGCCATGCCGTGCCATGCCGGTGCCATGCCGGTGCCATGCCGTGCCATGCCGGTGCCATGCCGTGCCATGCCGTGCCATGCCGGTGCCATGCCGTGCCATGCCGTGCCATGCCGGTGCCATGCCGTGCCATGCCGGTGCCATGCCGTGCCATGCCGTGCCATGCCGTGCCATGCGGTGCCATGCCATTCGATGCCATTCCATGCCATTCCATGTCATTCCATGTCATTCCATGCCATTCCATGCCATTCCATGCCATTCCATGCCATTCCATGCCATTCCGTGCCATTCCATGCCATTCCGTGCCATTCCATGCCATTCCGTGCCATTCCATGCCATTCCATGCCATTCCATGCCATTCCATGCCATTCCATGCCATTCCATGCCATTCCATGCCATTCCATGCCATTCCATGCCATTCCATGCCATTCCATGCCATTCCATGCCATTCCATGCCATTCCATGCCATTCCATGCCATTCCATGCCATTCCATGCCATTCCATGCCATTCCATGCCATTCCATGCCATTCCATGCCATTCCATGCCATTCCATGCCATTCCATGCCATTCCATGCCATTCCATGCCATTCCATGCCATTCCATGCCATTCCATGCCATTCCATGCCATTCCATGCCATTCCATGCCATTCCATGCCATTCCATGCCATTCCATGCCATTCCATGCCATTCCATGCCATTCCATGCCATTCCATGCCATTCCATGCCATTCCATGCCATTCCATGCCATTCCATGCCATTCCATGCCACTCAATGCGGTGCCATGCCGGTGCCATGCCGTGCCATGCCGGTGCCATGCCGTGCCATGCCGTGCCATGCCGGTGCCATGCCGTGCCATGCCGGTGCCATGCCGTGCCATGCCGGTGCCATGCCGTGCCATGCCGTGCCATGCCGGTGCCATGCCGTGCCATGCCGTGCCATGCCGGTGCCATGCCGTGCCATGCCGGTGCCATGCCGTGCCATGCCGTGCCATGCCGTGCCATGCGGTGCCATGCCATTCCATGCCATTCCATGCCAGTCCATGCCATTCCATGCCATTCCATGCCATTCCATGCCATTCCATGCCATTCCATGCCATTCCATGCCATTCCATGCCATTCCATGCCGTGCCATGCCATTCCATGCCGTGCCATGCCGGTGCCATGCCGTGCCATGCCGGTGCCATGCCGTGCCATGCCGGTGCCATGCCGTGTCATGCCGGTGCCATGCCGTGCCATGCCGGTGCCATGCCGTGCCATGCCGGTGCCATGCCGGTGCCATGCCGTGCCATGCCGTGCCATGCCGTGCCATGCCGGTGCCATGCCGTGCCATGCCGGTGCCATGCCGTGCCATGCCGTGCCATGCCGGTGCCATGCCGTGCCATGCCGGTGCCATGCCGTGCCATGCCGGTGCCATGCCGTGCCATGCCGTGCCATGCCGGTGCCATGCCGTGCCATGCCGGTGCCATGCCGTGCCATGCCGGTGCCATGCCGTGCCATGCCGGTGCCATGCCGTGCCATGCCGGTGCCATGCCGTGCCATGCCGGTGCCATGCCATTCCATGCCATTCCATGCCATTCCATGCCATTCCATGCCATTCCATGCCATTCCATGCCATTCCATGCCATTCCATGCCATTCCATGCCATTCCATGCCATTCCATGCCATTCCATGCCATTCCATGCCATTCCATGCCATTCCATGCCATTCCATGCCATTCCATGCCATTCCATGCCATTCCATGCCATTCCATGCCATTCCATGCCATTCCATGCCATTCCATGCCATTCCATGCCATTCCATGCCATTCCATGCCATTCCATGCCATTCCATGCCATTCCATGCCATTCCATGCCATTCCATGCCATTCCATGCCATTCCATGCCATTCCATGCCATTCCATGCCATTCCATGCCATTCCATGCCATTCCATGCCATTCCATGCCAGTCCATGCCAGTCCATGCCATTCCATGCCATTCCATGCCACTCAATGCGGTGCCATGCCAGTCCATGCCATTCCATGCCATTCCATGCCACTCAATGCGGTGCCATGCCGTGCCATGCCGGTGCCATGCCGTGCCATGCCGGTGCCATGCCGTGCCATGCCGGTGCCATGCCGTGCCATGCCGGTGCCATGCCGTGCCATGCCGGTGCCATGCCGTGCCATGCCGGTGCCATGCCGTGCCATGCCGGTGCCATGCCGTGCCATGCCATTCCATGCCATTCCATGCCATTCCATGCCATTCCATGCCATTCCATGCCATTCCATGCCATTCCATGCCATTCCATGCCATTCCATGCCATTCCATGCCATTCCATGCCATTCCATGCCATTCCATGCCATTCCATGCCATTCCATGCCATTCCATGCCATTCCATGCCATTCCATGCCATTCCATGCCATTCCATGCCATTCCATGCCATTCCATGCCATTCCATGCCATTCCATGCCATTCCGTGCCATTCCATGCCATTCCGTGCCATTCCATGCCATTCCGTGCCATTCCCTGCCATTCCATGCCATTCCATGCCATTCCATGCCATTCCATGCCATTCCATGCCATTCCATGCCATTCCATGCCATTCCATGCCATTCCATGCCATTCCATGCCATTCCATGCCATTCCATGCCATTCCATGCCAGTCCATGCCAGTCCATGCCATTCCATGCCGTGCCATGCCGGTGCCATGCCGTGCCATGCCGGTGCCATGCCGTGCCATGCCGGTGCCATGCCGTGCCATGCCGGTGCCATGCCGTGCCATGCCGGTGCCATGCCGTGCCATGCCGGTGCCATGCCGTGCCATGCCGGTGCCATGCCGTGCCATGCCGGTGCCATGCCGGTGCCATGCCGTGCCATGCCGGTGCCATGCCGTGCCATGCCGGTGCCATGCCGTGCCATGCCGGTGCCATGCCGTGCCATGCCGGTGCCATGCCGTGCCATGCCGGTGCCATGCCGTGCCATGCCGGTGCCATGCCGTGCCATGCCGGTGCCATGCCGTGCCATGCCGGTGCCATGCCGTGCCATGCCGGTGCCATGCCGTGCCATGCCGGTGCCATGCCGTGCCATGCCGGTGCCATGCCGTGCCATGCCGTGCCATGCCGTGCCATGCCGGTGCCATGCCGTGCCATGCCGGTGCCATGCCATTCCATGCCATTCCATGCCATTCCATGCCATTCCATGCCATTCCATGCCATTCCATGCCATTCCATGCCATTCCATGCCATTCCATGCCATTCCATGCCATTCCATGCCATTCCATGCCATTCCATGCCATTCCATGCCATTCCATGCCATTCCATGCCATTCCATGCCATTCCATGCCATTCCATGCCATTCCATGCCATTCCATGCCATTCCATGCCATTCCATGCCATTCCATGCCATTCCATGCCATTCCATGCCATTCCATGCCATTCCATGCCATTCCATGCCAGTCCATGCCAGTCCATGCCATTCCATGCCATTCCATGCCACTCAATGCGGTGCCATGCCAGTCCATGCCATTCCATGCCATTCCATGCCACTCAATGCGGTGCCATGCCGTGCCATGCCGGTGCCATGCCGTGCCATGCCGGTGCCATGCCGTGCCATGCCGGTGCCATGCCGTGCCATGCCGGTGCCATGCCGTGCCATGCCGGTGCCATGCCGTGCCATGCCGGTGCCATGCCGTGCCATGCCATTCCATGCCATTCCATGCCATTCCATGCCATTCCATGCCATTCCATGCCATTCCATGCCATTCCATGCCATTCCATGCCATTCCATGCCATTCCATGCCATTCCATGCCATTCCATGCCATTCCATGCCATTCCATGCCATTCCATGCCATTCCGTGCCATTCCATGCCATTCCGTGCCATTCCATGCCATTCCGTGCCATTCCCTGCCATTCCATGCCATTCCATGCCATTCCATGCCATTCCATGCCATTCCATGCCATTCCATGCCATTCCATGCCATTCCATGCCATTCCATGCCATTCCATGCCATTCCATGCCATTCCATGCCATTCCATGCCATTCCATGCCATTCCATGCCATTCCATGCCATTCCATGCCATTCCATGCCATTCCATGCCATTCCATGCCATTCCATGCCATTCCATGCCATTCCATGCCATTCCATGCCATTCCATGCCATTCCATGCCATTCCATGCCATTCCATGCCATTCCATGCCATTCCATGCCATTCCATGCCATTCCATGCCATTCCATGCCATTCCATGCCGTGCCATGCCGGTGCCATGCCGTGCCATGCCGGTGCCATGCCGTGCCATGCCGGTGCCATGCCGTGCCATGCCATTCCATGCCGTGCCATGCCATTCCATGCCGTTCCATGCCATTCCATGCCATTCCATGCCATTCCATGCCATTCCATGCCATTCCATGCCGTGCCATGCCGGTGCCATGCCGTGCCATGCCGGTGCCATGCCGTGCCATGCCGGTGCCATGCCGTGCCATGCCGGTGCCATGCCGTGCCATGCCGGTGCCATGCCGTGCCATGCCGGTGCCATGCCGTGCCATGCCGGTACCATGCCGTGCCATGCCGGTGCCATGCCGTGCCATGCCGGTGCCATGCCGTGCCATGCCGGTGCCATGCCGTGCCATGCCGGTGCCATGCCGTGC
The DNA here is from genome assembly GCA_963971235.1 of Cryptus armator. Taxonomy (NCBI): domain Eukaryota; kingdom Metazoa; phylum Arthropoda; class Insecta; order Hymenoptera; family Ichneumonidae; genus Cryptus; species Cryptus armator. The sequence continues at coordinate 398,077 of CAXARG010000165.1, read as the reverse complement.
CATGCCGGTGCCATGCCGTGCCATGCCGGTGCCATGCCGTGCCATGCCGGTGCCATGCCGTGCCATGCCGGTGCCATGCCGTGCCATGCCGGTGCCATGCCGTGCCATGCCGGTGCCATGCCGTGCCATGCCATTCCATGCCATTCCATGCCATTCCATGCCATTCCATGCCATTCCATGCCGGTGCCATGCCGGTGCCATGCCGTGCCATGCCGGTGCCATGCCGTGCCATGCCGGTGCCATGCCGTGCCATGCCGGTGCCATGCCATTCCATGCCATTCCATGCCGGTGCCATGCCGTGCCATGCCGGTGCCATGCCGGTGCCATGCCGTGCCATGCCGGTGCCATGCCGTGCCATGCCGGTGCCATGCCGGTGCCATGCCGGTGCCATGCCGTGCCATGCCGGTGCCATGCCGTGCCATGCCGGTGCCATGCCGTGCCATGCCGGTGCCATGCCGTGCCATGCCGTGCCATGCCGTGCCATGCCGGTGCCATGCCGTGCCATGCCGGTGCCATGCCGTGCCATGCGGTGCCATGCCATTCCATGCCATTCCATGCCATTCCATGCCATTCCATGCCATTCCATGCCATTCCATGCCATTCCATGCCATTCCATGCCATTCCATGCCATTCCATGCCATTCCATGCCATTCCATGCCATTCCATGCCATTCCATGCCATTCCATGCCATTCCATGCCATTCCATGCCATTCCATGCCATTCCGTGCCATTCCATGCCATTCCGTGCCATTCCATGCCATTCCATGCCATTCCATGCCATTCCATGCCATTCCATGCCATTCCATGCCATTCCATGCCATTCCATGCCATTCCATGCCATTCCATGCCATTCCATGCCATTCCATGCCATTCCATGCCATTCCATGCCATTCCATGCCATTCCATGCCATTCCATGCCATTCCATGCCATTCCATGCCATTCCATGCCGTGCCATGCCATTCCATGCCGTGCCATGCCGGTGCCATGCCGTGCCATGCCGGTGCCATGCCGTGCCATGCCGTGCCATGCCGGTGCCATGCCGTGCCGTGCCATGCCGGTGCCATGCCGTGCCATGCCGTGCCATGCCGGTGCCATGCCGTGCCATGCCGTGCCATGCCGGTGCCATGCCGTGCCATGCCGGTGCCATGCCGTGCCATGCCATTCCATGCCATTCCATGCCATTCCATGCCATTCCATGCCATTCCATGCCATTCCATGCCATTCCATGCCATTCCATGCCATTCCATGCCATTCCATGCCATTCCATGCCATTCCGTGCCATTCCATGCCATTCCGTGCCATTCCATGCCATTCCGTGCCATTCCATGCCATTCCATGCCATTCCATGCCATTCCATGCCATTCCATGCCATTCCATGCCATTCCATGCCATTCCATGCCATTCCATGCCATTCCATGCCATTCCATGCCATTCCATGCCATTCCATGCCATTCCATGCCATTCCATGCCATTCCATGCCATTCCATGCCATTCCATGCCATTCCATGCCATTCCATGCCGTGCCATGCCGGTGCCATGCCGTGCCATGCCGGTGCCATGCCGTGCCATGCCGGTGCCATGCCGTGCCATGCCGGTGCCATGCCGTGCCATGCCGGTGCCATGCCGTGCCATGCCGGTGCCATGCCGTGCCATGCCGGTGCCATGCCGTGCCATGCCGGTGCCATGCCGTGCCATGCCGGTGCCATGCCGTGCCATGCCGGTGCCATGCCGTGCCATGCCGTGCCATGCCGGTGCCATGCCGTGCCATGCCGGTGCCATGCCGTGCCATGCCGTGCCATGCCGTGCCATGCCGTGCCGTGCCATGCCGGTGCCATGCCGTGCCATGCCGGTGCCATGCCGTGCCATGCGGTGCCATGCCGTTCCATGCCATTCCATGCCATTCCATGCCATTCCATGCCATTCCATGCCATTCCATGCCATTCCATGCCATTCCATGCCATTCCATGCCAGTCCATGCCAGTCCATGCCAGTCCATGCCACTCCATGCCATTCCATGCCACTCAATGCGGTGCCATGCCGTGCCATGGAGGTGCCATGCCGTGCCATGCCGGTGCCATGCCGTGCCATGCCGGTGCCATGCCGTGCCATGCCGGTGCCATGCCGTGCCATGCCGGTGCCATGCCGTGCCATGCCGGTGCCATGCCGTGCCATGCCGGTGCCATGCCGTGCCATGCCGGTGCCATGCCGTGCCATGCCGTGCCATGCCGGTGCCATGCCGTGCCATGCCGTGCCATGCCGGTGCCATGCCGTGCCATGCCGGTGCCATGCCGTGCCATGCCGGTGCCATGCCGTGCCATGCCGTGCCATGCCGGTGCCATGCCGTGCCATGCCGTGCCATGCCGGTGCCATGCCGTGCCATGCCGGTGCCATGCCGTGCCATGCCGGTGCCATGCCGTGCCATGCCGGTGCCATGCCGGTGCCATGCCGTGCCATGCCGGTGCCATGCCGTGCCATGCCGTGCCATGCCGTGCCATGCCGGTGCCATGCCGGTGCCATGCCGTGCCATGCCGTGCCATGCCGTGCCATGCCGTGCCATGCCGGTGCCATGCCGTGCCATGCCGGTGCCATGCCGTGCCATGCCGTGCCATGCCGGTGCCATGCCGTGCCATGCCGGTGCCATGCCGTGCCATGCCGGTGCCATGCCGTGCCATGCCGGTGCCATGCCGTGCCATGCCGGTGCCATGCCGTGCCATGCCGGTGCCATGCCGTGCCATGCCGGTGCCATGCCGTGCCATGCCGGTGCCATGCCGTGCCATGCCGGTGCCATGCCGTGCCATGCCGGTGCCATGCCGTGCCATGCCGTGCCATGCCGGTGCCATGCCGTGCCATGCCGTGCCATGCCGGTGCCATGCCGTGCCATGCCGGTGCCATGCCGTGCCATGCCGGTGCCATGCCGTGCCATGCCGGTGCCATGCCGTGCCATGCCGGTGCCATGCCGTGCCATGCCGGTGCCATGCCGTGCCATGCCGGTGCCATGCCGTGCCATGCCGGTGCCATGCCGTGCCATGCCGGTGCCATGCCGTGCCATGCCGGTGCCATGCCGTGCCATGCCGTGCCATGCCGGTGCCATGCCGTGCCATGCCGTGCCATGCCGTGCCATGCCGGTGCCATGCCGTGCCATGCCGGTGCCATGCCGTGCCATGCCGTGCCATGCCGGTGCCATGCCGTGCCATGCCGGTGCCATGCCGTGCCATGCCGGTGCCATGCCGTGCCATGCCGTGCCATGCCGGTGCCATGCCGTGCCATGCCGGTGCCATGCCGTGCCATGCCGGTGCCATGCCGGTGCCATGCCGTGCCATGCCGGTGCCATGCCGTGCCATGCCGGTGCCATGCCGTGCCATGCCGGTGCCATGCCGTGCCATGCCGGTGCCATGCCGTGCCATGCCGGTGCCATGCCGGTGCCATGCCGTGCCATGCCGGTGCCATGCCGTGCCATGCCGGTGCCATGCCGTGCCATGCCGTGCCATGCCGTGCCATGCCGGTGCCATGCCGGTGCCATGCCGTGCCATGCCGTGCCATGCCGGTGCCATGCCGTGCCATGCCGGTGCCATGCCGTGCCATGCCGGTGCCATGCCGTGCCATGCCGGTGCCATGCCGTGCCATGCCGGTGCCATGCCGTGCCATGCCGTGCCATGCCGGTGTCATGCCGTGCCATGCCGGTGCCATGCCGTGCCATGCCGTGCCATGCCGGTGCCATGCCGTGCCATGCCGGTGCCATGCCGTGCCATGCCGTGCCATGCCGGTGTCATGCCGTGCCATGCCGGTGCCATGCCGTGCCATGCCGTGCCATGCCGGTGCCATGCCGTGCCATGCCGGTGCCATGCCGTGCCATGCCGGTGCCATGCCGTGCCATGCCGGTGCCATGCCGTGCCATGCCGGTGCCATGCCGTGCCATGCCGGTGCCATGCCGTGCCATGCCGGTGCCATGCCGTGCCATGCCGGTGCCATGCCGTGCCATGCCGGTGCCATGCCGTGCCATGCCGGTGCCATGCCGGTGCCATGCCGTGCCATGCCGGTGCCATGCCGTGCCATGCCGTGCCATGCCGGTGCCATGCCGTGCCATGCCGTGCCATGCCGGTGCCATGCCGTGCCATGCCGGTGCCATGCCGTGCCATGCCGTGCCATGCCGTGCCATGCGGTGCCATGCCATTCGATGCCATTCCATGCCATTCCATGTCATTCCATGTCATTCCATGCCATTCCATGCCATTCCATGCCATTCCATGCCATTCCATGCCATTCCGTGCCATTCCATGCCATTCCGTGCCATTCCATGCCATTCCGTGCCATTCCATGCCATTCCATGCCATTCCATGCCATTCCATGCCATTCCATGCCATTCCATGCCATTCCATGCCATTCCATGCCATTCCATGCCATTCCATGCCATTCCATGCCATTCCATGCCATTCCATGCCATTCCATGCCGTGCCATGCCATTCCATGCCGTGCCATGCCGGTGCCATGCCGTGCCACGCCGGTGCCATGCCGTGCCATGCGGTGCCATGCCGTTCCATGCCATTCCATGCCATTCCATGCCATTCCATGCCATTCCATGCCATTCCATGCCATTCCATGCCAGTCCATGCCAGTCCATGCCAGTCCATGCCACTCCATGCCATTCCATGCCACTCAATGCGGTGCCATGCCGTGCCATGCCGGTGCCATGCCGTGCCATGCCGGTGCCATGCCGTGCCATGCCGGTGCCATGCCGTGCCATGCCGGTGCCATGCCGTGCCATGCCGGTGCCATGCCGTGCCATGCCGGTGCCATGCCGTGCCATGCCGGTGCCATGCCGGTGCCATGCCGTGCCATGCCGGTGCCATGCCGTGCCATGCCGTGCCATGCCGGTGCCATGCCGTGCCATGCCGGTGCCATGCCGTGCCATGCCGTGCCATGCCGGTGCCATGCCGTGCCATGCCGTGCCATGCCGGTGCCATGCCGTGCCATGCCGGTGCCATGCCGTGCCATGCCGGTGCCATGCCGTGCCATGCCGTCCCATGCCGGTGCCATGCCGTGCCATGCCGGTGCCATGCCGTGCCATGCCGGTGCCATGCCGTGCCATGCCGGTGCCATGCCGTGCCATGCCGGTGCCATGCCGTGCCATGCCGGTGCCATGCCGGTGCCATGCCGTGCCATGCCGGTGCCATGCCGTGCCATGCCGTGCCATGCCGTGCCATGCCGGTGCCATGCCGGTGCCATGCCGTGCCATGCCGTGCCATGCCGGTGCCATGCCGTGCCATGCCGGTGCCATGCCGTGCCATGCCGGTGCCATGCCGTGCCATGCCGTGCCATGCCGGTGTCATGCCGTGCCATGCCGGTGCCATGCCGTGCCATGCCGTGCCATGCCGTGCCATGCCGGTGCCATGCCGTGCCATGCCGGTGCCATGCCGTGCCATGCCGGTGCCATGCCGTGCCATGCCGGTGCCATGCCGTGCCATGCCGGTGCCATGCCGTGCCATGCCGGTGCCATGCCGTGCCATGCCGGTGCCATGCCGTGCCATGCCGGTGCCATGCCGTGCCATGCCGGTGCCATGCCGGTGCCATGCCGTGCCATGCCGGTGCCATGCCGTGCCATGCCGGTGCCATGCCGTGCCATGCCGTCCCATGCCGGTGCCATGCCGTGCCATGCCGGTGCCATGCCGTGCCATGCCGGTGCCATGCCGTGCCATGCCGGTGCCATGCCGTGCCATGCCGGTGCCATGCCGTGCCATGCCGGTGCCATGCCGGTGCCATGCCGTGCCATGCCGGTGCCATGCCGTGCCATGCCGTGCCATGCCGTGCCATGCCGGTGCCATGCCGGTGCCATGCCGTGCCATGCCGTGCCATGCCGGTGCCATGCCGTGCCATGCCGGTGCCATGCCGTGCCATGCCGGTGCCATGCCGTGCCATGCCGTGCCATGCCGGTGTCATGCCGGTGCCATGCCGTGCCATGCCGGTGCCATGCCGTGCCATGCCGGTGCCATGCCGTGCCATACCGGTGCCATGCCGTGCCATGCCGGTGCCATGCCGTGCCATGCCGGTGCCATGCCGTGCCATGCCGTGCCATGCCGGTGCCATGCCGTGCCATGCCGGTGCCATGCCGTGCCATGCCGGTGCCATGCCGTGCCATGCCGTGCCATGCCGTGCCATGCCGTGCCATGCCGGTGCCATGCCGTGCCATGCCGGTGCCATGCCGTGCCATGCCGGTGCCATGCCGTGCCATGCCGGTGCCATGCCGTGCCATGCCGGTGCCATGCCGGTGCCATGCCGTGCCATGCCGGTGCCATGCCGTGCCATGCCGGTGCCATGCCGTGCCATGCCGTGCCATGCCGGTGCCATGCCGTGCCATGCCGGTGCCATGCCGTGCCATGCCGGTGCATGCCGTGCCATGCCGGTGCATGCCGTGCCATGCCGTGCCATGCCGGTGCCATGCCGTGCCATGCCGTGCCATGCCGGTGCCATGCCGTGCCATGCCGGTGCCATGCCGTGCCATGCCGGTGCATGCCGTGCCATGCCGGTGCATGCCGTGCCATGCCGTGCCATGCCGTGCCATGCCGGTGCCATGCCGGTGCCATGCCGTGCCATGCCGTGCCATGCCGGTGCCATGCCGTGCCATGCCGGTGCCATGCCGTGCCATGCCGGTGCCATGCCGTGCCATGCCGGTGCCATGCCGTGCCATGCCGGTGCCATGCCGTGCCATGCCGTGCCATGCCGGTGCCATGCCGTGCCATGCCGGTGCCATGCCGAGCCATGCCGTGCCATGCCGGTGCCATGCCGTGCCATGCCGTGCCATGCCGGTGCCATGCCGTGCCATGCCGGTGCCATGCCGTGCCATGCCGTGCCATGCCGTGCCATGCGGTGCCATGCCATTCGATGCCATTCCATGCCATTCCATGTCATTCCATGTCATTCCATGTCATTCCATGCCATTCCATGCCATTCCATGCCATTCCATGCCATTCCATGTCATTACATGCCATTCCATGCCATTCCATGCCATTCCATGCCATTCCATGCCATTCCATGCCATTCCATGCCATTCCATGCCATTCCATGCCATTCCATGCCATTCCATGCCATTCCATGCCATTCCATGCCATTCCATGCCATTTCATGCCATTCCATGCCATTCCATGCCATTCCATGCCATTCCATGCCATTCCATGCCATTCCATGCCATTCCATGCCACTCCATGCCATTCCATGCCATTCCATGCCATTCCATGCCGGTGCCATGCCGTGCCATGCCGGTGCCATGCCGTGCCATGCCGGTGCCATGCCGTGCCATGCCGGTGCCATGGCGTGCCATGCCATTCCATGCCATTCCATGCCATTCCATGCCATTCCATGCCATTCCATGCCATTCCATGCCATTCCATGCCATTCCATGCCATTCCATGCCATTCCATGCCATTCCATGCCATTCCATGCCATTCCATGCCATTCCATGCCATTCCATGCCATTCCATGCCATTCCATGCCATTCCATGCCATTCCATGCCATTCCATGCCATTCCATGCCATTCCATGCCATTCCATGCCATTCCATGCCATTCCATGCCATTCCATGCCATTCCATGCCATTCCATGCCATTCCATGCCATTCCATGCCATTCCATGCCACTCAATGCGGTGCCATGCCGGTGCCATGCCGTGCCATGCCGGTGCCATGCCGTGCCATGCCGTGCCATGCCGGTGCCATGCCGTGCCATGCCGGTGCCATGCCGTGCCATGCCGGTGCCATGCCGTGCCATGCCGTGCCATGCCGGTGCCATGCCGTGCCATGCCGTGCCATGCCGGTGCCATGCCGTGCCATGCCGGTGCCATGCCGTGCCATGCCGTGCCATGCCGTGCCATGCGGTGCCATGCCATTCCATGCCATTCCATGCCAGTCCATGCCATTCCATGCCATTCCATGCCATTCCATGCCATTCCATGCCATTCCATGCCATTCCATGCCATTCCATGCCATTCCATGCCGTGCCATGCCATTCCATGCCGTGCCATGCCGGTGCCATGCCGTGCCATGCCGGTGCCATGCCGTGCCATGCCGGTGCCATGCCGTGTCATGCCGGTGCCATGCCGTGCCATGCCGGTGCCATGCCGTGCCATGCCGGTGCCATGCCGGTGCCATGCCGTGCCATGCCGTGCCATGCCGTGCCATGCCGGTGCCATGCCGTGCCATGCCGGTGCCATGCCGTGCCATGCCGTGCCATGCCGGTGCCATGCCGTGCCATGCCGGTGCCATGCCGTGCCATGCCGGTGCCATGCCGTGCCATGCCGTGCCATGCCGGTGCCATGCCGTGCCATGCCGGTGCCATGCCGTGCCATGCCGGTGCCATGCCGTGCCATGCCGGTGCCATGCCGTGCCATGCCGGTGCCATGCCGTGCCATGCCGGTGCCATGCCGTCCCATGCCGGTGCCATGCCGTGCCATGCCGTGCCATGCCGGTGCCATGCCGTGCCATGCCGGTGCCATGCCGTGCCACGCCGGTGCCATGCCGTGCCATGCCGGTGCCATGCCGTGCCATGCCGGTGCCATGCCGTGCCATGCCGGTGCCATGCCGTGCCATGCCGGTGCCATGCCGTGCCATGCCGGTGCCATGCCGTGCCATGTCGGTGCCATGCCGTGCCATGCCGTGCCATGCCGTGCCATGCCGTGCCATGCCGTGCCATGCCGTGCCATGCCGGTGCCATGCCGTGCCATGCCGGTGCCATGCCGTGCCATGCGGTGCCATGCCGTTCCATGCCATTCCATGCCATTCCATGCCATTCCATGCCATTCCATGCCATTCCATGCCATTCCATGCCAGTCCATGCCAGTCCATGCCAGTCCATGCCACTCCATGCCACTCAATGCGGTGCCATGCCGTGCCATGCCGGTGCCATGCCGTGCCATGCCGGTGCCATGCCGTGCCATGCCGGTGCCATGCCGTGCCATGCCGGTGCCATGCCGTGCCATGCCGGTGCCATGCCGTGCCACGCCGGTGCCATGCCGTGCCATGCCGGTGCCATGCCGTGCCATGCCGGTGCCATGCCGTGCCATGCCGGTGCCATGCCGGTGCCATGCCGTGCCATGCCGGTGCCATGCCGTGCCATGCCGGTGCCATGCCGTGCCATGCCGTGCCATGCCGGTGCCATGCCGTGCCATGCCGTGCCATGCCGGTGCCATGCCGTGCCATGCCGGTGCCATGCCGTGCCATGCCGTGCCATGCCGTGCCATGCCGTGCCATGCGGTGCCATGCCATTCGATGCCATTCCATGCCATTCCATGTCATTCCATGTCATTCCATGCCATTCCATGCCATTCCATGCCATTCCATGCCATTCCATGCCATTCCGTGCCATTCCATGCCATTCCGTGCCATTCCATGCCATTCCGTGCCATTCCATGCCATTCCATGCCATTCCATGCCATTCCATGCCATTCCATGCCATTCCATGCCATTCCATGCCATTCCATGCCATTCCATGCCATTCCATGCCATTCCATGCCATTCCATGCCATTCCATGCCATTCCATGCCATTCCATGCCATTCCATGCCATTCCATGCCATTCCATGCCATTCCATGCCATTCCATGCCATTCCATGCCATTCCATGCCATTCCATGCCATTCCATGCCATTCCATGCCATTCCATGCCATTCCATGCCATTCCATGCCATTCCATGCCATTCCATGCCATTCCATGCCATTCCATGCCATTCCATGCCATTCCATGCCATTCCATGCCATTCCATGCCATTCCATGCCGTGCCATGCCATTCCATGCCGTGCCATGCCATTCCATGCCGTGCCATGCCGGTGCCATGCCGTGCCATGCCGGTGCCATGCCGTGCCATGCCGGTGCCATGCCGTGCCATGCCGCTGCCATGCCGTGCCATGCCGGTGCCATGCCGTGCCATGCCGGTGCCATGCCGTGCCATGCCGGTGCCATGCCGTGCCATGCCGGTGCCATGCCGTGCCATGCCGGTGCCATGCCGTGCCATGCCGGTGCCATGCCGTGCCATGCCGGTGCCATGCCGTGCCATGCCGGTGCCATGCCGTGCCATGCCGGTGCATGCCGTGCCATGCCGTGCCATGCCGTGCCATGCCGGTGCCATGCCGGTGCCATGCCGTGCCATGCCGTGCCATGCCGGTGCCATGCCGTGCCATGCCGGTGCCATGCCGTGCCATGCCGGTGCATGCCGTGCCATGCCGTGCCATGCCGTGCCATGCCGTGCCATGCGGTGCCATGCCATTCGATGCCATTCCATGCCATTCCATGTCATTCCATGTCATTCCATGTCATTCCATGTCATTCCATGCCATTCCATGCCATTCCATGCCATTCCATGCCATTCCATGTCATTACATGCCATTCCATGCCATTCCATGCCATTCCATGCCATTCCATGCCATTCCATGCCATTCCATGCCATTCCATGCCATTCCATGCCATTCCATGCCATTCCATGCCATTCCATGCCATTCCATGCCATTCCATGCCATTCCATGCCATTCCATGCCATTCCATGCCATTCCATGCCATTCCATGCCATTCCATGCCATTCCATGCCATTCCATGCCATTCCATGCCATTCCATGCCATTCCATGCCATTCCATGCCATTCCATGCCATTCCATGCCATTCCATGCCATTCCATGCCATTCCATGCCAGTCCATGCCAGTCCATGCCAGTCCATGCCATTCCATGCCATTCCATGCCACTCAATGCGGTGCCATGCCAGTCCATGCCATTCCATGCCATTCCATGCCACTCAATGCGGTGCCATGCCGTGCCATGCCGGTGCCATGCCGTGCCATGCCGGTGCCATGCCGTGCCATGCCGGTGCCATGCCGTGCCATGCCGGTGCCATGCCGTGCCATGCCGGTGCCATGCCGTGCCATGCCGGTGCCATGCCGTGCCATGCCGGTGCCATGCCGTGCCATGCCGGTGCCATGCCGTGCCATGCCGGTGCCATGCCGTGCCATGCCGGTGCCATGCCGTGCCATGCCGGTGCCATGCCGTGCCATGCCGGTGCCATGCCGTGCCATGCCGGTGCCATGCCGTGCCATGCCGGTGCCATGCCGTGCCATGCCGGTGCCATGCCGTGCCATGCCGGTGCCATGCCGTGCCATGCCGTGCCATGCCGGTGCCATGCCGTGCCATGCCGGTGCCATGCCGTGCCATGCCGGTGCCATGCCGTGCCATGCCGGTGCCATGCCGTGCCATGCCGGTGCCATGCCGTGCCATGCCGGTGCCATGCCGTGCCATGCCGGTGCCATGCCGTGCCATGCCGTGCCATGCCGTGCCATGCCGGTGCCATGCCGTGCCATGCCGTGCCATGCCGTGCCATGCCGGTGCCATGCCGTGCCATGCCGGTGCCATGCCATTCCATGCCATTCCATGCCATTCCATGCCATTCCATGCCATTCCATGCCATTCCATGCCATTCCATGCCATTCCATGCCATTCCATGCCATTCCATGCCATTCCATGCCATTCCATGCCATTCCATGCCATTCCATGCCATTCCATGCCATTCCATGCCATTCCATGCCATTCCATGCCATTCCATGCCATTCCATGCCATTCCATGCCATTCCATGCCATTCCATGCCATTCCATGCCATTCCATGCCATTCCATGCCATTCCATGCCATTCCATGCCATTCCATGCCATTCCATGCCATTCCATGCCATTCCATGCCGGTGCCATGCCGTGCCATGCCGGTGCCATGCCGTGCCATGCCGGTGCCATGCCGTGCCATGCCGGTGCCATGCCGTGCCATGCCGGTGCCATGCCGTGCCATGCCGGTGCCATGCCGTGCCATGCCGGTGCCATGCCGTGCCATGCCGGTGCCATGCCGTGCCATGCCGGTGCCATGCCGTGCCATGCCGGTGCCATGCCGTGCCATGCCGGTGCCATGCCGTGCCATGCCGGTGCCATGCCGTGCCATGCCGGTGCCATGCCGTGCCATGCCGGTGCCATGCCGTGCCATGCCGGTGCCATGCCGTGCCATGCCGGTGCCATGCCGTGCCATGCCGGTGCCATGCCGTGCCATGCCGGTGCCATGCCGTGCCATGCCATTCCATGCCATTCCATGCCATTCCATGCCATTCCATGCCATTCCATGCCGGTGCCATGCCGGTGCCATGCCGTGCCATGCCGGTGCCATGCCGTGCCATGCCGGTGCCATGCCGTGCCATGCCGGTGCCATGCCGTGCCATGCCGGTGCCATGCCGTGCCATGCCGGTGCCATGCCATTCCATGCCATTCCATGCCATTCCATGCCGGTGCCATGCCGTGCCATGCCGGTGCCATGCCGGTGCCATGCCGTGCCATGCCGGTGCCATGCCGTGCCATGCCGGTGCCATGCCGTGCCATGCCGGTGCCATGCCGTGCCATGCCGGTGCCATGCCGTGCCATGCCGGTGCCATGCCGTGCCATGCCGGTGCCATGCCGGTGCCATGCCGGTGCCATGCCGTGCCATGCCGTGCCATGCCGGTGCCATGCCGTGCCATGCCGTGCCATGCCGGTGCCATGCCGTGCCATGCCGGTGCCATGCCGTGCCATGCCGTGCCATGCCGTGCCATGCCGTGCCATGCCGTGCCATGCCGGTGCCATGCCGTGCCATGCCGGTGCCATGCCGTGCCATGCCGGTGCCATGCCGTGCCATGCCGGTGCCATGCCGTGCCATGCCGGTGCCATGCCGTGCCATGCCGGTGCCATGCCGTGCCATGCCGGTGCCATGCCGGTGCCATGCCGTGCCATGCCGGTGCCATGCCGTGCCATGCCGTGCCATGCCGGTGCCATGCCGTGCCATGCCGTGCCATGCCGGTGCCATGCCGTGCCATGCCGTGCCATGCCGGTGCCATGCCGTGCCATGCCGGTGCCATGCCGTGCCATGCCGTGCCATGCCGTGCCATGCCGTGCCATGCCGTGCCATGCCGTGCCATGCCGTGCCATGCCGGTGCCATGCCGTGCCATGCCGGTGCCATGCCGTGCCATGCGGTGCCATGCCGTTCCATGCCATTCCATGCCATTCCATGCCATTCCATGCCATTCCATGCCATTCCATGCCAGTCCATGCCAGTCCATGCCAGTCCATGCCACTCCATGCCATTCCATGCCACTCAATGCGGTGCCATGCCGTGCCATGCCGGTGCCATGCCGTGCCATGCCGGTGCCATGCCGTGCCATGCCGGTGCCATGCCGTGCCATGCCGGTGCCATGCCGTGCCATGCCGGTGCCATGCCGTGCCATGCCGGTGCCATGCCGTGCCATGCCGGTGCCATGCCGTGCCATGCCGGTGCCATGCCGTGCCATGCCGGTGCCATGCCGTGCCATGCCGGTGCCATGCCGTGCCATGCCGGTGCCATGCCGTGCCATGCCGGTGCCATGCCGTGCCATGCCGGTGCCATGCCGTGCCATACCGGTGCCATGCCGTGCCATGCCGGTGCCATGCCGTGCCATGCCGGTGCCATGCCGTGCCATGCCGGTGCCATGCCGTGCCATGCCGGTGCCATGCCGTGCCATGCCGTGCCATGCCGGTGCCATGCCGTGCCATGCCGTGCCATGCCGGTGCCATGCCGTGCCATGCCGGTGCCATGCCGTGCCATGCCGTGCCATGCCGTGCCATGCCGTGCCATGCCGTGCCATGCCGGTGCCATGCCGTGCCATGCCGGTGCCATGCCGTGCCATGCCGGTGCCATGCCGTGCCATGCCGGTGCCATGCCGTGCCATGCCGGTGCCATGCCGTGCCATGCCGGTGCCATGCCGTGCCATGCCGGTGCCATGCCGGTGCCATGCCGTGCCATGCCGGTGCCATGCCGTGCCATGCCGTGCCATGCCGGTGCCATGCCGTGCCATGCCGTGCCATGCCGGTGCCATGCCGTGCCATGCCGTGCCATGCCGGTGCCATGCCGTGCCATGCCGGTGCCATGCCGTGCCATGCCGTGCCATGCCGGTGCCATGCCGTGCCATGCCGGTGCCATGCCGGTGCCATGCCGGTGCCATGCCGGTGCCATGCCGTGCCATGCCGTGCCATGCCGTGCCATGCCGGTGCCATGCCGTGCCATGCCGTGCCATGCCGGTGTCATGCCGTGCCATGCCGGTGCCATGCCGTGCCATGCCGTGCCATGCCGGTGCCATGCCGTGCCATGCCGGTGCCATGCCGTGCCATGCCGGTGCCATGCCGTGCCATGCCGGTGCCATGCCGTGCCATGCCGGTGCCATGCCGTGCCATGCCGGTGCCATGCCGTGCCATGCCGGTGCCATGCCGTGCCATGCCGGTGCCATGCCGTGCCATGCCGGTGCCATGCCGTGGCATGCCGGTGCATGCCGTGCCATGCCGGTGCATGCCGTGCCATGCCGTGCCATGCCGTGCCATGCCGGTGCCATGCCGGTGCCATGCCGTGCCATGCCGTGCCATGCCGGTGCCATGCCGGTGCATGCCGTGCCATGCCGGTGCATGCCGTGCCATGCCGTGCCATGCCGTGCCATGCCGGTGCCATGCCGGTGCCATGCCGTGCCATGCCGTGCCATGCCGGTGCCATGCCGTGCCATGCCGGTGCCATGCCGTGCCATGCCGGTGCCATGCCGTGCCATGCCGGTGCCATGCCGTGCCATGCCGGTGCCATGCCGTGCCATGCCGTGCCATGCCGGTGCCATGCCGTGCCATGCCGGTGCCATGCCGTGCCATGCCGTGCCATGCCGGTGACATGCCGTGCCATGCCGGTGCCATGCGGTGCCATGCCGGTGCCATGCCGTGCCATGCCGGTGCCATGCCGTGCCATGCCGGTGCCATGCCGTGCCATGCCGTGCCATGCCGGTGCCATGCCGGTGCCATGCCGTGCCATGCCGGTGCCATACCGTGCCATGCCGTGCCATGCCGTGCCATGCGGTGCCATGCCATTCGATGCCATTCCATGCCATTCCATGTCATTCCATGTCATTCCATGTCATTCCATGCCATTCCATGCCATTCCATGCCATTCCATGTCATTACATGCCATTCCATGCCATTCCATGCCATTCCATGCCATTCCATGCCATTCCATGCCATTCCATGCCATTCCATGCCATTCCATGCCATTCCATGCCATTCCATGCCATTCCATGCCATTCCATGCCATTCCATGCCATTCCATGCCATTCCATGCCATTCCATGCCATTCCATGCCATTCCATGCCATTCCATGCCATTCCATGCCAGTCCATGCCAGTCCATGCCAGTCCATGCCATTCCATGCCATTCCATGCCACTCAATGCGGTGCCATGCCAGTCCATGCCATTCCATGCCATTCCATGCCACTCAATGCGGTGCCATGCCGTGCCATGCCGGTGCCATGCCGTGCCATGCCGGTGCCATGCCGTGCCATGCCGGTGCCATGCCGTGCCATGCCGGTGCCATGCCGTGCCATGCCGGTGCCATGCCGTGCCATGCCGGTGCCATGCCGTGCCATGCCGGTGCCATGCCGTGCCATGCCGGTGCCATGCCGTGCCATGCCGGTGCCATGCCGTGCCATGCCGGTGCCATGCCGTGCCATGCCGTGCCATGCCGTGCCATGCCGTGCCATGCCATTCCATGCCATTCCATGCCATTCCATGCCATTCCATGCCATTCCATGCCATTCCATGCCATTCCATGCCATTCCATGCCATTCCATGCCATTCCATGCCATTCCGTGCCATTCCGTGCCATTCCATGCCATTCCGTGCCATTCCATGCCATTCCGTGCCATTCCCTGCCATTCCGTGCCATTCCATGCCATTCCATGCCATTCCATGCCATTCCATGCCATTCCATGCCATTCCATGCCATTCCATGCCATTCCATGCCATTCCATGCCATTCCATGCCATTCCATGCCATTCCATGCCATTCCATGCCATTCCATGCCATTCCATGCCATTCCATGCCATTCCATGCCATTCCATGCCATTCCATGCCATTCCATGCCATTCCATGCCATTCCATGCCATTCCATGCCATTCCATGCCATTCCATGCCATTCCATGCCATTCCATGCCATTCCATGCCATTCCATGCCATTCCATGCCATTCCATGCCATTCCATGCCATTCCATGCCATTCCATGCCATTCCATGCCATTCCATGCCATTCCATGCCATTCCATGCCATTCCATGCCATTCCATGCCATTCCATGCCATTCCATGCCATTCCATGCCATTCCATGCCATTCCATGCCGTGCCATGCCGGTGCCATGCCGTGCCATGCCGGTGCCATGCCGTGCCATGCCGGTGCCATGCCGTGCCATGCCGTGCCATGCCGGTGCCATGCCGTGCCATGCCGGTGCCATGCCGTGCCATGCCGGTGCCATGCCGTGCCATGCCGGTGCCATGCCGTGCCATGCCGGTGCCATGCCATTCCATGCCATTCCATGCCATTCCATGCCATTCCATGCCATTCCATGCCATTCCATGCCATTCCATGCCATTCCATGCCATTCCATGCCATTCCATGCCATTCCATGCCATTCCATGCCATTCCATGCCATTCCATGCCATTCCATGCCATTCCATGCCATTCCATGCCATTCCATACCATTCCATGCCATTCCATGCCATTCCATGCCATTCCATGCCATTCCATGCCATTCCATGCCATTCCATGCCATTCCATGCCATTCCATGCCATTCCATGCCATTCCATGCCATTCCATGCCATTCCATGCCATTCCATGCCATTCCATGCCATTCCATGCCATTCCATGCCGGTGCCATGCCGTGCCATGCCGGTGCCATGCCGGTGCCATGCCGTGCCATGCCGTGCCATGCCGGTGCCATGCCATTCCATGCCGTTCCATGCCATTCCATGCCATTCCATGCCATTCCATGCCATTCCATGCCATTCCATGCCATTCCATGCCATTCCATGCCATTCCATGCCATTCCATGCCATTCCATGCCATTCCATGCCATTCCATGCCATTCCATGCCATTCCATGCCATTCCATGCCATTCCATGCCATTCCATGCCATTCCATGCCATTCCATGCCATTCCATGCCATTCCATGCCATTCCATGCCATTCCATGCCATTCCATGCCATTCCATGCCATTCCATGCCATTCCATGCCATTCCATGCCATTCCATGCCATTCCATGCCATTCCATGCCATTCCATGCCATTCCATGCCATTCCATGCCATTCCATGCCATTCCATGCCATTCCATGCCATTCCATGCCATTCCATGCCATTCCATGCCATTCCATGCCATTCCATGCCATTCCATGCCATTCCATGCCATTCCATGCCATTCCATGCCATTCCATGCCATTCCATGCCATTCCATGCCATTCCATGCCGTGCCATGCCGGTGCCATGCCGTGCCATGCCGGTGCCATGCCGTGCCATGCCGGTGCCATGCCGTGCCATGCCATTCCATGCCGTTCCATGCCATTCCATGCCATTCCATGCCATTCCATGCCATTCCATGCCATTCCATGCCATTCCATGCCATTCCATGCCATTCCATGCCATTCCATGCCATTCCATGCCATTCCATGCCATTCCATGCCATTCCATGCCATTCCATGCCATTCCATGCCATTCCATGCCATTCCATGCCATTCCATGCCATTCCATGCCATTCCATGCCATTCCATGCCATTCCATGCCATTCCATGCCATTCCATGCCATTCCATGCCATTCCATGCCATTCCATGCCATTCCATGCCATTCCATGCCATTCCATGCCACTCAATGCGGTGCCATGCCGGTGCCATGCCGTGCCATGCCGGTGCCATGCCGTGCCATGCCGTGCCATGCCGGTGCCATGCCGTGCCATGCCGGTGCCATGCCGTGCCATGCCGGTGCCATGCCGTGCCATGCCGTGCCATGCCGGTGCCATGCCGTGCCATTCCGGTGCCATGCCGTGCCATGCCGTGCCATGCCGTGCCATGCGGTGCCATGCCATTCCATGCCATTCCATGCCAGTCCATGCCATTCCATGTCATTCCATGCCATTCCATGCCATTCCATGCCATTCCATGCCATTCCATGCCATTCCATGCCATTCCATGCCATTCCATGCCATTCCATGCCATTCCATGCCATTCCATGCCATTCCATGCCATTCCATGCCATTCCATGCCATTCCATGCCATTCCATGCCATTCCATGCCATTCCATGCCATTCCATGCCATTCCATGCCAGTCCATGCCAGTCCATGCCATTCCATGCCGTGCCATGCCGGTGCCATGCCGTGCCATGCCGTGCCATGCCGGTGCCATGCCGTGCCATGCCGGTGCCATGCCGTGCCATGCCGGTGCCATGCCGGTGCCATGCCGTGCCATGCCGTGCCATGCCGTGCCATGCCGTGCCATGCCGTGCCATGCCGGTGCCATGCCGTGCCATGCCGTGCCATGCCGGTGTCATGCCGTGCCATGCCGGTGCCATGCCGTGCCATGCCGTGCCATGCCGGTGCCATGCCGTGCCATGCCGGTGCCATGCCGTGCCATGCCGGTGCCATGCCGTGCCATGCCGGTGCCATGCCGTGCCATGCCGGTGCCATGCCGTGCCATGCCGGTGCCATGCCGTGCCATGCCGGTGCCATGCCGTGCCATGCCGGTGCCATGCCGTGCCATGCCGGTGCCATGCCGTGGCATGCCGGTGCATGCCGTGCCATGCCGGTGCATGCCGTGCCATGCCGTGCCATGCCGTGCCATGCCGGTGCCATGCCGGTGCCATGCCGTGCCATGCCGTGCCATGCCGGTGCCATGCCGGTGCATGCCGTGCCATGCCGGTGCATGCCGTGCCATGCCGTGCCATGCCGTGCCATGCCGGTGCCATGCCGGTGCCATGCCGTGCCATGCCGTGCCATGCCGGTGCCATGCCGTGCCATGCCGGTGCCATGCCGTGCCATGCCGGTGCCATGCCGTGCCATGCCGGTGCCATGCCGTGCCATGCCGTGCCATGCCGGTGCCATGCCGTGCCATGCCGGTGCCATGCCGTGCCATGCCGTGCCATGCCGGTGACATGCCGTGCCATGCCGGTGCCATGCGGTGCCATGCCGGTGCCATGCCGTGCCATGCCGGTGCCATGCCGTGCCATGCCGGTGCCATGCCGTGCCATGCCGTGCCATGCCGGTGCCATGCCGGTGCCATGCCGTGCCATGCCGGTGCCATACCGTGCCATGCCGTGCCATGCCGTGCCATGCGGTGCCATGCCATTCGATGCCATTCCATGCCATTCCATGTCATTCCATGTCATTCCATGTCATTCCATGCCATTCCATGCCATTCCATGCCATTCCATGTCATTACATGCCATTCCATGCCATTCCATGCCATTCCATGCCATTCCATGCCATTCCATGCCATTCCATGCCATTCCATGCCATTCCATGCCATTCCATGCCATTCCATGCCATTCCATGCCATTCCATGCCATTCCATGCCATTCCATGCCATTCCATGCCATTCCATGCCATTCCATGCCATTCCATGCCATTCCATGCCATTCCATGCCAGTCCATGCCAGTCCATGCCAGTCCATGCCATTCCATGCCATTCCATGCCACTCAATGCGGTGCCATGCCAGTCCATGCCATTCCATGCCATTCCATGCCACTCAATGCGGTGCCATGCCGTGCCATGCCGGTGCCATGCCGTGCCATGCCGGTGCCATGCCGTGCCATGCCGGTGCCATGCCGTGCCATGCCGGTGCCATGCCGTGCCATGCCGGTGCCATGCCGTGCCATGCCGGTGCCATGCCGTGCCATGCCGGTGCCATGCCGTGCCATGCCGGTGCCATGCCGTGCCATGCCGGTGCCATGCCGTGCCATGCCGGTGCCATGCCGTGCCATGCCGTGCCATGCCGTGCCATGCCGTGCCATGCCATTCCATGCCATTCCATGCCATTCCATGCCATTCCATGCCATTCCATGCCATTCCATGCCATTCCATGCCATTCCATGCCATTCCATGCCATTCCATGCCATTCCGTGCCATTCCGTGCCATTCCATGCCATTCCGTGCCATTCCATGCCATTCCGTGCCATTCCCTGCCATTCCGTGCCATTCCATGCCATTCCATGCCATTCCATGCCATTCCATGCCATTCCATGCCATTCCATGCCATTCCATGCCATTCCATGCCATTCCATGCCATTCCATGCCATTCCATGCCATTCCATGCCATTCCATGCCATTCCATGCCATTCCATGCCATTCCATGCCATTCCATGCCATTCCATGCCATTCCATGCCATTCCATGCCATTCCATGCCATTCCATGCCATTCCATGCCATTCCATGCCATTCCATGCCATTCCATGCCATTCCATGCCATTCCATGCCATTCCATGCCATTCCATGCCATTCCATGCCATTCCATGCCATTCCATGCCATTCCATGCCATTCCATGCCATTCCATGCCATTCCATGCCATTCCATGCCATTCCATGCCATTCCATGCCATTCCATGCCATTCCATGCCATTCCATGCCATTCCATGCCATTCCATGCCATTCCATGCCATTCCATGCCATTCCATGCCATTCCATGCCATTCCATGCCGTGCCATGCCGGTGCCATGCCGTGCCATGCCGGTGCCATGCCGTGCCATGCCGGTGCCATGCCGTGCCATGCCGTGCCATGCCGGTGCCATGCCGTGCCATGCCGGTGCCATGCCGTGCCATGCCGGTGCCATGCCGTGCCATGCCGGTGCCATGCCGTGCCATGCCGGTGCCATGCCATTCCATGCCATTCCATGCCATTCCATGCCATTCCATGCCATTCCATGCCATTCCATGCCATTCCATGCCATTCCATGCCATTCCATGCCATTCCATGCCATTCCATGCCATTCCATGCCATTCCATGCCATTCCATGCCATTCCATGCCATTCCATGCCATTCCATGCCATTCCATGCCATTCCATACCATTCCATGCCATTCCATGCCATTCCATGCCATTCCATGCCATTCCATGCCATTCCATGCCATTCCATGCCATTCCATGCCATTCCATGCCATTCCATGCCATTCCATGCCATTCCATGCCATTCCATGCCATTCCATGCCATTCCATGCCATTCCATGCCATTCCATGCCATTCCATGCCGGTGCCATGCCGTGCCATGCCGGTGCCATGCCGGTGCCATGCCGTGCCATGCCGTGCCATGCCGGTGCCATGCCATTCCATGCCGTTCCATGCCATTCCATGCCATTCCATGCCATTCCATGCCATTCCATGCCATTCCATGCCATTCCATGCCATTCCATGCCATTCCATGCCATTCCATGCCATTCCATGCCATTCCATGCCATTCCATGCCATTCCATGCCATTCCATGCCATTCCATGCCATTCCATGCCATTCCATGCCATTCCATGCCATTCCATGCCATTCCATGCCATTCCATGCCATTCCATGCCATTCCATGCCATTCCATGCCATTCCATGCCATTCCATGCCATTCCATGCCATTCCATGCCATTCCATGCCATTCCATGCCATTCCATGCCATTCCATGCCATTCCATGCCATTCCATGCCATTCCATGCCATTCCATGCCATTCCATGCCATTCCATGCCATTCCATGCCATTCCATGCCATTCCATGCCATTCCATGCCATTCCATGCCATTCCATGCCATTCCATGCCATTCCATGCCATTCCATGCCATTCCATGCCATTCCATGCCGTGCCATGCCGGTGCCATGCCGTGCCATGCCGGTGCCATGCCGTGCCATGCCGGTGCCATGCCGTGCCATGCCATTCCATGCCGTTCCATGCCATTCCATGCCATTCCATGCCATTCCATGCCATTCCATGCCATTCCATGCCATTCCATGCCATTCCATGCCATTCCATGCCATTCCATGCCATTCCATGCCATTCCATGCCATTCCATGCCATTCCATGCCATTCCATGCCATTCCATGCCATTCCATGCCATTCCATGCCATTCCATGCCATTCCATGCCATTCCATGCCATTCCATGCCATTCCATGCCATTCCATGCCATTCCATGCCATTCCATGCCATTCCATGCCATTCCATGCCATTCCATGCCACTCAATGCGGTGCCATGCCGGTGCCATGCCGTGCCATGCCGGTGCCATGCCGTGCCATGCCGTGCCATGCCGGTGCCATGCCGTGCCATGCCGGTGCCATGCCGTGCCATGCCGGTGCCATGCCGTGCCATGCCGTGCCATGCCGGTGCCATGCCGTGCCATTCCGGTGCCATGCCGTGCCATGCCGTGCCATGCCGTGCCATGCGGTGCCATGCCATTCCATGCCATTCCATGCCAGTCCATGCCATTCCATGTCATTCCATGCCATTCCATGCCATTCCATGCCATTCCATGCCATTCCATGCCATTCCATGCCATTCCATGCCATTCCATGCCATTCCATGCCATTCCATGCCATTCCATGCCATTCCATGCCATTCCATGCCATTCCATGCCATTCCATGCCATTCCATGCCATTCCATGCCATTCCATGCCATTCCATGCCATTCCATGCCATTCCATGCCAGTCCATGCCAGTCCATGCCATTCCATGCCGTGCCATGCCGGTGCCATGCCGTGCCATGCCGGTGCCATGCCGTGCCATGCCGGTGCCATGCCGTGCCATGCCGGTGCCATGCCGTGCCATGCCGGTGCCATGCCGTGCCATGCCGGTGCCATGCCGTGCCATGCCGGTGCCATGCCGTGCCATGCCGGTGCCATGCCGTGCCATGCCGGTGCCATGCCGTGCCATGCCGGTGCCATGCCGTGCCATGCCGGTGCCATGCCGTGCCATGCCGGTGCCATGCCGTGCCATGCCGTGCCATGCCGGTGCCATGCCGTGCCATGCCGGTGCCATGCCGTGCCATGCCGGTGCCATGCCGTGCCATGCCGGTGCCATGCCGTGCCATGCCGGTGCCATGCCGTGCCATGCCGGTGCCATGCCGTGCCATGCCGGTGCCATGCCGTGCCATGCCGGTGCCATGCCGTGCCATGCCGGTGCCATGCCGTGCCATGCCGGTGCCATGCCGTGCCATGCCGGTGCCATGCCGTGCCATGCCGGTGCCATGCCGTGCCATGCCGGTGCCATGCCGTGCCATGCCGGTGCCATGCCGTGCCATGCCGGTGCCATGCCGTGCCATGCCGGTGCCATGCCGTGCCATGCCGGTGCCATGCCGTGCCATGCCGGTGCCATGCCGTGCCATGCCGGTGCCATGCCGTGCCATGCCGGTGCCATGCCGTGCCATGCCGGTGCCATGCCGTGCCATGCCGGTGCCATGCCGTGCCATGCCGTGCCATGCCGGTGCCATGCCGTGCCATGCCGGTGCCATGCCGTGCCATGCCGGTGCCATGCCGTGCCATGCCGGTGCCATGCCGTGCCATGCCGGTGCCATGCCGTGCCATGCCGGTGCCATGCCGTGCCATGCCGGTGCCATGCCGTGCCATGCCGGTGCCATGCCGTGCCATGCCGGTGCCATGCCGTGCCATGCCGGTGCCATGCCGTGCCATGCCGGTGCCATGCCGTGCCATGCCGGTGCCATGCCGTGCCATGCCGGTGCCATGCCGTGCCATGCCGGTGCCATGCCGTGCCATGCCGGTGCCATGCCGTGCCATGCCGGTGCCATGCCGTGCCATGCCGGTGCCATGCCGTGCCATGCCGTGCCATGCCGGTGCCATGCCGTGCCATGCCGGTGCCATGCCGTGCCATGCCGTGCCATGCCGGTGACATGCCGTGCCATGCCGGTGCCATGCGGTGCCATGCCGGTGCCATGCCGTGCCATGCCGGTGCCATGCCGTGCCATGCCGGTGCCATGCCGTGCCATGCCGGTGCCATGCCGTGCCATGCCGGTGCCATGCCGTGCCATGCCGTGCCATGCCGTGCCATGCCGGTGCCATGCCGTGCCATGCCGGTGCCATGCCGAGCCATGCCGTGCCATGCCGGTGCCATGCCGTGCCATGCCGTGCCATGCCGTGCCATGCCGGTGCCATGCCGTGCCATGCCGGTGCCATGCCGTGCCATGCCATGCGGTGCCATGCCATTCGATGCCATTCCATGCCATTCCATGTCATTCCATGTCATTCCATGTCATTCCATGCCATTCCATGCCATTCCATGCCATTCCATGTCATTACATGCCATTCCATGCCATTCCATGCCATTCCATGCCATTCCATGCCATTCCATGCCATTCCATGCCATTCCATGCCATTCCATGCCATTCCATGCCATTCCATGCCATTCCATGCCATTCCATGCCATTCCATGCCATTCCATGCCATTCCATGCCATTCCATGCCATTCCATGCCATTCCATGCCATTCCATGCCATTCCATGCCATTCCATGCCATTCCATGCCATTCCATGCCATTCCATGCCATTCCATGCCATTCCATGCCATTCCATGCCAGTCCATGCCAGTCCATGCCAGTCCATGCCATTCCATGCCATTCCATGCCACTCAATGCGGTGCCATGCCAGTCCATGCCATTCCATGCCATTCCATGCCACTCAATGCGGTGCCATGCCGTGCCATGCCGGTGCCATGCCGTGCCATGCCGTGCCATGCCATTCCATGCCATTCCATGCCATTCCATGCCATTCCATGCCATTCCATGCCATTCCATGCCATTCCATGCCATTCCATGCCATTCCATGCCATTCCATGCCATTCCATGCCATTCCATGCCATTCCGTGCCATTCCATGCCATTCCGTGCCATTCCATGCCATTCCGTGCCATTCCATGCCATTCCGTGCCATTCCCTGCCATTCCATGCCATTCCATGCCATTCCATGCCATTCCATGCCATTCCATGCCATTCCATGCCATTCCATGCCATTCCATGCCATTCCATGCCATTCCATGCCATTCCATGCCATTCCATGCCATTCCATGCCATTCCATGCCATTCCATGCCATTCCATGCCATTCCATGCCATTCCATGCCATTCCATGCCATTCCATGCCATTCCATGCCATTCCATGCCATTCCATGCCATTCCATGCCATTCCATGCCATTCCATGCCATTCCATGCCATTCCATGCCATTCCATGCCATTCCATGCCGTGCCATGCCGGTGCCATGCCGTGCCATGCCGGTGCCATGCCGTGCCATGCCGGTGCCATGCCGTGCCATGCCGGTGCCATGCCGTGCCATGCCGGTGCCATGCCGTGCCATGCCGGTGCCATGCCGTGCCATGCCGGTGCCATGCCGTGCCATGCCGGTGCCATGCCGTGCCATGCCGTGCCATGCCGGTGCCATGCCGTGCCATGCCGGTGCCATGCCGTGCCATGCCGGTGCCATGCCGTGCCATGCCGGTGCCATGCCGTGCCATGCCGGTGCCATGCCGTGCCATGCCGGTGCCATGCCATTCCATGCCAT
This sequence comes from Cryptus armator, assembly GCA_963971235.1. NCBI lineage: Eukaryota > Metazoa > Arthropoda > Insecta > Hymenoptera > Ichneumonidae > Cryptus > Cryptus armator. The sequence continues at coordinate 372,704 of CAXARG010000165.1, read as the reverse complement.
TCCATGCCATTCCATGCCATTCCATGCCATTCCATGCCATTCCATGCCATTCCATGCCATTCCATGCCATTCCATGCCATTCCATGCCATTCCATGCCATTCCATGCCATTCCATGCCATTCCATGCCATTCCATGCCATTCCATGCCATTCCATGCCATTCCATGCCATTCCATGCCATTCCATGCCATTCCATGCCATTCCATGCCATTCCATGCCATTCCATGCCATTCCATGCCATTCCATGCCATTCCATGCCATTCCATGCCATTCCATGCCATTCCATGCCATTCCATGCCATTCCATGCCACTCAATGCGGTGCCATGCCGGTGCCATGCCGTGCCATGCCGGTGCCATGCCGTGCCATGCCGGTGCCATGCCGTGCCATGCCGTGCCATGCCGGTGCCATGCCGTGCCATGCCGGTGCCATGCCGTGCCATGCCGTGCCATGCCGTGCCATGCGGTGCCATGCCATTCCATGCCATTCCATGCCAGTCCATGCCATTCCATGTCATTCCATGCCATTCCATGCCATTCCATGCCATTCCATGCCATTCCATGCCATTCCATGCCATTCCATGCCATTCCATGCCATTCCATGCCATTCCATGCCATTCCATGCCATTCCATGCCATTCCATGCCATTCCATGCCATTCCATGCCATTCCATGCCAGTCCATGCCAGTCCATGCCATTCCATGCCGTGCCATGCCGGTGCCATGCCGTGCCATGCCGGTGCCATGCCGTGCCATGCCGGTGCCATGCCGTGCCATGCCGGTGCCATGCCGTGCCATGCCGGTGCCATGCCGTGCCATGCCGGTGCCATGCCGTGCCATGCCGGTGCCATGCCGTGCCATGCCGGTGCCATGCCGTGCCATGCCGGTGCCATGCCGTGCCATGCCGGTGCCATGCCGTGCCATGCCGGTGCCATGCCGTGCCATGCCGGTGCCATGCCGTGCCATGCCGGTGCCATGCCGTGCCATGCCGGTGCCATGCCGTGCCATGCCGGTGCCATGCCGTGCCATGCCGGTGCCATGCCGTGCCATGCCGGTGCCATGCCGTGCCATGCCGGTGCCATGCCGTGCCATGCCGGTGCCATGCCGTGCCATGCCGGTGCCATGCCGTGCCATGCCGGTGCCATGCCGTGCCATGCCGGTGCCATGCCGTGCCATGCCGGTGCCATGCCGTGCCATGCCGGTGCCATGCCGTGCCATGCCGGTGCCATGCCGTGCCATGCCGGTGCCATGCCGTGCCATGCCGGTGCCATGCCGTGCCATGCCGGTGCCATGCCGTTCCATGCCGGTGCCATGCCGTGCCATGCCGGTGCCATGCCGTGCCATGCCGGTGCCATGCCGTGCCATGCCGGTGCCATGCCGTGCCATGCCGGTGCCATGCCGTGCCATGCCGGTGCCATGCCGTGCCATGCCGGTGCCATGCCGTGCCATGCCGGTGCCATGCCGTGCCATGCCGTGCCATGCCGGTGCCATGCCGTGCCATGCCGGTGCCATGCCGTGCCATGCCGGTGCCATGCCGTGCCATGCCGGTGCCATGCCGTGCCATGCCGGTGCCATGCCGTGCCATGCCGGTGCCATGCCGTGCCATGCCGGTGCCATGCCGTGCCATGCCGGTGCCATGCCGTGCCATGCCGTGCCATGCCGTGCCATGCCGGTGCCATGCCGTGCCATGCCGGTGCCATGCCATTCCATGCCATTCCATGCCATTCCATGCCATTCCATGCCATTCCATGCCATTCCATGCCATTCCATGCCATTCCATGCCATTCCATGCCATTCCATGCCATTCCATGCCATTCCATGCCATTCCATGCCATTCCATGCCATTCCATGCCATTCCATGCCATTCCATGCCATTCCATGCCATTCCATGCCATTCCATGCCATTCCATGCCATTCCATGCCATTCCATGCCATTCCATGCCATTCCATGCCATTCCATGCCATTCCATGCCATTCCATGCCATTCCATGCCATTCCATGCCATTCCATGCCAGTCCATGCCAGTCCATGCCATTCCATGCCATTCCATGCCACTCAATGCGGTGCCATGCCAGTCCATGCCATTCCATGCCATTCCATGCCACTCAATGCGGTGCCATGCCGTGCCATGCCGGTGCCATGCCGTGCCATGCCGGTGCCATGCCGTGCCATGCCGGTGCCATGCCGTGCCATGCCGGTGCCATGCCGTGCCATGCCGGTGCCATGCCGTGCCATGCCGGTGCCATGCCGTGCCATGCCGGTGCCATGCCGTGCCATGCCGGTGCCATGCCGTGCCATGCCATTCCATGCCATTCCATGCCATTCCATGCCATTCCATGCCATTCCATGCCATTCCATGCCATTCCATGCCATTCCATGCCATTCCATGCCATTCCATGCCATTCCATGCCATTCCATGCCATTCCATGCCATTCCATGCCATTCCATGCCATTCCATGCCATTCCATGCCATTCCATGCCATTCCATGCCATTCCATGCCATTCCATGCCATTCCATGCCATTCCATGCCATTCCATGCCATTCCATGCCATTCCGTGCCATTCCATGCCATTCCGTGCCATTCCATGCCATTCCATGCCATTCCATGCCATTCCATGCCATTCCATGCCATTCCATGCCATTCCATGCCATTCCATGCCATTCCATGCCATTCCATGCCATTCCATGCCATTCCATGCCATTCCATGCCATTCCATGCCATTCCATGCCATTCCATGCCATTCCATGCCATTCCATGCCATTCCATGCCATTCCATGCCATTCCATGCCATTCCGTGCCATTCCATGCCATTCCGTGCCATTCCATGCCATTCCGTGCCATTCCCTGCCATTCCATGCCATTCCATGCCATTCCATGCCATTCCATGCCATTCCATGCCATTCCATGCCATTCCATGCCATTCCATGCCATTCCATGCCATTCCATGCCATTCCATGCCATTCCATGCCATTCCATGCCATTCCATGCCATTCCATGCCATTCCATGCCATTCCATGCCATTCCATGCCAGTCCATGCCAGTCCATGCCATTCCATGCCGTGCCATGCCGGTGCCATGCCGTGCCATGCCGGTGCCATGCCGTGCCATGCCGGTGCCATGCCGTGCCATGCCGGTGCCATGCCGTGCCATGCCGGTGCCATGCCGTGCCATGCCGGTGCCATGCCGTGCCATGCCGGTGCCATGCCGTGCCATGCCGGTGCCATGCCGGTGCCATGCCGTGCCATGCCGGTGCCATGCCGTGCCATGCCGGTGCCATGCCGTGCCATGCCGGTGCCATGCCGTGCCATGCCGGTGCCATGCCGTGCCATGCCGGTGCCATGCCGTGCCATGCCGGTGCCATGCCGTGCCATGCCGGTGCCATGCCGTGCCATGCCGGTGCCATGCCGTGCCATGCCGGTGCCATGCCGTGCCATGCCGGTGCCATGCCGTGCCATGCCGGTGCCATGCCGTGCCATGCCGGTGCCATGCCGTGCCATGCCGGTGCCATGCCGTGCCATGCCGGTGCCATGCCGTGCCATGCCGGTGCCATGCCGTGCCATGCCGGTGCCATGCCGTGCCATGCCGGTGCCATGCCGTGCCATGCCGGTGCCATGCCGTGCCATGCCGGTGCCATGCCGTGCCATGCCGGTGCCATGCCGTGCCATGCCGGTGCCATGCCGTGCCATGCCGGTGCCATGCCGTGCCATGCCGGTGCCATGCCGTGCCATGCCGGTGCCATGCCGTGCCATGCCGGTGCCATGCCGTGCCATGCCGGTGCCATGCCGTGCCATGCCGTGCCATGCCGGTGCCATGCCGTGCCATGCCGGTGCCATGCCGTGCCATGCCGGTGCCATGCCGTGCCATGCCGGTGCCATGCCGTGCCATGCCGGTGCCATGCCGTGCCATGCCGGTGCCATGCCGTGCCATGCCGTGCCATGCCGTGCCATGCCGGTGCCATGCCGGTGCCATGCCGTGCCATGCCGTGCCATGCCGGTGCCATGCCGTGCCATGCCGGTGCCATGCCGTGCCATGCCGGTGCCATGCCGTGCCATGCCGGTGCCATGCCGTGCCATGCCGTGCCATGCCGGTGTCATGCCGTGCCATGCCGGTGCCATGCCGTGCCATGCCGTGCCATGCCGGTGCCATGCCGTGCCATGCCGGTGCCATGCCGTGCCATGCCGGTGCCATGCCGTGCCATGCCGGTGCCATGCCGTGCCATGCCGGTGCCATGCCGTGCCATGCCGGTGCCATGCCGTGCCATGCCGGTGCCATGCCGTGCCATGCCGGTGCCATGCCGTGCCATGCCGGTGCCATGCCGTGCCATGCCGGTGCCATGCCGGTGCCATGCCGTGCCATGCCGGTGCCATGCCGTGCCATGCCGTGCCATGCCGGTGCCATGCCGTGCCATGCCGTGCCATGCCGGTGCCATGCCGTGCCATGCCGGTGCCATGCCGTGCCATGCCGTGCCATGCCGGTGCCATGCCGAGCCATGCCATTCGATGCCATTCCATGCCATTCCATGTCATTCCATGTCATTCCATGCCATTCCATGCCATTCCATGCCATTCCATGCCATTCCATGACATTCCATGCCATTCCGTGCCATTCCATGCCATTCCGTGCCATTCCATGCCATTCCGTGCCATTCCATGCCATTCCATGCCATTCCATGCCATTCCATGCCATTCCATGCCATTCCATGCCATTCCATGCCATTCCATGCCATTCCATGCCATTCCATGCCATTCCATGCCATTCCATGCCATTCCATGCCATTCCATGCCATTCCATGCCATTCCATGCCATTCCATGCCATTCCATGCCATTCCATGCCATTCCATGCCATTCCATGCCATTCCATGCCATTCCATGCCATTCCATGCCATTCCATGCCATTCCATGCCATTCCATGCCATTCCATGCCATTCCATGCCATTCCATGCCATTCCATGCCATTCCATGCCATTCCATGCCATTCCATGCCGTGCCATGCCATTCCATGCCGTGCCATGCCATTCCATGCCGTGCCATGCCGGTGCCATGCCGTGCCATGCCGCTGCCATGCCGTGCCATGCCGGTGCCATGCCGTGCCATGCCGGTGCCATGCCGTGCCATGCCGGTGCCATGCCGTGCCATGCCGGTGCCATGCCGTGCCATGCCGGTGCCATGCCGTGCCATGCCGGTGCCATGCCGTGCCATGCCGGTGCCATGCCGTGCCATGCCGGTGCCATGCCGTGCCATGCCGGTGCCATGCCGTGCCATGCCGGTGCCATGCCGTGCCATACCGGTGCCATGCCGTGCCATGCCGGTGCCATGCCGTGCCATGCCGGTGCCATGCCGTGCCATGCCGGTGCCATGCCGTGCCATGCCGTGCCATGCCGGTGCCATGCCGTGCCATGCCGGTGCCATGCCGTGCCATGCCGGTGCCGTGCCGTGCCATGCCGTGCCATGCCGTGCCATGCCGTGCCATGCCGGTGCCATGCCGTGCCATGCCGGTGCCATGCCGTGCCATGCCATGCGGTGCCATGCCATTCGATGCCATTCCATGCCAGTCCATGCCAGTCCATGCCAGTCCATGCCATTCCATGCCATTCCATGCCACTCAATGCGGTGCCATGCCAGTCCATGCCATTCCATGCCATTCCATGCCATTCCATGCCATTCCATGCCATTCCATGCCATTCCATGCCATTCCATGCCATTCCATGCCATTCCATGCCATTCCATGCCATTCCATGCCATTCCATGCCATTCCATGCCATTCCATGCCATTCCATGCCATTCCATGCCATTCCATGCCATTCCATGCCATTCCATGCCATTCCATGCCATTCCATGCCATTCCATGCCATTCCATGCCATTCCATGCCATTCCATGCCATTCCATGCCATTCCATGCCATTCCATGCCGTGCCATGCCGGTGCCATGCCGTGCCATGCCGGTGCCATGCCGTGCCATGCCGGTGCCATGCCGTGCCATGCCGGTGCCATGCCGTGCCATGCCGGTGCCATGCCGTGCCATGCCGGTGCCATGCCGTGCCATGCCGGTGCCATGCCGTGCCATGCCGGTGCCATGCCGTGCCATGCCGTGCCATGCCGGTGCCATGCCGTGCCATGCCGGTGCCATGCCGTGCCATGCCGGTGCCATGCCGTGCCATGCCGGTGCCATGCCGTGCCATGCCGGTGCCATGCCATTCCATGCCATTCCATGCCATTCCATGCCATTCCATGCCATTCCATGCCATTCCATGCCATTCCATGCCATTCCATGCCATTCCATGCCATTCCATGCCATTCCATGCCATTCCATGCCATTCCATGCCATTCCATGCCATTCCATGCCATTCCATGCCATTCCATGCCATTCCATGCCATTCCATGCCATTCCATGCCATTCCATGCCATTCCATGCCATTCCATGCCATTCCATGCCATTCCATGCCATTCCATGCCAGTCCATGCCAGTCCATGCCATTCCATGCCGTGCCATGCCGGTGCCATGCCGTGCCATGCCGGTGCCATGCCGTGCCATGCCGGTGCCATGCCGTGCCATGCCGGTGCCATGCCGTGCCATGCCGGTGCCATGCCGTGCCATGCCGGTGCCATGCCGTGCCATGCCGGTGCCATGCCGGTGCCATGCCGTGCCATGCCGGTGCCATGCCGTGCCATGCCGGTGCCATGCCGTGCCATGCCGGTGCCATGCCGTGCCATGCCGGTGCCATGCCGTGCCATGCCGGTGCCATGCCGTGCCATGCCGGTGCCATGCCGTGCCATGCCGGTGCCATGCCGTGCCATGCCGGTGCCATGCCGTGCCATGCCGGTGCCATGCCGTGCCATGCCGGTGCCATGCCGTGCCATGCCGGTGCCATGCCGTGCCATGCCGGTGCCATGCCGTGCCATGCCGGTGCCATGCCGTGCCATGCCGGTGCCATGCCGTGCCATGCCGGTGCCATGCCGTGCCATGCCGGTGCCATGCCGTGCCATGCCGGTGCCATGCCGTGCCATGCCGGTGCCATGCCGTGCCATGCCGGTGCCATGCCGTGCCATGCCGGTGCCATGCCGTGCCATGCCGGTGCCATGCCGTGCCATGCCGGTGCCATGCCGTGCCATGCCGGTGCCATGCCGTGCCATGCCGGTGCCATGCCGTGCCATGCCGGTGCCATGCCGTGCCATGCCGGTGCCATGCCGTGCCATGCCGTGCCATGCCGGTGCCATGCCGTGCCATGCCGGTGCCATGCCGTGCCATGCCGGTGCCATGCCGTGCCATGCCGGTGCCATGCCGTGCCATGCCGGTGCCATGCCGTGCCATGCCGGTGCCATGCCGTGCCATGCCGTGCCATGCCGTGCCATGCCGGTGCCATGCCGGTGCCATGCCGTGCCATGCCGTGCCATGCCGGTGCCATGCCGTGCCATGCCGGTGCCATGCCGTGCCATGCCGGTGCCATGCCGTGCCATGCCGGTGCCATGCCGTGCCATGCCGTGCCATGCCGGTGTCATGCCGTGCCATGCCGGTGCCATGCCGTGCCATGCCGTGCCATGCCGGTGCCATGCCGTGCCATGCCGGTGCCATGCCGTGCCATGCCGGTGCCATGCCGTGCCATGCCGGTGCCATGCCGTGCCATGCCGGTGCCATGCCGTGCCATGCCGGTGCCATGCCGTGCCATGCCGGTGCCATGCCGTGCCATGCCGGTGCCATGCCGTGCCATGCCGGTGCCATGCCGTGCCATGCCGGTGCCATGCCGTGCCATGCCGGTGCCATGCCGGTGCCATGCCGTGCCATGCCGGTGCCATGCCGTGCCATGCCGTGCCATGCCGGTGCCATGCCGTGCCATGCCGTGCCATGCCGGTGCCATGCCGTGCCATGCCGGTGCCATGCCGTGCCATGCCGTGCCATGCCGGTGCCATGCCGAGCCATGCCATTCGATGCCATTCCATGCCATTCCATGTCATTCCATGTCATTCCATGCCATTCCATGCCATTCCATGCCATTCCATGCCATTCCATGACATTCCATGCCATTCCGTGCCATTCCATGCCATTCCGTGCCATTCCATGCCATTCCGTGCCATTCCATGCCATTCCATGCCATTCCATGCCATTCCATGCCATTCCATGCCATTCCATGCCATTCCATGCCATTCCATGCCATTCCATGCCATTCCATGCCATTCCATGCCATTCCATGCCATTCCATGCCATTCCATGCCATTCCATGCCATTCCATGCCATTCCATGCCATTCCATGCCATTCCATGCCATTCCATGCCATTCCATGCCATTCCATGCCATTCCATGCCATTCCATGCCATTCCATGCCATTCCATGCCATTCCATGCCATTCCATGCCATTCCATGCCATTCCATGCCATTCCATGCCGTGCCATGCCATTCCATGCCGTGCCATGCCATTCCATGCCGTGCCATGCCGGTGCCATGCCGTGCCATGCCGCTGCCATGCCGTGCCATGCCGGTGCCATGCCGTGCCATGCCGGTGCCATGCCGTGCCATGCCGGTGCCATGCCGTGCCATGCCGGTGCCATGCCGTGCCATGCCGGTGCCATGCCGTGCCATGCCGGTGCCATGCCGTGCCATGCCGGTGCCATGCCGTGCCATGCCGGTGCCATGCCGTGCCATGCCGGTGCCATGCCGTGCCATGCCGGTGCCATGCCGTGCCATACCGGTGCCATGCCGTGCCATGCCGGTGCCATGCCGTGCCATGCCGGTGCCATGCCGTGCCATGCCGGTGCCATGCCGTGCCATGCCGTGCCATGCCGGTGCCATGCCGTGCCATGCCGGTGCCATGCCGTGCCATGCCGGTGCCGTGCCGTGCCATGCCGTGCCATGCCGTGCCATGCCGTGCCATGCCGTGCCATGCCGGTGCCATGCCGTGCCATGCCGGTGCCATGCCGTGCCATGCCGGTGCCATGCCGTGCCATGCCGGTGCCATGCCGTGCCATGCCGGTGCCATGCCGGTGCCATGCCGTGCCATGCCGGTGCCATGCCGTGCCATGCCGGTGCCATGCCGTGCCATGCCGTGCCATGCCGGTGCCATGCCGTGCCATGCCGGTGCCATGCCGTGCCATGCCGGTGCATGCCGTGCCATGCCGGTGCATGCCGTGCCATGCCGTGCCATGCCGTGCCATGCCGGTGCCATGCCGGTGCCATGCCGTGCCATGCCGTGCCATGCCGGTGCCATGCCGTGCCATGCCGGTGCCATGCCGTGCCATGCCGGTGCATGCCGTGCCATGCCGGTGCATGCCGTGCCATGCCGTGCCATGCCGTGCCATGCCGGTGCCATGCCGGTGCCATGCCGTGCCATGCCGTGCCATGCCGGTGCCATGCCGTGCCATGCCGGTGCCATGCCGTGCCATGCCGGTGCCATGCCGTGCCATGCCGGTGCCATGCCGTGCCATGCCGGTGCCATGCCGTGCCATGCCGTGCCATGCCGGTGCCATGCCGTGCCATGCCGGTGCCATGCCGAGCCATGCCGTGCCATGCCGGTGCCATGCCGTGCCATGCCGTGCCATGCCGGTGCCATGCCGTGCCATGCCGGTGCCATGCCGTGCCATGCCGTGCCATGCCGTGCCATGCCGTGCCATGCCGTGCCATGCCGTGCCATGCGGTGCCATGCCATTCGATGCCATTCCATGCCATTCCATGTCATTCCATGTCATTCCATGTCATTCCATGCCATTCCATGCCATTCCATGCCATTCCATGCCATTCCATGTCATTACATGCCATTCCATGCCATTCCATGCCATTCCATGCCATTCCATGCCATTCCATGCCATTCCATGCCATTCCATGCCATTCCATGCCATTCCATGCCATTCCATGCCATTCCATGCCATTCCATGCCATTCCATGCCATTTCATGCCATTCCATGCCATTCCATGCCATTCCATGCCATTCCATGCCATTCCATGCCATTCCATGCCATTCCATGCCACTCCATGCCATTCCATGCCATTCCATGCCATTCCATGCCGGTGCCATGCCGTGCCATGCCGGTGCCATGCCGGTGCCATGCCGTGCCATGCCGGTGCCATGCCGTGCCATGCCGGTGCCATGGCGTGCCATGCCATTCCATGCCATTCCATGCCATTCCATGCCATTCCATGCCATTCCATGCCATTCCATGCCATTCCATGCCATTCCATGCCATTCCATGCCATTCCATGCCATTCCATGCCATTCCATGCCATTCCATGCCATTCCATGCCATTCCATGCCATTCCATGCCATTCCATGCCATTCCATGCCATTCCATGCCATTCCATGCCATTCCATGCCATTCCATGCCATTCCATGCCATTCCATGCCATTCCATGCCATTCCATGCCATTCCATGCCATTCCATGCCATTCCATGCCATTCCATGCCACTCAATGCGGTGCCATGCCGGTGCCATGCCGTGCCATGCCGGTGCCATGCCGTGCCATGCCGTGCCATGCCGGTGCCATGCCGTGCCATGCCGGTGCCATGCCGTGCCATGCCGGTGCCATGCCGTGCCATGCCGTGCCATGCCGGTGCCATGCCGTGCCATGCCGTGCCATGCCGGTGCCATGCCGTGCCATGCCGGTGCCATGCCGTGCCATGCCGTGCCATGCCGTGCCATGCGGTGCCATGCCATTCCATGCCATTCCATGCCAGTCCATGCCATTCCATGCCATTCCATGCCATTCCATGCCATTCCATGCCATTCCATGCCATTCCATGCCATTCCATGCCATTCCATGCCGTGCCATGCCATTCCATGCCGTGCCATGCCGGTGCCATGCCGTGCCATGCCGGTGCCATGCCGTGCCATGCCGGTGCCATGCCGTGTCATGCCGGTGCCATGCCGTGCCATGCCGGTGCCATGCCGTGCCATGCCGGTGCCATGCCGGTGCCATGCCGTGCCATGCCGTGCCATGCCGTGCCATGCCGGTGCCATGCCGTGCCATGCCGGTGCCATGCCGTGCCATGCCGTGCCATGCCGGTGCCATGCCGTGCCATGCCGGTGCCATGCCGTGCCATGCCGGTGCCATGCCGTGCCATGCCGTGCCATGCCGGTGCCATGCCGTGCCATGCCGGTGCCATGCCGTGCCATGCCGGTGCCATGCCGTGCCATGCCGGTGCCATGCCGTGCCATGCCGGTGCCATGCCGTGCCATGCCGGTGCCATGCCGTGCCATGCCGGTGCCATGCCGTGCCATGCCGGTGCCATGCCGTCCCATGCCGGTGCCATGCCGTGCCATGCCGTGCCATGCCGGTGCCATGCCGTGCCATGCCGGTGCCATGCCGTGCCACGCCGGTGCCATGCCGTGCCATGCCGGTGCCATGCCGTGCCATGCCGGTGCCATGCCGTGCCATGCCGGTGCCATGCCGTGCCATGCCGGTGCCATGCCGTGCCATGCCGGTGCCATGCCGTGCCATGCCGGTGCCATGCCGTGCCATGCCGGTGCCATGCCGTGCCATGCCGGTGCCATGCCGTGCCATGTCGGTGCCATGCCGTGCCATGCCGTGCCATGCCGTGCCATGCCGTGCCATGCCGTGCCATGCCGTGCCATGCCGGTGCCATGCCGTGCCATGCCGGTGCCATGCCGTGCCATGCGGTGCCATGCCGTTCCATGCCATTCCATGCCATTCCATGCCATTCCATGCCATTCCATGCCATTCCATGCCATTCCATGCCAGTCCATGCCAGTCCATGCCAGTCCATGCCACTCCATGCCATTCCATGCCACTCAATGCGGTGCCATGCCGTGCCATGCCGGTGCCATGCCGTGCCATGCCGGTGCCATGCCGTGCCATGCCGGTGCCATGCCGTGCCATGCCGGTGCCATGCCGTGCCATGCCGGTGCCATGCCGTGCCACGCCGGTGCCATGCCGTGCCATGCCGGTGCCATGCCGTGCCATGCCGGTGCCATGCCGTGCCATGCCGGTGCCATGCCGGTGCCATGCCGTGCCATGCCGGTGCCATGCCGTGCCATGCCGGTGCCATGCCGTGCCATGCCGTGCCATGCCGGTGCAATGCCGTGCCATGCCGGTGCCATGCCGTGCCATGCCGGTGCCATGCCGTGCCATGCCGTGCCATGCCGTGCCATGCGGTGCCATGCCATTCGATGCCATTCCATGCCATTCCATGTCATTCCATGTCATTCCATGCCATTCCATGCCATTCCATGCCATTCCATGCCATTCCGTGCCATTCCATGCCATTCCGTGCCATTCCATGCCATTCCGTGCCATTCCATGCCATTCCATGCCATTCCATGCCATTCCATGCCATTCCATGCCATTCCATGCCATTCCATGCCATTCCATGCCATTCCATGCCATTCCATGCCATTCCATGCCATTCCATGCCATTCCATGCCATTCCATGCCATTCCATGCCATTCCATGCCATTCCATGCCATTCCATGCCATTCCATGCCATTCCATGCCATTCCATGCCATTCCATGCCATTCCATGCCATTCCATGCCATTCCATGCCATTCCATGCCATTCCATGCCATTCCATGCCATTCCATGCCGTGCCATGCCATTCCATGCCGTGCCATGCCATTCCATGCCGTGCCATGCCATTCCATGCCGTGCCATGCCGGTGCCATGCCGTGCCATGCCGGTGCCATGCCGTGCCATGCCGGTGCCATGCCGTGCCATGCCGCTGCCATGCCGTGCCATGCCGGTGCCATGCCGTGCCATGCCGGTGCCATGCCGTGCCATGCCGGTGCCATGCCGTGCCATGCCGGTGCCATGCCGTGCCATGCCGGTGCCATGCCGTGCCATGCCGGTGCCATGCCGTGCCATGCCGGTGCCATGCCGTGCCATGCCGGTGCATGCCGTGCCATGCCGTGCCATGCCGTGCCATGCCGGTGCCATGCCGGTGCCATGCCGTGCCATGCCGTGCCATGCCGGTGCCATGCCGTGCCATGCCGGTGCCATGCCGTGCCATGCCGGTGCATGCCATTCGATGCCATTCCATGCCATTCCATGTCATTCCATGTCATTCCATGTCATTCCATGCCATTCCATGCCATTCCATGCCATTCCATGCCATTCCATGTCATTACATGCCATTCCATGCCATTCCATGCCATTCCATGCCATTCCATGCCATTCCATGCCATTCCATGCCATTCCATGCCATTCCATGCCATTCCATGCCATTCCATGCCATTCCATGCCATTCCATGCCATTCCATGCCATTCCATGCCATTCCATGCCATTCCATGCCATTCCATGCCATTCCATGCCATTCCATGCCATTCCATGCCATTCCATGCCATTCCATGCCATTCCATGCCATTCCATGCCATTCCATGCCATTCCATGCCATTCCATGCCATTCCATGCCAGTCCATGCCAGTCCATGCCAGTCCATGCCATTCCATGCCATTCCATGCCACTCAATGCGGTGCCATGCCAGTCCATGCCATTCCATGCCATTCCATGCCACTCAATGCGGTGCCATGCCGTGCCATGCCGGTGCCATGCCGTGCCATGCCGGTGCCATGCCGTGCCATGCCGGTGCCATGCCGTGCCATGCCGGTGCCATGCCGTGCCATGCCGGTGCCATGCCGTGCCATGCCGGTGCCATGCCGTGCCATGCCGGTGCCATGCCGTGCCATGCCGGTGCCATGCCGTGCCATGCCGGTGCCATGCCGTGCCATGCCGGTGCCATGCCGTGCCATGCCGGTGCCATGCCGTGCCATGCCGGTGCCATGCCGTGCCATGCCGGTGCCATGCCGTGCCATGCCGGTGCCATGCCGTGCCATGCCGGTGCCATGCCGTGCCATGCCGGTGCCATGCCGTGCCATGCCGGTGCCATGCCGTGCCATGCCGGTGCCATGCCGTGCCATGCCGGTGCCATGCCGTGCCATGCCGGTGCCATGCCGTGCCATGCCGGTGCCATGCCGTGCCATGCCGGTGCCATGCCGTGCCATGCCGGTGCCATGCCGTGCCATGCCGGTGCCATGCCGTGCCATGCCGGTGCCATGCCGTGCCATGCCGGTGCCATGCCGTGCCATGCCGTGCCATGCCGGTGCCATGCCGTGCCATGCCGGTGCCATGCCGTGCCATGCCGGTGCCATGCCGTGCCATGCCGGTGCCATGCCGTGCCATGCCGGTGCCATGCCGTGCCATGCCGGTGCCATGCCGTGCCATGCCGTGCCATGCCGTGCCATGCCGGTGCCATGCCGTGCCATGCCGTGCCATGCCGGTGCCATGCCGTGCCATGCCGGTGCCATGCCATTCCATGCCATTCCATGCCATTCCATGCCATTCCATGCCATTCCATGCCATTCCATGCCATTCCATGCCATTCCATGCCATTCCATGCCATTCCATGCCATTCCATGCCATTCCATGCCATTCCATGCCATTCCATGCCATTCCATGCCATTCCATGCCATTCCATGCCATTCCATGCCATTCCATGCCATTCCATGCCGTGCCATGCCATTCCATGCCGTGCCATGCCATTCCATGCCGTGCCATGCCGGTGCCATGCCGTGCCATGCCGCTGCCATGCCGTGCCATGCCGGTGCCATGCCGTGCCATGCCGGTGCCATGCCGTGCCATGCCGGTGCCATGCCGTGCCATGCCGGTGCCATGCCGTGCCATGCCGGTGCCATGCCGTGCCATGCCGGTGCCATGCCGTGCCATGCCGGTGCCATGCCGTGCCATGCCGGTGCCATGCCGTGCCATGCCGGTGCCATGCCGTGCCATGCCGGTGCCATGCCGTGCCATACCGGTGCCATGCCGTGCCATGCCGGTGCCATGCCGTGCCATGCCGGTGCCATGCCGTGCCATGCCGGTGCCATGCCGTGCCATGCCGTGCCATGCCGGTGCCATGCCGGTGCCATGCCGTGCCATGCCGGTGCCATGCCGTGCCATGCCGGTGCCATGCCGTGCCATGCCGTGCCATGCCGTGCCATGCCGTGCCATGCCGGTGCCATGCCGTGCCATGCCGGTGCCATGCCGTGCCATGCCGGTGCCATGCCGTGCCATGCCGGTGCCATGCCGTGCCATGCCGGTGCCATGCCGGTGCCATGCCGTGCCATGCCGGTGCCATGCCGTGCCATGCCGGTGCCATGCCGTGCCATGCCGTGCCATGCCGGTGCCATGCCGTGCCATGCCGGTGCCATGCCGTGCCATGCCGGTGCATGCCGTGCCATGCCGGTGCATGCCGTGCCATGCCGGTGCATGCCGTGCCATGCCGTGCCATGCCGTGCCATGCCGGTGCCATGCCGGTGCCATGCCGTGCCATGCCGTGCCATGCCGGTGCCATGCCGTGCCATGCCGGTGCCATGCCGTGCCATGCCGGTGCATGCCGTGCCATGCCGGTGCATGCCGTGCCATGCCGTGCCATGCCGTGCCATGCCGGTGCCATGCCGGTGCCATGCCGTGCCATGCCGTGCCATGCCGGTGCCATGCCGTGCCATGCCGGTGCCATGCCGTGCCATGCCGGTGCCATGCCGTGCCATGCCGGTGCCATGCCGTGCCATGCCGTGCCATGCCGGTGCCATGCCGTGCCATGCCGGTGCCATGCCGAGCCATGCCGTGCCATGCCGGTGCCATGCCGTGCCATGCCGTGCCATGCCGGTGCCATGCCGTGCCATGCCGGTGCCATGCCGTGCCATGCCGTGCCATGCCGTGCCATGCGGTGCCATGCCATTCGATGCCATTCCATGCCATTCCATGTCATTCCATGTCATTCCATGTCATTCCATGCCATTCCATGCCATTCCATGCCATTCCATGCCATTCCATGTCATTACATGCCATTCCATGCCATTCCATGCCATTCCATGCCATTCCATGCCATTCCATGCCATTCCATGCCATTCCATGCCATTCCATGCCATTCCATGCCATTCCATGCCATTCCATGCCATTCCATGCCATTCCATGCCATTTCATGCCATTCCATGCCATTCCATGCCATTCCATGCCATTCCATGCCATTCCATGCCATTCCATGCCATTCCATGCCACTCCATGCCATTCCATGCCATTCCATGCCGTGCCATGCCGGTGCCATGCCGTGCCATGCCGGTGCCATGCCGTGCCATGCCGGTGCCATGCCGTGCCATGCCGTGCCATGCCGTGCCATGCCGTGCCATGCCGGTGCCATGCCGTGCCATGCCGGTGCCATGCCGTGCCATGCCGGTGCCATGCCGTGCCATGCCGGTGCCATGCCGTGCCATGCCGGTGCCATGCCGGTGCCATGCCGTGCCATGCCGGTGCCATGCCGTGCCATGCCGGTGCCATGCCGTGCCATGCCGTGCCATGCCGGTGCCATGCCGTGCCATGCCGGTGCCATGCCGTGCCATGCCGGTGCATGCCGTGCCATGCCGGTGCATGCCGTGCCATGCCGGTGCATGCCGTGCCATGCCGTGCCATGCCGTGCCATGCCGGTGCCATGCCGGTGCCATGCCGTGCCATGCCGTGCCATGCCGGTGCCATGCCGTGCCATGCCGGTGCCATGCCGTGCCATGCCGGTGCATGCCGTGCCATGCCGGTGCATGCCGTGCCATGCCGTGCCATGCCGTGCCATGCCGGTGCCATGCCGGTGCCATGCCGTGCCATGCCGTGCCATGCCGGTGCCATGCCGTGCCATGCCGGTGCCATGCCGTGCCATGCCGGTGCCATGCCGTGCCATGCCGGTGCCATGCCGTGCCATGCCGGTGCCATGCCGTGCCATGCCGTGCCATGCCGGTGCCATGCCGTGCCATGCCGGTGCCATGCCGAGCCATGCCGTGCCATGCCGGTGCCATGCCGTGCCATGCCGTGCCATGCCGGTGCCATGCCGTGCCATGCCGGTGCCATGCCGTGCCATGCCGTGCCATGCCGTGCCATGCGGTGCCATGCCATTCGATGCCATTCCATGCCATTCCATGTCATTCCATGTCATTCCATGTCATTCCATGCCATTCCATGCCATTCCATGCCATTCCATGCCATTCCATGTCATTACATGCCATTCCATGCCATTCCATGCCATTCCATGCCATTCCATGCCATTCCATGCCATTCCATGCCATTCCATGCCATTCCATGCCATTCCATGCCATTCCATGCCATTCCATGCCATTCCATGCCATTCCATGCCATTTCATGCCATTCCATGCCATTCCATGCCATTCCATGCCATTCCATGCCATTCCATGCCATTCCATGCCATTCCATGCCACTCCATGCCATTCCATGCCATTCCATGCCATTCCATGCCGGTGCCATGCCGTGCCATGCCGGTGCCATGCCGTGCCATGCCGGTGCCATGCCGTGCCATGCCGGTGCCATGGCGTGCCATGCCATTCCATGCCATTCCATGCCATTCCATGCCATTCCATGCCATTCCATGCCATTCCATGCCATTCCATGCCATTCCATGCCATTCCATGCCATTCCATGCCATTCCATGCCATTCCATGCCATTCCATGCCATTCCATGCCATTCCATGCCATTCCATGCCATTCCATGCCATTCCATGCCATTCCATGCCATTCCATGCCATTCCATGCCATTCCATGCCATTCCATGCCATTCCATGCCATTCCATGCCATTCCATGCCATTCCATGCCATTCCATGCCATTCCATGCCATTCCATGCCATTCCATGCCATTCCATGCCATTCCATGCCATTCCATGCCATTCCATGCCATTCCATGCCATTCCATGCCATTCCATGCCACTTAATGCGGTGCCATGCCGGTGCCATGCCGTGCCATGCCGGTGCCATGCCGTGCCATGCCGTGCCATGCCGGTGCCATGCCGTGCCATGCCGGTGCCATGCCGTGCCATGCCGTGCCATGCCGTGCCATGCCGGTGCCATGCCGTGCCATGCCGTGCCATGCCGGTGCCATGCCGTGCCATGCCGGTGCCATGCCGTGCCATGCCGTGCCATGCCGTGCCATGCGGTGCCATGCCATTCCATGCCATTCCATGCCAGTCCATGCCATTCCATGCCATTCCATGCCATTCCATGCCATTCCATGCCATTCCATGCCATTCCATGCCATTCCATGCCATTCCATGCCATTCCATGCCGTGCCATGCCATTCCATGCCGTGCCATGCCGGTGCCATGCCGTGCCATGCCGGTGCATGCCGTGCCATGCCGGTGCATGCCGTGCCATGCCGTGCCATGCCGTGCCATGCCGGTGCCATGCCGGTGCCATGCCGTGCCATGCCGTGCCATGCCGGTGCCATGCCGTGCCATGCCGGTGCCATGCCGTGCCATGCCGGTGCCATGCCGTGCCATGCCGGTGCCATGCCGTGCCATGCCGGTGCCATGCCGTGCCATGCCGTGCCATGCCGGTGCCATGCCGTGCCATGCCGGTGCCATGCCGAGCCATGCCGTGCCATGCCGGTGCCATGCCGTGCCATGCCGTGCCATGCCGGTGCCATGCCGTGCCATGCCGGTGCCATGCCGTGCCATGCCGTGCCATGCCGTGCCATGCGGTGCCATGCCATTCGATGCCATTCCATGCCATTCCATGTCATTCCATGTCATTCCATGTCATTCCATGCCATTCCATGCCATTCCATGCCATTCCATGCCATTCCATGTCATTACATGCCATTCCATGCCATTCCATGCCATTCCATGCCATTCCATGCCATTCCATGCCATTCCATGCCATTCCATGCCATTCCATGCCATTCCATGCCATTCCATGCCATTCCATGCCATTCCATGCCATTCCATGCCATTTCATGCCATTCCATGCCATTCCATGCCATTCCATGCCATTCCATGCCATTCCATGCCATTCCATGCCATTCCATGCCACTCCATGCCATTCCATGCCATTCCATGCCGTGCCATGCCGGTGCCATGCCGTGCCATGCCGGTGCCATGCCGTGCCATGCCGGTGCCATGCCGTGCCATGCCGTGCCATGCCGTGCCATGCCGTGCCATGCCGGTGCCATGCCGTGCCATGCCGGTGCCATGCCGTGCCATGCCGGTGCCATGCCGTGCCATGCCGGTGCCATGCCGTGCCATGCCGGTGCCATGCCGGTGCCATGCCGTGCCATGCCGGTGCCATGCCGTGCCATGCCGGTGCCATGCCGTGCCATGCCGTGCCATGCCGGTGCCATGCCGTGCCATGCCGGTGCCATGCCGTGCCATGCCGGTGCATGCCGTGCCATGCCGGTGCATGCCGTGCCATGCCGGTGCATGCCGTGCCATGCCGTGCCATGCCGTGCCATGCCGGTGCCATGCCGGTGCCATGCCGTGCCATGCCGTGCCATGCCGGTGCCATGCCGTGCCATGCCGGTGCCATGCCGTGCCATGCCGGTGCATGCCGTGCCATGCCGGTGCATGCCGTGCCATGCCGTGCCATGCCGTGCCATGCCGGTGCCATGCCGGTGCCATGCCGTGCCATGCCGTGCCATGCCGGTGCCATGCCGTGCCATGCCGGTGCCATGCCGTGCCATGCCGGTGCCATGCCGTGCCATGCCGGTGCCATGCCGTGCCATGCCGGTGCCATGCCGTGCCATGCCGTGCCATGCCGGTGCCATGCCGTGCCATGCCGGTGCCATGCCGAGCCATGCCGTGCCATGCCGGTGCCATGCCGTGCCATGCCGTGCCATGCCGGTGCCATGCCGTGCCATGCCGGTGCCATGCCGTGCCATGCCGTGCCATGCCGTGCCATGCGGTGCCATGCCATTCGATGCCATTCCATGCCATTCCATGTCATTCCATGTCATTCCATGTCATTCCATGCCATTCCATGCCATTCCATGCCATTCCATGCCATTCCATGTCATTACATGCCATTCCATGCCATTCCATGCCATTCCATGCCATTCCATGCCATTCCATGCCATTCCATGCCATTCCATGCCATTCCATGCCATTCCATGCCATTCCATGCCATTCCATGCCATTCCATGCCATTCCATGCCATTTCATGCCATTCCATGCCATTCCATGCCATTCCATGCCATTCCATGCCATTCCATGCCACTCCATGCCATTCCATGCCATTCCATGCCATTCCATGCCGGTGCCATGCCGTGCCATGCCGGTGCCATGCCGTGCCATGCCGGTGCCATGCCGTGCCATGCCGGTGCCATGGCGTGCCATGCCATTCCATGCCATTCCATGCCATTCCATGCCATTCCATGCCATTCCATGCCATTCCATGCCATTCCATGCCATTCCATGCCATTCCATGCCATTCCATGCCATTCCATGCCATTCCATGCCATTCCATGCCATTCCATGCCATTCCATGCCATTCCATGCCATTCCATGCCATTCCATGCCATTCCATGCCATTCCATGCCATTCCATGCCATTCCATGCCATTCCATGCCATTCCATGCCATTCCATGCCATTCCATGCCATTCCATGCCATTCCATGCCATTCCATGCCATTCCATGCCATTCCATGCCATTCCATGCCATTCCATGCCATTCCATGCCATTCCATGCCATTCCATGCCATTCCATGCCATTCCATGCCATTCCATGCCATTCCATGCCATTCCATGCCATTCCATGCCATTCCATGCCACTTAATGCGGTGCCATGCCGGTGCCATGCCGTGCCATGCCGGTGCCATGCCGTGCCATGCCGTGCCATGCCGGTGCCATGCCGTGCCATGCCGGTGCCATGCCGTGCCATGCCGTGCCATGCCGTGCCATGCCGGTGCCATGCCGTGCCATGCCGTGCCATGCCGGTGCCATGCCGTGCCATGCCGGTGCCATGCCGTGCCATGCCGTGCCATGCCGTGCCATGCGGTGCCATGCCATTCCATGCCATTCCATGCCAGTCCATGCCATTCCATGCCATTCCATGCCATTCCATGCCATTCCATGCCATTCCATGCCATTCCATGCCATTCCATGCCATTCCATGCCATTCCATGCCGTGCCATGCCATTCCATGCCGTGCCATGCCGGTGCCATGCCGTGCCATGCCGGTGCCATGCCGTGCCATGCCGGTGCCATGCCGTGTCATGCCGGTGCCATGCCGTGCCATGCCGGTGCCATGCCGTGCCATGCCGGTGCCATGCCGGTGCCATGCCGTGCCATGCCGTGCCATGCCGTGCCATGCCGGTGCCATGCCGTGCCATGCCGGTGCCATGCCGTGCCATGCCGTGCCATGCCGGTGCCATGCCGTGCCATGCCGGTGCCATGCCGTGCCATGCCGGTGCCATGCCGTGCCATGCCGTGCCATGCCGGTGCCATGCCGTGCCATGCCGGTGCCATGCCGTGCCATGCCGGTGCCATGCCGTGCCATGCCGGTGCCATGCCGTGCCATGCCGGTGCCATGCCGTGCCATGCCGGTGCCATGCCGTGCCATGCCGGTGCCATGCCGTCCCATGCCGGTGCCATGCCGTGCCATGCCGTGCCATGCCGGTGCCATGCCGTGCCATGCCGGTGCCATGCCGTGCCATGCCGGTGCCATGCCGTGCCACGCCGGTGCCATGCCGTGCCATGCCGGTGCCATGCCGTGCCATGCCGGTGCCATGCCGTGCCATGCCGGTGCCATGCCGTGCCATGCCGGTGCCATGCCGTGCCATGCCGGTGCCATGCCGTGCCATGCCGGTGCCATGCCGTGCCATGCCGGTGCCATGCCGTGCCATGTCGGTGCCATGCCGTGCCATGCCGTGCCATGCCGTGCCATGCCGTGCCATGCCGTGCCATGCCGTGCCATGCCGGTGCCATGCCGTGCCATGCCGGTGCCATGCCGTGCCATGCGGTGCCATGCCGTTCCATGCCATTCCATGCCATTCCATGCCATTCCATGCCATTCCATGCCATTCCATGCCATTCCATGCCAGTCCATGCCAGTCCATGCCAGTCCATGCCACTCCATGCCATTCCATGCCACTCAATGCGGTGCCATGCCGTGCCATGCCGGTGCCATGCCGTGCCATGCCGGTGCCATGCCGTGCCATGCCGGTGCCATGCCGTGCCATGCCGGTGCCATGCCGTGCCATGCCGGTGCCATGCCGTGCCACGCCGGTGCCATGCCGTGCCATGCCGGTGCCATGCCGTGCCATGCCGGTGCCATGCCGGTGCCATGCCGTGCCATGCCGGTGCCATGCCGTGCCATGCCGGTGCCATGCCGTGCCATGCCGTGCCATGCCGGTGCCATGCCGTGCCATGCCGGTGCCATGCCGTGCCATGCCGGTGCCATGCCGTGCCATGCCGTGCCATGCCGTGCCATGCGGTGCCATGCCATTCGATGCCATTCCATGCCATTCCATGTCATTCCATGTCATTCCATGCCATTCCATGCCATTCCATGCCATTCCATGCCATTCCGTGCCATTCCATGCCATTCCGTGCCATTCCATGCCATTCCGTGCCATTCCATGCCATTCCATGCCATTCCATGCCATTCCATGCCATTCCATGCCATTCCATGCCATTCCATGCCATTCCATGCCATTCCATGCCATTCCATGCCATTCCATGCCATTCCATGCCATTCCATGCCATTCCATGCCATTCCATGCCATTCCATGCCATTCCATGCCATTCCATGCCATTCCATGCCATTCCATGCCATTCCATGCCATTCCATGCCATTCCATGCCGTGCCATGCCATTCCATGCCGTGCCATGCCATTCCATGCCGTGCCATGCCGGTGCCATGCCGTGCCATGCCGGTGCCATGCCGTGCCATGCCGGTGCCATGCCGTGCCATGCCGGTGCCATGCCGTGCCATGCCGCTGCCATGCCGTGCCATGCCGGTGCCATGCCGTGCCATGCCGGTGCCATGCCGTGCCATGCCGGTGCCATGCCGTGCCATGCCGGTGCCATGCCGTGCCATGCCGGTGCCATGCCGTGCCATGCCGGTGCCATGCCGTGCCATGCCGGTGCCATGCCGTGCCATGCCGGTGCATGCCGTGCCATGCCGTGCCATGCCGTGCCATGCCGGTGCCATGCCGGTGCCATGCCGTGCCATGCCGTGCCATGCCGGTGCCATGCCGTGCCATGCCGGTGCCATGCCGTGCCATGCCGGTGCATGCCGTGCCATGCCGTGCCATGCCGTGCCATGCGGTGCCATGCCATTCGATGCCATTCCATGCCATTCCATGTCATTCCATGTCATTCCATGTCATTCCATGCCATTCCATGCCATTCTATGCCATTCCATGCCATTCCATGTCATTACATGCCATTCCATGCCATTCCATGCCATTCCATGCCATTCCATGCCATTCCATGCCATTCCATGCCATTCCATGCCATTCCATGCCATTCCATGCCATTCCATGCCATTCCGTGCCATTCCATGCCATTCCGTGCCATTCCATGCCATTCCATGCCATTCCATGCCATTCCATGCCATTCCATGCCATTCCATGCCATTCCATGCCATTCCATGCCATTCCATGCCATTCCATGCCATTCCATGCCATTCCATGCCATTCCATGCCATTCCATGCCATTCCATGCCATTCCATGCCATTCCATGCCATTCCATGCCATTCCATGCCATTCCATGCCGTGCCATGCCATTCCATGCCGTGCCATGCCATTCCATGCCGTGCCATGCCGGTGCCATGCCGTGCCACGCCGGTGCCATGCCGTGCCATGCGGTGCCATGCCGTTCCATGCCATTCCATGCCATTCCATGCCATTCCATGCCATTCCATGCCATTCCATGCCATTCCATGCCAGTCCATGCCAGTCCATGCCAGTCCATGCCACTCCATGCCATTCCATGCCACTCAATGCGGTGCCATGCCGTGCCATGCCGGTGCCATGCCGTGCCATGCCGGTGCCATGCCGTGCCATGCCGGTGCCATGCCGTGCCATGCCGGTGCCATGCCGTGCCATGCCGGTGCCATGCCGTGCCATGCCGGTGCCATGCCGTGCCATGCCGGTGCCATGCCGTGCCATGCCGGTGCCATGCCGTGCCATGCCGGTGCCATGCCGGTGCCATGCCGTGCCATGCCGGTGCCATGCCGTGCCATGCCGTGCCATGCCGGTGCCATGCCGTGCCATGCCGGTGCCATGCCGTGCCATGCCGTGCCATGCCGGTGCCATGCCGTGCCATGCCGTGCCATGCCGGTGCCATGCCGTGCCATGCCGGTGCCATGCCGGTGCCATGCCGTGCCATGCCGTCCCATGCCGGTGCCATGCCGTGCCATGCCGGTGCCATGCCGTGCCATGCCGGTGCCATGCCGTGCCATGCCGGTGCCATGCCGGTGCCATGCCGTGCCATGCCGGTGCCATGCCGTGCCATGCCGGTGCCATGCCGTGCCATGCCGTGCCATGCCGTGCCATGCCGGTGCCATGCCGGTGCCATGCCGTGCCATGCCGTGCCATGCCGGTGCCATGCCGTGCCATGCCGGTGCCATGCCGTGCCATGCCGGTGCCATGCCGTGCCATGCCGGTGCCATGCCGTGCCATGCCGTGCCATGCCGGTGTCATGCCGTGCCATGCCGGTGCCATGCCGTGCCATGCCGTGCCATGCCGGTGCCATGCCGTGCCATGCCGGTGCCATGCCGTGCCATGCCGGTGCCATGCCGTGCCATGCCGGTGCCATGCCGTGCCATGCCGGTGCCATGCCGTGCCATGCCGGTGCCATGCCGTGCCATGCCGGTGCCATGCCGTGCCATGCCGGTGCCATGCCGTGCCATGCCGGTGCCATGCCGTGCCATGCCGGTGCCATGCCGTGCCATGCCGGTGCCATGCCGGTGCCATGCCGTGCCATGCCGGTGCCATGCCGTGCCATGCCGTGCCATGCCGGTGCCATGCCGTGCCATGCCGTGCCATGCCGGTGCCATGCCGTGCCATGCCGGTGCCATGCCGTGCCATGCCGTGCCATGCCGGTGCCATGCCGAGCCATGCCATTCCATGTCATTCCATGTCATTCCATGCCATTCCATGTCATTCCATGCCATTCCATGCCATTCCATGACATTCCATGCCATTCCATGACATTCCATGCCATTCCGTGCCATTCCATGCCATTCCGTGCCATTCCATGCCATTCCGTGCCATTCCATGCCATTCCATGCCATTCCATGCCATTCCATGCCATTCCATGCCATTCCATGCCATTCCATGCCATTCCATGCCATTCCATGCCATTCCATGCCATTCCATGCCATTCCATGCCATTCCATGCCATTCCATGCCATTCCATGCCATTCCATGCCATTCCATGCCATTCCATGCCATTCCATGCCATTCCATGCCATTCCATGCCATTCCATGCCATTCCATGCCATTCCATGCCATTCCATGCCATTCCATGCCATTCCATGCCATTCCATGCCATTCCATGCCATTCCATGCCGTGCCATGCCATTCCATGCCGTGCCATGCCATTCCATGCCGTGCCATGCCGGTGCCATGCCGTGCCATGCCGCTGCCATGCCGTGCCATGCCGGTGCCATGCCGTGCCATGCCGGTGCCATGCCGTGCCATGCCGGTGCCATGCCGTGCCATGCCGGTGCCATGCCGTGCCATGCCGGTGCCATGCCGTGCCATGCCGGTGCCATGCCGTGCCATGCCGGTGCCATGCCGTGCCATGCCGGTGCCATGCCGTGCCATGCCGGTGCCATGCCGTGCCATACCGGTGCCATGCCGTGCCATGCCGGTGCCATGCCGTGCCATGCCGGTGCCATGCCGTGCCATGCCGTGCCATGCCGGTGCCATGCCGTGCCATGCCGGTGCCATGCCGTGCCATGCCGGTGCCGTGCCGTGCCATGCCGTGCCATGCCGTGCCATGCCGTGCCATGCCGGTGCCATGCCGTGCCATGCCGGTGCCATGCCGTGCCATGCCGGTGCCATGCCGTGCCATGCCGGTGCCATGCCGTGCCATGCCGGTGCCATGCCGGTGCCATGCCGTGCCATGCCGGTGCCATGCCGTGCCATGCCGGTGCCATGCCGTGCCATGCCGTGCCATGCCGGTGCCATGCCGTGCCATGCCGGTGCCATGCCGTGCCATGCCGGTGCATGCCGTGCCATGCCGGTGCATGCCGTGCCATGCCGTGCCATGCCGTGCCATGCCGGTGCCATGCCGGTGCCATGCCGTGCCATGCCGTGCCATGCCGGTGCCATGCCGTGCCATGCCGGTGCCATGCCGTGCCATGCCGGTGCATGCCGTGCCATGCCGGTGCATGCCGTGCCATGCCGTGCCATGCCGTGCCATGCCGGTGCCATGCCGGTGCCATGCCGTGCCATGCCGTGCCATGCCGGTGCCATGCCGTGCCATGCCGGTGCCATGCCGTGCCATGCCGGTGCCATGCCGTGCCATGCCGGTGCCATGCCGTGCCATGCCGGTGCCATGCCGTGCCATGCCGTGCCATGCCGGTGCCATGCCGTGCCATGCCGGTGCCATGCCGAGCCATGCCGTGCCATGCCGGTGCCATGCCGTGCCATGCCGTGCCATGCCGGTGCCATGCCGTGCCATGCCGGTGCCATGCCGTGCCATGCCGTGCCATGCCGTGCCATGCCGTGCCATGCCGTGCCATGCGGTGCCATGCCATTCGATGCCATTCCATGCCATTCCATGTCATTCCATGTCATTCCATGTCATTCCATGCCATTCCATGCCATTCCATGCCATTCCATGCCATTCCATGTCATTACATGCCATTCCATGCCATTCCATGCCATTCCATGCCATTCCATGCCATTCCATGCCATTCCATGCCATTCCATGCCATTCCATGCCATTCCATGCCATTCCATGCCATTCCATGCCATTTCATGCCATTCCATGCCATTCCATGCCATTCCATGCCATTCCATGCCATTCCATGCCATTCCATGCCATTCCATGCCACTCCATGCCATTCCATGCCATTCCATGCCATTCCATGCCGGTGCCATGCCGTGCCATGCCGGTGCCATGCCGTGCCATGCCGGTGCCATGCCGTGCCATGCCGGTGCCATGGCGTGCCATGCCATTCCATGCCATTCCATGCCATTCCATGCCATTCCATGCCATTCCATGCCATTCCATGCCATTCCATGCCATTCCATGCCATTCCATGCCATTCCATGCCATTCCATGCCATTCCATGCCATTCCATGCCATTCCATGCCATTCCATGCCATTCCATGCCATTCCATGCCATTCCATGCCATTCCATGCCATTCCATGCCATTCCATGCCATTCCATGCCATTCCATGCCATTCCATGCCATTCCATGCCATTCCATGCCATTCCATGCCATTCCATGCCATTCCATGCCATTCCATGCCATTCCATGCCATTCCATGCCATTCCATGCCATTCCATGCCACTCAATGCGGTGCCATGCCGGTGCCATGCCGTGCCATGCCGGTGCCATGCCGTGCCATGCCGTGCCATGCCGGTGCCATGCCGTGCCATGCCGGTGCCATGCCGTGCCATGCCGGTGCCATGCCGTGCCATGCCGTGCCATGCCGGTGCCATGCCGTGCCATGCCGTGCCATGCCGGTGCCATGCCGTGCCATGCCGGTGCCATGCCGTGCCATGCCGTGCCATGCCGTGCCATGCGGTGCCATGCCATTCCATGCCATTCCATGCCAGTCCATGCCATTCCATGCCATTCCATGCCATTCCATGCCATTCCATGCCATTCCATGCCATTCCATGCCATTCCATGCCATTCCATGCCGTGCCATGCCATTCCATGCCGTGCCATGCCGGTGCCATGCCGTGCCATGCCGGTGCCATGCCGTGCCATGCCGGTGCCATGCCGTGTCATGCCGGTGCCATGCCGTGCCATGCCGGTGCCATGCCGTGCCATGCCGGTGCCATGCCGGTGCCATGCCGTGCCATGCCGTGCCATGCCGTGCCATGCCGGTGCCATGCCGTGCCATGCCGGTGCCATGCCGTGCCATGCCGTGCCATGCCGGTGCCATGCCGTGCCATGCCGGTGCCATGCCGTGCCATGCCGGTGCCATGCCGTGCCATGCCGTGCCATGCCGGTGCCATGCCGTGCCATGCCGGTGCCATGCCGTGCCATGCCGGTGCCATGCCGTGCCATGCCGGTGCCATGCCGTGCCATGCCGGTGCCATGCCGTGCCATGCCGGTGCCATGCCGTGCCATGCCGGTGCCATGCCGTGCCATGCCGGTGCCATGCCGTCCCATGCCGGTGCCATGCCGTGCCATGCCGTGCCATGCCGGTGCCATGCCGTGCCACGCCGGTGCCATGCCGTGCCACGCCGGTGCCATGCCGTGCCATGCCGGTGCCATGCCGTGCCATGCCGGTGCCATGCCGTGCCATGCCGGTGCCATGCCGTGCCATGCCGGTGCCATGCCGTGCCATGCCGGTGCCATGCCGTGCCATGCCGGTGCCATGCCGTGCCATGCCGGTGCCATGCCGTGCCATGCCGGTGCCATGCCGTGCCATGTCGGTGCCATGCCGTGCCATGCCGTGCCATGCCGTGCCATGCCGTGCCATGCCGTGCCATGCCGTGCCATGCCGGTGCCATGCCGTGCCATGCCGGTGCCATGCCGTGCCATGCGGTGCCATGCCGTTCCATGCCATTCCATGCCATTCCATGCCATTCCATGCCATTCCATGCCATTCCATGCCATTCCATGCCAGTCCATGCCAGTCCATGCCAGTCCATGCCACTCCATGCCATTCCATGCCACTCAATGCGGTGCCATGCCGTGCCATGCCGGTGCCATGCCGTGCCATGCCGGTGCCATGCCGTGCCATGCCGGTGCCATGCCGTGCCATGCCGGTGCCATGCCGTGCCATGCCGGTGCCATGCCGTGCCACGCCGGTGCCATGCCGTGCCATGCCGGTGCCATGCCGTGCCATGCCGGTGCCATGCCGTGCCATGCCGGTGCCATGCCGGTGCCATGCCGTGCCATGCCGGTGCCATGCCGTGCCATGCCGGTGCCATGCCGTGCCATGCCGTGCCATGCCGGTGCAATGCCGTGCCATGCCGGTGCCATGCCGTGCCATGCCGGTGCCATGCCGTGCCATGCCGTGCCATGCCGTGCCATGCGGTGCCATGCCATTCGATGCCATTCCATGCCATTCCATGTCATTCCATGTCATTCCATGCCATTCCATGCCATTCCATGCCATTCCATGCCATTCCGTGCCATTCCATGCCATTCCGTGCCATTCCATGCCATTCCGTGCCATTCCATGCCATTCCATGCCATTCCATGCCATTCCATGCCATTCCATGCCATTCCATGCCATTCCATGCCATTCCATGCCATTCCATGCCATTCCGTGCCATTCCATGCCATTCCATGCCATTCCATGCCATTCCATGCCATTCCATGCCATTCCATGCCATTCCATGCCATTCCATGCCATTCCATGCCATTCCATGCCATTCCATGCCATTCCATGCCATTCCATGCCATTCCATGCCATTCCATGCCATTCCATGCCATTCCATGCCATTCCATGCCATTCCATGCCATTCCATGCCATTCCATGCCATTCCATGCCGTGCCATGCCATTCCATGCCGTGCCATGCCATTCCATGCCGTGCCATGCCGGTGCCATGCCGTGCCATGCCGGTGCCATGCCGTGCCATGCCGGTGCCATGCCGTGCCATGCCGCTGCCATGCCGTGCCATGCCGGTGCCATGCCGTGCCATGCCGGTGCCATGCCGTGCCATGCCGGTGCCATGCCGTGCCATGCCGGTGCCATGCCGTGCCATGCCGGTGCCATGCCGTGCCATGCCGGTGCCATGCCGTGCCATGCCGGTGCCATGCCGTGCCATGCCGGTGCATGCCGTGCCATGCCGTGCCATGCCGTGCCATGCCGGTGCCATGCCGGTGCCATGCCGTGCCATGCCGTGCCATGCCGGTGCCATGCCGTGCCATGCCGGTGCCATGCCGTGCCATGCCGGTGCATGCCATTCGATGCCATTCCATGCCATTCCATGTCATTCCATGTCATTCCATGTCATTCCATGCCATTCCATGCCATTCCATGCCATTCCATGCCATTCCATGTCATTACATGCCATTCCATGCCATTCCATGCCATTCCATGCCATTCCATGCCATTCCATGCCATTCCATGCCATTCCATGCCATTCCATGCCATTCCATGCCATTCCATGCCATTCCATGCCATTCCATGCCATTCCATGCCATTCCATGCCATTCCATGCCATTCCATGCCATTCCATGCCATTCCATGCCATTCCATGCCATTCCATGCCATTCCATGCCATTCCATGCCATTCCATGCCATTCCATGCCATTCCATGCCATTCCATGCCGTGCCATGCCATTCCATGCCGTGCCATGCCATTCCATGCCGTGCCATGCCGGTGCCATGCCGTGCCACGCCGGTGCCATGCCGTGCCATGCGGTGCCATGCCGTTCCATGCCATTCCATGCCATTCCATGCCATTCCATGCCATTCCATGCCATTCCATGCCATTCCATGCCAGTCCATGCCAGTCCATGCCAGTCCATGCCACTCCATGCCATTCCATGCCACTCAATGCGGTGCCATGCCGTGCCATGCCGGTGCCATGCCGTGCCATGCCGGTGCCATGCCGTGCCATGCCGGTGCCATGCCGTGCCATGCCGGTGCCATGCCGTGCCATGCCGGTGCCATGCCGTGCCATGCCGGTGCCATGCCGTGCCATGCCGGTGCCATGCCGTGCCATGCCGGTGCCATGCCGTGCCATGCCGGTGCCATGCCGGTGCCATGCCGTGCCATGCCGGTGCCATGCCGTGCCATGCCGTGCCATGCCGGTGCCATGCCGTGCCATGCCGGTGCCATGCCGTGCCATGCCGTGCCATGCCGGTGCCATGCCGTGCCATGCCGTGCCATGCCGGTGCCATGCCGTGCCATGCCGGTGCCATGCCGGTGCCATGCCGTGCCATGCCGTCCCATGCCGGTGCCATGCCGTGCCATGCCGGTGCCATGCCGTGCCATGCCGGTGCCATGCCGTGCCATGCCGGTGCCATGCCGGTGCCATGCCGTGCCATGCCGGTGCCATGCCGTGCCATGCCGGTGCCATGCCGTGCCATGCCGTGCCATGCCGTGCCATGCCGGTGCCATGCCGGTGCCATGCCGTGCCATGCCGTGCCATGCCGGTGCCATGCCGTGCCATGCCGGTGCCATGCCGTGCCATGCCGGTGCCATGCCGTGCCATGCCGGTGCCATGCCGTGCCATGCCGTGCCATGCCGGTGTCATGCCGTGCCATGCCGGTGCCATGCCGTGCCATGCCGTGCCATGCCGGTGCCATGCCGTGCCATGCCGGTGCCATGCCGTGCCATGCCGGTGCCATGCCGTGCCATGCCGGTGCCATGCCGTGCCATGCCGGTGCCATGCCGTGCCATGCCGGTGCCATGCCGTGCCATGCCGGTGCCATGCCGTGCCATGCCGGTGCCATGCCGTGCCATGCCGGTGCCATGCCGTGCCATGCCGGTGCCATGCCGTGCCATGCCGGTGCCATGCCGGTGCCATGCCGTGCCATGCCGGTGCCATGCCGTGCCATGCCGTGCCATGCCGGTGCCATGCCGTGCCATGCCGTGCCATGCCGGTGCCATGCCGTGCCATGCCGGTGCCATGCCGTGCCATGCCGTGCCATGCCGGTGCCATGCCGAGCCATGCCATTCGATGCCATTCCATGCCATTCCATGTCATTCCATGTCATTCCATGCCATTCCATGCCATTCCATGCCATTCCATGCCATTCCATGACATTCCATGCCATTCCGTGCCATTCCATGCCATTCCGTGCCATTCCATGCCATTCCGTGCCATTCCATGCCATTCCATGCCATTCCATGCCATTCCATGCCATTCCATGCCATTCCATGCCATTCCATGCCATTCCATGCCATTCCATGCCATTCCATGCCATTCCATGCCATTCCATGCCATTCCATGCCATTCCATGCCATTCCATGCCATTCCATGCCATTCCATGCCATTCCATGCCATTCCATGCCATTCCATGCCATTCCATGCCATTCCATGCCATTCCATGCCATTCCATGCCATTCCATGCCATTCCATGCCATTCCATGCCATTCCATGCCATTCCATGCCATTCCATGCCATTCCATGCCGTGCCATGCCATTCCATGCCGTGCCATGCCATTCCATGCCGTGCCATGCCGGTGCCATGCCGTGCCATGCCGCTGCCATGCCGTGCCATGCCGGTGCCATGCCGTGCCATGCCGGTGCCATGCCGTGCCATGCCGGTGCCATGCCGTGCCATGCCGGTGCCATGCCGTGCCATGCCGGTGCCATGCCGTGCCATGCCGGTGCCATGCCGTGCCATGCCGGTGCCATGCCGTGCCATGCCGGTGCCATGCCGTGCCATGCCGGTGCCATGCCGTGCCATGCCGGTGCCATGCCGTGCCATGCCGGTGCCATGCCGTGCCATACCGGTGCCATGCCGTGCCATGCCGGTGCCATGCCGTGCCATGCCGGTGCCATGCCGTGCCATGCCGTGCCATGCCGGTGCCATGCCGTGCCATGCCGGTGCCATGCCGTGCCATGCCGGTGCCGTGCCGTGCCATGCCGTGCCATGCCGTGCCATGCCGTGCCATGCCGGTGCCATGCCGTGCCATGCCGGTGCCATGCCGTGCCATGCCGGTGCCATGCCGTGCCATGCCGGTGCCATGCCGTGCCATGCCGGTGCCATGCCGGTGCCATGCCGTGCCATGCCGGTGCCATGCCGTGCCATGCCGGTGCCATGCCGTGCCATGCCGTGCCATGCCGGTGCCATGCCGTGCCATGCCGGTGCCATGCCGTGCCATGCCGGTGCATGCCGTGCCATGCCGGTGCATGCCGTGCCATGCCGTGCCATGCCGTGCCATGCCGGTGCCATGCCGGTGCCATGCCGTGCCATGCCGTGCCATGCCGGTGCCATGCCGTGCCATGCCGGTGCCATGCCGTGCCATGCCGGTGCATGCCGTGCCATGCCGGTGCATGCCGTGCCATGCCGTGCCATGCCGTGCCATGCCGGTGCCATGCCGGTGCCATGCCGTGCCATGCCGTGCCATGCCGGTGCCATGCCGTGCCATGCCGGTGCCATGCCGTGCCATGCCGGTGCCATGCCGTGCCATGCCGGTGCCATGCCGTGCCATGCCGGTGCCATGCCGTGCCATGCCGTGCCATGCCGGTGCCATGCCGTGCCATGCCGGTGCCATGCCGAGCCATGCCGTGCCATGCCGGTGCCATGCCGTGCCATGCCGTGCCATGCCGGTGCCATGCCGTGCCATGCCGGTGCCATGCCGTGCCATGCCGTGCCATGCCGTGCCATGCCGTGCCATGCCGTGCCATGCGGTGCCATGCCATTCGATGCCATTCCATGCCATTCCATGTCATTCCATGTCATTCCATGTCATTCCATGCCATTCCATGCCATTCCATGCCATTCCATGCCATTCCATGTCATTACATGCCATTCCATGCCATTCCATGCCATTCCATGCCATTCCATGCCATTCCATGCCATTCCATGCCATTCCATGCCATTCCATGCCATTCCATGCCATTCCATGCCATTCCATGCCATTTCATGCCATTCCATGCCATTCCATGCCATTCCAT
This sequence comes from Cryptus armator, assembly GCA_963971235.1. Taxonomy (NCBI): domain Eukaryota; kingdom Metazoa; phylum Arthropoda; class Insecta; order Hymenoptera; family Ichneumonidae; genus Cryptus; species Cryptus armator. Next base: position 339,214 of record CAXARG010000165.1, on the reverse strand, counting down.
GCCATTCCATGCCATTCCATGCCATTCCATGCCATTCCATGCCACTCCATGCCATTCCATGCCATTCCATGCCATTCCATGCCGGTGCCATGCCGTGCCATGCCGGTGCCATGCCGTGCCATGCCGGTGCCATGCCGTGCCATGCCGGTGCCATGGCGTGCCATGCCATTCCATGCCATTCCATGCCATTCCATGCCATTCCATGCCATTCCATGCCATTCCATGCCATTCCATGCCATTCCATGCCATTCCATGCCATTCCATGCCATTCCATGCCATTCCATGCCATTCCATGCCATTCCATGCCATTCCATGCCATTCCATGCCATTCCATGCCATTCCATGCCATTCCATGCCATTCCATGCCATTCCATGCCATTCCATGCCATTCCATGCCATTCCATGCCATTCCATGCCATTCCATGCCATTCCATGCCATTCCATGCCATTCCATGCCATTCCATGCCATTCCATGCCATTCCATGCCATTCCATGCCACTCAATGCGGTGCCATGCCGGTGCCATGCCGTGCCATGCCGGTGCCATGCCGTGCCATGCCGTGCCATGCCGGTGCCATGCCGTGCCATGCCGGTGCCATGCCGTGCCATGCCGGTGCCATGCCGTGCCATGCCGTGCCATGCCGGTGCCATGCCGTGCCATGCCGTGCCATGCCGGTGCCATGCCGTGCCATGCCGGTGCCATGCCGTGCCATGCCGTGCCATGCCGTGCCATGCGGTGCCATGCCATTCCATGCCATTCCATGCCAGTCCATGCCATTCCATGCCATTCCATGCCATTCCATGCCATTCCATGCCATTCCATGCCATTCCATGCCATTCCATGCCATTCCATGCCGTGCCATGCCATTCCATGCCGTGCCATGCCGGTGCCATGCCGGTGCCATGCCGTGCCATGCCGTGCCATGCCGTGCCATGCCGGTGCCATGCCGTGCCATGCCGGTGCCATGCCGTGCCATGCCGTGCCATGCCGGTGCCATGCCGTGCCATGCCGGTGCCATGCCGTGCCATGCCGGTGCCATGCCGTGCCATGCCGTGCCATGCCGGTGCCATGCCGTGCCATGCCGGTGCCATGCCGTGCCATGCCGGTGCCATGCCGTGCCATGCCGGTGCCATGCCGTGCCATGCCGGTGCCATGCCGTGCCATGCCGGTGCCATGCCGTGCCATGCCGGTGCCATGCCGTGCCATGCCGGTGCCATGCCGTCCCATGCCGGTGCCATGCCGTGCCATGCCGTGCCATGCCGGTGCCATGCCGTGCCATGCCGGTGCCATGCCGTGCCACGCCGGTGCCATGCCGTGCCATGCCGGTGCCATGCCGTGCCATGCCGGTGCCATGCCGTGCCATGCCGGTGCCATGCCGTGCCATGCCGGTGCCATGCCGTGCCATGCCGGTGCCATGCCGTGCCATGCCGGTGCCATGCCGTGCCATGCCGGTGCCATGCCGTGCCATGCCGGTGCCATGCCGTGCCATGTCGGTGCCATGCCGTGCCATGCCGTGCCATGCCGTGCCATGCCGTGCCATGCCGTGCCATGCCGTGCCATGCCGGTGCCATGCCGTGCCATGCCGGTGCCATGCCGTGCCATGCGGTGCCATGCCGTTCCATGCCATTCCATGCCATTCCATGCCATTCCATGCCATTCCATGCCATTCCATGCCATTCCATGCCAGTCCATGCCAGTCCATGCCAGTCCATGCCACTCCATGCCATTCCATGCCACTCAATGCGGTGCCATGCCGTGCCATGCCGGTGCCATGCCGTGCCATGCCGGTGCCATGCCGTGCCATGCCGGTGCCATGCCGTGCCATGCCGGTGCCATGCCGTGCCATGCCGGTGCCATGCCGTGCCACGCCGGTGCCATGCCGTGCCATGCCGGTGCCATGCCGTGCCATGCCGGTGCCATGCCGTGCCATGCCGGTGCCATGCCGGTGCCATGCCGTGCCATGCCGGTGCCATGCCGTGCCATGCCGGTGCCATGCCGTGCCATGCCGTGCCATGCCGGTGCAATGCCGTGCCATGCCGGTGCCATGCCGTGCCATGCCGGTGCCATGCCGTGCCATGCCGTGCCATGCCGTGCCATGCGGTGCCATGCCATTCGATGCCATTCCATGCCATTCCATGTCATTCCATGTCATTCCATGCCATTCCATGCCATTCCATGCCATTCCATGCCATTCCGTGCCATTCCATGCCATTCCGTGCCATTCCATGCCATTCCGTGCCATTCCATGCCATTCCATGCCATTCCATGCCATTCCATGCCATTCCATGCCATTCCATGCCATTCCATGCCATTCCATGCCATTCCATGCCATTCCGTGCCATTCCATGCCATTCCATGCCATTCCATGCCATTCCATGCCATTCCATGCCATTCCATGCCATTCCATGCCATTCCATGCCATTCCATGCCATTCCATGCCATTCCATGCCATTCCATGCCATTCCATGCCATTCCATGCCATTCCATGCCATTCCATGCCATTCCATGCCATTCCATGCCATTCCATGCCATTCCATGCCATTCCATGCCATTCCATGCCATTCCATGCCGTGCCATGCCATTCCATGCCGTGCCATGCCATTCCATGCCGTGCCATGCCATTCCATGCCGTGCCATGCCGGTGCCATGCCGTGCCATGCCGGTGCCATGCCGTGCCATGCCGGTGCCATGCCGTGCCATGCCGCTGCCATGCCGTGCCATGCCGGTGCCATGCCGTGCCATGCCGGTGCCATGCCGTGCCATGCCGGTGCCATGCCGTGCCATGCCGGTGCCATGCCGTGCCATGCCGGTGCCATGCCGTGCCATGCCGGTGCCATGCCGTGCCATGCCGGTGCCATGCCGTGCCATGCCGGTGCATGCCGTGCCATGCCGTGCCATGCCGTGCCATGCCGGTGCCATGCCGGTGCCATGCCGTGCCATGCCGTGCCATGCCGGTGCCATGCCGTGCCATGCCGGTGCCATGCCGTGCCATGCCGGTGCATGCCATTCGATGCCATTCCATGCCATTCCATGTCATTCCATGTCATTCCATGTCATTCCATGCCATTCCATGCCATTCCATGCCATTCCATGCCATTCCATGTCATTACATGCCATTCCATGCCATTCCATGCCATTCCATGCCATTCCATGCCATTCCATGCCATTCCATGCCATTCCATGCCATTCCATGCCATTCCATGCCATTCCATGCCATTCCATGCCATTCCATGCCATTCCATGCCATTCCATGCCATTCCATGCCATTCCATGCCATTCCATGCCATTCCATGCCATTCCATGCCATTCCATGCCATTCCATGCCATTCCATGCCATTCCATGCCATTCCATGCCAGTCCATGCCAGTCCATGCCAGTCCATGCCATTCCATGCCATTCCATGCCACTCAATGCGGTGCCATGCCAGTCCATGCCATTCCATGCCATTCCATGCCACTCAATGCGGTGCCATGCCGTGCCATGCCGGTGCCATGCCGTGCCATGCCGGTGCCATGCCGTGCCATGCCGGTGCCATGCCGTGCCATGCCGGTGCCATGCCGTGCCATGCCGGTGCCATGCCGTGCCATGCCGGTGCCATGCCGTGCCATGCCGGTGCCATGCCGTGCCATGCCGGTGCCATGCCGTGCCATGCCGGTGCCATGCCGTGCCATGCCGGTGCCATGCCGTGCCATGCCGGTGCCATGCCGTGCCATGCCGGTGCCATGCCGTGCCATGCCGGTGCCATGCCGTGCCATGCCGGTGCCATGCCGTGCCATGCCGGTGCCATGCCGTGCCATGCCGGTGCCATGCCGTGCCATGCCGGTGCCATGCCGTGCCATGCCGGTGCCATGCCGTGCCATGCCGGTGCCATGCCGTGCCATGCCGGTGCCATGCCGTGCCATGCCGGTGCCATGCCGTGCCATGCCGGTGCCATGCCGTGCCATGCCGGTGCCATGCCGTGCCATGCCGGTGCCATGCCGTGCCATGCCGGTGCCATGCCGTGCCATGCCGTGCCATGCCGGTGCCATGCCGTGCCATGCCGGTGCCATGCCGTGCCATGCCGGTGCCATGCCGTGCCATGCCGGTGCCATGCCGTGCCATGCCGGTGCCATGCCGTGCCATGCCGGTGCCATGCCGTGCCATGCCGTGCCATGCCGTGCCATGCCGGTGCCATGCCGTGCCATGCCGTGCCATGCCGGTGCCATGCCGTGCCATGCCGGTGCCATGCCATTCCATGCCATTCCATGCCATTCCATGCCATTCCATGCCATTCCATGCCATTCCATGCCATTCCATGCCATTCCATGCCATTCCATGCCATTCCATGCCATTCCATGCCATTCCATGCCATTCCATGCCATTCCATGCCATTCCATGCCATTCCATGCCATTCCATGCCATTCCATGCCATTCCATGCCATTCCATGCCATTCCATGCCATTCCATGCCGTGCCATGCCATTCCATGCCGTGCCATGCCATTCCATGCCGTGCCATGCCGGTGCCATGCCGTGCCATGCCGCTGCCATGCCGTGCCATGCCGGTGCCATGCCGTGCCATGCCGGTGCCATGCCGTGCCATGCCGGTGCCATGCCGTGCCATGCCGGTGCCATGCCGTGCCATGCCGGTGCCATGCCGTGCCATGCCGGTGCCATGCCGTGCCATGCCGGTGCCATGCCGTGCCATGCCGGTGCCATGCCGTGCCATGCCGGTGCCATGCCGTGCCATACCGGTGCCATGCCGTGCCATGCCGGTGCCATGCCGTGCCATGCCGGTGCCATGCCGTGCCATGCCGGTGCCATGCCGTGCCATGCCGTGCCATGCCGGTGCCATGCCGTGCCATGCCGGTGCCATGCCGTGCCATGCCGGTGCCATGCCGTGCCATGCCGTGCCATGCCGTGCCATGCCGTGCCATGCCGGTGCCATGCCGTGCCATGCCGGTGCCATGCCGTGCCATGCCGGTGCCATGCCGTGCCATGCCGGTGCCATGCCGTGCCATGCCGGTGCCATGCCGGTGCCATGCCGTGCCATGCCGGTGCCATGCCGTGCCATGCCGGTGCCATGCCGTGCCATGCCGTGCCATGCCGGTGCCATGCCGTGCCATGCCGGTGCCATGCCGTGCCATGCCGGTGCATGCCGTGCCATGCCGGTGCATGCCGTGCCATGCCGGTGCATGCCGTGCCATGCCGTGCCATGCCGTGCCATGCCGGTGCCATGCCGGTGCCATGCCGTGCCATGCCGTGCCATGCCGGTGCCATGCCGTGCCATGCCGGTGCCATGCCGTGCCATGCCGGTGCATGCCGTGCCATGCCGGTGCATGCCGTGCCATGCCGTGCCATGCCGTGCCATGCCGGTGCCATGCCGGTGCCATGCCGTGCCATGCCGTGCCATGCCGGTGCCATGCCGTGCCATGCCGGTGCCATGCCGTGCCATGCCGGTGCCATGCCGTGCCATGCCGGTGCCATGCCGTGCCATGCCGGTGCCATGCCGTGCCATGCCGTGCCATGCCGGTGCCATGCCGTGCCATGCCGGTGCCATGCCGAGCCATGCCGTGCCATGCCGGTGCCATGCCGTGCCATGCCGTGCCATGCCGGTGCCATGCCGTGCCATGCCGGTGCCATGCCGTGCCATGCCGTGCCATGCCGTGCCATGCGGTGCCATGCCATTCGATGCCATTCCATGCCATTCCATGTCATTCCATGTCATTCCATGTCATTCCATGCCATTCCATGCCATTCCATGCCATTCCATGCCATTCCATGTCATTACATGCCATTCCATGCCATTCCATGCCATTCCATGCCATTCCATGCCATTCCATGCCATTCCATGCCATTCCATGCCATTCCATGCCATTCCATGCCATTCCATGCCATTCCATGCCATTCCATGCCATTTCATGCCATTCCATGCCATTCCATGCCATTCCATGCCATTCCATGCCATTCCATGCCATTCCATGCCATTCCATGCCACTCCATGCCATTCCATGCCATTCCATGCCATTCCATGCCGGTGCCATGCCGTGCCATGCCGGTGCCATGCCGTGCCATGCCGGTGCCATGCCGTGCCATGCCGGTGCCATGGCGTGCCATGCCATTCCATGCCATTCCATGCCATTCCATGCCATTCCATGCCATTCCATGCCATTCCATGCCATTCCATGCCATTCCATGCCATTCCATGCCATTCCATGCCATTCCATGCCATTCCATGCCATTCCATGCCATTCCATGCCATTCCATGCCATTCCATGCCATTCCATGCCATTCCATGCCATTCCATGCCATTCCATGCCATTCCATGCCATTCCATGCCATTCCATGCCATTCCATGCCATTCCATGCCATTCCATGCCATTCCATGCCATTCCATGCCATTCCATGCCATTCCATGCCATTCCATGCCATTCCATGCCATTCCATGCCATTCCATGCCATTCCATGCCATTCCATGCCATTCCATGCCATTCCATGCCATTCCATGCCACTTAATGCGGTGCCATGCCGGTGCCATGCCGTGCCATGCCGGTGCCATGCCGTGCCATGCCGTGCCATGCCGGTGCCATGCCGTGCCATGCCGGTGCCATGCCGTGCCATGCCGGTGCCATGCCGTGCCATGCCGTGCCATGCCGGTGCCATGCCGTGCCATGCCGTGCCATGCCGGTGCCATGCCGTGCCATGCCGGTGCCATGCCGTGCCATGCCGTGCCATGCCGTGCCATGCGGTGCCATGCCATTCCATGCCATTCCATGCCAGTCCATGCCATTCCATGCCATTCCATGCCATTCCATGCCATTCCATGCCATTCCATGCCATTCCATGCCATTCCATGCCATTCCATGCCATTCCATGCCGTGCCATGCCATTCCATGCCGTGCCATGCCGGTGCCATGCCGTGCCATGCCGGTGCCATGCCGTGCCATGCCGGTGCCATGCCGTGTCATGCCGGTGCCATGCCGTGCCATGCCGGTGCCATGCCGTGCCATGCCGGTGCCATGCCGGTGCCATGCCGTGCCATGCCGTGCCATGCCGTGCCATGCCGGTGCCATGCCGTGCCATGCCGGTGCCATGCCGTGCCATGCCGTGCCATGCCGGTGCCATGCCGTGCCATGCCGGTGCCATGCCGTGCCATGCCGGTGCCATGCCGTGCCATGCCGTGCCATGCCGGTGCCATGCCGTGCCATGCCGGTGCCATGCCGTGCCATGCCGGTGCCATGCCGTGCCATGCCGGTGCCATGCCGTGCCATGCCGGTGCCATGCCGTGCCATGCCGGTGCCATGCCGTGCCATGCCGGTGCCATGCCGTCCCATGCCGGTGCCATGCCGTGCCATGCCGTGCCATGCCGGTGCCATGCCGTGCCATGCCGGTGCCATGCCGTGCCACGCCGGTGCCATGCCGTGCCATGCCGGTGCCATGCCGTGCCATGCCGGTGCCATGCCGTGCCATGCCGGTGCCATGCCGTGCCATGCCGGTGCCATGCCGTGCCATGCCGGTGCCATGCCGTGCCATGCCGGTGCCATGCCGTGCCATGCCGGTGCCATGCCGTGCCATGTCGGTGCCATGCCGTGCCATGCCGTGCCATGCCGTGCCATGCCGTGCCATGCCGTGCCATGCCGTGCCATGCCGGTGCCATGCCGTGCCATGCCGGTGCCATGCCGTGCCATGCGGTGCCATGCCGTTCCATGCCATTCCATGCCATTCCATGCCATTCCATGCCATTCCATGCCATTCCATGCCATTCCATGCCAGTCCATGCCAGTCCATGCCAGTCCATGCCACTCCATGCCATTCCATGCCACTCAATGCGGTGCCATGCCGTGCCATGCCGGTGCCATGCCGTGCCATGCCGGTGCCATGCCGTGCCATGCCGGTGCCATGCCGTGCCATGCCGGTGCCATGCCGTGCCATGCCGGTGCCATGCCGTGCCACGCCGGTGCCATGCCGTGCCATGCCGGTGCCATGCCGTGCCATGCCGGTGCCATGCCGTGCCATGCCGGTGCCATGCCGGTGCCATGCCGTGCCATGCCGGTGCCATGCCGTGCCATGCCGGTGCCATGCCGTGCCATGCCGTGCCATGCCGGTGCCATGCCGTGCCATGCCGGTGCCATGCCGTGCCATGCCGGTGCCATGCCGTGCCATGCCGTGCCATGCCGTGCCATGCGGTGCCATGCCATTCGATGCCATTCCATGCCATTCCATGTCATTCCATGTCATTCCATGCCATTCCATGCCATTCCATGCCATTCCATGCCATTCCGTGCCATTCCATGCCATTCCGTGCCATTCCATGCCATTCCGTGCCATTCCATGCCATTCCATGCCATTCCATGCCATTCCATGCCATTCCATGCCATTCCATGCCATTCCATGCCATTCCATGCCATTCCATGCCATTCCATGCCATTCCATGCCATTCCATGCCATTCCATGCCATTCCATGCCATTCCATGCCATTCCATGCCATTCCATGCCATTCCATGCCATTCCATGCCATTCCATGCCATTCCATGCCATTCCATGCCATTCCATGCCGTGCCATGCCATTCCATGCCGTGCCATGCCATTCCATGCCGTGCCATGCCGGTGCCATGCCGTGCCATGCCGGTGCCATGCCGTGCCATGCCGGTGCCATGCCGTGCCATGCCGGTGCCATGCCGTGCCATGCCGCTGCCATGCCGTGCCATGCCGGTGCCATGCCGTGCCATGCCGGTGCCATGCCGTGCCATGCCGGTGCCATGCCGTGCCATGCCGGTGCCATGCCGTGCCATGCCGGTGCCATGCCGTGCCATGCCGGTGCCATGCCGTGCCATGCCGGTGCCATGCCGTGCCATGCCGGTGCATGCCGTGCCATGCCGTGCCATGCCGTGCCATGCCGGTGCCATGCCGGTGCCATGCCGTGCCATGCCGTGCCATGCCGGTGCCATGCCGTGCCATGCCGGTGCCATGCCGTGCCATGCCGGTGCATGCCGTGCCATGCCGTGCCATGCCGTGCCATGCGGTGCCATGCCATTCGATGCCATTCCATGCCATTCCATGTCATTCCATGTCATTCCATGTCATTCCATGCCATTCCATGCCATTCTATGCCATTCCATGCCATTCCATGTCATTACATGCCATTCCATGCCATTCCATGCCATTCCATGCCATTCCATGCCATTCCATGCCATTCCATGCCATTCCATGCCATTCCATGCCATTCCATGCCATTCCATGCCATTCCGTGCCATTCCATGCCATTCCATGCCATTCCATGCCATTCCATGCCATTCCATGCCATTCCATGCCATTCCATGCCATTCCATGCCATTCCATGCCATTCCATGCCATTCCATGCCATTCCATGCCATTCCATGCCATTCCATGCCATTCCATGCCATTCCATGCCATTCCATGCCATTCCATGCCATTCCATGCCATTCCATGCCATTCCATGCCATTCCATGCCGTGCCATGCCATTCCATGCCGTGCCATGCCATTCCATGCCGTGCCATGCCATTCCATGCCGTGCCATGCCATTCCATGCCGTGCCATGCCGGTGCCATGCCGTGCCATGCCGGTGCCATGCCGTGCCATGCCGGTGCCATGCCGTGCCATGCCGGTGCCATGCCGTGCCATGCCGTGCCATGCCGTGCCATGCCGGTGCCATGCCGTGCCATGCCGGTGCCATGCCGTGCCATGCCGGTGCCATGCCATTCCATGCCATTCCATGCCATTCCATGCCATTCCATGCCATTCCATGCCATTCCATGCCATTCCATGCCATTCCATGCCATTCCATGCCATTCCATGCCATTCCATGCCATTCCATGCCATTCCATGCCATTCCATGCCATTCCATGCCATTCCATGCCATTCCATGCCATTCCATGCCATTCCATGCCATTCCATGCCATTCCATGCCATTCCATGCCATTCCATGCCATTCCATGCCATTCCATGCCATTCCATGCCATTCCATGCCATTCCATGCCATTCCATGCCATTCCATGCCATTCCATGCCATTCCATGCCATTCCATGCCATTCCATGCCATTCCATGCCATTCCATGCCGGTGCCATGCCGTGCCATGCCGGTGCCATGCCGTGCCATGCCGGTGCCATGCCGTGCCATGCCGGTGCCATGCCGTGCCATGCCGGTGCCATGCCGTGCCATGCCGGTGCCATGCCGTGCCATGCCGGTGCCATGCCGGTGCCATGCCGTGCCATGCCGGTGCCATGCCGTGCCATGCCGGTGCCATGCCGTGCCATGCCGGTGCCATGCCGTGCCATGCCGGTGCCATGCCGTGCCATGCCGGTGCCATGCCGTGCCATGCCGGTGCCATGCCGTGCCATGCCGGTGCCATGCCGTGCCATGCCGGTGCCATGCCGTGCCATGCCGGTGCCATGCCGTGCCATGCCGGTGCCATGCCGTGCCATGCCGGTGCCATGCCGTGCCATGCCGGTGCCATGCCGTGCCATGCCGGTGCCATGCCGTGCCATGCCGGTGCCATGCCGGTGCCATGCCGGTGCCATGCCGTGCCATGCCGTGCCATGCCGGTGCCATGCCGTGCCATGCCGTGCCATGCCGGTGCCATGCCGTGCCATGCCGGTGCCATGCCGTGCCATGCCGTGCCATGCCGTGCCATGCCGTGCCATGCCGTGCCATGCCGGTGCCATGCCGTGCCATGCCGGTGCCATGCCGTGCCATGCCGGTGCCATGCCGTGCCATGCCGGTGCCATGCCGTGCCATGCCGGTGCCATGCCGTGCCATGCCGGTGCCATGCCGTGCCATGCCGGTGCCATGCCGTGCCATGCCGGTGCCATGCCGGTGCCATGCCGTGCCATGCCGGTGCCATGCCGTGCCATGCCGGTGCCATGCCGTGCCATGCCGGTGCCATGCCGTGCCATGCCGGTGCCATGCCGTGCCATGCCGGTGCCATGCCGTGCCATGCCGGTGCCATGCCGTGCCATGCCGGTGCCATGCCGTGCCATGCCGGTGCCATGCCGTGCCATGCCGGTGCCATGCCGTGCCATGCCGTGCCATGCCGTGCCATGCCGGTGCCATGCCGCTGCCATGCCGTGCCATGCCGTGCCATGCCGGTGCCATGCCGTGCCATGCCGGTGCCATGCCGTGCCATGCCGGTGCCATGCCGTGCCATGCCGGTGCATGCCGTGCCATGCCGGTGCATGCCGTGCCATGCCGTGCCATGCCGTGCCATGCCGGTGCCATGCCGGTGCCATGCCGTGCCATGCCGTGCCATGCCGGTGCCATGCCGTGCCATGCCGGTGCCATGCCGTGCCATGCCGGTGCCATGCCGTGCCATGCCGGTGCCATGCTGTGCCATGCCGTGCCATGCCGGTGCCATGCCGTGCCATGCCGGTGCCATGCCGGTGCCATGCCGGTGCCATGCCGTGCCATGCCGTGCCATGCCGGTGCATGCCGTGCCATGCCGTGCCATGCCGTGCCATGCCGGTGCCATGCCGGTGCCATGCCGTGCCATGCCGTGCCATGCCGGTGCCATGCCGTGCCATGCCGGTGCCATGCCGTGCCATGCCGGTGCCATGCCGTGCCATGCCGGTGCCATGCTGTGCCATGCCGTGCCATGCCGGTGCCATGCCGTGCCATGCCGGTGCCATGCCGTGCCATGCCGTGCCATGCCGGTGACATGCCGTGCCATGCCGGTGCCATGCGGTGCCATGCCGGTGCCATGCCGTGCCATGCCGGTGCCATGCCGTGCCATGCCGGTGCCATGCCGTGCCATGCCGGTGCCATGCCGTGCCATGCCGTGCCATGCCGGTGCCATGCCGTGCCATGCCGGTGCCATGCCGAGCCATGCCGTGCCATGCCGGTGCCATGCCGTGCCATGCCGTGCCATGCCGTGCCATGCCGGTGCCATGCCGTGCCATGCCGGTGCCATGCCGTGCCATGCCGTGCCATGCCGTGCCATGCGGTGCCATGCCATTCGATGCCATTCCATGCCATTCCATGTCATTCCATGTCATTCCATGTCATTCCATGCCATTCCATGCCATTCCATGCCATTCCATGTCATTACATGCCATTCCATGCCATTCCATGCCATTCCATGCCATTCCATGCCATTCCATGCCATTCCATGCCATTCCATGCCATTCCATGCCATTCCATGCCATTCCATGCCATTCCATGCCATTCCATGCCATTCCATGCCATTCCATGCCATTCCATGCCATTCCATGCCAGTCCATGCCAGTCCATGCCAGTCCATGCCATTCCATGCCATTCCATGCCACTCAATGCGGTGCCATGCCAGTCCATGCCAGTCCATGCCATTCCATGCCATTCCATGCCACTCAATGCGGTGCCATGCCGTGCCATGCCGGTGCCATGCCGTGCCATGCCGGTGCCATGCCGTGCCATGCCGGTGCCATGCCGTGCCATGCCGGTGCCATGCCGTGCCATGCCGGTGCCATGCCGTGCCATGCCGGTGCCATGCCGTGCCATGCCGGTGCCATGCCGTGCCATGCCGGTGCCATGCCGTGCCATGCCGGTGCCATGCCGTGCCATGCCGTGCCATGCCGTGCCATGCCATTCCATGCCATTCCATGCCATTCCATGCCATTCCATGCCATTCCATGCCATTCCATGCCATTCCATGCCATTCCATGCCATTCCATGCCATTCCATGCCATTCCGTGCCATTCCATGCCATTCCGTGCCATTCCATGCCATTCCGTGCCATTCCATGCCATTCCGTGCCATTCCCTGCCATTCCATGCCATTCCATGCCATTCCATGCCATTCCATGCCATTCCATGCCATTCCATGCCATTCCATGCCATTCCATGCCATTCCATGCCATTCCATGCCATTCCATGCCATTCCATGCCATTCCATGCCATTCCATGCCATTCCATGCCATTCCATGCCATTCCATGCCATTCCATGCCATTCCATGCCATTCCATGCCATTCCATGCCATTCCATGCCATTCCATGCCATTCCATGCCATTCCATGCCATTCCATGCCATTCCATGCCATTCCATGCCATTCCATGCCATTCCATGCCATTCCATGCCATTCCATGCCATTCCATGCCATTCCATGCCATTCCATGCCATTCCATGCCATTCCATGCCATTCCATGCCATTCCATGCCATTCCATGCCATTCCATGCCATTCCATGCCATTCCATGCCATTCCATGCCATTCCATGCCGTGCCATGCCGGTGCCATGCCGTGCCATGCCGGTGCCATGCCGTGCCATGCCGGTGCCATGCCGTGCCATGCCGTGCCATGCCGGTGCCATGCCGTGCCATGCCGGTGCCATGCCGTGCCATGCCGGTGCCATGCCGTGCCATGCCGGTGCCATGCCGTGCCATGCCGGTGCCATGCCATTCCATGCCATTCCATGCCATTCCATGCCATTCCATGCCATTCCATGCCATTCCATGCCATTCCATGCCATTCCATGCCATTCCATGCCATTCCATGCCATTCCATGCCATTCCATGCCATTCCATGCCATTCCATGCCATTCCATGCCATTCCATGCCATTCCATGCCATTCCATGCCATTCCATGCCATTCCATGCCATTCCATGCCATTCCATGCCATTCCATGCCATTCCATGCCATTCCATGCCATTCCATGCCATTCCATGCCGGTGCCATGCCGTGCCATGCCGGTGCCATGCCGGTGCCATGCCGTGCCATGCCGGTGCCATGCCATTCCATGCCGTTCCATGCCATTCCATGCCATTCCATGCCATTCCATGCCATTCCATGCCATTCCATGCCATTCCATGCCATTCCATGCCATTCCATGCCATTCCATGCCATTCCATGCCATTCCATGCCATTCCATGCCATTCCATGCCATTCCATGCCATTCCATGCCATTCCATGCCATTCCATGCCATTCCATGCCATTCCATGCCATTCCATGCCATTCCATGCCATTCCATGCCATTCCATGCCATTCCATGCCATTCCATGCCATTCCATGCCATTCCATGCCATTCCATGCCATTCCATGCCATTCCATGCCATTCCATGCCATTCCATGCCATTCCATGCCATTCCATGCCATTCCATGCCATTCCATGCCATTCCATGCCATTCCATGCCATTCCATGCCATTCCATGCCATTCCATGCCATTCCATGCCATTCCATGCCATTCCATGCCATTCCATGCCGTGCCATGCCATTCCATGCCGTGCCATGCCATTCCATGCCGTGCCATGCCGTGCCATGCCGGTGCCATGCCGTGCCATGCCGGTGCCATGCCGTGCCATGCCGGTGCCATGCCGTGCCATGCCGCTGCCATGCCGTGCCATGCCGGTGCCATGCCGTGCCATGCCGGTGCCATGCCGTGCCATGCCGGTGCCATGCCGTGCCATGCCGGTGCCATGCCGTGCCATGCCGGTGCCATGCCGTGCCATGCCGGTGCCATGCCGTGCCATGCCGGTGCATGCCGTGCCATGCCGTGCCATGCCGTGCCATGCCGGTGCCATGCCGGTGCCATGCCGTGCCATGCCGTGCCATGCCGGTGCCATGCCGTGCCATGCCGGTGCCATGCCGTGCCATGCCGGTGCATGCCGTGCCATGCCGTGCCATGCCGTGCCATGCGGTGCCATGCCATTCGATGCCATTCCATGCCATTCCATGTCATTCCATGTCATTCCATGTCATTCCATGTCATTCCATGCCATTCCATGCCATTCCATGCCATTCCATGCCATTCCATGTCATTACATGCCATTCCATGCCATTCCATGCCATTCCATGCCATTCCATGCCATTCCATGCCATTCCATGCCATTCCATGCCATTCCATGCCATTCCATGCCATTCCATGCCATTCCATGCCATTCCATGCCATTCCATGCCATTCCATGCCATTCCATGCCATTCCATGCCATTCCATGCCATTCCATGCCATTCCATGCCATTCCATGCCATTCCATGCCATTCCATGCCATTCCATGCCATTCCATGCCATTCCATGCCATTCCATGCCAGTCCATGCCAGTCCATGCCAGTCCATGCCATTCCATGCCATTCCATGCCACTCAATGCGGTGCCATGCCAGTCCATGCCATTCCATGCCATTCCATGCCACTCAATGCGGTGCCATGCCGTGCCATGCCGGTGCCATGCCGTGCCATGCCGGTGCCATGCCGTGCCATGCCGGTGCCATGCCGTGCCATGCCGGTGCCATGCCGTGCCATGCCGGTGCCATGCCGTGCCATGCCGGTGCCATGCCGTGCCATGCCGGTGCCATGCCGTGCCATGCCGGTGCCATGCCGTGCCATGCCGGTGCCATGCCGTGCCATGCCGGTGCCATGCCGTGCCATGCCGGTGCCATGCCGTGCCATGCCGGTGCCATGCCGTGCCATGCCGGTGCCATGCCGTGCCATGCCGGTGCCATGCCGTGCCATGCCGGTGCCATGCCGTGCCATGCCGGTGCCATGCCGTGCCATGCCGGTGCCATGCCGTGCCATGCCGGTGCCATGCCGTGCCATGCCGGTGCCATGCCGTGCCATGCCGGTGCCATGCCGTGCCATGCCGGTGCCATGCCGTGCCATGCCGTGCCATGCCGGTGCCATGCCGTGCCATGCCGGTGCCATGCCGTGCCATGCCGGTGCCATGCCGTGCCATGCCGGTGCCATGCCGTGCCATGCCGGTGCCATGCCGTGCCATGCCGGTGCCATGCCGTGCCATGCCGGTGCCATGCCGTGCCATGCCGGTGCCATGCCGTGCCATGCCGTGCCATGCCGTGCCATGCCGGTGCCATGCCGTGCCATGCCGTGCCATGCCGTGCCATGCCGTGCCATGCCGGTGCCATGCCGTGCCATGCCGGTGCCATGCCGTGCCATGCCGGTGCCATGCCGTGCCATGCCGGTGCCATGCCGTGCCATGCCGGTGCCATGCCGTGCCATGCCGGTGCCATGCCGTGCCATGCCGGTGCCATGCCGTGCCATGCCGTGCCATGCCGTGCCATGCCGGTGCCATGCCGTGCCATGCCGTGCCATGCCGTGCCATGCCGGTGCCATGCCGTGCCATGCCGGTGCCATGCCATTCCATGCCATTCCATGCCATTCCATGCCATTCCATGCCATTCCATGCCATTCCATGCCATTCCATGCCATTCCATGCCATTCCATGCCATTCCATGCCATTCCATGCCATTCCATGCCATTCCATGCCATTCCATGCCATTCCATGCCATTCCATGCCATTCCATGCCATTCCATGCCATTCCATGCCATTCCATGCCATTCCATGCCATTCCATGCCATTCCATGCCATTCCATGCCATTCCATGCCATTCCATGCCATTCCATGCCATTCCATGCCATTCCATGCCGTGCCATGCCGGTGCCATGCCGTGCCATGCCGGTGCCATGCCGTGCCATGCCGGTGCCATGCCGTGCCATGCCGGTGCCATGCCGTGCCATGCCGGTGCCATGCCGTGCCATGCCGGTGCCATGCCGTGCCATGCCGGTGCCATGCCGTGCCATGCCGGTGCCATGCCGTGCCATGCCATTCCATGCCATTCCATGCCATTCCATGCCGGTGCCATGCCGGTGCCATGCCGTGCCATGCCGGTGCCATGCCGTGCCATGCCGGTGCCATGCCGTGCCATGCCGGTGCCATGCCGTGCCATGCCGGTGCCATGCCGTGCCATGCCGGTGCCATGCCATTCCATGCCATTCCATGCCATTCCATGCCGGTGCCATGCCGTGCCATGCCGGTGCCATGCCGTGCCATGCCGGTGCCATGCCGTGCCATGCCGGTGCCATGCCGTGCCATGCCGGTGCCATGCCGTGCCATGCCGGTGCCGTGCCGTGCCATGCCGGTGCCATGCCGTGCCATGCCGGTGCCATGCCGTGCCATGCCGGTGCCATGCCGTGCCATGCCGGTGCCATGCCGTGCCATGCCGGTGCCATGCCGGTGCCATGCCGTGCCATGCCGGTGCCATGCCGTGCCATGCCGGTGCCATGCCGTGCCATGCCGGTGCCATGCCGTGCCATGCCGGTGCCATGCCGTGCCATGCCGGTGCCATGCCGTGCCATGCCGGTGCCATGCCGTGCCATGCCGGTGCCATGCCGGTGCCATGCCGGTGCCATGCCGTGCCATGCCGTGCCATGCCGGTGCCATGCCGTGCCATGCCGTGCCATGCCGTGCCATGCCGGTGCCATGCCGTGCCATGCCGGTGCCATGCCGTGCCATGCCGTGCCATGCCGTGCCATGCCGTGCCATGCCGTGCCATGCCGGTGCCATGCCGTGCCATGCCGGTGCCATGCCGTGCCATGCCGGTGCCATGCCGTGCCATGCCGGTGCCATGCCGTGCCATGCCGGTGCCATGCCGTGCCATGCCGGTGCCATGCCGTGCCATGCCGGTGCCATGCCGGTGCCATGCCGTGCCATGCCGGTGCCATGCCGTGCCATGCCGTGCCATGCCGGTGCCATGCCGTGCCATGCCGTGCCATGCCGGTGCCATGCCGTGCCATGCCGTGCCATGCCGGTGCCATGCCGTGCCATGCCGGTGCCATGCCGTGCCATGCCGGTGCCATGCCGTGCCATGCCGTGCCATGCCGGTGCCATGCCGTGCCATGCCGGTGCCATGCCGTGCCATGCCGGTGCCATGCCGTGCCATGCCGTGCCATGCCGTGCCATGCCGTGCCATGCCGGTGCCATGCCGTGCCATGCCGTGCCATGCCGGTGTCATGCCGTGCCATGCCGGTGCCATGCCGTGCCATGCCGTGCCATGCCGGTGCCATGCCGTGCCATGCCGGTGCCATGCCGTGCCATGCCGGTGCCATGCCGTGCCATGCCGGTGCCATGCCGTGCCATGCCGGTGCCATGCCGTGCCATGCCGGTGCCATGCCGTGCCATGCCGGTGCCATGCCGTGCCATGCCGGTGCCATGCCGTGCCATGCCGGTGCCATGCCGTGCCATGCCGGTGCCATGCCGTGCCATGCCGGTGCCATGCCGTGCCATGCCGGTGCCATGCCGTGCCATGCCGTGCCATGCCGTGCCATGCCGGTGCCATGCCGGTGCCATGCCGTGCCATGCCGTGCCATGCCGGTGCCATGCCGTGCCATGCCGGTGCCATGCCGTGCCATGCCGGTGCCATGCCGTGCCATGCCGGTGCATGCCGTGCCATGCCGGTGCATGCCGTGCCATGCCGTGCCATGCCGTGCCATGCCGGTGCCATGCCGGTGCCATGCCGTGCCATGCCGTGCCATGCCGGTGCCATGCCGTGCCATGCCGGTGCCATGCCGTGCCATGCCGGTGCCATGCCGTGCCATGCCGGTGCCATGCTGTGCCATGCCGTGCCATGCCGGTGCCATGCCGTGCCATGCCGGTGCCATGCCGTGCCATGCCGTGCCATGCCGGTGACATGCCGTGCCATGCCGGTGCCATGCGGTGCCATGCCGGTGCCATGCCGTGCCATGCCGGTGACATGCCGTGCCATGCCGGTGCCATGCGGTGCCATGCCGGTGCCATGCCGTGCCATGCCGGTGCCATGCCGTGCCATGCCGGTGCCATGCCGTGCCATGCCGGTGCCATGCCGTGCCATGCCGTGCCATGCCGGTGCCATGCCGTGCCATGCCGGTGCCATGCCGAGCCATGCCGTGCCATGCCGGTGCCATGCCGTGCCATGCCGTGCCATGCCGTGCCATGCCGGTGCCATGCCGTGCCATGCCGGTGCCATGCCGTGCCATGCCGTGCCATGCCGTGCCATGCCATTCGATGCCATTCCATGCCATTCCATGTCATTCCATGTCATTCCATGTCATTCCATGCCATTCCATGCCATTCCATGCCATTCCATGTCATTACATGCCATTCCATGCCATTCCATGCCATTCCATGCCATTCCATGCCATTCCATGCCATTCCATGCCATTCCATGCCATTCCATGCCATTCCATGCCATTCCATGCCATTCCATGCCATTCCATGCCTTTCCATGCCATTCCATGCCATTCCATGCCATTCCATGCCATTCCATGCCAGTCCATGCCAGTCCATGCCAGTCCATGCCATTCCATGCCATTCCATGCCACTCAATGCGGTGCCATGCCAGTCCATGCCAGTCCATGCCATTCCATGCCATTCCATGCCACTCAATGCGGTGCCATGCCGTGCCATGCCGGTGCCATGCCGTGCCATGCCGGTGCCATGCCGTGCCATGCCGGTGCCATGCCGTGCCATGCCGGTGCCATGCCGTGCCATGCCGGTGCCATGCCGTGCCATGCCGGTGCCATGCCGTGCCATGCCGGTGCCATGCCGTGCCATGCCGGTGCCATGCCGTGCCATGCCGTGCCATGCCGTGCCATGCCATTCCATGCCATTCCATGCCATTCCATGCCATTCCATGCCATTCCATGCCATTCCATGCCATTCCATGCCATTCCATGCCATTCCGTGCCATGCCGGTGCCATGCCGGTGCCATGCCGTGCCATGCCGTGCCATGCCGGTGCCATGCCGGTGCCATGCCGAGCCATGCCGTGCCATGCCGGTGCCATGCCGTGCCATGCCGTGCCATGCCGTGCCATGCCGGTGCCATGCCGTGCCATGCCGGTGCCATGCCGTGCCATGCCGTGCCATGCCGTGCCATGCGGTGCCATGCCATTCGATGCCATTCCATGCCATTCCATGTCATTCCATGTCATTCCATGTCATTCCATGCCATTCCATGCCATTCCATGCCATTCCATGTCATTACATGCCATTCCATGCCATTCCATGCCATTCCATGCCATTCCATGCCATTCCATGCCATTCCATGCCATTCCATGCCATTCCATGCCATTCCATGCCATTCCATGCCATTCCATGCCATTCCATGCCTTTCCATGCCATTCCATGCCATTCCATGCCATTCCATGCCATTCCATGCCATTCCATGCCATTCCATGCCATTCCATGCCATTCCATGCCATTCCATGCCATTCCATGCCATTCCATGCCATTCCATGCCATTCCATGCCATTCCATGCCATTCCATGCCATTCCATGCCATTCCATGCCATTCCATGCCATTCCATGCCATTCCATGCCATTCCATGCCATTCCATGCCATTCCATGCCATTCCATGCCATTCCATGCCATTCCATGCCATTCCATGCCATTCCATGCCATTCCATGCCATTCCATGCCATTCCATGCCATTCCATGCCATTCCATGCCATTCCATGCCATTCCATGCCATTCCATGCCATTCCATGCCATTCCATGCCATTCCATGCCATTCCATGCCATTCCATGCCATTCCATGCCATTCCATGCCATTCCATGCCATTCCATGCCATTCCATGCCATTCCATGCCGTGCCATGCCATTCCATGCCGTGCCATGCCATTCCATGCCGTGCCATGCCGTGCCATGCCGGTGCCATGCCGTGCCATGCCGGTGCCATGCCGTGCCATGCCGCTGCCATGCCGTGCCATGCCGGTGCCATGCCGTGCCATGCCGGTGCCATGCCGTGCCATGCCGGTGCCATGCCGTGCCATGCCGGTGCCATGCCGTGCCATGCCGGTGCCATGCCGTGCCATGCCGGTGCCATGCCGTGCCATGCCGGTGCCATGCCGTGCCATGCCGGTGCCATGCCGTGCCATGCCGGTGCATGCCGTGCCATGCCGTGCCATGCCGTGCCATGCCGGTGCCATGCCGGTGCCATGCCGTGCCATGCCGTGCCATGCCGGTGCCATGCCGTGCCATGCCGGTGCCATGCCGTGCCATGCCGGTGCATGCCGTGCCATGCCGTGCCATGCCGTGCCATGCGGTGCCATGCCATTCGATGCCATTCCATGCCATTCCATGTCATTCCATGTCATTCCATGTCATTCCATGTCATTCCATGCCATTCCATGCCATTCCATGCCATTCCATGCCATTCCATGTCATTACATGCCATTCCATGCCATTCCATGCCATTCCATGCCATTCCATGCCATTCCATGCCATTCCATGCCATTCCATGCCATTCCATGCCATTCCATGCCATTCCATGCCATTCCATGCCATTCCATGCCATTCCATGCCATTCCATGCCATTCCATGCCATTCCATGCCATTCCATGCCATTCCATGCCATTCCATGCCATTCCATGCCATTCCATGCCATTCCATGCCATTCCATGCCAGTCCATGCCAGTCCATGCCAGTCCATGCCATTCCATGCCATTCCATGCCACTCAATGCGGTGCCATGCCAGTCCATGCCATTCCATGCCATTCCATGCCACTCAATGCGGTGCCATGCCGTGCCATGCCGGTGCCATGCCGTGCCATGCCGGTGCCATGCCGTGCCATGCCGGTGCCATGCCGTGCCATGCCGGTGCCATGCCGTGCCATGCCGGTGCCATGCCGTGCCATGCCGGTGCCATGCCGTGCCATGCCGGTGCCATGCCGTGCCATGCCGGTGCCATGCCGTGCCATGCCGGTGCCATGCCGTGCCATGCCGGTGCCATGCCGTGCCATGCCGGTGCCATGCCGTGCCATGCCGGTGCCATGCCGTGCCATGCCGGTGCCATGCCGTGCCATGCCGGTGCCATGCCGTGCCATGCCGGTGCCATGCCGTGCCATGCCGGTGCCATGCCGTGCCATGCCGGTGCCATGCCGTGCCATGCCGGTGCCATGCCGTGCCATGCCGGTGCCATGCCGTGCCATGCCGGTGCCATGCCGTGCCATGCCGTGCCATGCCGGTGCCATGCCGTGCCATGCCGGTGCCATGCCGTGCCATGCCGGTGCCATGCCGTGCCATGCCGGTGCCATGCCGTGCCATGCCGGTGCCATGCCGTGCCATGCCGGTGCCATGCCGTGCCATGCCGGTGCCATGCCGTGCCATGCCGTGCCATGCCGTGCCATGCCGGTGCCATGCCGTGCCATGCCGTGCCATGCCGTGCCATGCCGTGCCATGCCGGTGCCATGCCGTGCCATGCCGGTGCCATGCCGTGCCATGCCGGTGCCATGCCGTGCCATGCCGGTGCCATGCCGTGCCATGCCGGTGCCATGCCGTGCCATGCCGGTGCCATGCCGTGCCATGCCGGTGCCATGCCGTGCCATGCCGTGCCATGCCGTGCCATGCCGGTGCCATGCCGTGCCATGCCGTGCCATGCCGTGCCATGCCGGTGCCATGCCATTCCATGCCATTCCATGCCATTCCATGCCATTCCATGCCATTCCATGCCATTCCATGCCATTCCATGCCATTCCATGCCATTCCATGCCATTCCATGCCATTCCATGCCATTCCATGCCATTCCATGCCATTCCATGCCATTCCATGCCATTCCATGCCATTCCATGCCATTCCATGCCATTCCATGCCATTCCATGCCATTCCATGCCATTCCATGCCATTCCATGCCATTCCATGCCATTCCATGCCATTCCATGCCATTCCATGCCATTCCATGCCATTCCATGCCATTCCATGCCATTCCATGCCATTCCATGCCGTGCCATGCCGGTGCCATGCCGTGCCATGCCGGTGCCATGCCGTGCCATGCCGGTGCCATGCCGTGCCATGCCGGTGCCATGCCGTGCCATGCCGGTGCCATGCCGTGCCATGCCGGTGCCATGCCGTGCCATGCCGGTGCCATGCCGTGCCATGCCGGTGCCATGCCGTGCCATGCCATTCCATGCCATTCCATGCCATTCCATGCCGGTGCCATGCCGGTGCCATGCCGTGCCATGCCGGTGCCATGCCGTGCCATGCCGGTGCCATGCCGTGCCATGCCGGTGCCATGCCGTGCCATGCCGGTGCCATGCCATTCCATGCCATTCCATGCCATTCCATGCCGGTGCCATGCCGTGCCATGCCGGTGCCATGCCGTGCCATGCCGGTGCCATGCCGTGCCATGCCGGTGCCATGCCGTGCCATGCCGGTGCCATGCCGTGCCATGCCGGTGCCGTGCCGTGCCATGCCGGTGCCATGCCGTGCCATGCCGGTGCCATGCCGTGCCATGCCGGTGCCATGCCGTGCCATGCCGGTGCCATGCCGTGCCATGCCGGTGCCATGCCGGTGCCATGCCGTGCCATGCCGGTGCCATGCCGTGCCATGCCGGTGCCATGCCGTGCCATGCCGGTGCCATGCCGTGCCATGCCGGTGCCATGCCGTGCCATGCCGGTGCCATGCCGTGCCATGCCGGTGCCATGCCGTGCCATGCCGGTGCCATGCCGGTGCCATGCCGGTGCCATGCCGTGCCATGCCGTGCCATGCCGGTGCCATGCCGTGCCATGCCGTGCCATGCCGTGCCATGCCGGTGCCATGCCGTGCCATGCCGGTGCCATGCCGTGCCATGCCGTGCCATGCCGTGCCATGCCGTGCCATGCCGTGCCATGCCGGTGCCATGCCGTGCCATGCCGGTGCCATGCCGTGCCATGCCGGTGCCATGCCGTGCCATGCCGGTGCCATGCCGTGCCATGCCGGTGCCATGCCGTGCCATGCCGGTGCCATGCCGTGCCATGCCGGTGCCATGCCGGTGCCATGCCGTGCCATGCCGGTGCCATGCCGTGCCATGCCGTGCCATGCCGGTGCCATGCCGTGCCATGCCGTGCCATGCCGGTGCCATGCCGTGCCATGCCGTGCCATGCCGGTGCCATGCCGTGCCATGCCGGTGCCATGCCGTGCCATGCCGTGCCATGCCGGTGCCATGCCGTGCCATGCCGGTGCCATGCCGTGCCATGCCGGTGCCATGCCGTGCCATGCCGTGCCATGCCGTGCCATGCCGTGCCATGCCGGTGCCATGCCGTGCCATGCCGTGCCATGCCGGTGTCATGCCGTGCCATGCCGGTGCCATGCCGTGCCATGCCGTGCCATGCCGGTGCCATGCCGTGCCATGCCGGTGCCATGCCGTGCCATGCCGGTGCCATGCCGTGCCATGCCGGTGCCATGCCGTGCCATGCCGGTGCCATGCCGTGCCATGCCGGTGCCATGCCGTGCCATGCCGGTGCCATGCCGTGCCATGCCGGTGCCATGCCGTGCCATGCCGGTGCCATGCCGTGCCATGCCGGTGCCATGCCGTGCCATGCCGGTGCCATGCCGTGCCATGCCGGTGCCATGCCGTGCCATGCCGTGCCATGCCGTGCCATGCCGGTGCCATGCCGGTGCCATGCCGTGCCATGCCGTGCCATGCCGGTGCCATGCCGTGCCATGCCGGTGCCATGCCGTGCCATGCCGGTGCCATGCCGTGCCATGCCGGTGCATGCCGTGCCATGCCGGTGCATGCCGTGCCATGCCGTGCCATGCCGTGCCATGCCGGTGCCATGCCGGTGCCATGCCGTGCCATGCCGTGCCATGCCGGTGCCATGCCGTGCCATGCCGGTGCCATGCCGTGCCATGCCGGTGCCATGCCGTGCCATGCCGGTGCCATGCTGTGCCATGCCGTGCCATGCCGGTGCCATGCCGTGCCATGCCGGTGCCATGCCGTGCCATGCCGTGCCATGCCGGTGACATGCCGTGCCATGCCGGTGCCATGCGGTGCCATGCCGGTGCCATGCCGTGCCATGCCGGTGACATGCCGTGCCATGCCGGTGCCATGCGGTGCCATGCCGGTGCCATGCCGTGCCATGCCGGTGCCATGCCGTGCCATGCCGGTGCCATGCCGTGCCATGCCGGTGCCATGCCGTGCCATGCCGTGCCATGCCGGTGCCATGCCGTGCCATGCCGGTGCCATGCCGAGCCATGCCGTGCCATGCCGGTGCCATGCCGTGCCATGCCGTGCCATGCCGTGCCATGCCGGTGCCATGCCGTGCCATGCCGGTGCCATGCCGTGCCATGCCGTGCCATGCCGTGCCATGCGGTGCCATGCCATTCGATGCCATTCCATGCCATTCCATGTCATTCCATGTCATTCCATGTCATTCCATGCCATTCCATGCCATTCCATGCCATTCCATGTCATTACATGCCATTCCATGCCATTCCATGCCATTCCATGCCATTCCATGCCATTCCATGCCATTCCATGCCATTCCATGCCATTCCATGCCATTCCATGCCATTCCATGCCATTCCATGCCATTCCATGCCTTTCCATGCCATTCCATGCCATTCCATGCCATTCCATGCCATTCCATGCCAGTCCATGCCAGTCCATGCCAGTCCATGCCATTCCATGCCATTCCATGCCACTCAATGCGGTGCCATGCCAGTCCATGCCAGTCCATGCCATTCCATGCCATTCCATGCCACTCAATGCGGTGCCATGCCGTGCCATGCCGGTGCCATGCCGTGCCATGCCGGTGCCATGCCGTGCCATGCCGGTGCCATGCCGTGCCATGCCGGTGCCATGCCGTGCCATGCCGGTGCCATGCCGTGCCATGCCGGTGCCATGCCGTGCCATGCCGGTGCCATGCCGTGCCATGCCGGTGCCATGCCGTGCCATGCCGTGCCATGCCGTGCCATGCCATTCCATGCCATTCCATGCCATTCCATGCCATTCCATGCCATTCCATGCCATTCCATGCCATTCCATGCCATTCCATGCCATTCCATGCCATTCCATGCCATTCCATGCCATTCCGTGCCATTCCATGCCATTCCGTGCCATTCCATGCCATTCCGTGCCATTCCATGCCATTCCGTGCCATTCCATGCCATTCCGTGCCATTCCCTGCCATTCCATGCCATTCCATGCCATTCCATGCCATTCCATGCCATTCCATGCCATTCCATGCCATTCCATGCCATTCCATGCCATTCCATGCCATTCCATGCCATTCCATGCCATTCCATGCCATTCCATGCCATTCCATGCCATTCCATGCCATTCCATGCCATTCCATGCCATTCCATGCCATTCCATGCCATTCCATGCCATTCCATGCCATTCCATGCCATTCCATGCCATTCCATGCCATTCCATGCCATTCCATGCCATTCCATGCCATTCCATGCCATTCCATGCCATTCCATGCCATTCCATGCCATTCCATGCCGTGCCATGCCGGTGCCATGCCGTGCCATGCCGGTGCCATGCCGTGCCATGCCGGTGCCATGCCGTGCCATGCCGGTGCCATGCCGTGCCATGCCGTGCCATGCCGGTGCCATGCCGTGCCATGCCGGTGCCATGCCGTGCCATGCCGGTGCCATGCCGTGCCATGCCGGTGCCATGCCGTGCCATGCCGTTCCATGCCATTCCATGCCATTCCATGCCATTCCATGCCATTCCATGCCATTCCATGCCATTCCATGCCATTCCATGCCATTCCATGCCATTCCATGCCATTCCATGCCATTCCATGCCATTCCATGCCATTCCATGCCATTCCATGCCATTCCATGCCATTCCATGCCATTCCATGCCATTCCATGCCATTCCATGCCATTCCATGCCATTCCATGCCATTCCATGCCATTCCATGCCATTCCATGCCATTCCATGCCATTCCATGCCATTCCATGCCATTCCATGCCATTCCATGCCATTCCATGCCATTCCATGCCATTCCATGCCATTCCATGCCATTCCATGCCATTCCATGCCATTCCATGCCATTCCATGCCATTCCATGCCATTCCATGCCATTCCATGCCATTCCATGCCATTCCATGCCATTCCATGCCATTCCATGCCATTCCATGCCATTCCATGCCATTCCATGCCATTCCATGCCATTCCATGCCATTCCATGCCATTCCATGCCATTCCATGCCGGTGCCATGCCGTGCCATGCCGGTGCCATGCCGTGCCATGCCGGTGCCATGCCGTGCCATGCCGGTGCCATGCCGTGCCATGCCATTCCATGCCGTTCCATGCCATTCCATGCCATTCCATGCCATTCCATGCCATTCCATGCCATTCCATGCCATTCCATGCCATTCCATGCCATTCCATGCCATTCCATGCCATTCCATGCCATTCCATGCCATTCCATGCCATTCCATGCCATTCCATGCCATTCCATGCCATTCCATGCCATTCCATGCCATTCCATGCCATTCCATGCCACTCAATGCGGTGCCATGCCGTGCCATGCCGGTGCCATGCCGTGCCATGCCGTGCCATGCCGGTGCCATGCCGTGCCATGCCGGTGCCATGCCGTGCCATGCCGGTGCCATGCCGTGCCATGCCGTGCCATGCCGGTGCCATGCCGTGCCATGCCGGTGCCATGCCGTGCCATGCCGTGCCATGCCGTGCCATGCGGTGCCATGCCATTCCATGCCATTCCATGCCAGTCCATGCCATTCCATGTCATTCCATGCCATTCCATGCCATTCCATGCCATTCCATGCCATTCCATGCCATTCCATGCCATTCCATGCCATTCCATGCCATTCCATGCCATTCCATGCCATTCCATGCCATTCCATGCCATTCCATGCCATTCCATGCCAGTCCATGCCAGTCCATGCCATTCCATGCCGTGCCATGCCGGTGCCATGCCGTGCCATGCCGGTGCCATGCCGTGCCATGCCGGTGCCATGCCGTGCCATGCCGGTGCCATGCCGTGCCATGCCGGTGCCATGCCGTGCCATGCCGGTGCCATGCCGTGCCATGCCGGTGCCATGCCGTGCCATGCCGGTGCCATGCCGTGCCATGCCGGTGCCATGCCGTGCCATGCCGGTGCCATGCCGTGCCATGCCGGTGCCATGCCGTGCCATGCCGGTGCCATGCCGTGCCATGCCGGTGCCATGCCGTGCCATGCCGGTGCCATGCCGTGCCATGCCGGTGCCATGCCGTGCCATGCCGGTGCCATGCCGTGCCATGCCGGTGCCATGCCGTGCCATGCCGGTGCCATGCCGTGCCATGCCGGTGCCATGCCGTGCCATGCCGGTGCCATGCCGTGCCATGCCGGTGCCATGCCGTGCCATGCCGGTGCCATGCCGTGCCATGCCGGTGCCATGCCGTGCCATGCCGTGCCATGCCGGTGCCATGCCGTGCCATGCCGGTGCCATGCCGTGCCATGCCGGTGCCATGCCGTGCCATGCCGGTGCATGCCGTGCCATGCCGGTGCATGCCGTGCCATGCCGTGCCATGCCGTGCCATGCCGGTGCCATGCCGGTGCCATGCCGTGCCATGCCGTGCCATGCCGGTGCCATGCCGTGCCATGCCGGTGCCATGCCGTGCCATGCCGGTGCCATGCCGTGCCATACCGGTGCCATGCCGTGCCATGCCGGTGCCATGCCGTGCCATGCCGGTGCCATGCCGTGCCATGCCGGTGCCATGCCGTGCCATGCCGGTGCCATGCCGTGCCATGCCGGTGCCATGCCGTGCCATGCCGGTGCCATGCCGTGCCATGCCGGTGCCATGCCGTGCCATGCCGGTGCCATGCCGTGCCATGCCGGTGCCATGCCGTGCCATGCCGGTGCCATGCCGTGCCATGCCGTGCCATGCCGGTGCCATGCCGTGCCATGCCGGTGCCATGCCGTGCCATGCCGGTGCCATGCCGTGCCATGCCGGTGCCATGCCGTGCCATGCCGGTGCATGCCGTGCCATGCCGGTGCATGCCGTGCCATGCCGTGCCATGCCGTGCCATGCCGGTGCCATGCCGGTGCCATGCCGTGCCATGCCGTGCCATGCCGGTGCCATGCCGTGCCATGCCGGTGCCATGCCGTGCCATGCCGGTGCATGCCGTGCCATGCCGGTGCATGCCGTGCCATGCCGGTGCATGCCGTGCCATGCCGTGCCATGCCGTGCCATGCCGGTGCCATGCCGGTGCCATGCCGTGCCATGCCGTGCCATGCCGGTGCCATGCCGTGCCATGCCGGTGCCATGCCGTGCCATGCCGTGCCATGCCGGTGCCATGCCGTGCCATGCCGGTGCCATGCCGTGCCATGCCGTGCCATGCCGGTGACATGCCGTGCCATGCCGGTGCCATGCGGTGCCATGCCGGTGCCATGCCGTGCCATGCCGGTGCCATGCCGTGCCATGCCGGTGCCATGCCGTGCCATGCCGGTGCCATGCCGTGCCATGCCGTGCCATGCCGTGCCATGCCGTGCCATGCCGTGCCATGCCGGTGCCATGCCGTGCCATGCCGGTGCCATGCCGAGCCATGCCGTGCCATGCCGGTGCCATGCCGTGCCATGCCGTGCCATGCCGTGCCATGCCGGTGCCATGCCGTGCCATGCCGGTGCCATGCCGTGCCATGCCGTGCCATGCCGTGCCATGCGGTGCCATGCCATTCGATGCCATTCCATGCCATTCCATGTCATTCCATGTCATTCCATGTCATTCCATGCCATTCCATGCCATTCCATGCCATTCCATGTCATTACATGCCATTCCATGCCATTCCATGCCATTCCATGCCATTCCATGCCATTCCATGCCATTCCATGCCATTCCATGCCATTCCATGCCATTCCATGCCATTCCATGCCATTCCATGCCATTCCATGCCATTCCATGCCATTCCATGCCATTCCATGCCATTCCATGCCATTCCATGCCATTCCATGCCATTCCATGCCATTCCATGCCATTCCATGCCATTCCATGCCATTCCATGCCATTCCATGCCATTCCATGCCATTCCATGCCATTCCATGCCATTCCATGCCATTCCATGCCAGTCCATGCCAGTCCATGCCAGTCCATGCCATTCCATGCCATTCCATGCCACTCAATGCGGTGCCATGCCGTGCCATGCCGGTGCCATGCCGTGCCATGCCGGTGCCATGCCGTGCCATGCCGGTGCCATGCCGTGCCATGCCGGTGGCATGCCGTGCCATGCCGGTGCCATGCCGTGCCATGCCGGTGCCATGCCGTGCCATGCCGGTGCCATGCCGTGCCATGCCGGTGCCATGCCGGTGCCATGCCGTGCCATGCCGTGCCATGCCGTGCCATGCCATTCCATGCCATTCCATGCCATTCCATGCCATTCCATGCCATTCCATGCCATTCCATGCCATTCCATGCCATTCCATGCCATTCCATGCCATTCCATGCCATTCCATGCCATTCCATGCCATTCCATGCCATTCCATGCCATTCCATGCCATTCCATGCCATTCCATGCCATTCCATGCCATTCCATGCCATTCCATGCCATTCCATGCCATTCCATGCCATTCCATGCCATTCCATGCCGGTGCCATGCCGTGCCATGCCGGTGCCATGCCGTGCCATGCCGGTGCCATGCCGTGCCATGCCGGTGCCATGCCGTGCCATGCCGGTGCCATGCCGTGCCATGCCGGTGCCATGCCGTGCCATGCCGGTGCCATGCCGTGCCATGCCGTGCCATGCCGGTGCCATGCCGTGCCATGCCGGTGCCATGCCGTGCCATGCCGGTGCCATGCCGTGCCATGCCGGTGCCATGCCGTGCCATGCCGGTGCCATGCCGTGCCATGCCGGTGCCATGCCATTCCATGCCATTCCATGCCATTCCATGCCATTCCATGCCATTCCATGCCATTCCATGCCATTCCATGCCATTCCATGCCATTCCATGCCATTCCATGCCATTCCATGCCATTCCATGCCATTCCATGCCATTCCATGCCATTCCATGCCATTCCATGCCATTCCATGCCATTCCATGCCATTCCATGCCATTCCATGCCATTCCATGCCATTCCATGCCATTCCATGCCATTCCATGCCATTCCATGCCATTCCATGCCATTCCATGCCATTCCATGCCATTCCATGCCATTCCATGCCATTCCATGCCATTCCATGCCATTCCATGCCATTCCATGCCATTCCATGCCATTCCATGCCATTCCATGCCATTCCATGCCATTCCATGCCATTCCATGCCATTCCATGCCATTCCATGCCATTCCATGCCGGTGCCATGCCGTGCCATGCCGGTGCCATGCCGTGCCATGCCATTCCATGCCGTTCCATGCCATTCCATGCCATTCCATGCCATTCCATGCCATTCCATGCCATTCCATGCCATTCCATGCCATTCCATGCCATTCCATGCCATTCCATGCCATTCCATGCCATTCCATGCCATTCCATGCCATTCCATGCCATTCCATGCCATTCCATGCCATTCCATGCCATTCCATGCCATTCCATGCCATTCCATGCCATTCCATGCCATTCCATGCCATTCCATGCCATTCCATGCCATTCCATGCCATTCCATGCCATTCCATGCCATTCCATGCCGGTGCCATGCCGTGCCATGCCGGTGCCATGCCGGTGCCATGCCGTGCCATGCCGTGCCATGCCGGTGCCATGCCATTCCATGCCGTTCCATGCCATTCCATGCCATTCCAGGCCATTCCATGCCATTCCATGCCATTCCATGCCATTCCATGCCATTCCATGCCATTCCATGCCATTCCATGCCATTCCATGCCATTCCATGCCATTCCATGCCATTCCATGCCATTCCATGCCATTCCATGCCATTCCATGCCATTCCATGCCATTCCATGCCATTCCATGCCATTCCATGCCATTCCATGCCATTCCATGCCACTCAATGCGGTGCCATGCCGGTGCCATGCCGTGCCATGCCGGTGCCATGCCGTGCCATGCCGTGCCATGCCGGTGCCATGCCGTGCCATGCCGGTGCCATGCCGTGCCATGCCGGTGCCATGCCGTGCCATGCCGTGCCATGCCGGTGCCATGCCGTGCCATGCCGGTGCCATGCCGTGCCATGCCGTGCCATGCCGTGCCATGCCGTGCCATGCGGTGCCATGCCATTCCATGCCATTCCATGCCAGTCCATGCCATTCCATGTCATTCCATGCCATTCCATGCCATTCCATGCCATTCCATGCCATTCCATGCCATTCCATGCCATTCCATGCCATTCCATGCCATTCCATGCCATTCCATGCCATTCCATGCCATTCCATGCCATTCCATGCCATTCCATGCCATTCCATGCCATTCCATGCCATTCCATGCCATTCCATGCCATTCCATGCCAGTCCATGCCAGTCCATGCCATTCCATGCCGTGCCATGCCGGTGCCATGCCGTGCCATGCCGGTGCCATGCCGTGCCATGCCGGTGCCATGCCGTGCCATGCCGGTGCCATGCCGTGCCATGCCGGTGCCATGCCGTGCCATGCCGGTGCCATGCCGTGCCATGCCGGTGCCATGCCGTGCCATGCCGGTGCCATGCCGTGCCATGCCGGTGCCATGCCGTGCCATGCCGGTGCCATGCCGTGCCATGCCGGTGCCATGCCGTGCCATGCCGGTGCCATGCCGTGCCATGCCGGTGCCATGCCGTGCCATGCCGGTGCCATGCCGTGCCATGCCGGTGCCATGCCGTGCCATGCCGGTGCCATGCCGTGCCATGCCGGTGCCATGCCGTGCCATGCCGGTGCCATGCCGTGCCATGCCGGTGCCATGCCGTGCCATGCCGGTGCCATGCCGTGCCATGCCGGTGCCATGCCGTGCCATGCCGGTGCCATGCCGTGCCATGCCGGTGCCATGCCGTGCCATGCCGGTGCCATGCCGTGCCATGCCGGTGCCATGCCGTGCCATGCCGGTGCCATGCCGTGCCATGCCGGTGCCATGCCGTGCCATGCCGGTGCCATGCCGTGCCATGCCGGTGCCATGCCGTGCCATGCCGGTGCCATGCCGTGCCATGCCGGTGCCATGCCGTGCCATGCCGGTGCCATGCCGTGCCATGCCGTGCCATGCCGTGCCATGCCGGTGCCATGCCGTGCCATGCGGTGCCATGCCGTGCCATGCCGGTGCCATGCCGTGCCATGCCGTGCCATGCCGGTGCCATGCCGTGCCATGCCGTGCCATGCCGGTGACATGCCGTGCCATGCCGGTGCCATGCGGTGCCATGCCGGTGCCATGCCGTGCCATGCCGGTGCCATGCCGTGCCATGCCGGTGCCATGCCGTGCCATGCCGGTGCCATGCCGTGCCATGCCGTGCCATGCCGTGCCATGCCGGTGCCATGCCGTGCCATGCCGGTGCCATGCCGGTGCCATGCCGTGCCATGCCGTGCCATGCCGTGCCATGCCGGTGCCATGCCGTGCCATGCCGGTGCCATGCCGTGCCATGCCGTGCCATGCCGTGCCATGCCGGTGCCATGCCGTGCCATGCCGGTGCCATGCCGGTGCCATGCCGTGCCATGCCGGTGCCATGCCGTGCCATGCCGTGCCATGCCGTGCCATGCGGTGCCATGCCATTCGATGCCATTCCATGCCATTCCATGTCATTCCATGTCATTCCATGTCATTCCATGCCATTCCATGCCATTCCATGCCATTCCATGTCATTACATGCCATTCCATGCCATTCCATGCCATTCCATGCCATTCCATGCCATTCCATGCCATTCCATGCCATTCCATGCCATTCCATGCCATTCCATGCCATTCCATGCCATTCCATGCCATTCCATGCCATTCCATGCCATTCCATGCCATTCCATGCCATTCCATGCCATTCCATGCCATTCCATGCCATTCCATGCCATTCCATGCCATTCCATGCCATTCCATGCCATTCCATGCCAGTCCATGCCAGTCCATGCCAGTCCATGCCATTCCATGCCATTCCATGCCACTCAATGCGGTGCCATGCCAGTCCATGCCATTCCATGCCATTCCATGCCACTCAATGCGGTGCCATGCCGTGCCATGCCGGTGCCATGCCGTGCCATGCCGGTGCCATGCCGTGCCATGCCGGTGCCATGCCGTGCCATGCCGGTGCCATGCCGTGCCATGCCGGTGCCATGCCGTGCCATGCCGGTGCCATGCCGTGCCATGCCGGTGCCATGCCGTGCCATGCCGGTGCCATGCCGGTGCCATGCCGTGCCATGCCGTGCCATGCCGTGCCATGCCATTCCATGCCATTCCATGCCATTCCATGCCATTCCATGCCATTCCATGCCATTCCATGCCATTCCATGCCATTCCATGCCATTCCATGCCATTCCATGCCATTCCATGCCATTCCATGCCATTCCGTGCCATTCCATGCCATTCCGTGCCATTCCATGCCATTCCGTGCCATTCCATGCCATTCCGTGCCATTCCCTGCCATTCCATGCCATTCCATGCCATTCCATGCCATTCCATGCCATTCCATGCCATTCCATGCCATTCCATGCCATTCCATGCCATTCCATGCCATTCCATGCCATTCCATGCCATTCCATGCCATTCCATGCCATTCCATGCCATTCCATGCCATTCCATGCCATTCCATGCCATTCCATGCCATTCCATGCCATTCCATGCCATTCCATGCCATTCCATGCCATTCCATGCCATTCCATGCCATTCCATGCCATTCCATGCCATTCCATGCCATTCCATGCCATTCCATGCCATTCCATGCCATTCCATGCCATTCCATGCCATTCCATGCCATTCCATGCCATTCCATGCCGTGCCATGCCGGTGCCATGCCGTGCCATGCCGGTGCCATGCCGGTGCCATGCCGTGCCATGCCGGTGCCATGCCGTGCCATGCCGGTGCCATGCCGTGCCATGCCGGTGCCATGCCGTGCCATGCCGTGCCATGCCGGTGCCATGCCGTGCCATGCCGGTGCCATGCCGTGCCATGCCGGTGCCATGCCGTGCCATGCCGGTGCCATGCCGTGCCATGCCGGTGCCATGCCGTGCCATGCCGTGCCATGCCGTGCCATGCCGTGCCATGCCGTGCCATGCCGGTGCCATGCCGTGCCATGCCGGTGCCATGCCGAGCCATGCCGTGCCATGCCGGTGCCATGCCGTGCCATGCCGTGCCATGCCGTGCCATGCCGGTGCCATGCCGTGCCATGCCGGTGCCATGCCGTGCCATGCCGTGCCATGCCGTGCCATGCGGTGCCATGCCATTCGATGCCATTCCATGCCATTCCATGTCATTCCATGTCATTCCATGTCATTCCATGCCATTCCATGCCATTCCATGCCATTCCATGTCATTACATGCCATTCCATGCCATTCCATGCCATTCCATGCCATTCCATGCCATTCCATGCCATTCCATGCCATTCCATGCCATTCCATGCCATTCCATGCCATTCCATGCCATTCCATGCCATTCCATGCCATTCCATGCCATTCCATGCCATTCCATGCCATTCCATGCCATTCCATGCCATTCCATGCCATTCCATGCCATTCCATGCCATTCCATGCCATTCCATGCCATTCCATGCCATTCCATGCCATTCCATGCCATTCCATGCCATTCCATGCCAGTCCATGCCAGTCCATGCCAGTCCATGCCATTCCATGCCATTCCATGCCACTCAATGCGGTGCCATGCCGTGCCATGCCGGTGCCATGCCGTGCCATGCCGGTGCCATGCCGTGCCATGCCGGTGCCATGCCGTGCCATGCCGGTGGCATGCCGTGCCATGCCGGTGCCATGCCGTGCCATGCCGGTGCCATGCCGTGCCATGCCGGTGCCATGCCGTGCCATGCCGGTGCCATGCCGGTGCCATGCCGTGCCATGCCGTGCCATGCCGTGCCATGCCATTCCATGCCATTCCATGCCATTCCATGCCATTCCATGCCATTCCATGCCATTCCATGCCATTCCATGCCATTCCATGCCATTCCATGCCATTCCATGCCATTCCATGCCATTCCATGCCATTCCATGCCATTCCATGCCATTCCATGCCATTCCATGCCATTCCATGCCATTCCATGCCATTCCATGCCATTCCATGCCATTCCATGCCATTCCATGCCATTCCATGCCGGTGCCATGCCGTGCCATGCCGGTGCCATGCCGTGCCATGCCGGTGCCATGCCGTGCCATGCCGGTGCCATGCCGTGCCATGCCGGTGCCATGCCGTGCCATGCCGGTGCCATGCCGTGCCATGCCGTGCCATGCCGGTGCCATGCCGTGCCATGCCGGTGCCATGCCGTGCCATGCCGGTGCCATGCCGTGCCATGCCGGTGCCATGCCGTGCCATGCCGGTGCCATGCCGTGCCATGCCGGTGCCATGCCATTCCATGCCATTCCATGCCATTCCATGCCATTCCATGCCATTCCATGCCATTCCATGCCATTCCATGCCATTCCATGCCATTCCATGCCATTCCATGCCATTCCATGCCATTCCATGCCATTCCATGCCATTCCATGCCATTCCATGCCATTCCATGCCATTCCATGCCATTCCATGCCATTCCATGCCATTCCATGCCATTCCATGCCATTCCATGCCATTCCATGCCATTCCATGCCATTCCATGCCATTCCATGCCATTCCATGCCATTCCATGCCATTCCATGCCATTCCATGCCATTCCATGCCATTCCATGCCATTCCATGCCATTCCATGCCATTCCATGCCATTCCATGCCATTCCATGCCGGTGCCATGCCGTGCCATGCCGGTGCCATGCCGTGCCATGCCATTCCATGCCGTTCCATGCCATTCCATGCCATTCCATGCCATTCCATGCCATTCCATGCCATTCCATGCCATTCCATGCCATTCCATGCCATTCCATGCCATTCCATGCCATTCCATGCCATTCCATGCCATTCCATGCCATTCCATGCCATTCCATGCCATTCCATGCCATTCCATGCCATTCCATGCCATTCCATGCCATTCCATGCCATTCCATGCCATTCCATGCCATTCCATGCCATTCCATGCCGGTGCCATGCCGTGCCATGCCGGTGCCATGCCGGTGCCATGCCGTGCCATGCCGTGCCATGCCGGTGCCATGCCATTCCATGCCGTTCCATGCCATTCCATGCCATTCCAGGCCATTCCATGCCATTCCATGCCATTCCATGCCATTCCATGCCATTCCATGCCATTCCATGCCATTCCATGCCATTCCATGCCATTCCATGCCATTCCATGCCATTCCATGCCATTCCATGCCATTCCATGCCATTCCATGCCATTCCATGCCATTCCATGCCATTCCATGCCATTCCATGCCATTCCATGCCATTCCATGCCATTCCATGCCATTCCATGCCATTCCATGCCACTCAATGCGGTGCCATGCCGGTGCCATGCCGTGCCATGCCGGTGCCATGCCGTGCCATGCCGTGCCATGCCGGTGCCATGCCGTGCCATGCCGGTGCCATGCCGTGCCATGCCGGTGCCATGCCGTGCCATGCCGTGCCATGCCGGTGCCATGCCGTGCCATGCCGGTGCCATGCCGTGCCATGCCGTGCCATGCCGTGCCATGCCGTGCCATGCGGTGCCATGCCATTCCATGCCATTCCATGCCAGTCCATGCCATTCCATGTCATTCCATGCCATTCCATGCCATTCCATGCCATTCCATGCCATTCCATGCCATTCCATGCCATTCCATGCCATTCCATGCCATTCCATGCCATTCCATGCCATTCCATGCCATTCCATGCCATTCCATGCCATTCCATGCCATTCCATGCCATCCATGCCATTCCATGCCGTGCCATGCCGGTGCCATGCCGTGCCATGCCGGTGCCATGCCGTGCCATGCCGGTGCCATGCCGTGCCATGCCGGTGCCATGCCGTGCCATGCCGGTGCCATGCCGTGCCATGCCGGTGCCATGCCGTGCCATGCCGGTGCCATGCCGTGCCATGCCGGTGCCATGCCGTGCCATGCCGGTGCCATGCCGTGCCATGCCGGTGCCATGCCGTGCCATGCCGGTGCCATGCCGTGCCATGCCGGTGCCATGCCGTGCCATGCCGGTGCCATGCCGTGCCATGCCGGTGCCATGCCGTGCCATGCCGGTGCCATGCCGTGCCATGCCGGTGCCATGCCGTGCCATGCCGGTGCCATGCCGTGCCATGCCGGTGCCATGCCGTGCCATGCCGGTGCCATGCCGTGCCATGCCGGTGCCATGCCGTGCCATGCCGGTGCCATGCCGTGCCATGCCGGTGCCATGCCGTGCCATGCCGGTGCCATGCCGTGCCATGCCGGTGCCATGCCGTGCCATGCCGGTGCCATGCCGTGCCATGCCGGTGCCATGCCGTGCCATGCCGGTGCCATGCCGTGCCATGCCGGTGCCATGCCGTGCCATGCCGGTGCCATGCCGGTGCCATGCCGTGCCATGCCGGTGCCATGCCGTGCCATGCCGGTGCCATGCCGTGCCATGCCGTGCCATGCCGTGCCATGCCGGTGCCATGCCGTGCCATGCGGTGCCATGCCGTGCCATGCCGGTGCCATGCCGTGCCATGCCGTGCCATGCCGGTGCCATGCCGTGCCATGCCGTGCCATGCCGGTGACATGCCGTGCCATGCCGGTGCCATGCGGTGCCATGCCGGTGCCATGCCGTGCCATGCCGGTGCCATGCCGTGCCATGCCGGTGCCATGCCGTGCCATGCCGGTGCCATGCCGTGCCATGCCGTGCCATGCCGTGCCATGCCGGTGCCATGCCGTGCCATGCCGGTGCCATGCCGGTGCCATGCCGTGCCATGCCGTGCCATGCCGTGCCATGCCGGTGCCATGCCGTGCCATGCCGGTGCCATGCCGTGCCATGCCGTGCCATGCCGTGCCATGCCGGTGCCATGCCGTGCCATGCCGGTGCCATGCCGGTGCCATGCCGTGCCATGCCGGTGCCATGCCGTGCCATGCCGTGCCATGCCGTGCCATGCGGTGCCATGCCATTCGATGCCATTCCATGCCATTCCATGTCATTCCATGTCATTCCATGTCATTCCATGCCATTCCATGCCATTCCATGCCATTCCATGTCATTACATGCCATTCCATGCCATTCCATGCCATTCCATGCCATTCCATGCCATTCCATGCCATTCCATGCCATTCCATGCCATTCCATGCCATTCCATGCCATTCCATGCCATTCCATGCCATTCCATGCCATTCCATGCCATTCCATGCCATTCCATGCCATTCCATGCCATTCCATGCCATTCCATGCCATTCCATGCCATTCCATGCCATTCCATGCCATTCCATGCCATTCCATGCCATTCCATGCCATTCCATGCCAGTCCATGCCAGTCCATGCCAGTCCATGCCATTCCATGCCATTCCATGCCACTCAATGCGGTGCCATGCCAGTCCATGCCATTCCATGCCATTCCATGCCACTCAATGCGGTGCCATGCCGTGCCATGCCGGTGCCATGCCGTGCCATGCCGGTGCCATGCCGTGCCATGCCGGTGCCATGCCGTGCCATGCCGGTGCCATGCCGTGCCATGCCGGTGCCATGCCGTGCCATGCCGGTGCCATGCCGTGCCATGCCGGTGCCATGCCGTGCCATGCCGGTGCCATGCCGGTGCCATGCCGTGCCATGCCGTGCCATGCCGTGCCATGCCATTCCATGCCATTCCATGCCATTCCATGCCATTCCATGCCATTCCATGCCATTCCATGCCATTCCATGCCATTCCATGCCATTCCATGCCATTCCATGCCATTCCATGCCATTCCGTGCCATTCCATGCCATTCCGTGCCATTCCATGCCATTCCGTGCCATTCCATGCCATTCCGTGCCATTCCCTGCCATTCCATGCCATTCCATGCCATTCCATGCCATTCCATGCCATTCCATGCCATTCCATGCCATTCCATGCCATTCCATGCCATTCCATGCCATTCCATGCCATTCCATGCCATTCCATGCCATTCCATGCCATTCCATGCCATTCCATGCCATTCCATGCCATTCCATGCCATTCCATGCCATTCCATGCCATTCCATGCCATTCCATGCCATTCCATGCCATTCCATGCCATTCCATGCCATTCCATGCCATTCCATGCCATTCCATGCCATTCCATGCCATTCCATGCCATTCCATGCCATTCCATGCCATTCCATGCCATTCCATGCCATTCCATGCCATTCCATGCCGTGCCATGCCGGTGCCATGCCGTGCCATGCCGGTGCCATGCCGGTGCCATGCCGTGCCATGCCGGTGCCATGCCGTGCCATGCCGGTGCCATGCCGTGCCATGCCGGTGCCATGCCGTGCCATGCCGGTGCCATGCCGTGCCATGCCGTGCCATGCCGGTGCCATGCCGTGCCATGCCGGTGCCATGCCGTGCCATGCCGGTGCCATGCCGTGCCATGCCGGTGCCATGCCGTGCCATGCCGGTGCCATGCCATTCCATGCCATTCCATGCCATTCCATGCCATTCCATGCCATTCCATGCCATTCCATGCCGTTCCATGCCATTCCATGCCGTTCCATGCCATTCCATGCCATTCCATGCCATTCCATGCCATTCCATGCCATTCCATGCCATTCCATGCCATTCCATGCCATTCCATGCCATTCCATGCCATTCCATGCCATTCCATGCCATTCCATGCCATTCCATGCCATTCCATGCCATTCCATGCCATTCCATGCCATTCCATGCCATTCCATGCCATTCCATGCCATTCCATGCCATTCCATGCCATTCCATGCCATTCCATGCCATTCCATGCCATTCCATGCCATTCCATGCCATTCCATGCCATTCCATGCCATTCCATGCCATTCCATGCCGGTGCCATGCCGTGCCATGCCGGTGCCATGCCGTGCCATGCCGGTGCCATGCCGTGCCATGCCGGTGCCATGCCGTGCCATGCCATTCCATGCCGTTCCATGCCATTCCATGCCATTCCATGCCATTCCATGCCATTCCATGCCATTCCATGCCATTCCATGCCATTCCATGCCATTCCATGCCATTCCATGCCATTCCATGCCATTCCATGCCATTCCATGCCATTCCATGCCATTCCATGCCATTCCATGCCATTCCATGCCATTCCATGCCATTCCATGCCATTCCATGCCATTCCATGCCATTCCATGCCATTCCATGCCATTCCATGCCATTCCATGCCATTCCATGCCATTCCATGCCATTCCATGCCATTCCATGCCATTCCATGCCATTCCATGCCATTCCATGCCATTCCATGCCATTCCATGCCATTCCATGCCATTCCATGCCATTCCATGCCATTCCATGCCATTCCATGCCATTCCATGCCATTCCATGCCATTCCATGCCATTCCATGCCGTGCCATGCCGGTGCCATGCCGTGCCATGCCGGTGCCATGCCGTGCCATGCCGTGCCATGCCGGTGCCATGCCGTGCCATGCCGGTGCCATGCCGTGCCATGCCGTGCCATGCCGTGCCATGCCGTGCCATGCGGTGCCATGCCATTCCATGCCATTCCATGCCAGTCCATGCCATTCCATGTCATTCCATGCCATTCCATGCCATTCCATGCCATTCCATGCCATTCCATGCCATTCCATGCCATTCCATGCCATTCCATGCCATTCCATGCCATTCCATGCCATTCCATGCCATTCCATGCCATTCCATGCCATTCCATGCCAGTCCATGCCAGTCCATGCCATTCCATGCCGTGCCATGCCGGTGCCATGCCGTGCCATGCCGGTGCCATGCCGTGCCATGCCGGTGCCATGCCGTGCCATGCCGGTGCCATGCCGTGCCATGCCGGTGCCATGCCGTGCCATGCCGGTGCCATGCCGTGCCATGCCGGTGCCATGCCGTGCCATGCCGGTGCCATGCCGTGCCATGCCGGTGCCATGCCGTGCCATGCCGGTGCCATGCCGTGCCATGCCGGTGCCATGCCGTGCCATGCCGGTGCCATGCCGTGCCATGCCGGTGCCATGCCGTGCCATGCCGGTGCCATGCCGTGCCATGCCGGTGCCATGCCGTGCCATGCCGGTGCCATGCCGTGCCATGCCGGTGCCATGCCGTGCCATGCCGGTGCCATGCCGTGCCATGCCGGTGCCATGCCGTGCCATGCCGGTGCCATGCCGTGCCATGCCGGTGCCATGCCGTGCCATGCCGGTGCCATGCCGTGCCATGCCGGTGCCATGCCGTGCCATGCCGGTGCCATGCCGTGCCATGCCGGTGCCATGCCGTGCCATGCCGGTGCCATGCCGTGCCATGCCGGTGCCATGCCGTGCCATGCCGGTGCCATGCCGTGCCATGCCGGTGCCATGCCGTGCCATGCCGGTGCCATGCCGTGCCATGCCGGTGCCATGCCGTGCCATGCCGGTGCCATGCCGTGCCATGCCGGTGCCATGCCGTGCCATGCCGGTGCCATGCCGTGCCATGCCGGTGCCATGCCGTGCCATGCCGGTGCCATGCCGTGCCATGCCGGTGCCATGCCGTGCCATGCCGGTGCCATGCCGTGCCATGCCGGTGCCATGCCGTGCCATGCCGGTGCCATGCCGTGCCATGCCGGTGCCATGCCGTGCCATGCCGGTGCCATGCCGTGCCATGCCGGTGCCATGCCGTGCCATGCCGGTGCCATGCCGTGCCATGCCGGTGCCATGCCGTGCCATGCCGGTGCCATGCCGTGCCATGCCGGTGCCATGCCGTGCCATGCCGGTGCCATGCCGTGCCATGCCGGTGCCATGCCGTGCCATGCCGGTGCCATGCCGTGCCATGCCGGTGCCATGCCGTGCCATGCCGGTGCCATGCCGTGCCATGCCGGTGCCATGCCGTGCCATGCCGGTGCCATGCCGTGCCATGCCGGTGCCATGCCGTGCCATGCCGGTGCCATGCCGTGCCATGCCGGTGCCATGCCGTGCCATGCCGGTGCCATGCCGTGCCATGCCGGTGCCATGCCGTGCCATGCCGGTGCCATGCCGTGCCATGCCGGTGCCATGCCGTGCCATGCCGGTGCCATGCCGTGCCATGCCGGTGCCATGCCGTGCCATGCCGTGCCATGCCGTGCCATGCCGGTGCCATGCCGTGCCATGCCGGTGCCATGCCATTCCATGCCATTCCATGCCATTCCATGCCATTCCATGCCATTCCATGCCATTCCGTGCCATTCCATGCCATTCCGTGCCATTCCATGCCATTCCGTGCCATTCCCTGCCATTCCATGCCATTCCATGCCATTCCATGCCATTCCATGCCATTCCATGCCATTCCATGCCATTCCATGCCATTCCATGCCATTCCATGCCATTCCATGCCATTCCATGCCATTCCATGCCATTCCATGCCATTCCATGCCATTCCATGCCATTCCATGCCATTCCATGCCATTCCATGCCATTCCATGCCATTCCATGCCATTCCATGCCATTCCATGCCGGTGCCATGCCGTGCCATGCCGGTGCCATGCCGTGCCATGCCGGTGCCATGCCGTGCCATGCCGGTGCCATGCCGTGCCATGCCGGTGCCATGCCATTCCATGCCATTCCATGCCATTCCATGCCATTCCATGCCATTCCATGCCATTCCATGCCATTCCATGCCATTCCATGCCATTCCATGCCATTCCATGCCATTCCATGCCATTCCATGCCATTCCATGCCATTCCATGCCATTCCATGCCATTCCATGCCATTCCATGCCATTCCATGCCATTCCATGCCATTCCATGCCATTCCATGCCATTCCATGCCATTCCATGCCATTCCATGCCATTCCATGCCATTCCATGCCATTCCATGCCATTCCATGCCATTCCATGCCATTCCATGCCGGTGCCATGCCGTGCCATGCCGGTGCCATGCCGTGCCATGCCGGTGCCATGCCGTGCCATGCCATTCCATGCCGTGCCATGCCATTCCATGCCGTTCCATGCCATTCCATGCCGTTCCATGCCATTCCATGCCATTCCATGCCATTCCATGCCATTCCATGCCATTCCATGCCATTCCATGCCATTCCATGCCATTCCATGCCATTCCATGCCATTCCATGCCATTCCATGCCATTCCATGCCATTCCATGCCATTCCATGCCATTCCATGCCATTCCATGCCATTCCATGCCATTCCATGCCATTCCATGCCATTCCATGCCATTCCATGCCATTCCATGCCATTCCATGCCATTCCATGCCGGTGCCATGCCGTGCCATGCCGGTGCCATGCCGTGCCATGCCGGTGCCATGCCGTGCCATGCCATTCCATGCCGTGCCATGCCATTCCATGCCGTTCCATGCCATTCCATGCCGTTCCATGCCATTCCATGCCATTCCATGCCATTCCATGCCATTCCATGCCATTCCATGCCATTCCATGCCATTCCATGCCATTCCATGCCATTCCATGCCATTCCATGCCATTCCATGCCATTCCATGCCATTCCATGCCATTCCATGCCATTCCATGCCATTCCATGCCATTCCATGCCATTCCATGCCATTCCATGCCATTCCATGCCATTCCATGCCATTCCATGCCATTCCATGCCATTCCATGCCATTCCATGCCATTCCATGCCATTCCATGCCATTCCATGCCATTCCATGCCATTCCATGCCATTCCATGCCATTCCATGCCATTCCATGCCATTCCATGCCATTCCATGCCATTCCATGCCATTCCATGCCATTCCATGCCATTCCATGCCATTCCATGCCATTCCAT
Source organism: Cryptus armator (assembly GCA_963971235.1). Lineage (NCBI taxonomy): Eukaryota > Metazoa > Arthropoda > Insecta > Hymenoptera > Ichneumonidae > Cryptus > Cryptus armator. The sequence continues at coordinate 295,010 of CAXARG010000165.1, read as the reverse complement.
GCCATTCCATGCCATTCCATGCCATTCCATGCCATTCCATGCCATTCCATGCCACTCAATGCGGTGCCATGCCGGTGCCATGCCGTGCCATGCCGGTGCCATGCCGTGCCATGCCGTGCCATGCCGGTGCCATGCCGTGCCATGCCGGTGCCATGCCGTGCCATGCCGGTGCCATGCCGTGCCATGCCGTGCCATGCCGGTGCCATGCCGTGCCATGCCGGTGCCATGCCGTGCCATGCCGTGCCATGCCGTGCCATGCGGTGCCATGCCATTCCATGCCAGTCCATGCCATTCCATGTCATTCCATGCCATTCCATGCCATTCCATGCCATTCCATGCCATTCCATGCCATTCCATGCCATTCCATGCCATTCCATGCCATTCCATGCCATTCCATGCCATTCCATGCCATTCCATGCCATTCCATGCCATTCCATGCCATTCCATGCCATTCCATGCCATTCCATGCCATTCCATGCCATTCCATGCCATTCCATGCCATTCCATGCCATTCCATGCCATTCCATGCCATTCCATGCCATTCCATGCCATTCCATGCCATTCCATGCCATTCCATGCCATTCCATGCCATTCCATGCCATTCCATGCCAGTCCATGCCATTCCATGCCGTGCCATGCCGGTGCCATGCCGTGCCATGCCGGTGCCATGCCGTGCCATGCCGGTGCCATGCCGTGCCATGCCGGTGCCATGCCGTGCCATGCCGGTGCCATGCCGTGCCATGCCGGTGCCATGCCGTGCCATGCCGGTGCCATGCCGTGCCATGCCGGTGCCATGCCGTGCCATGCCGGTGCCATGCCGTGCCATGCCGTGCCATGCCGTGCCATGCCGGTGCCATGCCGTGCCATGCCGGTGCCATGCCGTGCCATGCCGGTGCCATGCCGTGCCATGCCGGTGCCATGCCGTGCCATGCCGGTGCCATGCCGTGCCTTGCCGGTGCCATGCCGTGCCATGCCGGTGCCATGCCGTGCCATGCCGGTGCCATGCCGTGCCATGCCGGTGCCATGCCGGTGCCATGCCGTGCCATGCCGGTGCCATGCCGTGCCATGCCGGTGCCATGCCGTGCCATGCCGGTGCCATGCCGTGCCATGCCGGTGCCATGCCGTGCCATGCCGTGCCATGCCGTGCCATGCCGGTGCCATGCCGTGCCATGCCGGTGCCATGCCGTGCCATGCCGGTGCCATGCCGTGCCATGCCGGTGCCATGCCGTGCCATGCCGGTGCCATGCCGTGCCATGCCGGTGCCATGCCGTGCCATGCCGGTGCCATGCCGTGCCATGCCGGTGCCATGCCATTCCATGCCATTCCATGCCATTCCATGCCATTCCATGCCATTCCATGCCATTCCATGCCATTCCATGCCATTCCATGCCATTCCATGCCATTCCATGCCATTCCATGCCATTCCATGCCATTCCATGCCATTCCATGCCATTCCATGCCATTCCATGCCATTCCATGCCATTCCATGCCATTCCATGCCATTCCATGCCATTCCATGCCATTCCATGCCATTCCATGCCATTCCATGCCATTCCATGCCATTCCATGCCATTCCATGCCATTCCATGCCATTCCATGCCATTCCATGCCATTCCATGCCATTCCATGCCATTCCATGCCATTCCATGCCATTCCATGCCATTCCATGCCATTCCATGCCATTCCATGCCATTCCATGCCATTCCATGCCATTCCATGCCGGTGCCATGCCGTGCCATGCCGGTGCCATGCCGTGCCATGCCATTCCATGCCGTTCCATGCCATTCCATGCCATTCCATGCCATTCCATGCCATTCCATGCCATTCCATGCCATTCCATGCCATTCCATGCCATTCCATGCCATTCCATGCCATTCCATGCCATTCCATGCCATTCCATGCCATTCCATGCCATTCCATGCCATTCCATGCCATTCCATGCCATTCCATGCCATTCCATGCCATTCCATGCCATTCCATGCCATTCCATGCCATTCCATGCCATTCCATGCCATTCCATGCCATTCCATGCCATTCCATGCCGGTGCCATGCCGTGCCATGCCGGTGCCATGCCGGTGCCATGCCGTGCCATGCCGTGCCATGCCGGTGCCATGCCATTCCATGCCGTTCCATGCCATTCCATGCCATTCCAGGCCATTCCATGCCATTCCATGCCATTCCATGCCATTCCATGCCATTCCATGCCATTCCATGCCATTCCATGCCATTCCATGCCATTCCATGCCATTCCATGCCATTCCATGCCATTCCATGCCATTCCATGCCATTCCATGCCATTCCATGCCATTCCATGCCATTCCATGCCATTCCATGCCATTCCATGCCATTCCATGCCATTCCATGCCACTCAATGCGGTGCCATGCCGGTGCCATGCCGTGCCATGCCGGTGCCATGCCGTGCCATGCCGTGCCATGCCGGTGCCATGCCGTGCCATGCCGGTGCCATGCCGTGCCATGCCGGTGCCATGCCGTGCCATGCCGTGCCATGCCGGTGCCATGCCGTGCCATGCCGGTGCCATGCCGTGCCATGCCGTGCCATGCCGTGCCATGCCGTGCCATGCGGTGCCATGCCATTCCATGCCATTCCATGCCAGTCCATGCCATTCCATGTCATTCCATGCCATTCCATGCCATTCCATGCCATTCCATGCCATTCCATGCCATTCCATGCCATTCCATGCCATTCCATGCCATTCCATGCCATTCCATGCCATTCCATGCCATTCCATGCCATTCCATGCCATTCCATGCCATTCCATGCCATTCCATGCCATTCCATGCCATTCCATGCCAGTCCATGCCAGTCCATGCCATTCCATGCCGTGCCATGCCGGTGCCATGCCGTGCCATGCCGGTGCCATGCCGTGCCATGCCGGTGCCATGCCGTGCCATGCCGGTGCCATGCCGTGCCATGCCGGTGCCATGCCGTGCCATGCCGGTGCCATGCCGTGCCATGCCGGTGCCATGCCGTGCCATGCCGGTGCCATGCCGTGCCATGCCGGTGCCATGCCGTGCCATGCCGGTGCCATGCCGTGCCATGCCGGTGCCATGCCGTGCCATGCCGGTGCCATGCCGTGCCATGCCGGTGCCATGCCGTGCCATGCCGGTGCCATGCCGTGCCATGCCGGTGCCATGCCGTGCCATGCCGGTGCCATGCCGTGCCATGCCGGTGCCATGCCGTGCCATGCCGGTGCCATGCCGTGCCATGCCGGTGCCATGCCGTGCCATGCCGGTGCCATGCCGTGCCATGCCGGTGCCATGCCGTGCCATGCCGGTGCCATGCCGTGCCATGCCGGTGCCATGCCGTGCCATGCCGGTGCCATGCCGTGCCATGCCGGTGCCATGCCGTGCCATGCCGGTGCCATGCCGTGCCATGCCGGTGCCATGCCGTGCCATGCCGGTGCCATGCCGTGCCATGCCGGTGCCATGCCGTGCCATGCCGGTGCCATGCCGTGCCATGCCGGTGCCATGCCGTGCCATGCCGTGCCATGCCGTGCCATGCCGGTGCCATGCCGTGCCATGCGGTGCCATGCCGTGCCATGCCGGTGCCATGCCGTGCCATGCCGTGCCATGCCGGTGCCATGCCGTGCCATGCCGTGCCATGCCGGTGACATGCCGTGCCATGCCGGTGCCATGCGGTGCCATGCCGGTGCCATGCCGTGCCATGCCGGTGCCATGCCGTGCCATGCCGGTGCCATGCCGTGCCATGCCGGTGCCATGCCGTGCCATGCCGTGCCATGCCGTGCCATGCCGGTGCCATGCCGTGCCATGCCGGTGCCATGCCGGTGCCATGCCGTGCCATGCCGTGCCATGCCGTGCCATGCCGGTGCCATGCCGTGCCATGCCGGTGCCATGCCGTGCCATGCCGTGCCATGCCGTGCCATGCCGGTGCCATGCCGTGCCATGCCGGTGCCATGCCGGTGCCATGCCGTGCCATGCCGGTGCCATGCCGTGCCATGCCGTGCCATGCCGTGCCATGCGGTGCCATGCCATTCGATGCCATTCCATGCCATTCCATGTCATTCCATGTCATTCCATGTCATTCCATGCCATTCCATGCCATTCCATGCCATTCCATGTCATTACATGCCATTCCATGCCATTCCATGCCATTCCATGCCATTCCATGCCATTCCATGCCATTCCATGCCATTCCATGCCATTCCATGCCATTCCATGCCATTCCATGCCATTCCATGCCATTCCATGCCATTCCATGCCATTCCATGCCATTCCATGCCATTCCATGCCATTCCATGCCATTCCATGCCATTCCATGCCATTCCATGCCATTCCATGCCATTCCATGCCATTCCATGCCATTCCATGCCATTCCATGCCATTCCATGCCATTCCATGCCAGTCCATGCCAGTCCATGCCAGTCCATGCCATTCCATGCCATTCCATGCCACTCAATGCGGTGCCATGCCAGTCCATGCCATTCCATGCCATTCCATGCCACTCAATGCGGTGCCATGCCGTGCCATGCCGGTGCCATGCCGTGCCATGCCGGTGCCATGCCGTGCCATGCCGGTGCCATGCCGTGCCATGCCGGTGCCATGCCGTGCCATGCCGGTGCCATGCCGTGCCATGCCGGTGCCATGCCGTGCCATGCCGGTGCCATGCCGTGCCATGCCGGTGCCATGCCGGTGCCATGCCGTGCCATGCCGTGCCATGCCGTGCCATGCCATTCCATGCCATTCCATGCCATTCCATGCCATTCCATGCCATTCCATGCCATTCCATGCCATTCCATGCCATTCCATGCCATTCCATGCCATTCCATGCCATTCCATGCCATTCCATGCCATTCCGTGCCATTCCATGCCATTCCGTGCCATTCCATGCCATTCCGTGCCATTCCATGCCATTCCGTGCCATTCCCTGCCATTCCATGCCATTCCATGCCATTCCATGCCATTCCATGCCATTCCATGCCATTCCATGCCATTCCATGCCATTCCATGCCATTCCATGCCATTCCATGCCATTCCATGCCATTCCATGCCATTCCATGCCATTCCATGCCATTCCATGCCATTCCATGCCATTCCATGCCATTCCATGCCATTCCATGCCATTCCATGCCATTCCATGCCATTCCATGCCATTCCATGCCATTCCATGCCATTCCATGCCATTCCATGCCATTCCATGCCATTCCATGCCATTCCATGCCATTCCATGCCATTCCATGCCATTCCATGCCATTCCATGCCATTCCATGCCATTCCATGCCGTGCCATGCCGGTGCCATGCCGTGCCATGCCGGTGCCATGCCGGTGCCATGCCGTGCCATGCCGGTGCCATGCCGTGCCATGCCGGTGCCATGCCGTGCCATGCCGGTGCCATGCCGTGCCATGCCGGTGCCATGCCGTGCCATGCCGTGCCATGCCGGTGCCATGCCGTGCCATGCCGGTGCCATGCCGTGCCATGCCGGTGCCATGCCGTGCCATGCCGGTGCCATGCCGTGCCATGCCGGTGCCATGCCATTCCATGCCATTCCATGCCATTCCATGCCATTCCATGCCATTCCATGCCATTCCATGCCATTCCATGCCGTTCCATGCCATTCCATGCCGTTCCATGCCATTCCATGCCATTCCATGCCATTCCATGCCATTCCATGCCATTCCATGCCATTCCATGCCATTCCATGCCATTCCATGCCATTCCATGCCATTCCATGCCATTCCATGCCATTCCATGCCATTCCATGCCATTCCATGCCATTCCATGCCATTCCATGCCATTCCATGCCATTCCATGCCATTCCATGCCATTCCATGCCATTCCATGCCATTCCATGCCATTCCATGCCATTCCATGCCATTCCATGCCATTCCATGCCATTCCATGCCATTCCATGCCATTCCATGCCATTCCATGCCATTCCATGCCATTCCATGCCATTCCATGCCATTCCATGCCATTCCATGCCATTCCATGCCATTCCATGCCATTCCATGCCATTCCATGCCATTCCATGCCATTCCATGCCATTCCATGCCATTCCATGCCATTCCATGCCATTCCATGCCACTCAATGCGGTGCCATGCCGGTGCCATGCCGTGCCATGCCGGTGCCATGCCGTGCCATGCCGTGCCATGCCGGTGCCATGCCGTGCCATGCCGGTGCCATGCCGTGCCATGCCGGTGCCATGCCGTGCCATGCCGTGCCATGCCGGTGCCATGCCGTGCCATGCCGGTGCCATGCCGTGCCATGCCGTGCCATGCCGTGCCATGCGGTGCCATGCCATTCCATGCCAGTCCATGCCATTCCATGTCATTCCATGCCATTCCATGCCATTCCATGCCATTCCATGCCATTCCATGCCATTCCATGCCATTCCATGCCATTCCATGCCATTCCATGCCATTCCATGCCATTCCATGCCATTCCATGCCATTCCATGCCATTCCATGCCATTCCATGCCATTCCATGCCATTCCATGCCATTCCATGCCATTCCATGCCATTCCATGCCATTCCATGCCATTCCATGCCATTCCATGCCATTCCATGCCATTCCATGCCATTCCATGCCATTCCATGCCATTCCATGCCATTCCATGCCAGTCCATGCCAGTCCATGCCATTCCATGCCGTGCCATGCCGGTGCCATGCCGTGCCATGCCGGTGCCATGCCGTGCCATGCCGGTGCCATGCCGTGCCATGCCGGTGCCATGCCGTGCCATGCCGTGCCATGCCGTGCCATGCCGGTGCCATGCCGTGCCATGCCGGTGCCATGCCGTGCCATGCCGGTGCCATGCCGTGCCATGCCGGTGCCATGCCGTGCCATGCCGGTGCCATGCCGTGCCTTGCCGGTGCCATGCCGTGCCATGCCGGTGCCATGCCGTGCCATGCCGGTGCCATGCCGTGCCATGCCGGTGCCATGCCGTGCCATGCCGGTGCCATGCCGTGCCATGCCGTGCCATGCCGTGCCATGCCGGTGCCATGCCGTGCCATGCCGGTGCCATGCCGTGCCATGCCGGTGCCATGCCGTGCCATGCCGGTGCCATGCCGTGCCATGCCGGTGCCATGCCGTGCCATGCCGGTGCCATGCCGTGCCATGCCGGTGCCATGCCGTGCCATGCCGGTGCCATGCCGTGCCATGCCGGTGCCATGCCGTGCCATGCGGTGCCATGCCATTCCATGCCATTCCATGCCATTCCATGCCATTCCATGCCATTCCATGCCATTCCATGCCATTCCATGCCATTCCATGCCATTCCATGCCATTCCATGCCATTCCATGCCATTCCATGCCATTCCATGCCATTCCATGCCATTCCATGCCATTCCATGCCATTCCATGCCATTCCATGCCATTCCATGCCATTCCATGCCATTCCATGCCATTCCATGCCATTCCATGCCATTCCATGCCATTCCATGCCATTCCATGCCATTCCATGCCATTCCATGCCATTCCATGCCATTCCATGCCATTCCATGCCATTCCATGCCATTCCATGCCATTCCATGCCATTCCATGCCATTCCATGCCATTCCATGCCATTCCATGCCATTCCATGCCATTCCATGCCATTCCATGCCATTCCATGCCATTCCATGCCATTCCATGCCATTCCATGCCATTCCATGCCATTCCATGCCATTCCATGCCATTCCATGCCATTCCATGCCATTCCATGCCATTCCATGCCATTCCATGCCATTCCATGCCATTCCATGCCATTCCATGCCATTCCATGCCATTCCATGCCATTCCATGCCATTCCATGCCATTCCATGCCATTCCATGCCATTCCATGCCATTCCATGCCATTCCATGCCATTCCATGCCATTCCATGCCATTCCATGCCATTCCATGCCATTCCATGCCATTCCATGCCATTCCATGCCATTCCATGCCATTCCATGCCAGTCCATGCCAGTCCATGCCATTCCATGCCGTGCCATGCCGGTGCCATGCCGTGCCATGCCGGTGCCATGCCGTGCCATGCCGGTGCCATGCCGTGCCTTGCCGGTGCCATGCCGTGCCATGCCGGTGCCATGCCGTGCCATGCCGGTGCCATGCCGTGCCATGCCGGTGCCATGCCGTGCCATGCCGGTGCCATGCCGTGCCATGCCGTGCCATGCCGTGCCATGCCGGTGCCATGCCGTGCCATGCCGGTGCCATGCCGTGCCATGCCGGTGCCATGCCGTGCCATGCCGGTGCCATGCCGTGCCATGCCGGTGCCATGCCGTGCCATGCCGGTGCCATGCCGTGCCATGCCGGTGCCATGCCGTGCCATGCCGGTGCCATGCCGTGCCATGCCGGTGCCATGCCGTGCCATGCCGGTGCCATGCCGTGCCATGCCGTGCCATGCCGTGCCATGCCGGTGCCATGCCGTGCCATGCGGTGCCATGCCATTCCATGCCATTCCATGCCATTCCATGCCATTCCATGCCATTCCATGCCATTCCATGCCATTCCATGCCATTCCATGCCATTCCATGCCATTCCATGCCATTCCATGCCGTGCCATGCCGGTGCCATGCCGTGCCATGCCGGTGCCATGCCGTGCCATGCCGTGCCATGCCGGTGCCATGCCGTGCCATGCCGGTGCCATGCCGTGCCATGCCGTGCCATGCCGTGCCATGCCGTGCCATGCGGTGCCATGCCATTCCATGCCATTCCATGCCAGTCCATGCCATTCCATGTCATTCCATGCCATTCCATGCCATTCCATGCCATTCCATGCCATTCCATGCCATTCCATGCCATTCCATGCCATTCCATGCCATTCCATGCCATTCCATGCCATTCCATGCCATTCCATGCCATTCCATGCCATTCCATGCCATTCCATGCCATTCCATGCCAGTCCATGCCAGTCCATGCCATTCCATGCCGTGCCATGCCGGTGCCATGCCGTGCCATGCCGGTGCCATGCCGTGCCATGCCGGTGCCATGCCGTGCCATGCCGGTGCCATGCCGTGCCATGCCGGTGCCATGCCGTGCCATGCCGGTGCCATGCCGTGCCATGCCGGTGCCATGCCGTGCCATGCCGGTGCCATGCCGTGCCATGCCGGTGCCATGCCGTGCCATGCCGGTGCCATGCCGTGCCATGCCGGTGCCATGCCGTGCCATGCCGGTGCCATGCCGTGCCATGCCGGTGCCATGCCGTGCCATGCCGGTGCCATGCCGTGCCATGCCGGTGCCATGCCGTGCCATGCCGGTGCCATGCCGTGCCATGCCGGTGCCATGCCGTGCCATGCCGGTGCCATGCCGTGCCATGCCGGTGCCATGCCGTGCCATGCCGGTGCCATGCCGTGCCATGCCGGTGCCATGCCGTGCCATGCCGGTGCCATGCCGTGCCATGCCGGTGCCATGCCGTGCCATGCCGGTGCCATGCCGTGCCATGCCGGTGCCATGCCGTGCCATGCCGGTGCCATGCCGTGCCATGCCGGTGCCATGCCGTGCCATGCCGGTGCCATGCCGTGCCATGCCGGTGCCATGCCGTGCCATGCCGGTGCCATGCCGTGCCATGCCGGTGCCATGCCGTGCCATGCCGGTGCCATGCCGTGCCATGCCGGTGCCATGCCGTGCCATGCCGGTGCCATGCCGTGCCATGCCGGTGCCATGCCGTGCCATGCCGGTGCCATGCCGTGCCATGCCGGTGCCATGCCGTGCCATGCCGGTGCCATGCCGTGCCATGCCGGTGCCATGCCGTGCCATGCCGGTGCCATGCCGTGCCATGCCGGTGCCATGCCGTGCCATGCCGGTGCCATGCCGTGCCATGCCGGTGCCATGCCGTGCCATGCCGGTGCCATGCCGTGCCATGCCGGTGCCATGCCGTGCCATGCCGGTGCCATGCCGTGCCATGCCGGTGCCATGCCGTGCCATGCCGGTGCCATGCCGTGCCATGCCGGTGCCATGCCGTGCCATGCCGGTGCCATGCCGTGCCATGCCGGTGCCATGCCGTGCCATGCCGGTGCCATGCCGTGCCATGCCGGTGCCATGCCGTGCCATGCCGGTGCCATGCCGTGCCATGCCGGTGCCATGCCGTGCCATGCCGGTGCCATGCCGTGCCATGCCGGTGCCATGCCGTGCCATGCCGGTGCCATGCCGTGCCATGCCGGTGCCATGCCGTGCCATGCCGGTGCCATGCCGTGCCATGCCGGTGCCATGCCGTGCCATGCCGGTGCCATGCCGTGCCATGCCGGTGCCATGCCGTGCCATGCCGGTGCCATGCCGTGCCATGCCGGTGCCATGCCGTGCCATGCCGTGCCATGCCGTGCCATGCCGGTGCCATGCCGTGCCATGCCGGTGCCATGCCATTCCATGCCATTCCATGCCATTCCATGCCATTCCATGCCATTCCATGCCATTCCGTGCCATTCCATGCCATTCCGTGCCATTCCATGCCATTCCGTGCCATTCCCTGCCATTCCATGCCATTCCATGCCATTCCATGCCATTCCATGCCATTCCATGCCATTCCATGCCATTCCATGCCATTCCATGCCATTCCATGCCATTCCATGCCATTCCATGCCATTCCATGCCATTCCATGCCATTCCATGCCATTCCATGCCATTCCATGCCATTCCATGCCATTCCATGCCATTCCATGCCATTCCATGCCATTCCATGCCATTCCATGCCATTCCATGCCATTCCATGCCATTCCATGCCATTCCATGCCATTCCATGCCATTCCATGCCATTCCATGCCATTCCATGCCATTCCATGCCATTCCATGCCATTCCATGCCATTCCATGCCATTCCATGCCATTCCATGCCATTCCATGCCATTCCATGCCATTCCATGCCACTCAATGCGGTGCCATGCCGGTGCCATGCCGTGCCATGCCGGTGCCATGCCGTGCCATGCCGTGCCATGCCGGTGCCATGCCGTGCCATGCCGGTGCCATGCCGTGCCATGCCGGTGCCATGCCGTGCCATGCCGTGCCATGCCGGTGCCATGCCGTGCCATGCCGGTGCCATGCCGTGCCATGCCGTGCCATGCCGTGCCATGCGGTGCCATGCCATTCCATGCCAGTCCATGCCATTCCATGTCATTCCATGCCATTCCATGCCATTCCATGCCATTCCATGCCATTCCATGCCATTCCATGCCATTCCATGCCATTCCATGCCATTCCATGCCATTCCATGCCATTCCATGCCATTCCATGCCATTCCATGCCATTCCATGCCATTCCATGCCATTCCATGCCATTCCATGCCATTCCATGCCATTCCATGCCATTCCATGCCATTCCATGCCATTCCATGCCATTCCATGCCATTCCATGCCATTCCATGCCATTCCATGCCATTCCATGCCATTCCATGCCATTCCATGCCAGTCCATGCCAGTCCATGCCATTCCATGCCGTGCCATGCCGGTGCCATGCCGTGCCATGCCGGTGCCATGCCGGTGCCATGCCGTGCCATGCCGGTGCCATGCCGTGCCATGCCGGTGCCATGCCGTGCCATGCCGTGCCATGCCGTGCCATGCCGGTGCCATGCCGTGCCATGCCGGTGCCATGCCGTGCCATGCCGGTGCCATGCCGTGCCATGCCGGTGCCATGCCGTGCCATGCCGGTGCCATGCCGTGCCTTGCCGGTGCCATGCCGTGCCATGCCGGTGCCATGCCGTGCCATGCCGGTGCCATGCCGTGCCATGCCGGTGCCATGCCGTGCCATGCCGGTGCCATGCCGTGCCATGCCGTGCCATGCCGTGCCATGCCGGTGCCATGCCGTGCCATGCCGGTGCCATGCCGTGCCATGCCGGTGCCATGCCGTGCCATGCCGGTGCCATGCCGTGCCATGCCGGTGCCATGCCGTGCCATGCCGGTGCCATGCCGTGCCATGCCGGTGCCATGCCGTGCCATGCCGGTGCCATGCCGTGCCATGCCGGTGCCATGCCGTGCCATGCGGTGCCATGCCATTCCATGCCATTCCATGCCATTCCATGCCATTCCATGCCATTCCATGCCATTCCATGCCATTCCATGCCATTCCATGCCATTCCATGCCATTCCATGCCATTCCATGCCATTCCATGCCATTCCATGCCATTCCATGCCATTCCATGCCATTCCATGCCATTCCATGCCATTCCATGCCATTCCATGCCATTCCATGCCATTCCATGCCATTCCATGCCATTCCATGCCATTCCATGCCATTCCATGCCATTCCATGCCATTCCATGCCATTCCATGCCATTCCATGCCATTCCATGCCATTCCATGCCATTCCATGCCATTCCATGCCATTCCATGCCATTCCATGCCATTCCATGCCATTCCATGCCATTCCATGCCATTCCATGCCATTCCATGCCATTCCATGCCATTCCATGCCATTCCATGCCATTCCATGCCATTCCATGCCATTCCATGCCATTCCATGCCATTCCATGCCATTCCATGCCATTCCATGCCATTCCATGCCATTCCATGCCATTCCATGCCATTCCATGCCATTCCATGCCATTCCATGCCATTCCATGCCATTCCATGCCATTCCATGCCATTCCATGCCATTCCATGCCATTCCATGCCATTCCATGCCATTCCATGCCATTCCATGCCATTCCATGCCATTCCATGCCATTCCATGCCATTCCATGCCATTCCATGCCATTCCATGCCATTCCATGCCATTCCATGCCAGTCCATGCCAGTCCATGCCATTCCATGCCGTGCCATGCCGGTGCCATGCCGTGCCATGCCGGTGCCATGCCGTGCCATGCCGGTGCCATGCCGTGCCTTGCCGGTGCCATGCCGTGCCATGCCGGTGCCATGCCGTGCCATGCCGGTGCCATGCCGTGCCATGCCGGTGCCATGCCGTGCCATGCCGGTGCCATGCCGTGCCATGCCGGTGCCATGCCGTGCCATGCCGTGCCATGCCGTGCCATGCCGGTGCCATGCCGTGCCATGCCGGTGCCATGCCGTGCCATGCCGGTGCCATGCCGTGCCATGCCGGTGCCATGCCGTGCCATGCCGGTGCCATGCCGTGCCATGCCGGTGCCATGCCGTGCCATGCCGGTGCCATGCCGTGCCATGCCGGTGCCATGCCGTGCCATGCCGGTGCCATGCCGTGCCATGCCGTGCCATGCCGTGCCATGCCGGTGCCATGCCGTGCCATGCGGTGCCATGCCATTCCATGCCATTCCATGCCATTCCATGCCATTCCATGCCATTCCATGCCATTCCATGCCATTCCATGCCATTCCATGCCATTCCATGCCATTCCATGCCATTCCATGCCATTCCATGCCATTCCATGCCATTCCATGCCATTCCATGCCATTCCATGCCATTCCATGCCATTCCATGCCATTCCATGCCATTCCATGCCATTCCATGCCATTCCATGCCATTCCATGCCATTCCATGCCATTCCATGCCATTCCATGCCATTCCATGCCATTCCATGCCATTCCATGCCATTCCATGCCATTCCATGCCATTCCATGCCATTCCATGCCATTCCATGCCATTCCATGCCATTCCATGCCATTCCATGCCATTCCATGCCATTCCATGCCATTCCATGCCATTCCATGCCGTGCCATGCCGGTGCCATGCCATTCCATGCCATTCCATGCCATTCCATGCCATTCCATGCCATTCCATGCCATTCCATGCCGTGCCATGCCGGTGCCATGCCGTGCCATGCCGGTGCCATGCCGTGCCATGCCGTGCCATGCCGTGCCATGCCGGTGCCATGCCGTGCCATGCGGTGCCATGCCATTCCATGCCATTCCATGCCATTCCATGCCATTCCATGCCATTCCATGCCATTCCATGCCATTCCATGCCATTCCATGCCATTCCATGCCATTCCATGCCATTCCATGCCATTCCATGCCATTCCATGCCATTCCATGCCATTCCATGCCATTCCATGCCATTCCATGCCATTCCATGCCATTCCATGCCATTCCATGCCATTCCATGCCATTCCATGCCATTCCATGCCATTCCATGCCATTCCATGCCATTCCATGCCATTCCATGCCATTCCATGCCATTCCATGCCATTCCATGCCATTCCATGCCATTCCATGCCAGTCCATGCCAGTCCATGCCAGTCCATGCCACTCCATGCCATTCCATGCCACTCAATGCGGTGCCATGCCGTGCCATGGAGGTGCCATGCCGTGCCATGCCGGTGCCATGCCGTGCCATGCCGGTGCCATGCCGTGCCATGCCGGTGCCATGCCGTGCCATGCCGGTGCCATGCCGTGCCATGCCGGTGCCATGCCGTGCCATGCCGTGCCATGCCGGTGCCATGCCGTGCCATGCCGTGCCATGCCGGTGCCATTCCGTGCCATGCCGGTGCCATGCCGTGCCATGCCGGTGCCATGCCGTGCCATGCCGTGCCATGCCGGTGCCATGCCGTGCCATGCCGTGCCATGCCGGTGCCATGCCGTGCCATGCCGGTGCCATGCCGTGCCATGCCGGTGCCATGCCGTGCCATGCCGGTGCCATGCCGGTGCCATGCCGTGCCATGCCGGTGCCATGCCGTGCCATGCCGTGCCATGCCGTGCCATGCCGGTGCCATGCCGGTGCCATGCCGTGCCATGCCGTGCCATGCCGTGCCATGCCGTGCCATGCCGTGCCATGCCGGTGCCATGCCGTGCCATGCCGGTGCCATGCCGTGCCATGCCGTGCCATGCCGGTGCCATGCCGTGCCATGCCGGTGCCATGCCGTGCCATGCCGGTGCCATGCCGTGCCATGCCGGTGCCATGCCGTGCCATGCCGGTGCCATGCCGTGCCATGCCGGTGCCATGCCGTGCCATGCCGGTGCCATGCCGTGCCATGCCGGTGCCATGCCGTGCCATGCCGGTGCCATGCCGTGCCATGCCGGTGCCATGCCGTGCCATGCCGTGCCATGCCGGTGCCATGCCGTGCCATGCCGTGCCATGCCGTGCCATGCCGGTGCCATGCCGTGCCATGCCGGTGCCATGCCGTGCCATGCCGTGCCATGCCGGTGCCATGCCGTGCCATGCCGGTGCCATGCCGTGCCATGCCGGTGCCATGCCGTGCCATGCCGTGCCATGCCGGTGCCATGCCGTGCCATGCCGGTGCCATGCCGGTGCCATGCCGTGCCATGCCGGTGCCATGCCGTGCCATGCCGGTGTCATGCCGTGCCATGCCGGTGCCATGCCGTGCCATGCCGTGCCATGCCGGTGCCATGCCGTGCCATGCCGGTGCCATGCCGTGCCATGCCGGTGCCATGCCGTGCCATGCCGGTGCCATGCCGTGCCATGCCGGTGCCATGCCGTGCCATGCCGGTGCCATGCCGTGCCATGCCGGTGCCATGCCGTGCCATGCCGGTGCCATGCCGTGCCATGCCGGTGCCATGCCGTGCCATGCCGGTGCCATGCCGTGCCATGCCGGTGCCATGCCGTGCCATGCCGGTGCCATGCCGTGCCATGCCGGTGCCATGCCGTGCCATGCCGGTGCCATGCCGTGCCATGCCGGTGCCATGCCGTGCCATGCCGGTGCCATGCCGTGCCATGCCGGTGCCATGCCGTGCCATGCCGGTGCCATGCCGTGCCATGCCGTGCCATGCCGGTGCCATGCCGTGCCATGCCGGTGCCATGCCGTGCCATGCCGGTGCCATGCCGTGCCATGCCGGTGCCATGCCGTGCCATGCCGTGCCATGCCGGTGTCATGCCGTGCCATGCCGGTGCCATGCCGTGCCATGCCGTGCCATGCCGGTGCCATGCCGTGCCATGCCGGTGCCATGCCGTGCCATGCCGGTGCCATGCCGTGCCATGCCGGTGCCATGCCGTGCCATGCCGGTGCCATGCCGTGCCATGCCGGTGCCATGCCGGTGCCATGCCGTGCCATGCCGGTGCCATGCCGTGCCATGCCGGTGCCATGCCGTGCCATGCCGGTGCCATGCCGTGCCATGCCGGTGCCATGCCGTGCCATGCCGGTGCCATGCCGTGCCATGCCGGTGCCATGCCGTGCCATGCCGGTGCCATGCCGGTGCCATGCCGTGCCATGCCGGTGCCATGCCGTGCCATGCCGTGCCATGCCGGTGCCATGCCGTGCCATGCCGTGCCATGCCGGTGCCATGCCGTGCCATGCCGGTGCCATGCCGTGCCATGCCGTGCCATGCCGTGCCATGCGGTGCCATGCCATTCGATGCCATTCCATGCCATTCCATGTCATTCCATGTCATTCCATGCCATTCCATGCCATTCCATGCCATTCCATGCCATTCCATGCCATTCCGTGCCATTCCATGCCATTCCGTGCCATTCCGTGCCATTCCGTGCCATTCCATGCCATTCCATGCCATTCCATGCCATTCCATGCCATTCCATGCCATTCCATGCCATTCCATGCCATTCCATGCCATTCCATGCCATTCCATGCCATTCCATGCCATTCCATGCCATTCCATGCCGTGCCATGCCATTCCATGCCGTGCCATGCCATTCCATGCCGTGCCATGCCGGTGCCATGCCGTGCCATGCCGGTGCCATGCCGTGCCATGCCGCTGCCATGCCGTGCCATGCCGGTGCCATGCCGTGCCATGCCGGTGCCATGCCGTGCCATGCCGGTGCCATGCCGTGCCATGCCGGTGCCATGCCGAGCCATGCCGTGCCATGCCGGTGCCATGCCGTGCCATGCCGTGCCATGCCGTGCCATGCCGGTGCCATGCCGTGCCATGCCGGTGCCATGCCGTGCCATGCCGTGCCATGCCGTGCCATGCGGTGCCATGCCATTCGATGCCATTCCATGCCATTCCATGTCATTCCATGTCATTCCATGTCATTCCATGTCATTCCATGCCATTCCATGCCATTCCATGCCATTCCATGTCATTACATGCCATTCCATGCCATTCCATGCCATTCCATGCCATTCCATGCCATTCCATGCCATTCCATGCCATTCCATGCCATTCCATGCCATTCCATGCCATTCCATGCCATTCCATGCCATTCCATGCCATTCCATGCCATTCCATGCCATTCCATGCCATTCCATGCCATTCCATGCCATTCCATGCCATTCCATGCCATTCCATGCCATTCCATGCCATTCCATGCCATTCCATGCCATTCCATGCCATTCCATGCCATTCCATGCCATTCCATGCCATTCCATGCCATTCCATGCCATTCCATGCCATTCCATGCCATTCCATGCCATTCCATGCCAGTCCATGCCAGTCCATGCCAGTCCATGCCATTCCATGCCATTCCATGCCATTCCATGCCACTCAATGCGGTGCCATGCCAGTCCATGCCATTCCATGCCATTCCATGCCACTCAATGCGGTGCCATGCCGTGCCATGCCGTGCCATGCCGGTGCCATGCCGTGCCATGCCGGTGCCATGCCGTGCCATGCCGGTGCCATGCCGTGCCATGCCGGTGCCATGCCGTGCCATGCCGGTGCCATGCCGTGCCATGCCGGTGCCATGCCGTGCCATGCCGGTGCCATGCCGTGCCATGCCGGTGCCATGCCGTGCCATGCCGTGCCATGCCGTGCCATGCCATTCCATGCCATTCCATGCCATTCCATGCCATTCCATGCCATTCCATGCCATTCCATGCCATTCCATGCCATTCCATGCCATTCCATGCCATTCCATGCCATTCCATGCCATTCCATGCCATTCCGTGCCATTCCATGCCATTCCGTGCCATTCCATGCCATTCCGTGCCATTCCATGCCATTCCGTGCCATTCCATGCCATTCCGTGCCATTCCATGCCATTCCATGCCATTCCATGCCATTCCATGCCATTCCATGCCATTCCATGCCATTCCATGCCATTCCATGCCATTCCATGCCATTCCATGCCATTCCATGCCATTCCATGCCATTCCATGCCATTCCATGCCATTCCATGCCATTCCATGCCATTCCATGCCATTCCATGCCATTCCATGCCATTCCATGCCATTCCATGCCATTCCATGCCATTCCATGCCATTCCATGCCATTCCATGCCATTCCATGCCAGTCCATGCCAGTCCATGCCAGTCCATGCCATTCCATGCCATTCCATGCCACTCAATGCGGTGCCATGCCAGTCCATGCCATTCCATGCCATTCCATGCCACTCAATGCGGTGCCATGCCGTGCCATGCCGGTGCCATGCCGTGCCATGCCGTGCCATGCCGTGCCATGCCGGTGCCATGCCGTGCCATGCCGTGCCATGCCGGTGCCATGCCGTGCCATGCCGGTGCCATGCCGTGCCATGCCGGTGCCATGCCGTGCCATGCCGGTGCCATGCCGGTGCCATGCCGTGCCATGCCGGTGCCATGCCGTGCCATGCCGTGCCGTGCCGTGCCATGCCGGTGCCATGCCGGTGCCATGCCGTGCCATGCCGTGCCATGCCGTGCCATGCCGTGCCATGCCGTGCCATGCCGGTGCCATGCCGTGCCATGCCGGTGCCATGCCGTGCCATGCCGTGCCATGCCGGTGCCATGCCGTGCCATGCCGGTGCCATGCCGTGCCATGCCGGTGCCATGCCGTGCCATGCCGGTGCCATGCCGTGCCATGCCGGTGCCATGCCGTGCCATGCCGGTGCCATGCCGTGCCATGCCGGTGCCATGCCGTGCCATGCCGGTGCCATGCCGTGCCATGCCGGTGCCATGCCGTGCCATGCCGTGCCATGCCGGTGCCATGCCGTGCCATGCCGTGCCATGCCGTGCCATGCCGGTGCCATGCCGTGCCATGCCGGTGCCATGCCGTGCCATGCCGTGCCATGCCGGTGCCATGCCGTGCCATGCCGGTGCCATGCCGTGCCATGCCGGTGCCATGCCGTGCCATGCCGTGCCATGCCGGTGCCATGCCGTGCCATGCCGGTGCCATGCCGGTGCCATGCCGTGCCATGCCGGTGCCATGCCGTGCCATGCCGGTGTCATGCCGTGCCATGCCGGTGCCATGCCGTGCCATGCCGTGCCATGCCGGTGCCATGCCGTGCCATGCCGGTGCCATGCCGTGCCATGCCGGTGCCATGCCGTGCCATGCCGGTGCCATGCCGTGCCATGCCGGTGCCATGCCGTGCCATGCCGGTGCCATGCCGTGCCATGCCGGTGCCATGCCGTGCCATGCCGGTGCCATGCCGTGCCATGCCGGTGCCATGCCGTGCCATGCCGGTGCCATGCCGTGCCATGCCGGTGCCATGCCGTGCCATGCCGGTGCCATGCCGTGCCATGCCGGTGCCATGCCGTGCCATGCCGGTGCCATGCCGTGCCATGCCGGTGCCATGCCGTGCCATGCCGGTGCCATGCCGTGCCATGCCGGTGCCATGCCGTGCCATGCCGGTGCCATGCCGTGCCATGCCGTGCCATGCCGGTGCCATGCCGTGCCATGCCGGTGCCATGCCGTGCCATGCCGGTGCCATGCCGTGCCATGCCGGTGCCATGCCGTGCCATGCCGTGCCATGCCGTGCCATGCCGGTGTCATGCCGTGCCATGCCGGTGCCATGCCGTGCCATGCCGTGCCATGCCGGTGCCATGCCGTGCCATGCCGGTGCCATGCCGTGCCATGCCGGTGCCATGCCGTGCCATGCCGGTGCCATGCCGTGCCATGCCGGTGCCATGCCGTGCCATGCCGGTGCCATGCCGGTGCCATGCCGTGCCATGCCGGTGCCATGCCGTGCCATGCCGGTGCCATGCCGTGCCATGCCGGTGCCATGCCGTGCCATGCCGGTGCCATGCCGTGCCATGCCGGTGCCATGCCGTGCCATGCCGGTGCCATGCCGTGCCATGCCGGTGCCATGCCGGTGCCATGCCGTGCCATGCCGGTGCCATGCCGTGCCATGCCGTGCCATGCCGGTGCCATGCCGTGCCATGCCGTGCCATGCCGGTGCCATGCCGTGCCATGCCGGTGCCATGCCGTGCCATGCCGTGCCATGCCGTGCCATGCGGTGCCATGCCATTCGATGCCATTCCATGCCATTCCATGTCATTCCATGTCATTCCATGCCATTCCATGCCATTCCATGCCATTCCATGCCATTCCATGCCATTCCATGCCATTCCGTGCCATTCCATGCCATTCCGTGCCATTCCATGCCATTCCGTGCCATTCCATGCCATTCCATGCCATTCCATGCCATTCCATGCCATTCCATGCCATTCCATGCCATTCCATGCCATTCCATGCCATTCCATGCCATTCCATGCCATTCCATGCCATTCCATGCCGTGCCATGCCATTCCATGCCGTGCCATGCCATTCCATGCCGTGCCATGCCGGTGCCATGCCGTGCCATGCCGGTGCCATGCCGTGCCATGCCGCTGCCATGCCGTGCCATGCCGGTGCCATGCCGTGCCATGCCGGTGCCATGCCGTGCCATGCCGGTGCCATGCCGTGCCATGCCGGTGCCATGCCGAGCCATGCCGTGCCATGCCGGTGCCATGCCGTGCCATGCCGTGCCATGCCGTGCCATGCCGGTGCCATGCCGTGCCATGCCGGTGCCATGCCGTGCCATGCCGTGCCATGCCGTGCCATGCGGTGCCATGCCATTCGATGCCATTCCATGCCATTCCATGTCATTCCATGTCATTCCATGTCATTCCATGTCATTCCATGCCATTCCATGCCATTCCATGCCATTCCATGTCATTACATGCCATTCCATGCCATTCCATGCCATTCCATGCCATTCCATGCCATTCCATGCCATTCCATGCCATTCCATGCCATTCCATGCCATTCCATGCCATTCCATGCCATTCCATGCCATTCCATGCCATTCCATGCCATTCCATGCCATTCCATGCCATTCCATGCCATTCCATGCCATTCCATGCCATTCCATGCCATTCCATGCCATTCCATGCCATTCCATGCCATTCCATGCCATTCCATGCCATTCCATGCCATTCCATGCCATTCCATGCCATTCCATGCCATTCCATGCCATTCCATGCCATTCCATGCCATTCCATGCCATTCCATGCCAGTCCATGCCAGTCCATGCCAGTCCATGCCATTCCATGCCATTCCATGCCATTCCATGCCACTCAATGCGGTGCCATGCCAGTCCATGCCATTCCATGCCATTCCATGCCACTCAATGCGGTGCCATGCCGTGCCATGCCGTGCCATGCCGGTGCCATGCCGTGCCATGCCGGTGCCATGCCGTGCCATGCCGGTGCCATGCCGTGCCATGCCGGTGCCATGCCGTGCCATGCCGGTGCCATGCCGTGCCATGCCGGTGCCATGCCGTGCCATGCCGGTGCCATGCCGTGCCATGCCGGTGCCATGCCGTGCCATGCCGTGCCATGCCGTGCCATGCCATTCCATGCCATTCCATGCCATTCCATGCCATTCCATGCCATTCCATGCCATTCCATGCCATTCCATGCCATTCCATGCCATTCCATGCCATTCCATGCCATTCCATGCCATTCCATGCCATTCCATGCCATTCCATGCCATTCCATGCCATTCCATGCCATTCCATGCCATTCCATGCCATTCCATGCCATTCCGTGCCATTCCATGCCATTCCGTGCCATTCCATGCCATTCCGTGCCATTCCATGCCATTCCGTGCCATTCCATGCCATTCCGTGCCATTCCATGCCATTCCGTGCCATTCCATGCCATTCCATGCCATTCCATGCCATTCCATGCCATTCCATGCCATTCCATGCCATTCCATGCCATTCCATGCCATTCCATGCCATTCCATGCCATTCCATGCCATTCCATGCCATTCCATGCCATTCCATGCCATTCCATGCCATTCCATGCCATTCCATGCCATTCCATGCCATTCCATGCCATTCCATGCCATTCCATGCCATTCCATGCCATTCCATGCCATTCCATGCCATTCCATGCCATTCCATGCCATTCCATGCCATTCCATGCCAGTCCATGCCAGTCCATGCCAGTCCATGCCATTCCATGCCATTCCATGCCACTCAATGCGGTGCCATGCCAGTCCATGCCATTCCATGCCATTCCATGCCACTCAATGCGGTGCCATGCCGTGCCATGCCGGTGCCATGCCGTGCCATGCCGGTGCCATGCCGTGCCATGCCGGTGCCATGCCGGTGCCATGCCGTGCCATGCCGGTGCCATGCCGTGCCATGCCGGTGCCATGCCGTGCCATGCCGGTGCCATGCCGTGCCATGCCGGTGCCATGCCGTGCCATGCCATTCCATGCCATTCCATGCCATTCCATGCCATTCCATGCCATTCCATGCCATTCCATGCCATTCCATGCCATTCCATGCCATTCCATGCCATTCCATGCCATTCCATGCCATTCCATGCCATTCCATGCCATTCCATGCCATTCCATGCCATTCCATGCCATTCCATGCCATTCCATGCCATTCCGTGCCATTCCGTGCCATTCCATGCCATTCCGTGCCATTCCATGCCATTCCGTGCCATTCCATGCCATTCCATGCCATTCCATGCCATTCCATGCCATTCCATGCCATTCCATGCCATTCCATGCCATTCCATGCCATTCCATGCCATTCCATGCCATTCCATGCCATTCCATGCCATTCCATGCCATTCCATGCCATTCCATGCCATTCCATGCCATTCCATGCCATTCCATGCCATTCCATGCCATTCCATGCCATTCCATGCCATTCCATGCCATTCCATGCCATTCCATGCCATTCCATGCCATTCCATGCCATTCCATGCCATTCCATGCCATTCCATGCCATTCCATGCCGTGCCATGCCGGTGCCATGCCGTGCCATGCCGGTGCCATGCCGTGCCATGCCGTGCCATGCCGTGCCATGCCGGTGCCATGCCGTGCCATGCCGTGCCATGCCGGTGCCATGCCGTGCCATGCCGGTGCCATGCCGTGCCATGCCGTGCCATGCCGGTGCCATGCCGTGCCATGCCGGTGCCATGCCGTGCCATGCCGGTGCCATGCCATTCCATGCCATTCCATGCCATTCCATGCCATTCCATGCCATTCCATGCCATTCCATGCCATTCCATGCCATTCCATGCCATTCCATGCCATTCCATGCCATTCCATGCCATTCCATGCCATTCCATGCCATTCCATGCCATTCCATGCCATTCCATGCCGGTGCCATGCCGTGCCATGCCGGTGCCATGCCGTGCCATGCCGGTGCCATGCCGTGCCATGCCGGTGCCATGCCGTGCCATGCCGGTGCCATGCCGTGCCATGCCGGTGCCATGCCGTGCCATGCCGTGCCATGCCGGTGCCATGCCGTGCCATGCCGGTGCCATGCCGTGCCATGCCGGTGCCATGCCGTGCCATGCCGGTGCCATGCCGTGCCATGCCGGTGCCATGCCGTGCCATGCCGGTGCCATGCCGTGCCATGCCGGTGCCATGCCGTGCCATGCCGGTGCCATGCCGTGCCATGCCGGTGCCATGCCGTGCCATGCCGGTGCCATGCCGTGCCATGCCGGTGCCATGCCGTGCCATGCCGGTGCCATGCCGTGCCATGCCGGTGCCATGCCGTGCCATGCCGGTGCCATGCCGTGCCATGCCGGTGCCATGCCGTGCCATGCCGGTGCCATGCCGTGCCATGCCGGTGCCATGCCGTGCCATGCCGGTGCCATGCCGTGCCATGCCGGTGCCATGCCGTGCCATGCCGGTGCCATGCCGTGCCATGCCGGTGCCATGCCGTGCCATGCCGGTGCCATGCCGTGCCATGCCGGTGCCATGCCGTGCCATGCCGGTGCCATGCCGTGCCATGCCGGTGCCATGCCGTGCCATGCCGGTGCCATGCCGTGCCATGCCGGTGCCATGCCGTGCCATGCCGGTGCCATGCCGTGCCATGCCGGTGCCATGCCGTGCCATGCCGGTGCCATGCCGTGCCATGCCGGTGCCATGCCGTGCCATGCCGGTGCCATGCCGTGCCATGCCGGTGCCATGCCGTGCCATGCCGTGCCATGCCGGTGCCATGCCGTGCCATGCCGGTGCCATGCCGTGCCATGCCGGTGCCATGCCGTGCCATGCCGGTGCCATGCCGTGCCATGCCGGTGCCATGCCGTGCCATGCCGGTGCCATGCCGTGCCATGCCGTGCCATGCCGTGCCATGCCGGTGCCATGCCGTGCCATGCCGGTGCCATGCCGTGCCATGCGGTGCCATGCCATTCCATGCCATTCCATGCCATTCCATGCCATTCCATGCCATTCCATGCCATTCCATGCCATTCCATGCCATTCCATGCCATTCCATGCCATTCCATGCCATTCCATGCCATTCCATGCCATTCCATGCCATTCCATGCCATTCCATGCCATTCCATGCCATTCCATGCCATTCCATGCCATTCCATGCCATTCCATGCCATTCCATGCCATTCCATGCCATTCCATGCCATTCCATGCCATTCCATGCCATTCCATGCCATTCCATGCCATTCCATGCCATTCCATGCCATTCCATGCCATTCCATGCCATTCCATGCCATTCCATGCCATTCCATGCCATTCCATGCCATTCCATGCCATTCCATGCCATTCCATGCCATTCCATGCCATTCCATGCCATTCCATGCCATTCCATGCCATTCCATGCCATTCCATGCCATTCCATGCCAGTCCATGCCAGTCCATGCCAGTCCATGCCATTCCATGCCATTCCATGCCACTCAATGCGGTGCCATGCCAGTCCATGCCATTCCATGCCATTCCATGCCACTCAATGCGGTGCCATGCCGTGCCATGCCGGTGCCATGCCGTGCCATGCCGGTGCCATGCCGTGCCATGCCGGTGCCATGCCGTGCCATGCCGGTGCCATGCCGTGCCATGCCGGTGCCATGCCGTGCCATGCCGGTGCCATGCCGTGCCATGCCGGTGCCATGCCGTGCCATGCCGGTGCCATGCCGTGCCATGCCGTGCCATGCCGTGCCATGCCATTCCATGCCATTCCATGCCATTCCATGCCATTCCATGCCATTCCATGCCATTCCATGCCATTCCATGCCATTCCGTGCCATTCCATGCCATTCCGTGCCATTCCATGCCATTCCGTGCCATTCCATGCCATTCCGTGCCATTCCCTGCCATTCCATGCCATTCCATGCCATTCCATGCCATTCCATGCCATTCCATGCCATTCCATGCCATTCCATGCCATTCCATGCCATTCCATGCCATTCCATGCCATTCCATGCCATTCCATGCCATTCCATGCCATTCCATGCCATTCCATGCCATTCCATGCCATTCCATGCCATTCCATGCCATTCCATGCCATTCCATGCCATTCCATGCCATTCCATGCCATTCCATGCCATTCCATGCCATTCCATGCCATTCCATGCCATTCCATGCCATTCCATGCCATTCCATGCCATTCCATGCCATTCCATGCCATTCCATGCCATTCCATGCCATTCCATGCCATTCCATGCCATTCCATGCCATTCCATGCCATTCCATGCCATTCCATGCCATTCCATGCCATTCCATGCCATTCCATGCCATTCCATGCCATTCCATGCCATTCCATGCCATTCCATGCCATTCCATGCCATTCCATGCCATTCCATGCCATTCCATGCCGTGCCATGCCGGTGCCATGCCGTGCCATGCCGGTGCCATGCCGTGCCATGCCGGTGCCATGCCGTGCCATGCCGGTGCCATGCCGTGCCATGCCGTGCCATGCCGGTGCCATGCCGTGCCATGCCGGTGCCATGCCGTGCCATGCCGGTGCCATGCCGTGCCATGCCGGTGCCATGCCGTGCCATGCCGGTGCCATGCCGTGCCATGCCGGTGCCATGCCGTGCCATGCCGGTGCCATGCCGTGCCATGCCGGTGCCATGCCGTGCCATGCCGGTGCCATGCCGTGCCATGCCGGTGCCATGCCATTCCATGCCATTCCATGCCATTCCATGCCATTCCATGCCATTCCATGCCATTCCATGCCATTCCATGCCATTCCATGCCATTCCATGCCATTCCATGCCATTCCATGCCATTCCATGCCATTCCATGCCATTCCATGCCATTCCATGCCATTCCATGCCATTCCATGCCATTCCATGCCATTCCATGCCATTCCATGCCATTCCATGCCATTCCATGCCATTCCATGCCATTCCATGCCATTCCATGCCATTCCATGCCATTCCATGCCATTCCATGCCATTCCATGCCATTCCATGCCATTCCATGCCATTCCATGCCATTCCATGCCATTCCATGCCATTCCATGCCATTCCATGCCATTCCATGCCATTCCATGCCATTCCATGCCATTCCATGCCATTCCATGCCATTCCATGCCATTCCATGCCATTCCATGCCATTCCATGCCATTCCATGCCATTCCATGCCGGTGCCATGCCGTGCCATGCCGGTGCCATGCCGTGCCATGCCGGTGCCATGCCGTGCCATGCCGGTGCCATGCCGTGCCATGCCGGTGCCATGCCGTGCCATGCCGGTGCCATGCCGTGCCATGCCATTCCATGCCGTTCCATGCCATTCCATGCCATTCCATGCCATTCCATGCCATTCCATGCCATTCCATGCCATTCCATGCCATTCCATGCCATTCCATGCCATTCCATGCCATTCCATGCCATTCCATGCCATTCCATGCCATTCCATGCCATTCCATGCCATTCCATGCCATTCCATGCCACTCAATGCGGTGCCATGCCGGTGCCATGCCGTGCCATGCCGGTGCCATGCCGTGCCATGCCGTGCCATGCCGGTGCCATGCCGTGCCATGCCGGTGCCATGCCGTGCCATGCCGGTGCCATGCCGTGCCATGCCGTGCCATGCCGGTGCCATGCCGTGCCATGCCGGTGCCATGCCGTGCCATGCCGTGCCATGCCGTGCCATGCCGTGCCATGCCGGTGCCATGCCGTGCCATGCCGGTGCCATGCCGTGCCATGCCGGTGCCATGCCGTGCCATGCCGGTGCCATGCCGTGCCATGCCGGTGCCATGCCGTGCCATGCCGGTGCCATGCCGTGCCATGCCGGTGCCATGCCGTGCCATGCCGGTGCCATGCCGTGCCATGCCGGTGCCATGCCGTGCCATGCCGGTGCCATGCCGTGCCATGCCGGTGCCATGCCGTGCCATGCCGGTGCCATGCCGTGCCATGCCGGTGCCATGCCGTGCCATGCCGGTGCCATGCCGTGCCATGCCGGTGCCATGCCGTGCCATGCCGGTGCCATGCCGTGCCATGCCGGTGCCATGCCGTGCCATGCCATTCCATGCCATTCCATGCCATTCCATGCCATTCCATGCCGGTGCCATGCCGGTGCCATGCCGTGCCATGCCGGTGCCATGCCGTGCCATGCCGGTGCCATGCCGTGCCATGCCGTGCCATGCCGGTGCCATGCCATTCCATGCCATTCCCCATGCCATTCCATGCCGGTGCCATGCCGTGCCATGCCGGTGCCATGCCGTGCCATGCCGGTGCCATGCCGTGCCATGCCGGTGCCATGCCGTGCCATGCCGGTGCCATGCCGTGCCATGCCGGTGCCATGCCGTGCCATGCCGGTGCCATGCCGTGCCATGCCGGTGCCATGCCGTGCCATGCCGGTGCCATGCCGTGCCATGCCGGTGCCATGCCGTGCCATGCCGGTGCCATGCCGTGCCATGCCGGTGCCATGCCGTGCCATGCCGGTGCCATGCCGTGCCATGCCGGTGCCATGCCGTGCCATGCCGGTGCCATGCCGTGCCATGCCATTCCATGCCATTCCATGCCATTCCATGCCATTCCATGCCGGTGCCATGCCGGTGCCATGCCGTGCCATGCCGGTGCCATGCCGTGCCATGCCGGTGCCATGCCGTGCCATGCCGGTGCCATGCCATTCCATGCCATTCCATGCCATTCCATGCCGGTGCCATGCCGTGCCATGCCGGTGCCATGCCGTGCCATGCCGGTGCCATGCCGTGCCATGCCGTGCCATGCCGTGCCATGCCGTGCCATGCCGTGCCATGCCGTGCCATGCCGTGCCATGCCGGTGCCATGCCGTGCCATGCCGGTGCCATGCCGTGCCATGCCGGTGCCATGCCGTGCCATGCCGGTGCCATGCCGGTGCCATGCCGTGCCATGCCGGTGCCATGCCGTGCCATGCCGGTGCCATGCCGTGCCATGCCGTGCCATGCCGTGCCATGCGGTGCCATGCCATTCCATGCCATTCCATGCCAGTCCATGCCATTCCATGTCATTCCATGCCATTCCATGCCATTCCATGCCATTCCATGCCATTCCATGCCATTCCATGCCATTCCATGCCATTCCATGCCATTCCATGCCATTCCATGCCATTCCATGCCATTCCATGCCATTCCATGCCATTCCATGCCATTCCATGCCATTCCATGCCATTCCATGCCATTCCATGCCATTCCATGCCATTCCATGCCATTCCATGCCATTCCATGCCATTCCATGCCATTCCATGCCATTCCATGCCATTCCATGCCATTCCATGCCATTCCATGCCATTCCATGCCATTCCATGCCATTCCATGCCATTCCATGCCAGTCCATGCCAGTCCATGCCATTCCATGCCGTGCCATGCCGGTGCCATGCCGTGCCATGCCGGTGCCATGCCGTGCCATGCCGGTGCCATGCCGTGCCATGCCGGTGCCATGCCGTGCCATGCCGGTGCCATGCCGTGCCATGCCGGTGCCATGCCGTGCCATGCCGGTGCCATGCCGTGCCATGCCGTGCCATGCCGTGCCATGCCGGTGCCATGCCGTGCCATGCCGGTGCCATGCCGTGCCATGCCGGTGCCATGCCGTGCCATGCCGGTGCCATGCCGTGCCATGCCGGTGCCATGCCGTGCCGCCGGTGCCATGCCGTGCCATGCCGGTGCCATGCCGTGCCTTGCCGGTGCCATGCCGTGCCATGCCGGTGCCATGCCGTGCCATGCCGGTGCCATGCCGTGCCATGCCGGTGCCATGCCGTGCCATGCCGGTGCCATGCCGTGCCATGCCGTGCCATGCCGGTGCCATGCCGTGCCATGCCGGTGCCATGCCGTGCCATGCCGGTGCCATGCCGTGCCATGCCGGTGCCATGCCGTGCCATGCCGGTGCCATGCCGTGCCATGCCGGTGCCATGCCGTGCCATGCCGGTGCCATGCCGTGCCATGCCGGTGCCATGTCCGTGCCATGCCGTGCCATGCCGTGCCATCCGTGCCATTCGCATGCCATTCCATGCCATTCCATGCCATTCCATGCCATTCCATGCCATTCCATGCCATTCCATGCCATTCCATGCCATTCCATGCCATTCCATGCCATTCCATGCCATTCCATGCCATTCCATGCCATTCCATGCCATTCCATGCCATTCCATGCCATTCCATGCCATTCCATGCCATTCCATGCCATTCCATGCCATTCCATGCCATTCCATGCCATTCCATGCCATTCCATGCCATTCCATGCCATTCCATGCCATTCCATGCCATTCCATGCCATTCCATGCCATTCCATGCCATTCCATGCCATTCCATGCCATTCCATGCCATTCCATGCCATTCCATGCCATTCCATGCCATTCCATGCCATTCCATGCCATTCCATGCCATTCCATGCCATTCCATGCCATTCCATGCCATTCCATGCCATTCCATGCCATTCCATGCCATTCCATGCCATTCCATGCCATTCCATGCCATTCCATGCCATTCCATGCCAGTCCATGCCAGTCCATGCCATTCCATGCCGTGCCATGCCGGTGCCATGCCGTGCCATGCCGGTGCCATGCCGTGCCATGCCGGTGCCATGCCGTGCCTTGCCGGTGCCATGCCGTGCCATGCCGGTGCCATGCCGTGCCATGCCGGTGCCATGCCGTGCCATGCCGGTGCCATGCCGTGCCATGCCGGTGCCATGCCGTGCCATGCCGTGCCATGCCGTGCCATGCCGGTGCCATGCCGTGCCATGCCGGTGCCATGCCGTGCCATGCCGGTGCCATGCCGTGCCATGCCGGTGCCATGCCGTGCCATGCCGGTGCCATGCCGTGCCATGCCGGTGCCATGCCGTGCCATGCCGGTGCCATGCCGTGCCATGCCGGTGCCATGCCGTGCCATGCCGGTGCCATGCCGTGCCATGCCGTGCCATGCCGTGCCATGCCGGTGCCATGCCGTGCCATGCGGTGCCATGCCATTCCATGCCATTCCATGCCATTCCATGCCATTCCATGCCATTCCATGCCATTCCATGCCATTCCATGCCATTCCATGCCATTCCATGCCATTCCATGCCATTCCATGCCATTCCATGCCATTCCATGCCATTCCATGCCATTCCATGCCATTCCATGCCATTCCATGCCATTCCATGCCATTCCATGCCATTCCATGCCATTCCATGCCATTCCATGCCATTCCATGCCATTCCATGCCATTCCATGCCATTCCATGCCATTCCATGCCATTCCATGCCATTCCATGCCATTCCATGCCATTCCATGCCATTCCATGCCATTCCATGCCATTCCATGCCATTCCATGCCATTCCATGCCATTCCATGCCATTCCATGCCATTCCATGCCATTCCATGCCATTCCATGCCATTCCATGCCGTGCCATGCCGGTGCCATGCCGTGCCATGCCGGTGCCATGCCGTGCCATGCCGGTGCCATGCCGTGCCATGCCGGTGCCATGCCGTGCCATGCCGGTGCCATGCCGTGCCATGCCGGTGCCATGCCGTGCCATGCCGGTGCCATGCCGTGCCATGCCGGTGCCATGCCGTGCCATGCCGGTGCCATGCCGGTGCCATGCCGTGCCATGCCGGTGCCATGCCGTGCCATGCCGGTGCCATGCCGTGCCATGCCGGTGCCATGCCGGTGCCATGCCGTGCCATGCCGGTGCCATGCCGTGCCATGCCGTGCCATGCCGTGCCATGCCGTGCCGTGCCATGCCGGTGCCGTGCCGTGCCATGCCGGTGCCATGCCGTGCCATGCGGTGCCATGCCGTTCCATGCCATTCCATGCCATTCCATGCCATTCCATGCCATTCCATGCCATTCCATGCCATTCCATGCCAGTCCATGCCAGTCCATGCCAGTCCATGCCACTCCATGCCATTCCATGCCACTCAATGCGGTGCCATGCCGTGCCATGGAGGTGCCATGCCGTGCCATGCCGGTGCCATGCCGTGCCATGCCGGTGCCATGCCGTGCCATGCCGGTGCCATGCCGTGCCATGCCGGTGCCATGCCGTGCCATGCCGGTGCCATGCCGTGCCATGCCGTGCCATGCCGGTGCCATGCCGTGCCATGCCGTGCCATGCCGGTGCCATGCCGTGCCATGCCGGTGCCATGCCGTGCCATGCCGGTGCCATGCCGTGCCATGCCGGTGCCATGCCGTGCCATGCCGTGCCATGCCGGTGCCATGCCGTGCCATGCCGTGCCATGCCGGTGCCATGCCGTGCCATGCCGGTGCCATGCCGTGCCATGCCGGTGCCATGCCGTGCCATGCCGGTGCCATGCCGGTGCCATGCCGTGCCATGCCGGTGCCATGCCGTGCCATGCCGTGCCATGCCGTGCCATGCCGTGCCATGCCGGTGCCATGCCGGTGCCATGCCGTGCCATGCCGTGCCATGCCGTGCCATGCCGTGCCATGCCGGTGCCATGCCGTGCCATGCCGGTGCCATGCCGTGCCATGCCGTGCCATGCCGGTGCCATGCCGTGCCATGCCGGTGCCATGCCGTGCCATGCCGGTGCCATGCCGTGCCATGCCGGTGCCATGCCGTGCCATGCCGGTGCCATGCCGTGCCATGCCGGTGCCATGCCGTGCCATGCCGGTGCCATGCCGTGCCATGCCGGTGCCATGCCGTGCCATGCCGGTGCCATGCCGTGCCATGCCGGTGCCATGCCGTGCCATGCCGTGCCATGCCGGTGCCATGCCGTGCCATGCCGTGCCATGCCGTGCCATGCCGGTGCCATGCCGTGCCATGCCGGTGCCATGCCGTGCCATGCCGTGCCATGCCGGTGCCATGCCGTGCCATGCCGGTGCCATGCCGTGCCATGCCGGTGCCATGCCGTGCCATGCCGTGCCATGCCGGTGCCATGCCGTGCCATGCCGGTGCCATGCCGGTGCCATGCCGTGCCATGCCGGTGCTATGCCGTGCCATGCCGGTGTCATGCCGTGCCATGCCGGTGCCATGCCGTGCCATGCCGTGCCATGCCGGTGCCATGCCGTGCCATGCCGGTGCCATGCCGGTGCCATGCCGTGCCATGCCGGTGCCATGCCGTGCCATGCCGGTGCCATGCCGTGCCATGCCGGTGCCATGCCGTGCCATGCCGGTGCCATGCCGGTGCCATGCCGTGCCATGCCGGTGCCATGCCGTGCCATGCCGGTGCCATGCCGTGCCATGCCGGTGCCATGCCGTGCCATGCCGGTGCCATGCCGTGCCATGCCGGTGCCATGCCGTGCCATGCCGGTGCCATGCCGTGCCATGCCGGTGCCATGCCGGTGCCATGCCGTGCCATGCCGGTGCCATGCCGTGCCATGCCGTGCCATGCCGGTGCCATGCCGTGCCATGCCGTGCCATGCCGGTGCCATGCCGTGCCATGCCGGTGCCATGCCGTGCCATGCCGTGCCATGCCGTGCCATGCGGTGCCATGCCATTCGATGCCATTCCATGCCATTCCATGTCATTCCATGTCATTCCATGCCATTCCATGCCATTCCATGCCATTCCATGCCATTCCATGCCATTCCGTGCCATTCCATGCCATTCCGTGCCATTCCATGCCATTCCGTGCCATTCCATGCCATTCCATGCCATTCCATGCCATTCCATGCCATTCCATGCCATTCCATGCCATTCCATGCCATTCCATGCCATTCCATGCCATTCCATGCCATTCCATGCCATTCCATGCCGTGCCATGCCATTCCATGCCGTGCCATGCCATTCCATGCCGTGCCATGCCGGTGCCATGCCGTGCCATGCCGGTGCCATGCCGTGCCATGCCGCTGCCATGCCGTGCCATGCCGGTGCCATGCCGTGCCATGCCGGTGCCATGCCGTGCCATGCCGGTGCCATGCCGTGCCATGCCGGTGCCATGCCGAGCCATGCCGTGCCATGCCGGTGCCATGCCGTGCCATGCCGTGCCATGCCGTGCCATGCCGGTGCCATGCCGTGCCATGCCGGTGCCATGCCGTGCCATGCCGTGCCATGCCGTGCCATGCGGTGCCATGCCATTCGATGCCATTCCATGCCATTCCATGTCATTCCATGTCATTCCATGTCATTCCATGTCATTCCATGCCATTCCATGCCATTCCATGCCATTCCATGTCATTACATGCCATTCCATGTCATTCCATGTCATTCCATGTCATTCCATGCCATTCCATGCCATTCCATGCCATTCCATGTCATTACATGCCATTCCATGCCATTCCATGCCATTCCATGCCATTCCATGCCATTCCATGCCATTCCATGCCATTCCATGCCATTCCATGCCATTCCATGCCATTCCATGCCATTCCATGCCATTCCATGCCATTCCATGCCATTCCATGCCATTCCATGCCATTCCATGCCATTCCATGCCATTCCATGCCATTCCATGCCATTCCATGCCATTCCATGCCATTCCATGCCATTCCATGCCATTCCATGCCATTCCATGCCATTCCATGCCATTCCATGCCATTCCATGCCATTCCATGCCATTCCATGCCATTCCATGCCATTCCATGCCATTCCATGCCATTCCATGCCAGTCCATGCCAGTCCATGCCAGTCCATGCCATTCCATGCCATTCCATGCCATTCCATGCCACTCAATGCGGTGCCATGCCAGTCCATGCCATTCCATGCCATTCCATGCCACTCAATGCGGTGCCATGCCGTGCCATGCCGTGCCATGCCGGTGCCATGCCGTGCCATGCCGGTGCCATGCCGTGCCATGCCGGTGCCATGCCGTGCCATGCCGGTGCCATGCCGTGCCATGCCGGTGCCATGCCGTGCCATGCCGGTGCCATGCCGTGCCATGCCGTGCCATGCCGTGCCATGCCATTCCATGCCATTCCATGCCATTCCATGCCATTCCATGCCATTCCATGCCATTCCATGCCATTCCATGCCATTCCATGCCATTCCATGCCATTCCATGCCATTCCATGCCATTCCATGCCATTCCGTGCCATTCCATGCCATTCCGTGCCATTCCATGCCATTCCGTGCCATTCCATGCCATTCCGTGCCATTCCATGCCATTCCGTGCCATTCCATGCCATTTCCGTGCCATTCCATGCCATTCCGTGCCATTCCATGCCATTCCATGCCATTCCATGCCATTCCATGCCATTCCATGCCATTCCATGCCATTCCATGCCATTCCATGCCATTCCATGCCATTCCATGCCATTCCATGCCATTCCATGCCATTCCATGCCATTCCATGCCATTCCATGCCATTCCATGCCATTCCATGCCATTCCATGCCATTCCATGCCATTCCATGCCATTCCATGCCATTCCATGCCATTCCATGCCATTCCATGCCATTCCATGCCATTCCATGCCATTCCATGCCATTCCATGCCATTCCATGCCATTCCATGCCATTCCATGCCAGTCCATGCCAGTCCATGCCAGTCCATGCCAGTCCATGCCATTCCATGCCATTCCATGCCACTCAATGCGGTGCCATGCCAGTCCATGCCATTCCATGCCATTCCATGCCACTCAATGCGGTGCCATGCCGTGCCATGCCGGTGCCATGCCGTGCCATGCCGTGCCATGCCGTGCCATGCCGGTGCCATGCCGTGCCATGACATTCCATGCCGTGCCATGCCGTGCCATGCCGTGCCATGCCGGTGCCATGCCGGTGCCATGCCGGTGCCATGCCGGTGCCATGCCGGTGCCATGCCGTGCCATGCCGGTGCCATGCCGTGCCATGCCGGTGCCATGCCGTGCCATGCCGGTGCCATGCCGTGCCATGCCGGTGCCATGCCGTGCCATGCCGGTGCCATGCCGTGCCATGCCGGTGCCATGCCGTGCCATGCCGGTGCCATGCCGTGCCATGCCGGTGCCATGCCGTGCCATGCCGTGCCATGCCGTGCCATGCCGGTGCCATGCCGTGCCATGCCGGTGCCATGCCGTGCCATGCCGGTGCCATGCCGTGCCATGCCGGTGCCATGCCGTGCCATGCCGGTGCCATGCCGTGCCATGCCGTGCCATGCCGTGCCATGCCGTGCCATGCCGGTGCCATGCCGTGCCATGCCGGTGCCATGCCGGTGCCATGCCGTGCCATGCCGGTGCCATGCCGTGCCATGCCGTGCCATGCCGGTGCCATGCCGTGCCATGCCGGTGCCATGCCGTGCCATGCCGGTGCCATGCCGTGCCATGCCGGTGCCATGCCGTGCCATGCCGGTGCCATGCCGTGCCATGCCGGTGCCATGCCGTGCCATGCCGGTGCCATGCCATTCCATGCCATTCCATGCCATTCCATGCCATTCCATGCCATTCCATGCCATTCCATGCCATTCCATGCCATTCCATGCCATTCCATGCCATTCCATGCCATTCCATGCCATTCCATGCCATTCCATGCCATTCCATGCCATTCAATGCCATTCCATGCCATTCAATGCCATTCCATGCCGGTGCCATGCCGGTGCCATGCCGTGCCATGCCGGTGCCATGCCGTGCCATGCCGTGCCATGCCGGTGCCATGCCGTGCCATGCCGTGCCATGCCATTCCATGCCATTCCATGCCATTCCATGCCATTCCATGCCATTCCATGCCATTCCATGCCATTCCATGCCATTCCATGCCATTCTATGCCATTCCATGCCATTCCATGCCATTCCATGCCATTCCATGCCATTCCATGCCATTCCATGCCATTCAATGCCATTCCATGCCGTGCCATGCCGGTGCCATGCCGTGCCATGCCGGTGCCATGCCGGTGCCATGCCGGTTCCATGCCGTGCCATGCCGGTGCCATGCCGTGCCATGCCGGTGCCATGCCGTGCCATGCCGGTGCCATGCCGTGCCATGCCGGTGCCATGCCGTGCCATGCCGGTGCCATGCCGTGCCATGCCGGTGCCATGCCGTGCCATGCCGGTGCCATGCCGTGCCATGCCGGTACCATGCCGTGCCATGCCGTGCCATGCCGGTGCCATGCCGTGCCATGCCGGTGCCATGCCGTGCCATGCCGGTGCCATGCCGTGCCATGCCGGTGCCATGCCGTACCATGCCGGTGCCATGCCGTGCCATGCCGGTGCCATGCCGTGCCATGCCGGTGCCATGCCGTGCCATGCCGGTGCCATGCCGTGCCATGCCGGTGCCATGCCGTGCCATGCCGGTGCCATGCCGTGCCATGCCGGTGCCATGCCGTGCCATGCCGGTGCCATGCCGTGCCATGCCGGTGCCATGCCGTGCCATGCCGGTGCCATGCCGTGCCATGCCGGTGCCATGCCGTGCCATGCCGGTGCCATGCCGTGCCATGCCGGTGCCATGCCGTGCCATGCCGTGCCATGCCGTGCCATGCCGTGCCATGCCATTCCATGCCATTCCATGCCATTCCATGCCATTCCATGCCATTCAATGCCGGTGCCATGCCGTGCCATGCGGTGCCATGCCATTCCATGCCATTCCATGCCATTCCATGCCATTCCATGCCATTCCATGCCATTCCATGCCATTCCATGCCATTCCATGCCATTCCATGCCATTCCATGCCATTCCATGCCATTCCATGCCATTCCATGCCATTCCATGCCGTGCCATGCCGTGCCATGCCGTGCCATGCCGTGCCATGCCGTGCCATGCCGTGCCATGCCGTGCCATGCCGTGCCATGCCGGTGCCATGCCGGTGCCATGCCGTGCCATGCCGGTGCCATGCCGTGCCATGCCGTGCCATGCCGGTGCCATGCCGTGCCATGCCGGTGCCATGCCGTGCCATGCCGGTGCCATGCCGTGCCATGCCGTGCCATGCCGGTGCCATGCCGTGCCATGCCGGTGCCATGCCGTGCCATGCCGGTGCCATGCCGTGCCATGCCGGTGCCATGCCGTGCCATGCCGGTGCCATGCCGTGCCATGCCGGTGCCATGCCGTGCCATGCCGGTGCCATGCCGTGCCATGCCGGTGCCATGCCGTGCCATGCCGGTGCCATGCCGTGCCATGCCGGTGCCATGCCGGTGCCATGCCGTGCCATGCCGGTGCCATGCCGTGCCATGCCGGTGCCATGCCGTGCCATGCCGGTGCCATGCCGTGCCATGCCGGTGCCATGCCGTGCCATGCCGGTGCCATGCCGTGCCATGCCGGTGCCATGCCGTGCCATGCCGGTGCCATGCCGTGCCATGCCGGTGCCATGCCGTGCCATGCCGGTGCCATGCCGTGCCATGCCGGTGCCATGCCGTGCCATGCCGGTGCCATGCCGTGCCATGCCGGTGCCATGCCGTGCCATGCCGGTGCCATGCCGTGCCATGCCGTGCCATGCCGTGCCATGCCGTGCCATGCCGGTGCCATGCCGTGCCATGCCGGTGCCATGCCGTGCCATGCCGGTGCCATGCCATTCAATGCCGTGCCATGCCGTGCCATGCCGTGCCATGCCGGTGCCATGCCGTGCCATGCCGGTGCCATGCCGTGCCATGCCGGTGCCATGCCGTGCCATGCCGGTGCCATGCCGTGCCATGCCGGTGCCATGCCGTGCCATGCCGGTGCCATGCCGTGCCATGCCGGTGCCATGCCGTGCCATGCCGGTGCCATGCCGTGCCATGCCGTGCCATGCCGTGCCATGCCGTGCCATGCCGTGCCATGCCGTGCCATGCCGTGCCATGCCGTGCCATGCCATTCCATGCCATTCCATGCCATTCCATGCCATTCCATGCCATTCCATGCCATTCCATGCCATTCCATGCCATTCCATGCCATTCCATGCCATTCCATGCCATTCCATGCCATTCCATGCCATTCCATGCCATTCCATGCCATTCCATGCCATTCCATGCCATTCCATGCCATTCCATGCCATTCCATGCCATTCCATGCCATTCCATGCCATTCCATGCCATTCCATGCCATTCCATGCCATTCCATGCCATTCCATGCCATTCCATGCCATTCCATGCCATTCCATGCCATTCAATGCCATTCCAAGCCGTGCCATGCCGGTGCCATGCCGTGCCATGCCGGTGCCATGCCGTGCCATGCCGGTGCCATGCCGTGCCATGCCGGTGCCATGCCGTGCCATGCCGGTGCCATGCCGTGCCATGCCGTTGCCATGCCGTGCCATGCCGGTGCCATGCCGTGCCATGCCGGTGCCATGCCGTGCCATGCCGTGCCATGCCGTGCCATGCCGTGCCATGCCGTGCCATGCCGTGCCATGCCGTGCCATGCCATTCCATGCCATTCCATGCCATTCCATGCCATTCCATGCCATTCCATGCCATTCCATGCCATTCCATGTCATTCCATGCCATTCCATGCCATTCCATGCCATTCCATGCCATTCCATGTCATTCCATGCCATTCCATGCCATTCCATGCCATTCCATGCCATTCCATGCCATTCCATGCCATTCCATGCCATTCCATGGCATTCCATGCCATTCCATGCCATTCCATGCCATTCCATGCCATTCCATGCCATTCCATGCCATTCCATGCCATTCCATGCCATTCCATGCCATTCCATGCCATTCCATGCCATTCCATGCCATTCCATGCCATTCAATGCCATTCCATGCCATTCAATGCCATTCCATGCCGGTGCCATGCCGGTGCCATGCCGTGCCATGCCGGTGCCATGCCGTGCCATGCCGTGCCATGCCGGTGCCATGCCGTGCCATGCCGGTGCCATGCCGGTGCCATGCCGTGCCATGCCGGTGCCATGCCGGTGCCATGCCGGTGCCATGCCGTGCCATGCCGGTGCCATGCCGTGCCATGCCGTGCCATGCCGGTGCCATGCCGGTGCCATGCCGTGCCATGCCGGTGCCATGCCGTGCCATGCCGTGCCATGCCATTCCATGCCATTCCATGCCATTGAATGACATTCCATGTCATTCCATGCCATTCCATGCCATTCCATGCCATTCCATGCCATTCCATGCCATTCCATGCCATTCCATGCCATTCCATGCCATTCTATGCCATTCCATGCCATTCCATGCCATTCCATGCCATTCCATGCCATTCCATGCCATTCCATGCCATTCAATGCCATTCCATGCCGTGCCATGCCGGTGCCATGCCGTGCCATGCCGGTGCCATGCCGGTGCCATGCCGGTTCCATGCCGTGCCATGCCGGTGCCATGCCGTGCCATGCCGGTGCCATGCCGTGCCATGCCGGTGCCATGCCGTGCCATGCCGGTGCCATGCCGTGCCATGCCGGTGCCATGCCGTGCCATGCCGGTGCCATGCCGTGCCATGCCGGTGCCATGCCGTGCCATGCCGGTGCCATGCCGTGCCATGCCGGTACCATGCCGTGCCATGCCGTGCCATGCCGTGCCATGCCGGTGCCATGCCGTGCCATGCCGGTGCCATGCCGTGCCATGC
The DNA here is from genome assembly GCA_963971235.1 of Cryptus armator. Classification (NCBI taxonomy): domain Eukaryota; kingdom Metazoa; phylum Arthropoda; class Insecta; order Hymenoptera; family Ichneumonidae; genus Cryptus; species Cryptus armator. The sequence goes on along the minus strand of CAXARG010000165.1, from coordinate 255,559 downwards.
CGGTGCCATGCCGTGCCATGCCGGTGCCATGCCGTACCATGCCGGTGCCATGCCGTGCCATGCCGGTGCCATGCCGTGCCATGCCGGTGCCATGCCGTGCCATGCCGGTGCCATGCCGTGCCATGCCGGTGCCATGCCGTGCCATGCCGGTGCCATGCCGTGCTATGCCGGTGCCATGCCGTGCCATGCCGGTGCCATGCCGTGCCATGCCGTGCCATGCCGGTGCCATGCCGTGCCATGCCGGTGCCATGCCGTGCCATGCCGGTGCCATGCCGTGCCATGCCGTGCCATGCCGTGCCATGCCGGTGCCATGCCGGTGCCATGCCGTGCCATGCCGGTGCCATGCCGTGCCATGCCGGTGCCATGCCGTGCCATGCCGGTGCCATGCCGTGCCATGCCGTGCCATGCCGGTGCCATGCCGTGCCATGCCGGTGCCATGCCGTGCCATGCCGGTGCCATGCCGTGCCATGCCGTGCCATGCCGTGCCATGCCGGTGCCATGCCGTGCCATGCCGGTGCCATGCCGTGCCATGCCGTGCCATGCCATTCCATGCCATTCCATGCCATTCCATGCCATTCCATGCCATTCCATGCCATTCCATGCCATTCCATGCCATTCCATGCCATTCCATGCCATTCCATGCCATTCCATGCCATTCCATGCCATTCCATGCCATTCCATGCCATTCAATGCCATTCCAAGCCGTGCCATGCCGGTGCCATGCCGTGCCATGCCGGTGCCATGCCGTGCCATGCCGGTGCCATGCCGTGCCATGCCATTCCATGCCGTGCCATGCCGTGCCATGCCGTGCCATGCCGGTGCCATGCCGGTGCCATGCCGGTGCCATGCCGGTGCCATGCCGGTGCCATGCCGGTGCCATGCCGTGCCATGCCGGTGCCATGCCGTGCCATGCCGGTGCCATGCCGTGCCATGCCGGTGCCATGCCGTGCCATGCCGGTGCCATGCCGTGCCATGCCGGTGCCATGCCGTGCCATGCCGGTGCCATGCCGTGCCATGCCGGTGCCATGCCGTGCCATGCCGGTGCCATGCCGTGCCATGCCGTGCCATGCCGTGCCATGCCGGTGCCATGCCGTGCCATGCCGGTGCCATGCCGTGCCATGCCGGTGCCATGCCGTGCCATGCCGGTGCCATGCCGTGCCATGCCGGTGCCATGCCGTGCCATGCCGTGCCATGCCGTGCCATGCCGGTGCCATGCCGGTGCCATGCCGTGCCATGCCGGTGCCATGCCGTGCCATGCCGTGCCATGCCGGTGCCATGCCGTGCCATGCCGGTGCCATGCCGTGCCATGCCGGTGCCATGCCGTGCCATGCCGGTGCCATGCCGTGCCATGCCGGTGCCATGCCGGTGCCATGCCATTCCATGCCATTCCATGCCATTCCATGCCATTCCATGCCATTCCATGCCATTCCATGCCATTCCATGCCATTCCATGCCATTCCATGCCATTCCATGCCATTCCATGCCATTCAATGCCATTCCATGCCGTGCCATGCCGTGCCATGCCGTGCCATGCCGGTGCCATGCCGTGCCATGCCGGTGCCATGCCGTGCCATGCCGGTGCCATGCCGTGCCATGCCGGTGCCATGCCGTGCCATGCCGGTGCCATGCCGTGCCATGCCGGTGCCATGCCGTGCCATGCCGGTGCCATGCCGTGCCATGCCGGTGCCATGCCGTGCCATGCCGTGCCATGCCGTGCCATGCCGTGCCATGCCGTGCCATGCCGTGCCATGCCATTCCATGCCATTCCATGCCATTCCATGCCATTCCATGCCGTGCCATGCCGTGCCATGCCGTGCCATGCCGTGCCATGCCGTGCCATGCCGTGCCATGCCGTGCCATGCCGTGCCATGCCGGTGCCATGCCGGTGCCATGCCGTGCCATGCCGGTGCCATGCCGTGCCATGCCGTGCCATGCCGGTGCCATGCCGTGCCATGCCGGTGCCATGCCGTGCCATGCCGGTGGCATGCCGTGCCATGCCGGTGCCATGCCGTGCCATGCCGGTGCCATGCCGTGCCATGCCGGTGCCATGCCGTGCCATGCCGGTGCCATGCCGTGCCATGCCGGTGCCATGCCGTGCCATGCCGGTGCCATGCCGTGCCATGCCGGTGCCATGCCGGTGCCATGCCGTGCCATGCCGGTGCCATGCCGTGCCATGCCGGTGCCATGCCGTGCCATGCCGGTGCCATGCCGTGCCATGCCGTGCCATGCCGGTGCCATGCCGTGCCATGCCGGTGCCATGCCGGTGCCATGCCGTGCCATGCCGGTGCCATGCCGGTGCCATGCCGGTGCCATGCCGTGCCATGCCGGTGCCATGCCGTGCCATGCCGTGCCATGCCGGTGCCATGCCGGTGCCATGCCGTGCCATGCCGTGCCATGCCATTCCATGCCATTCCATGCCATTCCATGACATTCCATGTCATTCCATGCCATTCCATGCCATTCCATGCCATTCCATGCCATTCCATGCCATTCCATGCCATTCCATGCCATTCCATGCCATTCCATGCCATTCCATGCCATTCCATGCCATTCCATGCCATTCAATGCCATTCCATGCCGTGCCATGCCGGTGCCATGCCGTGCCATGCCGGTGCCATGCCGGTGCCATGCCGGTTCCATGCCGTGCCATGCCGGTGCCATGCCGTGCCATGCCGGTGCCATGCCGTGCCATGCCGTGCCATGCCGGTGCCATGCCGTGCCATGCCGTGCCATGCCGGTGCCATGCCGTGCCATGCCGGTGCCATGCCGTGCCATGCCGGTGCCATGCCGTGCCATGCCGTGCCATGCCGTGCCATGCCGGTGCCATGCCGTGCCATGCCGGTGCCATGCCGTGCCATGCCGTGCCATGCCATTCCATGCCATTCCATGCCATTCCATGCCATTCCATGCCATTCCATGCCATTCCATGCCATTCCATGCCATTCCATGCCATTCCATGCCATTCCATGCCATTCCATGCCATTCCATGCCATTCCATGCCATTCCATGCCATTCCATGCCATTCCATGCCATTCCATGCCATTCAATGCCATTCCAAGCCGTGCCATGCCGGTGCCATGCCGTGCCATGCCGGTGCCATGCCGTGCCATGCCGGTGCCATGCCGTGCCATGCCATTCCATGCCGTGCCATGCCGTGCCATGCCGTGCCATGCCGGTGCCATGCCGGTGCCATGCCGGTGCCATGCCGGTGCCATGCCGGTGCCATGCCGGTGCCATGCCGTGCCATGCCGGTGCCATGCCGTGCCATGCCGGTGCCATGCCGTGCCATGCCGGTGCCATGCCGTGCCATGCCGGTGCCATGCCGTGCCATGCCGGTGCCATGCCGTGCCATGCCGGTCCCATGCCGTGCCATGCCGGTGCCATGCCGTGCCATGCCGGTGCCATGCCGTGCCATGCCGTGCCATGCCGTGCCATGCCGGTGCCATGCCGTGCCATGCCGGTGCCATGCCGTGCCATGCCGGTGCCATGCCGTGCCATGCCGGTGCCATGCCGTGCCATGCCGGTGCCATGCCGTGCCATGCCGTGCCATGCCGTGCCATGCCGGTGCCATGCCGGTGCCATGCCGTGCCATGCCGGTGCCATGCCGTGCCATGCCGGTGCCATGCCGTGCCATGCCGGTGCCATGCCGTGCCATGCCGGTGCCATGCCGTGCCATGCCGGTGCCATGCCGTGCCATGCCGGTGCCATGCCGGTGCCATGCCATTCCATGCCATTCCATGCCATTCAATGCCATTCCATGCCGTGCCATGCCGTGCCATGCCGTGCCATGCCGGTGCCATGCCGTGCCATGCCGGTGCCATGCCGTGCCATGCCGGTGCCATGCCGTGCCATGCCGGTGCCATGCCGTGCCATGCCGGTGCCATGCCGTGCCATGCCGGTGCCATGCCGTGCCATGCCGGTGCCATGCCGTGCCATGCCGGTGCCATGCCGTGCCATGCCGTGCCATGCCGTGCCATGCCGTGCCATGCCGTGCCATGCCGTGCCATGCCATTCCATGCCATTCCATGCCATTCCATGCCATTCCATGCCGTGCCATGCCGTGCCATGCCGTGCCATGCCGTGCCATGCCGTGCCATGCCGTGCCATGCCGTGCCATGCCGTGCCATGCCGTGCCATGCCGGTGCCATGCCGGTGCCATGCCGTGCCATGCCGGTGCCATGCCGTGCCATGCCGTGCCATGCCGGTGCCATGCCGTGCCATGCCGGTGCCATGCCGTGCCATGCCGGTGGCATGCCGTGCCATGCCGGTGCCATGCCGTGCCATGCCGGTGCCATGCCGTGCCATGCCGGTGCCATGCCGTGCCATGCCGGTGCCATGCCGTGCCATGCCGGTGCCATGCCGTGCCATGCCGGTGCCATGCCGTGCCATGCCGGTGCCATGCCGGTGCCATGCCGTGCCATGCCGGTGCCATGCCGTGCCATGCCGGTGCCATGCCGTGCCATGCCGGTGCCATGCCGTGCCATGCCGTGCCATGCCGGTGCCATGCCGTGCCATGCCGGTGCCATGCCGGTGCCATGCCGTGCCATGCCGGTGCCATGCCGGTGCCATGCCGGTGCCATGCCGTGCCATGCCGGTGCCATGCCGTGCCATGCCGTGCCATGCCGGTGCCATGCCGGTGCCATGCCGTGCCATGCCGTGCCATGCCATTCCATGCCATTCCATGCCATTCCATGACATTCCATGTCATTCCATGCCATTCCATGCCATTCCATGCCATTCCATGCCATTCCATGCCATTCCATGCCATTCCATGCCATTCCATGCCATTCCATGCCATTCCATGCCATTCCATGCCATTCCATGCCATTCAATGCCATTCCATGCCGTGCCATGCCGGTGCCATGCCGTGCCATGCCGGTGCCATGCCGGTGCCATGCCGGTTCCATGCCGTGCCATGCCGGTGCCATGCCGTGCCATGCCGGTGCCATGCCGTGCCATGCCGGTGCCATGCCGTGCCATGCCGGTGCCATGCCGTGCCATGCCGGTGCCATGCCGTGCCATGCCGGTGCCATGCCGTGCCATGCCGGTGCCATGCCGTGCCATGCCGGTGCCATGCCGTGCCATGCCGGTGCCATGCCGTGCCATGCCGGTGCCATGCCGTGCCATGCCGTGCCATGCCGTGCCATGCCGTGCCATGCCGTGCCATGCCGTGCCATGCCGGTGCCATGCCGTGCCATGCCGGTGCCATGCCGTGCCATGCCGGTGCCATGCCGTGCCATGCCGGTGCCATGCCGTGCCATGCCGGTGCCATGCCGTGCCATGCCGGTGCCATGCCGTGCCATGCCGGTGCCATGCCGTGCCATGCCGTGCCATGCCATTCCATGCCATTCCATGCCATTCCATGCCATTCCATGCCGTGCCATGCCGTGCCATGCCGTGCCATGCCGTGCCATGCCGTGCCATGCCGTGCCATGCCGTGCCATGCCGTGCCATGCCGGTGCCATGCCGGTGCCATGCCGTGCCATGCCGGTGCCATGCCGTGCCATGCCGTGCCATGCCGGTGCCATGCCGTGCCATGCCGGTGCCATGCCGTGCCATGCCGGTGGCATGCCGTGCCATGCCGGTGCCATGCCGTGCCATGCCGGTGCCATGCCGTGCCATGCCGGTGCCATGCCGTGCCATGCCGGTGCCATGCCGTGCCATGCCGGTGCCATGCCGTGCCATGCCGGTGCCATGCCGTGCCATGCCGGTGCCATGCCGGTGCCATGCCGTGCCATGCCGGTGCCATGCCGTGCCATGCCGGTGCCATGCCGTGCCATGCCGGTGCCATGCCGTGCCATGCCGTGCCATGCCGGTGCCATGCCGTGCCATGCCGGTGCCATGCCGTGCCATGCCGTGCCATGCCGGTGCCATGCCGGTGCCATGCCGGTGCCATGCCGTGCCATGCCGGTGCCATGCCGTGCCATGCCGTGCCATGCCGGTGCCATGCCGGTGCCATGCCGTGCCATGCCGTGCCATGCCATTCCATGCCATTCCATGCCATTCCATGACATTCCATGTCATTCCATGCCATTCCATGCCATTCCATGCCATTCCATGCCATTCCATGCCATTCCATGCCATTCCATGCCATTCCATGCCATTCCATGCCATTCCATGCCATTCCATGCCATTCAATGCCATTCCATGCCGTGCCATGCCGGTGCCATGCCGTGCCATGCCGGTGCCATGCCGGTGCCATGCCGGTTCCATGCCGTGCCATGCCGGTGCCATGCCGTGCCATGCCGGTGCCATGCCGTGCCATGCCGGTGCCATGCCGTGCCATGCCGGTGCCATGCCGTGCCATGCCGGTGCCATGCCGTGCCATGCCGGTGCCATGCCGTGCCATGCCGGTGGCATGCCGTGCCATGCCGGTGCCATGCCGTGCCATGCCGGTGCCATGCCGTGCCATGCCGGTGCCATGCCGTGCCATGCCGGTGCCATGCCGTGCCATGCCGGTGCCATGCCGTGCCATGCCGGTGCCATGCCGTGCCATGCCGGTGCCATGCCGGTGCCATGCCGTGCCATGCCGGTGCCATGCCGTGCCATGCCGGTGCCATGCCGTGCCATGCCGGTGCCATGCCGTGCCATGCCGTGCCATGCCGGTGCCATGCCGTGCCATGCCGGTGCCATGCCGGTGCCATGCCGTGCCATGCCGGTGCCATGCCGGTGCCATGCCGGTGCCATGCCGTGCCATGCCGGTGCCATGCCGTGCCATGCCGTGCCATGCCGGTGCCATGCCGGTGCCATGCCGTGCCATGCCGTGCCATGCCATTCCATGCCATTCCATGCCATTCCATGACATTCCATGTCATTCCATGCCATTCCATGCCATTCCATGCCATTCCATGCCATTCCATGCCATTCCATGCCATTCCATGCCATTCCATGCCATTCCATGCCATTCCATGCCATTCCATGCCATTCCATGCCATTCAATGCCATTCCATGCCGTGCCATGCCGGTGCCATGCCGTGCCATGCCGGTGCCATGCCGGTGCCATGCCGGTTCCATGCCGTGCCATGCCGGTGCCATGCCGTGCCATGCCGGTGCCATGCCGTGCCATGCCGTGCCATGCCGGTGCCATGCCGTGCCATGCCGTGCCATGCCGGTGCCATGCCGTGCCATGCCGGTGCCATGCCGTGCCATGCCGGTGCCATGCCGTGCCATGCCGTGCCATGCCGTGCCATGCCGGTGCCATGCCGTGCCATGCCGGTGCCATGCCGTGCCATGCCGTGCCATGCCATTCCATGCCATTCCATGCCATTCCATGCCATTCCATGCCATTCCATGCCATTCCATGCCATTCCATGCCATTCCATGCCATTCCATGCCATTCCATGCCATTCCATGCCATTCCATGCCATTCCATGCCATTCCATGCCATTCCATGCCATTCCATGCCATTCCATGCCATTCAATGCCATTCCAAGCCGTGCCATGCCGGTGCCATGCCGTGCCATGCCGGTGCCATGCCGTGCCATGCCGGTGCCATGCCGTGCCATGCCATTCCATGCCGTGCCATGCCGTGCCATGCCGTGCCATGCCGGTGCCATGCCGGTGCCATGCCGGTGCCATGCCGGTGCCATGCCGGTGCCATGCCGGTGCCATGCCGTGCCATGCCGGTGCCATGCCGTGCCATGCCGGTGCCATGCCGTGCCATGCCGGTGCCATGCCGTGCCATGCCGGTGCCATGCCGTGCCATGCCGGTGCCATGCCGTGCCATGCCGGTCCCATGCCGTGCCATGCCGGTGCCATGCCGTGCCATGCCGGTGCCATGCCGTGCCATGCCGTGCCATGCCGTGCCATGCCGGTGCCATGCCGTGCCATGCCGGTGCCATGCCGTGCCATGCCGGTGCCATGCCGTGCCATGCCGGTGCCATGCCGTGCCATGCCGGTGCCATGCCGTGCCATGCCGTGCCATGCCGTGCCATGCCGGTGCCATGCCGGTGCCATGCCGTGCCATGCCGGTGCCATGCCGTGCCATGCCGGTGCCATGCCGTGCCATGCCGGTGCCATGCCGTGCCATGCCGGTGCCATGCCGTGCCATGCCGGTGCCATGCCGTGCCATGCCGGTGCCATGCCGGTGCCATGCCATTCCATGCCATTCCATGCCATTCAATGCCATTCCATGCCGTGCCATGCCGTGCCATGCCGTGCCATGCCGGTGCCATGCCGTGCCATGCCGGTGCCATGCCGTGCCATGCCGGTGCCATGCCGTGCCATGCCGGTGCCATGCCGTGCCATGCCGGTGCCATGCCGTGCCATGCCGGTGCCATGCCGTGCCATGCCGGTGCCATGCCGTGCCATGCCGGTGCCATGCCGTGCCATGCCGTGCCATGCCGTGCCATGCCGTGCCATGCCGTGCCATGCCGTGCCATGCCATTCCATGCCATTCCATGCCATTCCATGCCATTCCATGCCGTGCCATGCCGTGCCATGCCGTGCCATGCCGTGCCATGCCGTGCCATGCCGTGCCATGCCGTGCCATGCCGTGCCATGCCGTGCCATGCCGGTGCCATGCCGGTGCCATGCCGTGCCATGCCGGTGCCATGCCGTGCCATGCCGTGCCATGCCGGTGCCATGCCGTGCCATGCCGGTGCCATGCCGTGCCATGCCGGTGGCATGCCGTGCCATGCCGGTGCCATGCCGTGCCATGCCGGTGCCATGCCGTGCCATGCCGGTGCCATGCCGTGCCATGCCGGTGCCATGCCGTGCCATGCCGGTGCCATGCCGTGCCATGCCGGTGCCATGCCGTGCCATGCCGGTGCCATGCCGGTGCCATGCCGTGCCATGCCGGTGCCATGCCGTGCCATGCCGGTGCCATGCCGTGCCATGCCGGTGCCATGCCGTGCCATGCCGTGCCATGCCGGTGCCATGCCGTGCCATGCCGGTGCCATGCCGGTGCCATGCCGTGCCATGCCGGTGCCATGCCGGTGCCATGCCGGTGCCATGCCGTGCCATGCCGGTGCCATGCCGTGCCATGCCGTGCCATGCCGGTGCCATGCCGGTGCCATGCCGTGCCATGCCGTGCCATGCCATTCCATGCCATTCCATGCCATTCCATGACATTCCATGTCATTCCATGCCATTCCATGCCATTCCATGCCATTCCATGCCATTCCATGCCATTCCATGCCATTCCATGCCATTCCATGCCATTCCATGCCATTCCATGCCATTCCATGCCATTCCATGCCATTCAATGCCATTCCATGCCGTGCCATGCCGGTGCCATGCCGTGCCATGCCGGTGCCATGCCGGTGCCATGCCGGTTCCATGCCGTGCCATGCCGGTGCCATGCCGTGCCATGCCGGTGCCATGCCGTGCCATGCCGGTGCCATGCCGTGCCATGCCGGTGCCATGCCGTGCCATGCCGGTGCCATGCCGTGCCATGCCGGTGCCATGCCGTGCCATGCCGGTGCCATGCCGTGCCATGCCGGTGCCATGCCGTGCCATGCCGGTGCCATGCCGTGCCATGCCGGTGCCATGCCGTGCCATGCCGTGCCATGCCGTGCCATGCCGTGCCATGCCGTGCCATGCCGTGCCATGCCGGTGCCATGCCGTGCCATGCCGGTGCCATGCCGTGCCATGCCGGTGCCATGCCGTGCCATGCCGGTGCCATGCCGTGCCATGCCGGTGCCATGCCGTGCCATGCCGGTGCCATGCCGTGCCATGCCGGTGCCATGCCGTGCCATGCCGTGCCATGCCATTCCATGCCATTCCATGCCATTCCATGCCATTCCATGCCGTGCCATGCCGTGCCATGCCGTGCCATGCCGTGCCATGCCGTGCCATGCCGTGCCATGCCGTGCCATGCCGTGCCATGCCGGTGCCATGCCGGTGCCATGCCGTGCCATGCCGGTGCCATGCCGTGCCATGCCGTGCCATGCCGGTGCCATGCCGTGCCATGCCGGTGCCATGCCGTGCCATGCCGGTGGCATGCCGTGCCATGCCGGTGCCATGCCGTGCCATGCCGGTGCCATGCCGTGCCATGCCGGTGCCATGCCGTGCCATGCCGGTGCCATGCCGTGCCATGCCGGTGCCATGCCGTGCCATGCCGGTGCCATGCCGTGCCATGCCGGTGCCATGCCGGTGCCATGCCGTGCCATGCCGGTGCCATGCCGTGCCATGCCGGTGCCATGCCGTGCCATGCCGGTGCCATGCCGTGCCATGCCGTGCCATGCCGGTGCCATGCCGTGCCATGCCGGTGCCATGCCGTGCCATGCCGTGCCATGCCGGTGCCATGCCGGTGCCATGCCGGTGCCATGCCGTGCCATGCCGGTGCCATGCCGTGCCATGCCGTGCCATGCCGGTGCCATGCCGGTGCCATGCCGTGCCATGCCGTGCCATGCCATTCCATGCCATTCCATGCCATTCCATGACATTCCATGTCATTCCATGCCATTCCATGCCATTCCATGCCATTCCATGCCATTCCATGCCATTCCATGCCATTCCATGCCATTCCATGCCATTCCATGCCATTCCATGCCATTCCATGCCATTCAATGCCATTCCATGCCGTGCCATGCCGGTGCCATGCCGTGCCATGCCGGTGCCATGCCGGTGCCATGCCGGTTCCATGCCGTGCCATGCCGGTGCCATGCCGTGCCATGCCGGTGCCATGCCGTGCCATGCCGGTGCCATGCCGTGCCATGCCGGTGCCATGCCGTGCCATGCCGGTGCCATGCCGTGCCATGCCGGTGCCATGCCGTGCCATGCCGGTGCCATGCCGTGCCATGCCGGTGCCATGCCGTGCCATGCCGGTGCCATGCCGTGCCATGCCGTGCCATGCCGTGCCATGCCGTGCCATGCCGTGCCATGCCGTGCCATGCCGGTGCCATGCCGTGCCATGCCGGTGCCATGCCGTGCCATGCCGGTGCCATGCCGTGCCATGCCGGTGCCATGCCGTGCCATGCCGGTGCCATGCCGTGCCATGCCGGTGCCATGCCGTGCCATGCCGGTGCCATGCCGTGCCATGCCGGTGCCATGCCGTGCCATGCCGGTGCCATGCCGTGCCATGCCGGTGCCATGCCGTGCCATGCCGGTGCCATGCCGTGCCATGCCGGTGCCATGCCGTGCCATGCCGGTGCCATGCCGTGCCATGCCGGTGCCATGCCGTGCCATGCCGTGCCATGCCGTGCCATGCCGTGCCATGCCATTCCATGCCATTCCATGCCATTCCATGCCATTCCATGCCATTCCATGCCATTCAATGCCGGTGCCATGCCGTGCCATGCGGTGCCATGCCATTCCATGCCATTCCATGCCATTCCATGCCATTCCATGCCATTCCATGCCATTCCATGCCATTCCATGCCATTCCATGCCATTCCATGCCATTCCATGCCATTCCATGCCATTCCATGCCATTCCATGCCATTCCATGCCATTCCATGCCATTCCATGCCATTCCATGCCATTCCATGTCATTCCATGCCATTCCATGCCATTCCATGCCATTCCATGCCATTCCATGCCATTCCATGCCATTCCATGCCATTCCATGCCATTCCATGCCATTCCATGCCATTCCATGCCATTCAATGCCGTGCCATGCCGTGCCATGCCGGTGCCATGCCGTGCCATGCCGGTGCCATGCCGTGCCATGCCGGTGCCATGCCGTGCCATGCCGTGCCATGCCGTGCCATGCCGGTGCCATGCCGGTGCCATGCCGTGCCATGCCGGTGCCATGCCGTGCCATGCCGGTGCCATGCCGTGCCATGCCGGTGCCATGCCGTGCCATGCCGGTGCCATGCCGTGCCATGCCGTGCCATGCCGTGCCATGCCGGTGCCATGCCGTGCCATGCCGGTGCCATGCCGTGCCATGCCGTGCCATGCCGTGCCATGCCGGTGCCATGCCGTGCCATGCCGGTGCCATGCCGTGCCATGCCGTGCCATGCCATTCCATGCCATTCCATGCCATTCCATGCCATTCCATGCCATTCCATGCCATTCCATGCCATTCCATGCCATTCCATGCCATTCCATGCCATTCCATGCCATTCCATGCCATTCCATGCCATTCCATGCCATTCCATGCCATTCCATGCCATTCCATGCCATTCCATGCCATTCCATGCCATTCCATGCCATTCCATGCCATTCCATGCCATTCCATGCCATTCCATGCCATTCCATGCCATTCCATGCCATTCCATGCCATTCAATGCCATTCCAAGCCGTGCCATGCCGGTGCCATGCCGTGCCATGCCGGTGCCATGCCGTGCCATGACATTCCATGCCGTGCCATGCCGTGCCATGCCGTGCCATGCAGGTGCCATGCCGGTGCCATGCCGGTGCCATGCCGGTGCCATGCCGGTGCCATGCCGGTGCCATGCCGTGCCATGCCGGTGCCATGCCGTGCCATGCCGGTGCCATGCCGTGCCATGCCGGTGCCATGCCGTGCCATGCCGGTGCCATGCCGTGCCATGCCGGTGCCATGCCGTGCCATGCCGTGCCATGCCGTGCCATGCCGGTGCCATGCCGTGCCATGCCGGTGCCATGCCGTGCCATGCCGGTGCCATGCCGTGCCATGCCGTGCCATGCCGTGCCATGCCGTGCCATGCCGTGCCATGCCGTGCCATGCCGGTGCCATGCCGTGCCATGCCGGTGCCATGCCGGTGCCATGCCGTGCCATGCCGGTGCCATGCCGTGCCATGCCGTGCCATGCCGGTGCCATGCCGTGCCATGCCGGTGCCATGCCGTGCCATGCCGGTGCCATGCCGTGCCATGCCGGTGCCATGCCGTGCCATGCCGGTGCCATGCCGTGCCATGCCGGTGCCATGCCGTGCCATGCCGGTGCCATGCCGTGCCATGCCGGTGCCATGCCGTGCCATGCCGGTGCCATGCCGTGCCATGCCGGTGACATGCCGTTCCATGCCGTTCCATGCCATTCCATGCCGTTCCATGCCATTCCATGCCATTCCATGCCATTCCATGCCATTCCATGCCATTCCATGCCATTCCATGCCATTCCATGCCATTCCATGCCATTCCATGCCATTCCATGCCATTCCATGCCATTCCACGCCATTCCATGCAATTCCATGCCATTCCATGCCATTCCATGCCATTCCATGCCATTCCATGCCATTCCATGCCATTCCATGCCATTCCATGCCATTCCATGCCATTCCATGCCATTCCATGCCATTCCATGCCATTCCATGCCATTCCATGCCATTCCATGCCATTCCATGCCATTCCATGCCATTCCATGCCATTCCATGCCATTCCATGCCATTCAATGCCGTGCCATGCCGTGCCATGCCGGTGCCATGCCGTGCCATGCCGGTGCCATGCCGTGCCATGCCGGTGCCATGCCGTGCCATGCCGTGCCATGCCGGTGCCATGCCGTGCCATGCCGGTGCCATGCCGTGCCATGCCGGTGCCATGCCGTGCCATGCCGTGCCATGCCGTGCCATGCCGGTGCCATGCCGGTGCCATGCCGTGCCATGCCGGTGCCATGCCGTGCCATGCCGGTGCCATGCCGTGCCATGCCGGTGCCATGCCGTGCCATGCCGGTGCCATGCCGTGCCATGGCGGTGCCATGCCGTGCCATGCCGTGCCATGCCGGTGCCATGCCGTGCCATGCCGGTGCCATGCCGTGCCATGCCGTGCCATGCCGTGCCATGCCGTGCCATGCCGTGCCATGCCGTGCCATGCCGGTGCCATGCCGTGCCATGCCGGTGCCATGCCGTGCCATGCCGTGCCATGCCATTCCATGCCATTCCATGCCATTCCATGCCATTCCATGCCATTCCATGCCATTCCATGCCATTCCATGCCATTCCATGCCATTCCATGCCATTCCATGCCATTCCATGCCATTCCATGCCATTCCATGCCATTCAATGCCATTCCAAGCCGTGCCATGCCGGTGCCATGCCGTGCCATGCCGGTGCCATGCCGTGCCATGCCGGTGCCATGCCGTGCCATGACATTCCATGCCGTGCCATGCCGTGCCATGCCGTGCCATGCCGGTGCCATGCCGGTGCCATGCCGGTGCCATGCCGGTGCCATGCCGGTGCCATGCCGTGCCATGCCGGTGCCATGCCGTGCCATGCCGGTGCCATGCCGTGCCATGCCGGTGCCATGCCGTGCCATGCCGGTGCCATGCCGTGCCATGCCGGTGCCATGCCGTGCCATGCCGGTGCCATGCCGTGCCATGCCGTGCCATGCCGTGCCATGCCGGTGCCATGCCGTGCCATGCCGGTGCCATGCCGTGCCATGCCGGTGCCATGCCGTGCCATGCCGGTGCCATGCCGTGCCATGCCGGTGCCATGCCGTGCCATGCCGTGCCATGCCGTGCCATGCCGTGCCATGCCGGTGCCATGCCGTGCCATGCCGGTGCCATGCCGGTGCCATGCCGTGCCATGCCGGTGCCATGCCGTGCCATGCCGTGCCATGCCGGTGCCATGCCGTGCCATGCCGGTGCCATGCCGTGCCATGCCGGTGCCATGCCGTGCCATGCCGGTGCCATGCCGTGCCATGCCGGTGCCATGCCGTGCCATGCCGGTGCCATGCCGTGCCATGCCGGTGCCATGCCGGTGCCATGCCGTGCCATGCCGGTGCCATGCCGTGCCATGCCGGTGCCATGCCATTCCATGCCATTCCATGCCATTCCATGCCATTCCATGCCATTCCATGCCATTCCATGCCATTCCATGCCATTCCATGCCATTCCATGCCATTCCATGCCATTCCATGCCATTCCATGCCATTCCATGCCATTCAATGCCATTCCATGCCATTCAATGCCATTCCATGCCGGTGCCATGCCGGTGCCATGCCGTGCCATGCCGGTGCCATGCCGTGCCATGCCGTGCCATGCCGGTGCCATGCCGTGCCATGCCGGTGCCATGCCGGTGCCATGCCGGTGCCATGCCGGTGCCATGCCGTGCCATGCCGGTGCCATGCCGTGCCATGCCGTGCCATGCCGGTGCCATGCCGGTGCCATGCCGTGCCATGCCGGTGCCATGCCGTGCCATGCCGTGCCATGCCATTCCATGCCATTCCATGCCATTCCATGCCATTCCATGCCATTCCATGCCATTCCATGCCATTCCATGCCATTCCATGCCATTCTATGCCATTCCATGCCATTCCATGCCATTCCATGCCATTCCATGCCATTCCATGCCATTCCATGCCATTCAATGCCATTCCATGCCGTGCCATGCCGGTGCCATGCCGTGCCATGCCGGTGCCATGCCGGTGCCATGCCGGTTCCATGCCGTGCCATGCCGGTGCCATGCCGTGCCATGCCGGTGCCATGCCGTGCCATGCCGGTGCCATGCCGTGCCATGCCGGTGCCATGCCGTGCCATGCCGGTGCCATGCCGTGCCATGCCGGTGCCATGCCGTGCCATGCCGGTGCCATGCCGTGCCATGCCGGTACCATGCCGTGCCATGCCGTGCCATGCCGGTGCCATGCCGTGCCATGCCGGTGCCATGCCGTGCCATGCCGGTGCCATGCCGTGCCATGCCGGTGCCATGCCGTACCATGCCGGTGCCATGCCGTGCCATGCCGGTGCCATGCCGTGCCATGCCGGTGCCATGCCGTGCCATGCCGGTGCCATGCCGTGCCATGCCGGTGCCATGCCGTGCCATGCCGGTGCCATGCCGTGCCATGCCGGTGCCATGCCGTGCCATGCCGGTGCCATGCCGTGCCATGCCGGTGCCATGCCGTGCCATGCCGGTGCCATGCCGTGCCATGCCGTGCCATGCCGTGCCATGCCGTGCCATGCCGTGCCATGCCATTCCATGCCATTCCATGCCATTCCATGCCATTCCATGCCATTCCATGCCATTCAATGCCGGTGCCATGCCGTGCCATGCGGTGCCATGCCATTCCATGCCATTCCATGCCATTCCATGCCATTCCATGCCATTCCATGCCATTCCATGCCATTCCATGCCATTCCATGCCATTCCATGCCATTCCATGCCATTCCATGCCATTCCATGCCATTCCATGCCATTCCATGCCATTCCATGCCATTCCATGCCATTCCATGCCATTCCATGCCATTCCATGCCATTCCATGCCGTGCCATGCCGTGCCATGCCGTGCCATGCCGTGCCATGCCGTGCCATGCCGTGCCATGCCGTGCCATGCCGTGCCATGCCGTGCCATGCCGGTGCCATGCCGGTGCCATGCCGTGCCATGCCGGTGCCATGCCGTGCCATGCCGTGCCATGCCGGTGCCATGCCGTGCCATGCCGGTGCCATGCCGTGCCATGCCGGTGCCATGCCGTGCCATGCCGTGCCATGCCGGTGCCATGCCGTGCCATGCCGGTGCCATGCCGTGCCATGCCGGTGCCATGCCGTGCCATGCCGGTGCCATGCCGTGCCATGCCGGTGCCATGCCGTGCCATGCCGGTGCCATGCCGTGCCATGCCGGTGCCATGCCGTGCCATGCCGGTGCCATGCCGTGCCATGCCGGTGCCATGCCGGTGCCATGCCGTGCCATGCCGGTGCCATGCCGAGCCATGCCGGTGCCATGCCGTGCCATGCCGGTGCCATGCCGTGCCATGCCGGTGCCATGCCGTGCCATGCCGGTGCCATGCCGTGCCATGCCGGTGCCATGCCGTGCCATGCCGGTGCCATGCCGTGCCATGCCGGTGCCATGCCGTGCCATGCCGGTGCCATGCCGTGCCATGCCGGTGCCATGCCGTGCCATGCCGGTGCCATGCCGTGCCATGCCGGTGCCATGCCGTGCCATGCCGTGCCATGCCGTGCCATGCCGTGCCATGCCGGTGCCATGCCGTGCCATGCCGGTGCCATGCCGTGCCATGCCGGTGCCATGCCGTGCCATGCCGGTGCCATGCCATTCAATGCCGTGCCATGCCGTGCCATGCCGTGCCATGCCGGTGCCATGCCGTGCCATGCCGGTGCCATGCCGTGCCATGCCGGTGCCATGCCGTGCCATGCCGGTGCCATGCCGTGCCATGCCGGTGCCATGCCGTGCCATGCCGGTGCCATGCCGTGCCATGCCGGTGCCATGCCGTGCCATGCCGGTGCCATGCCGTGCCATGCCGGTGCCATGCCGTGCCATGCCGGTGCCATGCCGTGCCATGCCGTGCCATGCCGTGCCATGCCGTGCCATGCCGTGCCATGCCGTGCCATGCCGTGCCATGCCATTCCATGCCATTCCATGCCATTCCATGCCATTCCATGCCATTCCATGCCATTCCATGCCATTCCATGCCATTCCATGCCATTCCATGCCATTCCATGCCATTCCATGCCATTCCATGCCATTCCATGCCATTCCATGCCATTCCATGCCATTCCATGCCATTCCATGCCATTCCATGCCATTCCATGCCATTCCATGCCATTCCATGCCATTCCATGCCATTCCATGCCATTCCATGCCATTCCATGCCATTCCATGCCATTCCATGCCATTCAATGCCATTCCAAGCCGTGCCATGCCGGTGCCATGCCGTGCCATGCCGGTGCCATGCCGTGCCATGCCGGTGCCATGCCGTGCCATGCCGGTGCCATGCCGTGCCATGCCGGTGCCATGCCGGTGCCATGCCGTGCCATGCCGGTGCCATGCCGTGCCATGCCGTGCCATGCCGTGCCATGCCGTGCCATGCCGTGCCATGCCGTGCCATGCCGTGCCATGCCATTCCATGCCATTCCATGCCATTCCATGCCATTCCATGCCATTCAATGCCGGTGCCATGCCGTGCCATGCGGTGCCATGCCATTCCATGCCATTCCATGCCATTCCATGCCATTCCATGCCATTCCATGCCATTCCATGCCATTCCATGCCATTCCATGCCATTCCATGCCATTCCATGCCATTCCATGCCATTCCATGCCATTCCATGCCATTCCATGCCATTCCATGCCGTTCCATGCCGTGCCATGCCGTGCCATGCCGTGCCATGCCGTGCCATGCCGTGCCATGCCGTGCCATGCCGTGCCATGCCGTGCCATGCCGTGCCATGCCGTGCCATGCCGTGCCATGCCGTGCCATGCCGTGCCATGCCGTGCCATGCCGTGCCATGCCGTGCCATGCCGTGCCATGCCGTGCCATGCCGTGCCATGCCGTGCCATGCCGTGCCATGCCGTGCCATGCCGTGCCATGCCGTGCCATGCCGTGCCATGCCGTGCCATGCCGTGCCATGCCGTGCCATGCCGTGCCATGCCGTGCCATGCCGTGCCATGCCGTGCCATGCCGTGCCATGCCGTGCCATGCCGGTGCCATGCCGTGCCATGCCGGTGCCATGCCGTGCCATGCCGGTGCCATGCCGTGCCATGCCGTGCCATGCCGGTGCCATGCCGGTGCCATGCCGTGCCATGCCGTGCCATGCCGGTGCCATGCCGTGCCATGCCGGTGCCATGCCGTGCCATGCCGGTGCCATGCCGTGCCATGCCGGTGCCATGCCGTGCCATGCCGGTGCCATGCCGTGCCATGCCGGTGCCATGCCGTGCCATGCCGGTGCCATGCCGTGCCATGCCGGTGCCATGCCGTGCCATGCCGTGCCATGCCGTGCCATGCCGTGCCATGCCGTGCCATGCCGTGCCATGCCGTGCCATGCCGTGCCATGCCGTGCCATGCCGTGCCATGCCGTGCCATGCCGTGCCATGCCGTGCCATGCCGTGCCATGCCGTGCCATGCGGTGCCATGCCGTGCCATGCGGTGCCATGCCGTGCCATGCGGTGCCATGCCATTCCATGCCATTCCATGCCATTCCATGTCATTCCATGTCATTCCATGCCATTCCATGTCATTCCATGCCATTCCATGCCATTCCATGCCATTCCATGCCATTCCATGCCATTCCATGCCATTCCATGCCATTCCATGCCATTCCATGCCATTCCATGCCATTCCATGCCATTCCATGCCATTCCATGCCATTCCATGCCATTCCATGCCATTCCATGCCATTCCATGCCATTCCATGCCATTCCATGCCATTCCATGCCATTCCATGCCATTCCATGCAATTCCATGCCATTCCATGCCATTCCATGCCATTCCATGCCATTCCATGCCATTCCATGCCATTCCATGCCATTCCATGCCATTCCATGCCATTCCATGCCATTCCATGCCATTCCATGCCATTCCATGCCATTCCATGCCATTCCATGCCATTCCATGCCATTCCATGCCATTCCATGCCATTCCATGCCATTCCATGCCATTCAATGCCGTGCCATGCCGTGCCATGCCGGTGCCATGCCGTGCCATGCCGGTGCCATGCCGTGCCATGCCGGTGCCATGCCGTGCCATGCCGGTGCCATGCCGTGCCATGCCGTGCCATGCCGGTGCCATGCCGTGCCATGCCGGTGCCATGCCGTGCCATGCCGGTGCCATGCCGTGCCATGCCGTGCCATGCCGTGCCATGCCGGTGCCATGCCGGTGCCATGCCGTGCCATGCCGGTGCCATGCCGTGCCATGCCGGTGCCATGCCGTGCCATGCCGGTGCCATGCCGTGCCATGCCGGTGCCATGCCGTGCCATGGCGGTGCCATGCCGTGCCATGCCGTGCCATGCCGGTGCCATGCCGTGCCATGCCGGTGCCATGCCGTGCCATGCCGGTGCCATGCCGTGCCATGCCGTGCCATGCCGTGCCATGCCGTGCCATGCCGTGCCATGCCGGTGCCATGCCGTGCCATGCCGGTGCCATGCCGTGCCATGCCGTGCCATGCCATTCCATGCCATTCCATGCCATTCCATGCCATTCCATGCCATTCCATGCCATTCCATGCCATTCCATGCCATTCCATGCCATTCCATGCCATTCCATGCCATTCCATGCCATTCCATGCCATTCCATGCCATTCCATGCCATTCCATGCCATTCAATGCCATTCCAAGCCGTGCCATGCCGGTGCCATGCCGTGCCATGCCGGTGCCATGCCGTGCCATGCCGGTGCCATGCCGTGCCATGACATTCCATGCCGTGCCATGCCGTGCCATGCCGTGCCATGCCGGTGCCATGCCGGTGCCATGCCGGTGCCATGCCGGTGCCATGCCGGTGCCATGCCGTGCCATGCCGGTGCCATGCCGTGCCATGCCGGTGCCATGCCGTGCCATGCCGGTGCCATGCCGTGCCATGCCGGTGCCATGCCGTGCCATGCCGGTGCCATGCCGTGCCATGCCGTGCCATGCCGGTGCCATGCCGTGCCATGCCGGTGCCATGCCGTGCCATGCCGGTGCCATGCCGTGCCATGCCGTGCCATGCCGTGCCATGCCGGTGCCATGCCGGTGCCATGCCGTGCCATGCCGGTGCCATGCCGTGCCATGCCGGTGCCATGCCGTGCCATGCCGGTGCCATGCCGTGCCATGCCGGTGCCATGCCGTGCCATGGCGGTGCCATGCCGTGCCATGCCGTGCCATGCCGGTGCCATGCCGTGCCATGCCGGTGCCATGCCGTGCCATGCCGGTGCCATGCCGTGCCATGCCGGTGCCATGCCGTGCCATGCCGTGCCATGCCGTGCCATGCCGTGCCATGCCGTGCCATGCCGGTGCCATGCCGTGCCATGCCGGTGCCATGCCGTGCCATGCCGTGCCATGCCATTCCATGCCATTCCATGCCATTCCATGCCATTCCATGCCATTCCATGCCATTCCATGCCATTCCATGCCATTCCATGCCATTCCATGCCATTCCATGCCATTCCATGCCATTCCATGCCATTCCATGCCATTCCATGCCATTCCATGCCATTCCATGCCATTCCATGCCATTCCATGCCATTCAATGCCATTCCAAGCCGTGCCATGCCGGTGCCATGCCGTGCCATGCCGGTGCCATGCCGTGCCATGCCGGTGCCATGCCGTGCCATGACATTCCATGCCGTGCCATGCCGTGCCATGCCGTGCCATGCCGGTGCCATGCCGGTGCCATGCCGGTGCCATGCCGGTGCCATGCCGGTGCCATGCCGTGCCATGCCGGTGCCATGCCGTGCCATGCCGGTGCCATGCCGTGCCATGCCGGTGCCATGCCGTGCCATGCCGGTGCCATGCCGTGCCATGCCGGTGCCATGCCGTGCCATGCCGGTGCCATGCCGTGCCATGCCGGTGCCATGCCGTGCCATGCCGGTGCCATGCCGTGCCATGCCGTGCCATGCCGTGCCATGCCGGTGCCATGCCGTGCCATGCCGGTGCCATGCCGTGCCATGCCGGTGCCATGCCGTGCCATGCCGGTGCCATGCCGTGCCATGCCGGTGCCATGCCGTGCCATGCCGGTGCCATGCCGTGCCATGCCGTGCCATGCCGTGCCATGCCGTGCCATGCCGGTGCCATGCCGTGCCATGCCGGTGCCATGCCGGTGCCATGCCGTGCCATGCCGGTGCCATGCCGTGCCATGCCGTGCCATGCCGGTGCCATGCCGTGCCATGCCGGTGCCATGCCGTGCCATGCCGGTGCCATGCCGTGCCATGCCGGTGCCATGCCGTGCCATGCCGGTGCCATGCCGTGCCATGCCGGTGCCATGCCGTGCCATGCCGGTGCCATGCCATTCCATGCCATTCCATGCCATTCCATGCCATTCCATGCCATTCCATGCCATTCCATGCCATTCCATGCCATTCCATGCCATTCCATGCCATTCCATGCCATTCCATGCCATTCCATGCCATTCCATGCCATTCCATGCCATTCAATGCCATTCCATGCCATTCAATGCCATTCCATGCCGGTGCCATGCCGGTGCCATGCCGTGCCATGCCGGTGCCATGCCGTGCCATGCCGTGCCATGCCGGTGCCATGCCGTGCCATGCCGGTGCCATGCCGGTGCCATGCCGTGCCATGCCGGTGCCATGCCGGTGCCATGCCGGTGCCATGCCGTGCCATGCCGGTGCCATGCCGTGCCATGCCGTGCCATGCCGGTGCCATGCCGGTGCCATGCCGTGCCATGCCGGTGCCATGCCGTGCCATGCCGTGCCATGCCATTCCATGCCATTCCATGCCATTCCATGCCATTCCATGCCATTCCATGCCATTCCATGCCATTCCATGCCATTCCATGCCATTCTATGCCATTCCATGCCATTCCATGCCATTCCATGCCATTCCATGCCATTCCATGCCATTCCATGCCATTCAATGCCATTCCATGCCGTGCCATGCCGGTGCCATGCCGTGCCATGCCGGTGCCATGCCGTGCCATGCCGGTGCCATGCCGGTGCCATGCCGGTTCCATGCCGTGCCATGCCGGTGCCATGCCGTGCCATGCCGGTGCCATGCCGTGCCATGCCGGTGCCATGCCGTGCCATGCCGGTGCCATGCCGTGCCATGCCGGTGCCATGCCGTGCCATGCCGGTGCCATGCCGTGCCATGCCGGTGCCATGCCGTGCCATGCCGGTACCATGCCGTGCCATGCCGTGCCATGCCGGTGCCATGCCGTGCCATGCCGGTGCCATGCCGTGCCATGCCGGTGCCATGCCGTGCCATGCCGGTGCCATGCCGTACCATGCCGGTGCCATGCCGTGCCATGCCGGTGCCATGCCGTGCCATGCCGGTGCCATGCCGTGCCATGCCGGTGCCATGCCGTGCCATGCCGGTGCCATGCCGTGCCATGCCGGTGCCATGCCGTGCCATGCCGGTGCCATGCCGTGCCATGCCGGTGCCATGCCGTGCCATGCCGGTGCCATGCCGTGCCATGCCGGTGCCATGCCGTGCCATGCCGGTGCCATGCCGTGCCATGCCGGTGCCATGCCGTGCCATGCCGGTGCCATGCCGTGCCATGCCGTGCCATGCCGTGCCATGCCGTGCCATGCCATTCCATGCCATTCCATGCCATTCCATGCCATTCCATGCCATTCAATGCCGGTGCCATGCCGTGCCATGCGGTGCCATGCCATTCCATGCCATTCCATGCCATTCCATGCCATTCCATGCCATTCCATGCCATTCCATGCCATTCCATGCCATTCCATGCCATTCCATGCCATTCCATGCCATTCCATGCCATTCCATGCCATTCCATGCCATTCCATGCCATTCCATGCCATTCCATGCCATTCCATGCCGTGCCATGCCGTGCCATGCCGTGCCATGCCGTGCCATGCCGTGCCATGCCGTGCCATGCCGTGCCATGCCGTGCCATGCCGGTGCCATGCCGGTGCCATGCCGTGCCATGCCGGTGCCATGCCGTGCCATGCCGTGCCATGCCGGTGCCATGCCGTGCCATGCCGGTGCCATGCCGTGCCATGCCGGTGCCATGCCGTGCCATGCCGTGCCATGCCGGTGCCATGCCGTGCCATGCCGGTGCCATGCCGTGCCATGCCGGTGCCATGCCGTGCCATGCCGGTGCCATGCCGTGCCATGCCGGTGCCATGCCGTGCCATGCCGGTGCCATGCCGTGCCATGCCGGTGCCATGCCGTGCCATGCCGGTGCCATGCCGTGCCATGCCGGTGCCATGCCGTGCCATGCCGTGCCATGCCGTGCCATGCCGTGCCATGCCGGTGCCATGCCGTGCCATGCCGGTGCCATGCCGTGCCATGCCGGTGCCATGCCATTCAATGCCGTGCCATGCCGTGCCATGCCGTGCCATGCCGGTGCCATGCCGTGCCATGCCGGTGCCATGCCGTGCCATGCCGGTGCCATGCCGTGCCATGCCGGTGCCATGCCGTGCCATGCCGGTGCCATGCCGTGCCATGCCGGTGCCATGCCGTGCCATGCCGGTGCCATGCCGTGCCATGCCGGTGCCATGCCGTGCCATGCCGTGCCATGCCGTGCCATGCCGTGCCATGCCGTGCCATGCCGTGCCATGCCGTGCCATGCCATTCCATGCCATTCCATGCCATTCCATGCCATTCCATGCCATTCCATGCCATTCCATGCCATTCCATGCCATTCCATGCCATTCCATGCCATTCCATGCCATTCCATGCCATTCCATGCCATTCCATGCCATTCCATGCCATTCCATGCCATTCCATGCCATTCCATGCCATTCCATGCCATTCCATGCCATTCCATGCCATTCCATGCCATTCCATGCCATTCCATGCCATTCCATGCCATTCCATGCCATTCCATGCCATTCCATGCCATTCCATGCCATTCCATGCCATTCCATGCCATTCAATGCCATTCCAAGCCGTGCCATGCCGGTGCCATGCCGTGCCATGCCGGTGCCATGCCGTGCCATGCCGGTGCCATGCCGTGCCATGCCGGTGCCATGCCGTGCCATGCCGGTGCCATGCCGTGCCATGCCGGTGCCATGCCGTGCCATGCCGGTGCCATGCCGTGCCATGCCGGTGCCATGCCGTGCCATGCCGTGCCATGCCGTGCCATGCCGTGCCATGCCGTGCCATGCCGTGCCATGCCGTGCCATGCCATTCCATGCCATTCCATGCCATTCCATGCCATTCCATGCCATTCCATGCCATTCCATGCCATTCCATGTCATTCCATGCCATTCCATGCCATTCCATGCCATTCCATGCCATTCCATGTCATTCCATGCCATTCCATGCCATTCCATGCCATTCCATGCCATTCCATGCCATTCCATGCCATTCCATGCCATTCCATGCCATTCCATGCCATTCCATGCCATTCCATGCCATTCCATGCCATTCCATGCCATTCCATGCCATTCAATGCCATTCCATGCCATTCAATGCCATTCCATGCCGGTGCCATGCCGGTGCCATGCCGTGCCATGCCGGTGCCATGCCGTGCCATGCCGTGCCATGCCGGTGCCATGCCGTGCCATGCCGGTGCCATGCCGGTGCCATGCCGTGCCATGCCGGTGCCATGCCGGTGCCATGCCGGTGCCATGCCGTGCCATGCCGGTGCCATGCCGTGCCATGCCGTGCCATGCCGGTGCCATGCCGGTGCCATGCCGTGCCATGCCGGTGCCATGCCGTGCCATGCCGTGCCATGCCATTCCATGCCATTCCATGCCATTGAATGACATTCCATGTCATTCCATGCCATTCCATGCCATTCCATGCCATTCCATGCCATTCCATGCCATTCCATGCCATTCCATGCCATTCCATGCCATTCTATGCCATTCCATGCCATTCCATGCCATTCCATGCCATTCCATGCCATTCCATGCCATTCCATGCCATTCAATGCCATTCCATGCCGTGCCATGCCGGTGCCATGCCGTGCCATGCCGGTGCCATGCCGGTGCCATGCCGGTTCCATGCCGTGCCATGCCGGTGCCATGCCGTGCCATGCCGGTGCCATGCCGTGCCATGCCGGTGCCATGCCGTGCCATGCCGGTGCCATGCCGTGCCATGCCGGTGCCATGCCGTGCCATGCCGGTGCCATGCCGTGCCATGCCGGTGCCATGCCGTGCCATGCCGGTACCATGCCGTGCCATGCCGTGCCATGCCGTGCCATGCCGGTGCCATGCCGTGCCATGCCGGTGCCATGCCGTGCCATGCCGGTGCCATGCCGTGCCATGCCGGTGCCATGCCGTACCATGCCGGTGCCATGCCGTGCCATGCCGGTGCCATGCCGTGCCATGCCGGTGCCATGCCGTGCCATGCCGGTGCCATGCCGTGCCATGCCGGTGCCATGCCGTGCCATGCCGGTGCCATGCCGTGCTATGCCGGTGCCATGCCGTGCCATGCCGGTGCCATGCCGTGCCATGCCGTGCCATGCCGGTGCCATGCCGTGCCATGCCGGTGCCATGCCGTGCCATGCCGGTGCCATGCCGTGCCATGCCGGTGCCATGCCGTGCCATGCCGGTGCCATGCCGTGCCATGCCGTGCCATGCCGTGCCATGCCGGTGCCATGCCGGTGCCATGCCGTGCCATGCCGGTGCCATGCCGTGCCATGCCGGTGCCATGCCGTGCCATGCCGGTGCCATGCCGTGCCATGCCGTGCCATGCCGGTGCCATGCCGTGCCATGCCGGTGCCATGCCGTGCCATGCCGGTGCCATGCCGTGCCATGCCGTGCCATGCCGTGCCATGCCGGTGCCATGCCGTGCCATGCCGGTGCCATGCCGTGCCATGCCGTGCCATGCCATTCCATGCCATTCCATGCCATTCCATGCCATTCCATGCCATTCCATGCCATTCCATGCCATTCCATGCCATTCCATGCCATTCCATGCCATTCCATGCCATTCCATGCCATTCCATGCCATTCCATGCCATTCCATGCCATTCCATGCCATTCCATGCCATTCAATGCCATTCCAAGCCGTGCCATGCCGGTGCCATGCCGTGCCATGCCGGTGCCATGCCGTGCCATGCCGGTGCCATGCCGTGCCATGCCATTCCATGCCGTGCCATGCCGTGCCATGCCGTGCCATGCCGGTGCCATGCCGGTGCCATGCCGGTGCCATGCCGGTGCCATGCCGGTGCCATGCCGTGCCATGCCGGTGCCATGCCGTGCCATGCCGGTGCCATGCCGTGCCATGCCGGTGCCATGCCGTGCCATGCCGGTGCCATGCCGTGCCATGCCGGTGCCATGCCGTGCCATGCCGGTGCCATGCCGTGCCATGCCGGTGCCATGCCGTGCCATGCCGGTGCCATGCCGTGCCATGCCGGTGCCATGCCGTGCCATGCCGGTGCCATGCCGTACCATGCCGGTGCCATGCCGTGCCATGCCGGTGCCATGCCGTGCCATGCCGGTGCCATGCCGTGCCATGCCGGTGCCATGCCGTGCCATGCCGGTGCCATGCCGTGCCATGCCGGTGCCATGCCGTGCCATGCCGGTGCCATGCCGTGCCATGCCGGTGCCATGCCGTGCCATGCCGGTGCCATGCCGTGCCATGCCGTGCCATGCCGGTGCCATGCCGTGCCATGCCGGTGCCATGCCGTGCCATGCCGGTGCCATGCCGTGCCATGCCGTGCCATGCCGTGCCATGCCGTGCCATGCCGTGCCATGCCATTCCATGCCATTCCATGCCATTCCATGCCATTCCATGCCATTCCATGCCATTCCATGCCATTCAATGCCGGTGCCATGCCGTGCCATGCGGTGCCATGCCATTCCATGCCATTCCATGCCATTCCATGCCATTCCATGCCATTCCATGCCATTCCATGCCATTCCATGCCATTCCATGCCATTCCATGCCATTCCATGCCATTCCATGCCATTCCATGCCATTCCATGCCATTCCATGCCATTCCATGCCATTCCATGCCGTGCCATGCCGTGCCATGCCGTGCCATGCCGTGCCATGCCGTGCCATGCCGTGCCATGCCGTGCCATGCCGTGCCATGCCGTGCCATGCCGTGCCATGCCGTGCCATGCCGTGCCATGCCGTGCCATGCCGTGCCATGCCGTGCCATGCCGTGCCATGCCGTGCCATGCCGTGCCATGCCGTGCCATGCCGTGCCATGCCGTGCCATGCCGTGCCATGCCGTGCCATGCCGTGCCATGCCGTGCCATGCCGTGCCATGCCGTGCCATGCCGGTGCCATGCCGTGCCATGCCGGTGCCATGCCGTGCCATGCCGGTGCCATGCCGTGCCATGCCGTGCCATGCCGGTGCCATGCCGGTGCCATGCCGTGCCATGCCGTGCCATGCCGGTGCCATGCCGTGCCATGCCGGTGCCATGCCGTGCCATGCCGGTGCCATGCCGTGCCATGCCGGTGCCATGCCGTGCCATGCCGGTGCCATGCCGTGCCATGCCGGTGCCATGCCGTGCCATGCCGGTGCCATGCCGTGCCATGCCGGTGCCATGCCGTGCCATGCCGTGCCATGCCGTGCCATGCCGTGCCATGCCGTGCCATGCCGTGCCATGCCGTGCCATGCCGTGCCATGCCGTGCCATGCCGTGCCATGCCGTGCCATGCCGTGCCATGCCGTGCCATGCCGTGCCATGCCGTGCCATGCGGTGCCATGCCGTGCCATGCGGTGCCATGCCGTGCCATGCGGTGCCATGCCATTCCATGCCATTCCATGCCATTCCATGTCATTCCATGTCATTCCATGCCATTCCATGTCATTCCATGCCATTCCATGCCATTCCATGCCATTCCATGCCATTCCATGCCATTCCATGCCATTCCATGCCATTCCATGCCATTCCATGCCATTCCATGCCATTCCATGCCATTCCATGCCATTCCATGCCATTCCATGCCATTCCATGCCATTCCATGCCATTCCATGCCATTCCATGCCATTCCATGCCATTCCATGCCATTCCATGCCATTCCATGCCATTCCATGCCATTCCATGCAATTCCATGCCATTCCATGCCATTCCATGCCATTCCATGCCATTCCATGCCATTCCATGCCATTCCATGCCATTCCATGCCATTCCATGCCATTCCATGCCATTCCATGCCATTCCATGCCATTCCATGCCATTCCATGCCATTCCATGCCATTCCATGCCATTCCATGCCATTCCATGCCATTCCATGCCATTCAATGCCGTGCCATGCCGTGCCATGCCGGTGCCATGCCGTGCCATGCCGGTGCCATGCCGTGCCATGCCGGTGCCATGCCGTGCCATGCCGTGCCATGCCGGTGCCATGCCGTGCCATGCCGGTGCCATGCCGTGCCATGCCGGTGCCATGCCGTGCCATGCCGTGCCATGCCGTGCCATGCCGGTGCCATGCCGGTGCCATGCCGTGCCATGCCGGTGCCATGCCGTGCCATGCCGGTGCCATGCCGTGCCATGCCGGTGCCATGCCGTGCCATGCCGGTGCCATGCCGTGCCATGGCGGTGCCATGCCGTGCCATGCCGTGCCATGCCGGTGCCATGCCGTGCCATGCCGGTGCCATGCCGTGCCATGCCGGTGCCATGCCGTGCCATGCCGTGCCATGCCGTGCCATGCCGTGCCATGCCGTGCCATGCCGGTGCCATGCCGTGCCATGCCGGTGCCATGCCGTGCCATGCCGTGCCATGCCATTCCATGCCATTCCATGCCATTCCATGCCATTCCATGCCATTCCATGCCATTCCATGCCATTCCATGCCATTCCATGCCATTCCATGCCATTCCATGCCATTCCATGCCATTCCATGCCATTCAATGCCATTCCAAGCCGTGCCATGCCGGTGCCATGCCGTGCCATGCCGGTGCCATGCCGTGCCATGCCGGTGCCATGCCGTGCCATGACATTCCATGCCGTGCCATGCCGTGCCATGCCGTGCCATGCCGGTGCCATGCCGGTGCCATGCCGGTGCCATGCCGGTGCCATGCCGGTGCCATGCCGTGCCATGCCGGTGCCATGCCGTGCCATGCCGGTGCCATGCCGTGCCATGCCGGTGCCATGCCGTGCCATGCCGGTGCCATGCCGTGCCATGCCGTGCCATGCCGGTGCCATGCCGTGCCATGCCGGTGCCATGCCGTGCCATGCCGGTGCCATGCCGTGCCATGCCGTGCCATGCCGTGCCATGCCGTGCCATGCCGGTGCCATGCCGGTGCCATGCCGTGCCATGCCGGTGCCATGCCGTGCCATGCCGGTGCCATGCCGTGCCATGCCGGTGCCATGCCGTGCCATGCCGGTGCCATGCCGTGCCATGCCGGTGCCATGCCGTGCCATGGCGGTGCCATGCCGTGCCATGCCGTGCCATGCCGGTGCCATGCCGTGCCATGCCGGTGCCATGCCGTGCCATGCCGGTGCCATGCCGTGCCATGCCGGTGCCATGCCGTGCCATGCCGTGCCATGCCGTGCCATGCCGTGCCATGCCGTGCCATGCCGTGCCATGCCGGTGCCATGCCGTGCCATGCCGGTGCCATGCCGTGCCATGCCGTGCCATGCCATTCCATGCCATTCCATGCCATTCCATGCCATTCCATGCCATTCCATGCCATTCCATGCCATTCCATGCCATTCCATGCCATTCCATGCCATTCCATGCCATTCCATGCCATTCCATGCCATTCCATGCCATTCAATGCCATTCCAAGCCGTGCCATGCCGGTGCCATGCCGTGCCATGCCGGTGCCATGCCGTGCCATGCCGGTGCCATGCCGTGCCATGCCGGTGCCATGCCGTGCCATGCCATTCCATGCCGTGCCATGCCGTGCCATGCCGTGCCATGCCGGTGCCATGCCGGTGCCATGCCGGTGCCATGCCGGTGCCATGCCGGTGCCATGCCGTGCCATGCCGGTGCCATGCCGTGCCATGCCGGTGCCATGCCGTGCCATGCCGGTGCCATGCCGTGCCATGCCGGTGCCATGCCGTGCCATGCCGGTGCCATGCCGTGCCATGCCGGTGCCATGCCGTGCCATGCCGTGCCATGCCGTGCCATGCCGTGCCATGCCGGTGCCATGCCGTGCCATGCCGGTGCCATGCCGTGCCATGCCGGTGCCATGCCGTGCCATGCCGGTGCCATGCCGTGCCATGCCGGTGCCATGCCGTGCCATGCCGTGCCATGCCGTGCCATGCCGGTGCCATGCCGGTGCCATGCCGTGCCATGCCGGTGCCATGCCGTGCCATGCCGTGCCATGCCGGTGCCATGCCGTGCCATGCCGGTGCCATGCCGTGCCATGCCGGTGCCATGCCGTGCCATGCCGGTGCCATGCCGTGCCATGCCGGTGCCATGCCGGTGCCATGCCATTCCATGCCATTCCATGCCATTCCATGCCATTCCATGCCATTCCATGCCATTCCATGCCATTCCATGCCATTCCATGCCATTCCATGCCATTCAATGCCATTCCATGCCGTGCCATGCCGTGCCATGCCGTGCCATGCCGGTGCCATGCCGTGCCATGCCGGTGCCATGCCGTGCCATGCCGGTGCCATGCCGTGCCATGCCGGTGCCATGCCGTGCCATGCCGGTGCCATGCCGTGCCATGCCGGTGCCATGCCGTGCCATGCCGGTGCCATGCCGTGCCATGCCGGTGCCATGCCGTGCCATGCCGTGCCATGCCGTGCCATGCCGTGCCATGCCGTGCCATGCCGTGCCATGCCATTCCATGCCATTCCATGCCATTCCATGCCATTCCATGCCGTGCCATGCCGTGCCATGCCGTGCCATGCCGTGCCATGCCGTGCCATGCCGTGCCATGCCGTGCCATGCCGTGCCATGCCGTGCCATGCCGGTGCCATGCCGGTGCCATGCCGTGCCATGCCGGTGCCATGCCGTGCCATGCCGTGCCATGCCGGTGCCATGCCGTGCCATGCCGGTGCCATGCCGTGCCATGCCGGTGGCATGCCGTGCCATGCCGGTGCCATGCCGTGCCATGCCGGTGCCATGCCGTGCCATGCCGGTGCCATGCCGTGCCATGCCGGTGCCATGCCGTGCCATGCCGGTGCCATGCCGTGCCATGCCGGTGCCATGCCGGTGCCATGCCGTGCCATGCCGGTGCCATGCCGTGCCATGCCGGTGCCATGCCGTGCCATGCCGGTGCCATGCCGTGCCATGCCGTGCCATGCCGGTGCCATGCCGTGCCATGCCGGTGCCATGCCGGTGCCATGCCGTGCCATGCCGGTGCCATGCTGGTGCCATGCCGGTGCCATGCCGTGCCATGCCGGTGCCATGCCGTGCCATGCCGTGCCATGCCGGTGCCATGCCGGTGCCATGCCGTGCCATGCCGTGCCATGCCATTCCATGCCATTCCATGCCATTCCATGACATTCCATGTCATTCCATGCCATTCCATGCCATTCCATGCCATTCCATGCCATTCCATGCCATTCCATGCCATTCCATGCCATTCCATGCCATTCCATGCCATTCCATGCCATTCCATGCCATTCCATGCCATTCAATGCCATTCCATGCCGTGCCATGCCGGTGCCATGCCGTGCCATGCCGGTGCCATGCCGGTGCCATGCCGGTTCCATGCCGTGCCATGCCGGTGCCATGCCGTGCCATGCCGGTGCCATGCCGTGCCATGCCGGTGCCATGCCGTGCCATGCCGGTGCCATGCCGTGCCATGCCGGTGCCATGCCGTGCCATGCCGGTGCCATGCCGTGCCATGCCGGTGCCATGCCGTGCCATGCCGGTGCCATGCCGTGCCATGCCGGTGCCATGCCGTGCCATGCCGGTGCCATGCCGTGCCATGCCGGTGCCATGCCGTGCCATGCCGGTGCCATGCCGTGCCATGCCGGTGCCATGCCGTGCCATGCCGTGCCATGCCGTGCCATGCCGTGCCATGCCGTGCCATGCCGTGCCATGCCGTGCCATGCCGGTGCCATGCCGTGCCATGCCGGTGCCATGCCGTGCCATGCCGGTGCCATGCCGTGCCATGCCGGTGCCATGCCGTGCCATGCCGGTGCCATGCCGTGCCATGCCGGTGCCATGCCGTGCCATGCCGGTGCCATGCCGTGCCATGCCGTGCCATGCCATTCCATGCCATTCCATGCCATTCCATGCCATTCCATGCCGTGCCATGCCGTGCCATGCCGTGCCATGCCGTGCCATGCCGTGCCATGCCGTGCCATGCCGTGCCATGCCGTGCCATGCCGTGCCATGCCGTGCCATGCCGGTGCCATGCCGGTGCCATGCCGTGCCATGCCGGTGCCATGCCGTGCCATGCCGTGCCATGCCGGTGCCATGCCGTGCCATGCCGGTGCCATGCCGTGCCATGCCGGTGGCATGCCGTGCCATGCCGGTGCCATGCCGTGCCATGCCGGTGCCATGCCGTGCCATGCCGGTGCCATGCCGTGCCATGCCGGTGCCATGCCGTGCCATGCCGGTGCCATGCCGTGCCATGCCGGTGCCATGCCGTGCCATGCCGGTGCCATGCCGTGCCATGCCGGTGCCATGCCGGTGCCATGCCGTGCCATGCCGGTGCCATGCCGTGCCATGCCGGTGCCATGCCGTGCCATGCCGGTGCCATGCCGTGCCATGCCGTGCCATGCCGGTGCCATGCCGTGCCATGCCGGCGCCATGCCGTGCCATGCCGTGCCATGCCGGTGCCATGCCGGTGCCATGCCGGTGCCATGCCGTGCCATGCCGGTGCCATGCCGTGCCATGCCGTGCCATGCCGGTGCCATGCCGGTGCCATGCCGTGCCATGCCGTGCCATGCCATTCCATGCCATTCCATGCCATTCCATGACATTCCATGTCATTCCATGCCATTCCATGCCATTCCATGCCATTCCATGCCATTCCATGCCATTCCATGCCATTCCATGCCATTCCATGCCATTCCATGCCATTCCATGCCATTCCATGCCATTCCATGCCATTCCATGCCATTCAATGCCATTCCATGCCGTGCCATGCCGGTGCCATGCCGTGCCATGCCGGTGCCATGCCGGTGCCATGCCGGTTCCATGCCGTGCCATGCCGGTGCCATGCCGTGCCATGCCGGTGCCATGCCGTGCCATGCCGGTGCCATGCCGTGCCATGCCGGTGCCATGCCGTGCCATGCCGGTGCCATGCCGTGCCATGCCGGTGCCATGCCGTGCCATGCCGGTGCCATGCCGTGCCATGCCGGTGCCATGCCGTGCCATGCCGGTGCCATGCCGTGCCATGCCGGTGCCATGCCGTGCCATGCCGTGCCATGCCGTGCCATGCCGTGCCATGCCGTGCCATGCCGTGCCATGCCGGTGCCATGCCGTGCCATGCCGGTGCCATGCCGTGCCATGCCGGTGCCATGCCGTGCCATGCCGGTGCCATGCCGTGCCATGCCGGTGCCATGCCGTGCCATGCCGGTGCCATGCCGTGCCATGCCGGTGCCATGCCGTGCCATGCCGGTGCCATGCCGTGCCATGCCGGTGCCATGCCGTGCCATGCCGGTGCCATGCCGTGCCATGCCGGTGCCATGCCGTGCCATGCCGGTGCCATGCCGTGCCATGCCGGTGCCATGCCGTGCCATGCCGGTGCCATGCCGTGCCATGCCGGTGCCATGCCGTGCCATGCCGGTGCCATGCCGTGCCATGCCGTGCCATGCCGTGCCATGCCGTGCCATGCCATTCCATGCCATTCCATGCCATTCCATGCCATTCCATGCCATTCCATGCCATTCCATGCCATTCCATGCCATTCCATGCCATTCCATGCCATTCCATGCCATTCCATGCCATTCCATGCCATTCCATGCCATTCCATGCCATTCCATGCCATTCCATGCCATTCCATGCCATTCCATGCCATTCCATGCCATTCCATGCCATTCCATGCCATTCCATGCCATTCCATGCCATTCCATGCCATTCCATGTCATTCCATGCCATTCCATGCCATTCCATGCCATTCCATGCCATTCCATGCCATTCCATGCCATTCCATGCCATTCCATGCCATTCCATGCCATTCCATGCCATTCAATGCCGTGCCATGCCGTGCCATGCCGTGCCATGCCGGTGCCATGCCGGTGCCATGCCGTGCCATGCCGGTGCCATGCCGTGCCATGCCGGTGCCATGCCGTGCCATGCCGGTGCCATGCCGTGCCATGCCGGTGCCATGCCGTGCCATGCCGTGCCATGCCGTGCCATGCCGGTGCCATGCCGTGCCATGCCGGTGCCATGCCGTGCCATGCCGGTGCCATGCCGTGCCATGCCGTGCCATGCCGTGCCATGCCGGTGCCATGCCGTGCCATGCCGGTGCCATGCCGTGCCATGCCGTGCCATGCCATTCCATGCCATTCCATGCCATTCCATGCCATTCCATGCCATTCCATGCCATTCCATGCCATTCCATGCCATTCCATGCCATTCCATGCCATTCCATGCCATTCCATGCCATTCCATGCCATTCCATGCCATTCCATGCCATTCCATGCCATTCCATGCCATTCCATGCCATTCCATGCCATTCCATGCCATTCCATGCCATTCCATGCCATTCCATGCCATTCAATGCCATTCCAAGCCGTGCCATGCCGGTGCCATGCCGTGCCATGCCGGTGCCATGCCGTGCCATGACATTCCATGCCGTGCCATGCCGTGCCATGCCGTGCCATGCAGGTGCCATGCCGGTGCCATGCCGGTGCCATGCCGGTGCCATGCCGGTGCCATGCCGGTGCCATGCCGTGCCATGCCGGTGCCATGCCGTGCCATGCCGGTGCCATGCCGTGCCATGCCGGTGCCATGCCGTGCCATGCCGGTGCCATGCCGTGCCATGCCGGTGCCATGCCGTGCCATGCCGTGCCATGCCGTGCCATGCCGGTGCCATGCCGTGCCATGCCGGTGCCATGCCGTGCCATGCCGGTGCCATGCCGTGCCATGCCGTGCCATGCCGTGCCATGCCGTGCCATGCCGTGCCATGCCGTGCCATGCCGGTGCCATGCCGTGCCATGCCGGTGCCATGCCGGTGCCATGCCGTGCCATGCCGGTGCCATGCCGTGCCATGCCGTGCCATGCCGGTGCCATGCCGTGCCATGCCGGTGCCATGCCGTGCCATGCCGGTGCCATGCCGTGCCATGCCGGTGCCATGCCGTGCCATGCCGGTGCCATGCCGTGCCATGCCGGTGCCATGCCGTGCCATGCCGGTGCCATGCCGTGCCATGCCGGTGACATGCCGTTCCATGCCGTTCCATGCCATTCCATGCCGTTCCATGCCATTCCATGCCATTCCATGCCATTCCATGCCATTCCATGCCATTCCATGCCATTCCATGCCATTCCATGCCATTCCATGCCATTCCATGCCATTCCATGCCATTCCATGCCATTCCATGCCATTCCATGCAATTCCATGCCATTCCATGCCATTCCATGCCATTCCATGCCATTCCATGCCATTCCATGCCATTCCATGCCATTCCATGCCATTCCATGCCATTCCATGCCATTCCATGCCATTCCATGCCATTCCATGCCATTCCATGCCATTCCATGCCATTCCATGCCATTCCATGCCATTCCATGCCATTCCATGCCATTCCATGCCATTCCATGCCATTCAATGCCGTGCCATGCCGTGCCATGCCGGTGCCATGCCGTGCCATGCCGGTGCCATGCCGTGCCATGCCGGTGCCATGCCGTGCCATGCCGTGCCATGCCGGTGCCATGCCGTGCCATGCCGGTGCCATGCCGTGCCATGCCGGTGCCATGCCGTGCCATGCCGTGCCATGCCGTGCCATGCCGGTGCCATGCCGGTGCCATGCCGTGCCATGCCGGTGCCATGCCGTGCCATGCCGGTGCCATGCCGTGCCATGCCGGTGCCATGCCGTGCCATGCCGGTGCCATGCCGTGCCATGGCGGTGCCATGCCGTGCCATGCCGTGCCATGCCGGTGCCATGCCGTGCCATGCCGGTGCCATGCCGTGCCATGCCGTGCCATGCCGTGCCATGCCGTGCCATGCCGTGCCATGCCGTGCCATGCCGGTGCCATGCCGTGCCATGCCGGTGCCATGCCGTGCCATGCCGTGCCATGCCATTCCATGCCATTCCATGCCATTCCATGCCATTCCATGCCATTCCATGCCATTCCATGCCATTCCATGCCATTCCATGCCATTCCATGCCATTCCATGCCATTCCATGCCATTCCATGCCATTCAATGCCATTCCAAGCCGTGCCATGCCGGTGCCATGCCGTGCCATGCCGGTGCCATGCCGTGCCATGCCGGTGCCATGCCGTGCCATGACATTCCATGCCGTGCCATGCCGTGCCATGCCGTGCCATGCCGGTGCCATGCCGGTGCCATGCCGGTGCCATGCCGGTGCCATGCCGGTGCCATGCCGTGCCATGCCGGTGCCATGCCGTGCCATGCCGGTGCCATGCCGTGCCATGCCGGTGCCATGCCGTGCCATGCCGGTGCCATGCCGTGCCATGCCGTGCCATGCCGTGCCATGCCGGTGCCATGCCGTGCCATGCCGGTGCCATGCCGTGCCATGCCGGTGCCATGCCGTGCCATGCCGGTGCCATGCCGTGCCATGCCGGTGCCATGCCGTGCCATGCCGTGCCATGCCGTGCCATGCCGTGCCATGCCGGTGCCATGCCGTGCCATGCCGGTGCCATGCCGGTGCCATGCCGTGCCATGCCGGTGCCATGCCGTGCCATGCCGTGCCATGCCGGTGCCATGCCGTGCCATGCCGGTGCCATGCCGTGCCATGCCGGTGCCATGCCGTGCCATGCCGGTGCCATGCCGTGCCATGCCGGTGCCATGCCGGTGCCATGCCGTGCCATGCCGGTGCCATGCCGTGCCATGCCGGTGCCATGCCGTGCCATGCCGTGCCATGCCGTGCCATGCCGGTGCCATGCCGTGCCATGCCGGTGCCATGCCGTGCCATGCCGGTGCCATGCCGTGCCATGCCGGTGCCATGCCGTGCCATGCCGGTGCCATGCCGTGCCATGCCGTGCCATGCCGTGCCATGCCGTGCCATGCCGGTGCCATGCCGTGCCATGCCGGTGCCATGCCGGTGCCATGCCGTGCCATGCCGGTGCCATGCCGTGCCATGCCGTGCCATGCCGGTGCCATGCCGTGCCATGCCGGTGCCATGCCGTGCCATGCCGGTGCCATGCCGTGCCATGCCGGTGCCATGCCGTGCCATGCCGGTGCCATGCCGGTGCCATGCCGTGCCATGCCGGTGCCATGCCGTGCCATGCCGGTGCCATGCCATTCCATGCCATTCCATGCCATTCCATGCCATTCCATGCCATTCCATGCCATTCCATGCCATTCCATGCCATTCCATGCCATTCCATGCCATTCCATGCCATTCCATGCCATTCCATGCCATTCCATGCCATTCCATGCCATTCCATGCCATTCAATGCCATTCCATGCCATTCAATGCCATTCCATGCCGGTGCCATGCCGGTGCCATGCCGTGCCATGCCGGTGCCATGCCGTGCCATGCCGTGCCATGCCGGTGCCATGCCGTGCCATGCCGGTGCCATGCCGGTGCCATGCCGGTGCCATGCCGGTGCCATGCCGTGCCATGCCGGTGCCATGCCGTGCCATGCCGTGCCATGCCGGTGCCATGCCGGTGCCATGCCGTGCCATGCCGGTGCCATGCCGTGCCATGCCGTGCCATGCCATTCCATGCCATTCCATGCCATTCCATGCCATTCCATGCCATTCCATGCCATTCCATGCCATTCCATGCCATTCCATGCCATTCCATGCCATTCTATGCCATTCCATGCCATTCCATGCCATTCCATGCCATTCCATGCCATTCCATGCCATTCCATGCCATTCCATGCCATTCCATGCCATTCCATGCCATTCAATGCCATTCCATGCCGTGCCATGCCGGTGCCATGCCGTGCCATGCCGGTGCCATGCCGGTGCCATGCCGGTTCCATGCCGTGCCATGCCGGTGCCATGCCGTGCCATGCCGGTGCCATGCCGTGCCATGCCGGTGCCATGCCGTGCCATGCCGGTGCCATGCCGTGCCATGCCGGTGCCATGCCGTGCCATGCCGGTGCCATGCCGTGCCATGCCGGTGCCATGCCGTGCCATGCCGGTGCCATGCCGTGCCATGCCGGTACCATGCCGTGCCATGCCGTGCCATGCCGGTGCCATGCCGTGCCATGCCGGTGCCATGCCGTGCCATGCCGGTGCCATGCCGTGCCATGCCGGTGCCATGCCGTACCATGCCGGTGCCATGCCGTGCCATGCCGGTGCCATGCCGTGCCATGCCGGTGCCATGCCGTGCCATGCCGGTGCCATGCCGTGCCATGCCGGTGCCATGCCGTGCCATGCCGGTGCCATGCCGTGCCATGCCGGTGCCATGCCGTGCCATGCCGGTGCCATGCCGTGCCATGCCGGTGCCATGCCGTGCCATGCCGGTGCCATGCCGTGCCATGCCGGTGCCATGCCGTGCCATGCCGGTGCCATGCCGTGCCATGCCGTGCCATGCCGTGCCATGCCGTGCCATGCCGTGCCATGCCATTCCATGCCATTCCATGCCATTCCATGCCATTCCATGCCATTCCATGCCATTCAATGCCGGTGCCATGCCGTGCCATGCGGTGCCATGCCATTCCATGCCATTCCATGCCATTCCATGCCATTCCATGCCATTCCATGCCATTCCATGCCATTCCATGCCATTCCATGCCATTCCATGCCATTCCATGCCATTCCATGCCATTCCATGCCATTCCATGCCATTCCATGCCATTCCATGCCATTCCATGCCATTCCATGCCATTCCATGCCATTCCATGCCATTCCATGCCATTCCATGCCGTGCCATGCCGTGCCATGCCGTGCCATGCCGTGCCATGCCGTGCCATGCCGTGCCATGCCGTGCCATGCCGTGCCATGCCGTGCCATGCCGTGCCATGCCGGTGCCATGCCGGTGCCATGCCGTGCCATGCCGGTGCCATGCCGTGCCATGCCGTGCCATGCCGGTGCCATGCCGTGCCATGCCGGTGCCATGCCGTGCCATGCCGGTGCCATGCCGTGCCATGCCGTGCCATGCCGGTGCCATGCCGTGCCATGCCGGTGCCATGCCGTGCCATGCCGGTGCCATGCCGTGCCATGCCGGTGCCATGCCGTGCCATGCCGGTGCCATGCCGTGCCATGCCGGTGCCATGCCGTGCCATGCCGGTGCCATGCCGGTGCCATGCCGTGCCATGCCGGTGCCATGCCGAGCCATGCCGGTGCCATGCCGTGCCATGCCGGTGCCATGCCGTGCCATGCCGGTGCCATGCCGTGCCATGCCGGTGCCATGCCGTGCCATGCCGGTGCCATGCCGTGCCATGCCGGTGCCATGCCGTGCCATGCCGGTGCCATGCCGTGCCATGCCGGTGCCATGCCGTGCCATGCCGGTGCCATGCCGTGCCATGCCGGTGCCATGCCGTGCCATGCCGGTGCCATGCCGTGCCATGCCGGTGCCATGCCGTGCCATGCCGTGCCATGCCGTGCCATGCCGTGCCATGCCGGTGCCATGCCGTGCCATGCCGGTGCCATGCCGTGCCATGCCGGTGCCATGCCGTGCCATGCCGGTGCCATGCCATTCAATGCCGTGCCATGCCGTGCCATGCCGTGCCATGCCGGTGCCATGCCGTGCCATGCCGGTGCCATGCCGTGCCATGCCGGTGCCATGCCGTGCCATGCCGGTGCCATGCCGTGCCATGCCGGTGCCATGCCGTGCCATGCCGGTGCCATGCCGTGCCATGCCGGTGCCATGCCGTGCCATGCCGGTGCCATGCCGTGCCATGCCGGTGCCATGCCGTGCCATGCCGTGCCATGCCGTGCCATGCCGTGCCATGCCGTGCCATGCCGTGCCATGCCGTGCCATGCCGTGCCATGCCGTGCCATGCCGTGCCATGCCGTGCCATGCCATTCCATGCCATTCCATGCCATTCCATGCCATTCCATGCCATTCCATGCCATTCCATGCCATTCCATGCCATTCCATGCCATTCCATGCCATTCCATGCCATTCCATGCCATTCCATGCCATTCCATGCCATTCCATGCCATTCCATGCCATTCCATGCCATTCCATGCCATTCCATGCCATTCCATGCCATTCCATGCCATTCCATGCCATTCCATGCCATTCCATGCCATTCCATGCCATTCCATGCCATTCCATGCCATTCCATGCCATTCCATGCCATTCCATGCCATTCCATGCCATTCCATGCCATTCCATGCCATTCCATGCCATTCCATGCCATTCAATGCCATTCCAAGCCGTGCCATGCCGGTGCCATGCCGTGCCATGCCGGTGCCATGCCGTGCCATGCCGGTGCCATGCCGTGCCATGCCGGTGCCATGCCGTGCCATGCCGGTGCCATGCCGTGCCATGCCGGTGCCATGCCGTGCCATGCCGGTGCCATGCCGTGCCATGCCGTGCCATGCCGTGCCATGCCGGTGCCATGCCGTGCCATGCCGGTGCCATGCCGTGCCATGCCGGTGCCATGCCGTGCCATGCCGTGCCATGCCGTGCCATGCCGGTGCCATGCCGTGCCATGCCGGTGCCATGCCGTGCCATGCCGTGCCATGCCATTCCATGCCATGCCATTCCATGCCATTCCATGCCATTCCATGCCATTCCATGCCATTCCATGCCATTCCATGCCATTCCATGCCATTCCATGCCATTCCATGCCATTCCATGCCATTCCATGCCATTCCATGCCATTCCATGCCATTCCATGCCATTCCATGCCATTCCATGCCATTCCATGCCATTCCATGCCATTCCATGCCATTCCATGCCATTCCATGCCATTCCATGCCATTCCATGCCATTCAATGCCATTCCAAGCCGTGCCATGCCGGTGCCATGCCGTGCCATGCCGGTGCCATGCCGTGCCATGACATTCCATGCCGTGCCATGCCGTGCCATGCCGTGCCATGCAGGTGCCATGCCGGTGCCATGCCGGTGCCATGCCGGTGCCATGCCGGTGCCATGCCGGTGCCATGCCGTGCCATGCCGGTGCCATGCCGTGCCATGCCGGTGCCATGCCGTGCCATGCCGGTGCCATGCCGTGCCATGCCGGTGCCATGCCGTGCCATGCCGGTGCCATGCCGTGCCATGCCGTGCCATGCCGTGCCATGCCGTGCCATGCCGGTGCCATGCCGTGCCATGCCGGTGCCATGCCGTGCCATGCCGGTGCCATGCCGTGCCATGCCGTGCCATGCCGTGCCATGCCGTGCCATGCCGTGCCATGCCGTGCCATGCCGGTGCCATGCCGTGCCATGCCGGTGCCATGCCGGTGCCATGCCGTGCCATGCCGGTGCCATGCCGTGCCATGCCGTGCCATGCCGGTGCCATGCCGTGCCATGCCGGTGCCATGCCGTGCCATGCCGGTGCCATGCCGTGCCATGCCGGTGCCATGCCGTGCCATGCCGGTGCCATGCCGTGCCATGCCGGTGCCATGCCGTGCCATGCCGGTGCCATGCCGTGCCATGCCGGTGCCATGCCGTGCCATGCCGGTGACATGCCGTTCCATGCCGTTCCATGCCATTCCATGCCGTTCCATGCCATTCCATGCCATTCCATGCCATTCCATGCCATTCCATGCCATTCCATGCCATTCCATGCCATTCCATGCCATTCCATGCCATTCCATGCCATTCCATGCCATTCCATGCCATTCCATGCCATTCCATGCCATTCCATGCCATTCCATGCAATTCCATGCCATTCCATGCCATTCCATGCCATTCCATGCCATTCCATGCCATTCCATGCCATTCCATGCCATTCCATGCCATTCCATGCCATTCCATGCCATTCCATGCCATTCCATGCCATTCCATGCCATTCCATGCCATTCCATGCCATTCCATGCCATTCCATGCCATTCCATGCCATTCCATGCCATTCCATGCCATTCCATGCCATTCCATGCCATTCCATGCCATTCAATGCCGTGCCATGCCGTGCCATGCCGGTGCCATGCCGTGCCATGCCGGTGCCATGCCGTGCCATGCCGGTGCCATGCCGTGCCATGCCGTGCCATGCCGGTGCCATGCCGTGCCATGCCGGTGCCATGCCGTGCCATGCCGGTGCCATGCCGTGCCATGCCGTGCCATGCCGTGCCATGCCGGTGCCATGCCGGTGCCATGCCGTGCCATGCCGGTGCCATGCCGTGCCATGCCGGTGCCATGCCGTGCCATGCCGGTGCCATGCCGTGCCATGCCGGTGCCATGCCGTGCCATGGCGGTGCCATGCCGTGCCATGCCGTGCCATGCCGGTGCCATGCCGTGCCATGCCGGTGCCATGCCGTGCCATGCCGTGCCATGCCGTGCCATGCCGTGCCATGCCGTGCCATGCCGTGCCATGCCGGTGCCATGCCGTGCCATGCCGGTGCCATGCCGTGCCATGCCGTGCCATGCCATTCCATGCCATTCCATGCCATTCCATGCCATTCCATGCCATTCCATGCCATTCCATGCCATTCCATGCCATTCCATGCCATTCCATGCCATTCCATGCCATTCCATGCCATTCCATGCCATTCCATGCCATTCAATGCCATTCCAAGCCGTGCCATGCCGGTGCCATGCCGTGCCATGCCGGTGCCATGCCGTGCCATGCCGGTGCCATGCCGTGCCATGACATTCCATGCCGTGCCATGCCGTGCCATGCCGTGCCATGCCGGTGCCATGCCGGTGCCATGCCGGTGCCATGCCGGTGCCATGCCGGTGCCATGCCGTGCCATGCCGGTGCCATGCCGTGCCATGCCGGTGCCATGCCGTGCCATGCCGGTGCCATGCCGTGCCATGCCGGTGCCATGCCGTGCCATGCCGGTGCCATGCCGTGCCATGCCGGTGCCATGCCGTGCCATGCCGTGCCATGCCGTGCCATGCCGGTGCCATGCCGTGCCATGCCGGTGCCATGCCGTGCCATGCCGGTGCCATGCCGTGCCATGCCGGTGCCATGCCGTGCCATGCCGGTGCCATGCCGTGCCATGCCGTGCCATGCCGTGCCATGCCGTGCCATGCCGGTGCCATGCCGTGCCATGCCGGTGCCATGCCGGTGCCATGCCGTGCCATGCCGGTGCCATGCCGTGCCATGCCGTGCCATGCCGGTGCCATGCCGTGCCATGCCGGTGCCATGCCGTGCCATGCCGGTGCCATGCCGTGCCATGCCGGTGCCATGCCGTGCCATGCCGGTGCCATGCCGGTGCCATGCCGTGCCATGCCGGTGCCATGCCGTGCCATGCCGGTGCCATGCCATTCCATGCCATTCCATGCCATTCCATGCCATTCCATGCCATTCCATGCCATTCCATGCCATTCCATGCCATTCCATGCCATTCCATGCCATTCCATGCCATTCCATGCCATTCCATGCCATTCCATGCCATTCCATGCCATTCCATGCCATTCAATGCCATTCCATGCCATTCAATGCCATTCCATGCCGGTGCCATGCCGGTGCCATGCCGTGCCATGCCGGTGCCATGCCGTGCCATGCCGTGCCATGCCGGTGCCATGCCGTGCCATGCCGGTGCC
Organism: Cryptus armator; assembly: GCA_963971235.1. Classification (NCBI taxonomy): domain Eukaryota; kingdom Metazoa; phylum Arthropoda; class Insecta; order Hymenoptera; family Ichneumonidae; genus Cryptus; species Cryptus armator. Next base: position 211,848 of record CAXARG010000165.1, on the reverse strand, counting down.
ATGCCGGTGCCATGCCGGTGCCATGCCGGTGCCATGCCGTGCCATGCCGGTGCCATGCCGTGCCATGCCGTGCCATGCCGGTGCCATGCCGGTGCCATGCCGTGCCATGCCGGTGCCATGCCGTGCCATGCCGTGCCATGCCATTCCATGCCATTCCATGCCATTCCATGCCATTCCATGCCATTCCATGCCATTCCATGCCATTCCATGCCATTCCATGCCATTCTATGCCATTCCATGCCATTCCATGCCATTCCATGCCATTCCATGCCATTCCATGCCATTCCATGCCATTCAATGCCATTCCATGCCGTGCCATGCCGGTGCCATGCCGTGCCATGCCGGTGCCATGCCGGTGCCATGCCGGTTCCATGCCGTGCCATGCCGGTGCCATGCCGTGCCATGCCGGTGCCATGCCGTGCCATGCCGGTGCCATGCCGTGCCATGCCGGTGCCATGCCGTGCCATGCCGGTGCCATGCCGTGCCATGCCGGTGCCATGCCGTGCCATGCCGGTGCCATGCCGTGCCATGCCGGTACCATGCCGTGCCATGCCGTGCCATGCCGGTGCCATGCCGTGCCATGCCGGTGCCATGCCGTGCCATGCCGGTGCCATGCCGTGCCATGCCGGTGCCATGCCGTACCATGCCGGTGCCATGCCGTGCCATGCCGGTGCCATGCCGTGCCATGCCGGTGCCATGCCGTGCCATGCCGGTGCCATGCCGTGCCATGCCGGTGCCATGCCGTGCCATGCCGGTGCCATGCCGTGCCATGCCGGTGCCATGCCGTGCCATGCCGGTGCCATGCCGTGCCATGCCGGTGCCATGCCGTGCCATGCCGGTGCCATGCCGTGCCATGCCGGTGCCATGCCGTGCCATGCCGGTGCCATGCCGTGCCATGCCGGTGCCATGCCGTGCCATGCCGGTGCCATGCCGTGCCATGCCGGTGCCATGCCGTGCCATGCCGGTGCCATGCCGTGCCATGCCGGTGCCATGCCGTGCCATGCCGGTGCCATGCCGTGCCATGCCGTGCCATGCCGTGCCATGCCGTGCCATGCCGGTGCCATGCCGTGCCATGCCGGTGCCATGCCGTGCCATGCCGTGCCATGCCGTGCCATGCCGTGCCATGCCATTCCATGCCATTCCATGCCATTCCATGCCATTCCATGCCATTCCATGCCATTCAATGCCGGTGCCATGCCGTGCCATGCGGTGCCATGCCATTCCATGCCATTCCATGCCATTCCATGCCATTCCATGCCATTCCATGCCATTCCATGCCATTCCATGCCATTCCATGCCATTCCATGCCATTCCATGCCATTCCATGCCATTCCATGCCATTCCATGCCATTCCATGCCATTCCATGCCATTCCATGCCATTCCATGCCATTCCATGTCATTCCATGCCATTCCATGCCATTCCATGCCATTCCATGCCATTCCATGCCATTCCATGCCATTCCATGCCATTCCATGCCATTCCATGCCATTCCATGCCATTCCATGCCATTCAATGCCGTGCCATGCCGTGCCATGCCGGTGCCATGCCGTGCCATGCCGGTGCCATGCCGTGCCATGCCGGTGCCATGCCGTGCCATGCCGTGCCATGCCGTGCCATGCCGGTGCCATGCCGGTGCCATGCCGTGCCATGCCGGTGCCATGCCGTGCCATGCCGGTGCCATGCCGTGCCATGCCGGTGCCATGCCGTGCCATGCCGGTGCCATGCCGTGCCATGCCGTGCCATGCCGTGCCATGCCGGTGCCATGCCGTGCCATGCCGGTGCCATGCCGTGCCATGCCGGTGCCATGCCGTGCCATGCCGTGCCATGCCGTGCCATGCCGGTGCCATGCCGTGCCATGCCGGTGCCATGCCGTGCCATGCCGTGCCATGCCATTCCATGCCATTCCATGCCATTCCATGCCATTCCATGCCATTCCATGCCATTCCATGCCATTCCATGCCATTCCATGCCATTCCATGCCATTCCATGCCATTCCATGCCATTCCATGCCATTCCATGCCATTCCATGCCATTCCATGCCATTCCATGCCATTCCATGCCATTCCATGCCATTCCATGCCATTCCATGCCATTCCATGCCATTCAATGCCATTCCAAGCCGTGCCATGCCGGTGCCATGCCGTGCCATGCCGGTGCCATGCCGTGCCATGACATTCCATGCCGTGCCATGCCGTGCCATGCCGTGCCATGCAGGTGCCATGCCGGTGCCATGCCGGTGCCATGCCGGTGCCATGCCGGTGCCATGCCGGTGCCATGCCGTGCCATGCCGGTGCCATGCCGTGCCATGCCGGTGCCATGCCGTGCCATGCCGGTGCCATGCCGTGCCATGCCGGTGCCATGCCGTGCCATGCCGGTGCCATGCCGTGCCATGCCGTGCCATGCCGTGCCATGCCGGTGCCATGCCGTGCCATGCCGGTGCCATGCCGTGCCATGCCGGTGCCATGCCGTGCCATGCCGTGCCATGCCGTGCCATGCCGTGCCATGCCGTGCCATGCCGTGCCATGCCGGTGCCATGCCGTGCCATGCCGGTGCCATGCCGGTGCCATGCCGTGCCATGCCGGTGCCATGCCGTGCCATGCCGTGCCATGCCGGTGCCATGCCGTGCCATGCCGGTGCCATGCCGTGCCATGCCGGTGCCATGCCGTGCCATGCCGGTGCCATGCCGTGCCATGCCGGTGCCATGCCGTGCCATGCCGGTGCCATGCCGTGCCATGCCGGTGCCATGCCGTGCCATGCCGGTGACATGCCGTTCCATGCCGTTCCATGCCATTCCATGCCGTTCCATGCCATTCCATGCCATTCCATGCCATTCCATGCCATTCCATGCCATTCCATGCCATTCCATGCCATTCCATGCCATTCCATGCCATTCCATGCCATTCCATGCCATTCCATGCCATTCCATGCCATTCCATGCAATTCCATGCCATTCCATGCCATTCCATGCCATTCCATGCCATTCCATGCCATTCCATGCCATTCCATGCCATTCCATGCCATTCCATGCCATTCCATGCCATTCCATGCCATTCCATGCCATTCCATGCCATTCCATGCCATTCCATGCCATTCCATGCCATTCCATGCCATTCCATGCCATTCCATGCCATTCCATGCCATTCCATGCCATTCCATGCCATTCCATGCCATTCAATGCCGTGCCATGCCGTGCCATGCCGGTGCCATGCCGTGCCATGCCGGTGCCATGCCGTGCCATGCCGGTGCCATGCCGTGCCATGCCGTGCCATGCCGGTGCCATGCCGTGCCATGCCGGTGCCATGCCGTGCCATGCCGGTGCCATGCCGTGCCATGCCGTGCCATGCCGTGCCATGCCGGTGCCATGCCGGTGCCATGCCGTGCCATGCCGGTGCCATGCCGTGCCATGCCGGTGCCATGCCGTGCCATGCCGGTGCCATGCCGTGCCATGCCGGTGCCATGCCGTGCCATGGCGGTGCCATGCCGTGCCATGCCGTGCCATGCCGGTGCCATGCCGTGCCATGCCGGTGCCATGCCGTGCCATGCCGTGCCATGCCGTGCCATGCCGTGCCATGCCGTGCCATGCCGTGCCATGCCGGTGCCATGCCGTGCCATGCCGGTGCCATGCCGTGCCATGCCGTGCCATGCCATTCCATGCCATTCCATGCCATTCCATGCCATTCCATGCCATTCCATGCCATTCCATGCCATTCCATGCCATTCCATGCCATTCCATGCCATTCCATGCCATTCCATGCCATTCCATGCCATTCCATGCCATTCAATGCCATTCCAAGCCGTGCCATGCCGGTGCCATGCCGTGCCATGCCGGTGCCATGCCGTGCCATGCCGGTGCCATGCCGTGCCATGACATTCCATGCCGTGCCATGCCGTGCCATGCCGTGCCATGCCGGTGCCATGCCGGTGCCATGCCGGTGCCATGCCGGTGCCATGCCGGTGCCATGCCGTGCCATGCCGGTGCCATGCCGTGCCATGCCGGTGCCATGCCGTGCCATGCCGGTGCCATGCCGTGCCATGCCGGTGCCATGCCGTGCCATGCCGTGCCATGCCGTGCCATGCCGGTGCCATGCCGTGCCATGCCGGTGCCATGCCGTGCCATGCCGGTGCCATGCCGTGCCATGCCGGTGCCATGCCGTGCCATGCCGGTGCCATGCCGTGCCATGCCGTGCCATGCCGTGCCATGCCGTGCCATGCCGGTGCCATGCCGTGCCATGCCGGTGCCATGCCGGTGCCATGCCGTGCCATGCCGGTGCCATGCCGTGCCATGCCGTGCCATGCCGGTGCCATGCCGTGCCATGCCGGTGCCATGCCGTGCCATGCCGGTGCCATGCCGTGCCATGCCGGTGCCATGCCGTGCCATGCCGGTGCCATGCCGGTGCCATGCCGTGCCATGCCGGTGCCATGCCGTGCCATGCCGGTGCCATGCCGTGCCATGCCGTGCCATGCCGTGCCATGCCGGTGCCATGCCGTGCCATGCCGGTGCCATGCCGTGCCATGCCGGTGCCATGCCGTGCCATGCCGGTGCCATGCCGTGCCATGCCGGTGCCATGCCGTGCCATGCCGTGCCATGCCGTGCCATGCCGTGCCATGCCGGTGCCATGCCGTGCCATGCCGGTGCCATGCCGGTGCCATGCCGTGCCATGCCGGTGCCATGCCGTGCCATGCCGTGCCATGCCGGTGCCATGCCGTGCCATGCCGGTGCCATGCCGTGCCATGCCGGTGCCATGCCGTGCCATGCCGGTGCCATGCCGTGCCATGCCGGTGCCATGCCGGTGCCATGCCGTGCCATGCCGGTGCCATGCCGTGCCATGCCGGTGCCATGCCATTCCATGCCATTCCATGCCATTCCATGCCATTCCATGCCATTCCATGCCATTCCATGCCATTCCATGCCATTCCATGCCATTCCATGCCATTCCATGCCATTCCATGCCATTCCATGCCATTCCATGCCATTCCATGCCATTCAATGCCATTCCATGCCATTCAATGCCATTCCATGCCGGTGCCATGCCGGTGCCATGCCGTGCCATGCCGGTGCCATGCCGTGCCATGCCGTGCCATGCCGGTGCCATGCCGTGCCATGCCGGTGCCATGCCGGTGCCATGCCGGTGCCATGCCGGTGCCATGCCGTGCCATGCCGGTGCCATGCCGTGCCATGCCGTGCCATGCCGGTGCCATGCCGGTGCCATGCCGTGCCATGCCGGTGCCATGCCGTGCCATGCCGTGCCATGCCATTCCATGCCATTCCATGCCATTCCATGCCATTCCATGCCATTCCATGCCATTCCATGCCATTCCATGCCATTCCATGCCATTCTATGCCATTCCATGCCATTCCATGCCATTCCATGCCATTCCATGCCATTCCATGCCATTCCATGCCATTCCATGCCATTCCATGCCATTCCATGCCATTCAATGCCATTCCATGCCGTGCCATGCCGGTGCCATGCCGTGCCATGCCGGTGCCATGCCGGTGCCATGCCGGTTCCATGCCGTGCCATGCCGGTGCCATGCCGTGCCATGCCGGTGCCATGCCGTGCCATGCCGGTGCCATGCCGTGCCATGCCGGTGCCATGCCGTGCCATGCCGGTGCCATGCCGTGCCATGCCGGTGCCATGCCGTGCCATGCCGGTGCCATGCCGTGCCATGCCGGTACCATGCCGTGCCATGCCGTGCCATGCCGGTGCCATGCCGTGCCATGCCGGTGCCATGCCGTGCCATGCCGGTGCCATGCCGTGCCATGCCGGTGCCATGCCGTACCATGCCGGTGCCATGCCGTGCCATGCCGGTGCCATGCCGTGCCATGCCGGTGCCATGCCGTGCCATGCCGGTGCCATGCCGTGCCATGCCGGTGCCATGCCGTGCCATGCCGGTGCCATGCCGTGCCATGCCGGTGCCATGCCGTGCCATGCCGGTGCCATGCCGTGCCATGCCGGTGCCATGCCGTGCCATGCCGGTGCCATGCCGTGCCATGCCGGTGCCATGCCGTGCCATGCCGGTGCCATGCCGTGCCATGCCGGTGCCATGCCGTGCCATGCCGTGCCATGCCGTGCCATGCCATTCCATGCCATTCCATGCCATTCCATGCCATTCCATGCCATTCCATGCCATTCAATGCCGGTGCCATGCCGTGCCATGCGGTGCCATGCCATTCCATGCCATTCCATGCCATTCCATGCCATTCCATGCCATTCCATGCCATTCCATGCCATTCCATGCCATTCCATGCCATTCCATGCCATTCCATGCCATTCCATGCCATTCCATGCCATTCCATGCCATTCCATGCCATTCCATGCCATTCCATGCCATTCCATGCCATTCCATGCCATTCCATGCCGTGCCATGCCGTGCCATGCCGTGCCATGCCGTGCCATGCCGTGCCATGCCGTGCCATGCCGTGCCATGCCGTGCCATGCCGTGCCATGCCGGTGCCATGCCGGTGCCATGCCGTGCCATGCCGGTGCCATGCCGTGCCATGCCGTGCCATGCCGGTGCCATGCCGTGCCATGCCGGTGCCATGCCGTGCCATGCCGGTGCCATGCCGTGCCATGCCGTGCCATGCCGGTGCCATGCCGTGCCATGCCGGTGCCATGCCGTGCCATGCCGGTGCCATGCCGTGCCATGCCGGTGCCATGCCGTGCCATGCCGGTGCCATGCCGTGCCATGCCGGTGCCATGCCGTGCCATGCCGGTGCCATGCCGTGCCATGCCGGTGCCATGCCGGTGCCATGCCGTGCCATGCCGGTGCCATGCCGAGCCATGCCGGTGCCATGCCGTGCCATGCCGGTGCCATGCCGTGCCATGCCGGTGCCATGCCGTGCCATGCCGGTGCCATGCCGTGCCATGCCGGTGCCATGCCGTGCCATGCCGGTGCCATGCCGTGCCATGCCGGTGCCATGCCGTGCCATGCCGGTGCCATGCCGTGCCATGCCGGTGCCATGCCGTGCCATGCCGGTGCCATGCCGTGCCATGCCGGTGCCATGCCGTGCCATGCCGGTGCCATGCCGTGCCATGCCGTGCCATGCCGTGCCATGCCGTGCCATGCCGGTGCCATGCCGTGCCATGCCGGTGCCATGCCGTGCCATGCCGGTGCCATGCCGTGCCATGCCGGTGCCATGCCATTCAATGCCGTGCCATGCCGTGCCATGCCGTGCCATGCCGGTGCCATGCCGTGCCATGCCGGTGCCATGCCGTGCCATGCCGGTGCCATGCCGTGCCATGCCGGTGCCATGCCGTGCCATGCCGGTGCCATGCCGTGCCATGCCGGTGCCATGCCGTGCCATGCCGGTGCCATGCCGTGCCATGCCGGTGCCATGCCGTGCCATGCCGGTGCCATGCCGTGCCATGCCGGTGCCATGCCGTGCCATGCCGTGCCATGCCGTGCCATGCCGTGCCATGCCGTGCCATGCCGTGCCATGCCGTGCCATGCCGTGCCATGCCATTCCATGCCATTCCATGCCATTCCATGCCATTCCATGCCATTCCATGCCATTCCATGCCATTCCATGCCATTCCATGCCATTCCATGCCATTCCATGCCATTCCATGCCATTCCATGCCATTCCATGCCATTCCATGCCATTCCATGCCATTCCATGCCATTCCATGCCATTCCATGCCATTCCATGCCATTCCATGCCATTCCATGCCATTCCATGCCATTCCATGCCATTCCATGCCATTCCATGCCATTCCATGCCATTCCATGCCATTCCATGCCATTCCATGCCATTCAATGCCATTCCAAGCCGTGCCATGCCGGTGCCATGCCGTGCCATGCCGGTGCCATGCCGTGCCATGCCGGTGCCATGCCGTGCCATGCCGGTGCCATGCCGTGCCATGCCGGTGCCATGCCGTGCCATGCCGGTGCCATGCCGTGCCATGCCGGTGCCATGCCGTGCCATGCCGTGCCATGCCGTGCCATGCCGGTGCCATGCCGTGCCATGCCGGTGCCATGCCGTGCCATGCCGGTGCCATGCCGTGCCATGCCGTGCCATGCCGTGCCATGCCGGTGCCATGCCGTGCCATGCCGGTGCCATGCCGTGCCATGCCGTGCCATGCCATTCCATGCCATGCCATTCCATGCCATTCCATGCCATTCCATGCCATTCCATGCCATTCCATGCCATTCCATGCCATTCCATGCCATTCCATGCCATTCCATGCCATTCCATGCCATTCCATGCCATTCCATGCCATTCCATGCCATTCCATGCCATTCAATGCCATTCCAAGCCGTGCCATGCCGGTGCCATGCCGTGCCATGCCGGTGCCATGCCGTGCCATGACATTCCATGCCGTGCCATGCCGTGCCATGCCGTGCCATGCAGGTGCCATGCCGGTGCCATGCCGGTGCCATGCCGGTGCCATGCCGGTGCCATGCCGGTGCCATGCCGTGCCATGCCGGTGCCATGCCGTGCCATGCCGGTGCCATGCCGTGCCATGCCGGTGCCATGCCGTGCCATGCCGGTGCCATGCCGTGCCATGCCGGTGCCATGCCGTGCCATGCCGTGCCATGCCGTGCCATGCCGGTGCCATGCCGTGCCATGCCGGTGCCATGCCGTGCCATGCCGGTGCCATGCCGTGCCATGCCGTGCCATGCCGTGCCATGCCGTGCCATGCCGTGCCATGCCGTGCCATGCCGGTGCCATGCCGTGCCATGCCGGTGCCATGCCGGTGCCATGCCGTGCCATGCCGGTGCCATGCCGTGCCATGCCGTGCCATGCCGGTGCCATGCCGTGCCATGCCGGTGCCATGCCGTGCCATGCCGGTGCCATGCCGTGCCATGCCGGTGCCATGCCGTGCCATGCCGGTGCCATGCCGTGCCATGCCGGTGCCATGCCGTGCCATGCCGGTGCCATGCCGTGCCATGCCGGTGCCATGCCGTGCCATGCCGGTGACATGCCGTTCCATGCCGTTCCATGCCATTCCATGCCGTTCCATGCCATTCCATGCCATTCCATGCCATTCCATGCCATTCCATGCCATTCCATGCCATTCCATGCCATTCCATGCCATTCCATGCCATTCCATGCCATTCCATGCCATTCCATGCCATTCCATGCCATTCCATGCCATTCCATGCAATTCCATGCCATTCCATGCCATTCCATGCCATTCCATGCCATTCCATGCCATTCCATGCCATTCCATGCCATTCCATGCCATTCCATGCCATTCCATGCCATTCCATGCCATTCCATGCCATTCCATGCCATTCCATGCCATTCCATGCCATTCCATGCCATTCCATGCCATTCCATGCCATTCCATGCCATTCCATGCCATTCCATGCCATTCCATGCCATTCAATGCCGTGCCATGCCGTGCCATGCCGGTGCCATGCCGTGCCATGCCGGTGCCATGCCGTGCCATGCCGGTGCCATGCCGTGCCATGCCGTGCCATGCCGGTGCCATGCCGTGCCATGCCGGTGCCATGCCGTGCCATGCCGGTGCCATGCCGTGCCATGCCGTGCCATGCCGTGCCATGCCGGTGCCATGCCGGTGCCATGCCGTGCCATGCCGGTGCCATGCCGTGCCATGCCGGTGCCATGCCGTGCCATGCCGGTGCCATGCCGTGCCATGCCGGTGCCATGCCGTGCCATGCCGTGCCATGCCGGTGCCATGCCGTGCCATGCCGGTGCCATGCCGTGCCATGCCGTGCCATGCCGTGCCATGCCGTGCCATGCCGTGCCATGCCGTGCCATGCCGGTGCCATGCCGTGCCATGCCGGTGCCATGCCGTGCCATGCCGTGCCATGCCATTCCATGCCATTCCATGCCATTCCATGCCATTCCATGCCATTCCATGCCATTCCATGCCATTCCATGCCATTCCATGCCATTCCATGCCATTCCATGCCATTCCATGCCATTCCATGCCATTCAATGCCATTCCAAGCCGTGCCATGCCGGTGCCATGCCGTGCCATGCCGGTGCCATGCCGTGCCATGCCGGTGCCATGCCGTGCCATGACATTCCATGCCGTGCCATGCCGTGCCATGCCGTGCCATGCCGGTGCCATGCCGGTGCCATGCCGGTGCCATGCCGGTGCCATGCCGGTGCCATGCCGTGCCATGCCGGTGCCATGCCGTGCCATGCCGGTGCCATGCCGTGCCATGCCGGTGCCATGCCGTGCCATGCCGGTGCCATGCCGTGCCATGCCGGTGCCATGCCGTGCCATGCCGGTGCCATGCCGTGCCATGCCGTGCCATGCCGTGCCATGCCGGTGCCATGCCGTGCCATGCCGGTGCCATGCCGTGCCATGCCGGTGCCATGCCGTGCCATGCCGGTGCCATGCCGTGCCATGCCGGTGCCATGCCGTGCCATGCCGTGCCATGCCGTGCCATGCCGTGCCATGCCGGTGCCATGCCGTGCCATGCCGGTGCCATGCCGGTGCCATGCCGTGCCATGCCGGTGCCATGCCGTGCCATGCCGTGCCATGCCGGTGCCATGCCGTGCCATGCCGGTGCCATGCCGTGCCATGCCGGTGCCATGCCGTGCCATGCCGGTGCCATGCCGTGCCATGCCGGTGCCATGCCGGTGCCATGCCGTGCCATGCCGGTGCCATGCCGTGCCATGCCGGTGCCATGCCATTCCATGCCATTCCATGCCATTCCATGCCATTCCATGCCATTCCATGCCATTCCATGCCATTCCATGCCATTCCATGCCATTCCATGCCATTCCATGCCATTCCATGCCATTCCATGCCATTCCATGCCATTCCATGCCATTCCATGCCATTCCATGCCATTCAATGCCATTCCATGCCATTCAATGCCATTCCATGCCGGTGCCATGCCGGTGCCATGCCGTGCCATGCCGGTGCCATGCCGTGCCATGCCGTGCCATGCCGGTGCCATGCCGTGCCATGCCGGTGCCATGCCGGTGCCATGCCGGTGCCATGCCGGTGCCATGCCGTGCCATGCCGGTGCCATGCCGTGCCATGCCGTGCCATGCCGGTGCCATGCCGGTGCCATGCCGTGCCATGCCGGTGCCATGCCGTGCCATGCCGTGCCATGCCATTCCATGCCGTTCCATGCCATTCCATGCCATTCCATGCCATTCCATGCCATTCCATGCCATTCCATGCCATTCCATGCCATTCTATGCCATTCCATGCCATTCCATGCCATTCCATGCCATTCCATGCCATTCCATGCCATTCCATGCCATTCAATGCCATTCCATGCCGTGCCATGCCGGTGCCATGCCGTGCCATGCCGGTGCCATGCCGGTGCCATGCCGGTTCCATGCCGTGCCATGCCGGTGCCATGCCGTGCCATGCCGGTGCCATGCCGTGCCATGCCGGTGCCATGCCGTGCCATGCCGGTGCCATGCCGTGCCATGCCGGTGCCATGCCGTGCCATGCCGGTGCCATGCCGTGCCATGCCGGTGCCATGCCGTGCCATGCCGGTACCATGCCGTGCCATGCCGTGCCATGCCGGTGCCATGCCGTGCCATGCCGGTGCCATGCCGTGCCATGCCGGTGCCATGCCGTGCCATGCCGGTGCCATGCCGTGCCATGCCGGTGCCATGCCGTGCCATGCCGGTGCCATGCCGTGCCATGCCGGTGCCATGCCGTGCCATGCCGGTGCCATGCCGTGCCATGCCGGTGCCATGCCGTGCCATGCCGGTGCCATGCCGTGCCATGCCGGTGCCATGCCGTGCCATGCCGGTGCCATGCCGTGCCATGCCGGTGCCATGCCGTGCCATGCCGGTGCCATGCCGTGCCATGCCGGTGCCATGCCGTGCCATGCCGGTGCCATGCCGTGCCATGCCGGTGCCATGCCGTGCCATGCCGGTGCCATGCCGTGCCATGCCGGTGCCATGCCGTGCCATGCCGGTGCCATGCCGTGCCATGCCGGTGCCATGCCGTGCCATGCCGGTGCCATGCCGTGCCATGCCGGTGCCATGCCGTGCCATGCCGTGCCATGCCGTGCCATGCCGTGCCATGCCGGTGCCATGCCGTGCCATGCCGGTGCCATGCCGTGCCATGCCGGTGCCATGCCATTCAATGCCGTGCCATGCCGTGCCATGCCGTGCCATGCCGGTGCCATGCCGTGCCATGCCGGTGCCATGCCGTGCCATGCCGGTGCCATGCCGTGCCATGCCGGTGCCATGCCGTGCCATGCCGGTGCCATGCCGTGCCATGCCGGTGCCATGCCGTGCCATGCCGGTGCCATGCCGTGCCATGCCGGTGCCATGCCGTGCCATGCCGGTGCCATGCCGTGCCATGCCGTGCCATGCCGTGCCATGCCGTGCCATGCCGTGCCATGCCGTGCCATGCCGTGCCATGCCGTGCCATGCCATTCCATGCCATTCCATGCCATTCCATGCCATTCCATGCCATTCCATGCCATTCCATGCCATTCCATGCCATTCCATGCCATTCCATGCCATTCCATGCCATTCCATGCCATTCCATGCCATTCCATGCCATTCCATGCCATTCCATGCCATTCCATGCCATTCCATGCCATTCCATGCCATTCCATGCCATTCCATGCCATTCCATGCCATTCCATGCCATTCCATGCCATTCCATGCCATTCCATGCCATTCCATGCCATTCAATGCCATTCCAAGCCGTGCCATGCCGGTGCCATGCCGTGCCATGCCGGTGCCATGCCGTGCCATGCCGGTGCCATGCCGTGCCATGCCGGTGCCATGCCGTGCCATGCCGGTGCCATGCCGTGCCATGCCGGTGCCATGCCGTGCCATGCCGGTGCCATGCCGTGCCATGCCGTGCCATGCCGTGCCATGCCGGTGCCATGCCGTGCCATGCCGGTGCCATGCCGTGCCATGCCGGTGCCATGCCGTGCCATGCCGTGCCATGCCGTGCCATGCCGGTGCCATGCCGTGCCATGCCGGTGCCATGCCGTGCCATGCCGTGCCATGCCATTCCATGCCATGCCATTCCATGCCATTCCATGCCATTCCATGCCATTCCATGCCATTCCATGCCATTCCATGCCATTCCATGCCATTCCATGCCATTCCATGCCATTCCATGCCATTCCATGCCATTCCATGCCATTCCATGCCATTCCATGCCATTCCATGCCATTCCATGCCATTCCATGCCATTCCATGCCATTCCATGCCATTCCATGCCATTCCATGCCATTCCATGCCATTCCATGCCATTCCATGCCATTCCATGCCATTCAATGCCATTCCAAGCCGTGCCATGCCGGTGCCATGCCGTGCCATGCCGGTGCCATGCCGTGCCATGACATTCCATGCCGTGCCATGCCGTGCCATGCCGTGCCATGCAGGTGCCATGCCGGTGCCATGCCGGTGCCATGCCGGTGCCATGCCGGTGCCATGCCGGTGCCATGCCGTGCCATGCCGGTGCCATGCCGTGCCATGCCGGTGCCATGCCGTGCCATGCCGGTGCCATGCCGTGCCATGCCGGTGCCATGCCGTGCCATGCCGTGCCATGCCGTGCCATGCCGGTGCCATGCCGTGCCATGCCGGTGCCATGCCGTGCCATGCCGGTGCCATGCCGTGCCATGCCGTGCCATGCCGTGCCATGCCGTGCCATGCCGTGCCATGCCGTGCCATGCCGGTGCCATGCCGTGCCATGCCGGTGCCATGCCGGTGCCATGCCGTGCCATGCCGGTGCCATGCCGTGCCATGCCGTGCCATGCCGGTGCCATGCCGTGCCATGCCGGTGCCATGCCGTGCCATGCCGGTGCCATGCCGTGCCATGCCGGTGCCATGCCGTGCCATGCCGGTGCCATGCCGTGCCATGCCGGTGCCATGCCGTGCCATGCCGGTGCCATGCCGTGCCATGCCGGTGACATGCCGTTCCATGCCGTTCCATGCCATTCCATGCCGTTCCATGCCATTCCATGCCATTCCATGCCATTCCATGCCATTCCATGCCATTCCATGCCATTCCATGCCATTCCATGCCATTCCATGCCATTCCATGCCATTCCATGCCATTCCATGCCATTCCATGCCATTCCATGCAATTCCATGCCATTCCATGCCATTCCATGCCATTCCATGCCATTCCATGCCATTCCATGCCATTCCATGCCATTCCATGCCATTCCATGCCATTCCATGCCATTCCATGCCATTCCATGCCATTCCATGCCATTCCATGCCATTCCATGCCATTCCATGCCATTCCATGCCATTCCATGCCATTCCATGCCATTCCATGCCATTCCATGCCATTCAATGCCGTGCCATGCCGTGCCATGCCGGTGCCATGCCGTGCCATGCCGGTGCCATGCCGTGCCATGCCGGTGCCATGCCGTGCCATGCCGTGCCATGCCGGTGCCATGCCGTGCCATGCCGGTGCCATGCCGTGCCATGCCGGTGCCATGCCGTGCCATGCCGTGCCATGCCGTGCCATGCCGGTGCCATGCCGGTGCCATGCCGTGCCATGCCGGTGCCATGCCGTGCCATGCCGGTGCCATGCCGTGCCATGCCGGTGCCATGCCGTGCCATGCCGGTGCCATGCCGTGCCATGGCGGTGCCATGCCGTGCCATGCCGTGCCATGCCGGTGCCATGCCGTGCCATGCCGGTGCCATGCCGTGCCATGCCGTGCCATGCCGTGCCATGCCGTGCCATGCCGTGCCATGCCGTGCCATGCCGGTGCCATGCCGTGCCATGCCGGTGCCATGCCGTGCCATGCCGTGCCATGCCATTCCATGCCATTCCATGCCATTCCATGCCATTCCATGCCATTCCATGCCATTCCATGCCATTCCATGCCATTCCATGCCATTCCATGCCATTCCATGCCATTCCATGCCATTCCATGCCATTCAATGCCATTCCAAGCCGTGCCATGCCGGTGCCATGCCGTGCCATGCCGGTGCCATGCCGTGCCATGCCGGTGCCATGCCGTGCCATGACATTCCATGCCGTGCCATGCCGTGCCATGCCGTGCCATGCCGGTGCCATGCCGGTGCCATGCCGGTGCCATGCCGGTGCCATGCCGGTGCCATGCCGTGCCATGCCGGTGCCATGCCGTGCCATGCCGGTGCCATGCCGTGCCATGCCGGTGCCATGCCGTGCCATGCCGGTGCCATGCCGTGCCATGCCGGTGCCATGCCGTGCCATGCCGGTGCCATGCCGTGCCATGCCGTGCCATGCCGTGCCATGCCGGTGCCATGCCGTGCCATGCCGGTGCCATGCCGTGCCATGCCGGTGCCATGCCGTGCCATGCCGGTGCCATGCCGTGCCATGCCGGTGCCATGCCGTGCCATGCCGTGCCATGCCGTGCCATGCCGTGCCATGCCGGTGCCATGCCGTGCCATGCCGGTGCCATGCCGGTGCCATGCCGTGCCATGCCGGTGCCATGCCGTGCCATGCCGTGCCATGCCGGTGCCATGCCGTGCCATGCCGGTGCCATGCCGTGCCATGCCGGTGCCATGCCGTGCCATGCCGGTGCCATGCCGTGCCATGCCGGTGCCATGCCGGTGCCATGCCGTGCCATGCCGGTGCCATGCCGTGCCATGCCGGTGCCATGCCATTCCATGCCATTCCATGCCATTCCATGCCATTCCATGCCATTCCATGCCATTCCATGCCATTCCATGCCATTCCATGCCATTCCATGCCATTCCATGCCATTCCATGCCATTCCATGCCATTCAATGCCATTCCATGCCATTCAATGCCATTCCATGCCGGTGCCATGCCGGTGCCATGCCGTGCCATGCCGGTGCCATGCCGTGCCATGCCGGTGCCATGCCGTGCCATGCCGGTGCCATGCCGTGCCATGCCGGTGCCATGCCGTGCCATGCCGGTGCCATGCCGTGCCATGCCGGTGCCATGCCGTGCCATGCCGGTGCCATGCCGTGCCATGCCGGTGCCATGCCGTGCCATGCCGGTGCCATGCCGTGCCATGCCGTGCCATGCCGTGCCATGCCGTGCCATGCCGTGCCATGCCGTGCCATGCCGTGCCATGCCGTGCCATGCCATTCCATGCCATTCCATGCCATTCCATGCCATTCCATGCCATTCCATGCCATTCCATGCCATTCCATGCCATTCCATGCCATTCCATGCCATTCCATGCCATTCCATGCCATTCCATGCCATTCCATGCCATTCCATGCCATTCCATGCCATTCCATGCCATTCCATGCCATTCCATGCCATTCCATGCCATTCCATGCCATTCCATGCCATTCCATGCCATTCCATGCCATTCCATGCCATTCCATGCCATTCCATGCCATTCCATGCCATTCCATGCCATTCCATGCCATTCAATGCCATTCCAAGCCGTGCCATGCCGGTGCCATGCCGTGCCATGCCGGTGCCATGCCGTGCCATGCCGGTGCCATGCCGTGCCATGCCGGTGCCATGCCGTGCCATGCCGGTGCCATGCCGTGCCATGCCGGTGCCATGCCGTGCCATGCCGGTGCCATGCCGTGCCATGCCGTGCCATGCCGTGCCATGCCGGTGCCATGCCGTGCCATGCCGGTGCCATGCCGTGCCATGCCGGTGCCATGCCGTGCCATGCCGTGCCATGCCGTGCCATGCCGGTGCCATGCCGTGCCATGCCGGTGCCATGCCGTGCCATGCCGTGCCATGCCATTCCATGCCATGCCATTCCATGCCATTCCATGCCATTCCATGCCATTCCATGCCATTCCATGCCATTCCATGCCATTCCATGCCATTCCATGCCATTCCATGCCATTCCATGCCATTCCATGCCATTCCATGCCATTCCATGCCATTCCATGCCATTCAATGCCATTCCAAGCCGTGCCATGCCGGTGCCATGCCGTGCCATGCCGGTGCCATGCCGTGCCATGACATTCCATGCCGTGCCATGCCGTGCCATGCCGTGCCATGCAGGTGCCATGCCGGTGCCATGCCGGTGCCATGCCGGTGCCATGCCGGTGCCATGCCGGTGCCATGCCGTGCCATGCCGGTGCCATGCCGTGCCATGCCGGTGCCATGCCGTGCCATGCCGGTGCCATGCCGTGCCATGCCGGTGCCATGCCGTGCCATGCCGGTGCCATGCCGTGCCATGCCGGTGACATGCCGTTCCATGCCGTTCCATGCCATTCCATGCCGTTCCATGCCATTCCATGCCATTCCATGCCATTCCATGCCATTCCATGCCATTCCATGCCATTCCATGCCATTCCATGCCATTCCATGCCATTCCATGCCATTCCATGCCATTCCATGCCATTCCATGCCATTCCATGCAATTCCATGCCATTCCATGCCATTCCATGCCATTCCATGCCATTCCATGCCATTCCATGCCATTCCATGCCATTCCATGCCATTCCATGCCATTCCATGCCATTCCATGCCATTCCATGCCATTCCATGCCATTCCATGCCATTCCATGCCATTCCATGCCATTCCATGCCATTCCATGCCATTCCATGCCATTCCATGCCATTCCATGCCATTCAATGCCGTGCCATGCCGTGCCATGCCGGTGCCATGCCGTGCCATGCCGGTGCCATGCCGTGCCATGCCGGTGCCATGCCGTGCCATGCCGTGCCATGCCGGTGCCATGCCGTGCCATGCCGGTGCCATGCCGTGCCATGCCGGTGCCATGCCGTGCCATGCCGTGCCATGCCGTGCCATGCCGGTGCCATGCCGGTGCCATGCCGTGCCATGCCGGTGCCATGCCGTGCCATGCCGGTGCCATGCCGTGCCATGCCGGTGCCATGCCGTGCCATGCCGGTGCCATGCCGTGCCATGGCGGTGCCATGCCGTGCCATGCCGTGCCATGCCGGTGCCATGCCGTGCCATGCCGGTGCCATGCCGTGCCATGCCGTGCCATGCCGTGCCATGCCGTGCCATGCCGTGCCATGCCGTGCCATGCCGGTGCCATGCCGTGCCATGCCGGTGCCATGCCGTGCCATGCCGTGCCATGCCATTCCATGCCATTCCATGCCATTCCATGCCATTCCATGCCATTCCATGCCATTCCATGCCATTCCATGCCATTCCATGCCATTCCATGCCATTCCATGCCATTCCATGCCATTCCATGCCATTCAATGCCATTCCAAGCCGTGCCATGCCGGTGCCATGCCGTGCCATGCCGGTGCCATGCCGTGCCATGCCGGTGCCATGCCGTGCCATGACATTCCATGCCGTGCCATGCCGTGCCATGCCGTGCCATGCCGGTGCCATGCCGGTGCCATGCCGGTGCCATGCCGGTGCCATGCCGGTGCCATGCCGTGCCATGCCGGTGCCATGCCGTGCCATGCCGGTGCCATGCCGTGCCATGCCGGTGCCATGCCGTGCCATGCCGGTGCCATGCCGTGCCATGCCGGTGCCATGCCGTGCCATGCCGGTGCCATGCCGTGCCATGCCGTGCCATGCCGTGCCATGCCGGTGCCATGCCGTGCCATGCCGGTGCCATGCCGTGCCATGCCGGTGCCATGCCGTGCCATGCCGGTGCCATGCCGTGCCATGCCGGTGCCATGCCGTGCCATGCCGTGCCATGCCGTGCCATGCCGTGCCATGCCGGTGCCATGCCGTGCCATGCCGGTGCCATGCCGGTGCCATGCCGTGCCATGCCGGTGCCATGCCGTGCCATGCCGTGCCATGCCGGTGCCATGCCGTGCCATGCCGGTGCCATGCCGTGCCATGCCGGTGCCATGCCGTGCCATGCCGGTGCCATGCCGTGCCATGCCGGTGCCATGCCGGTGCCATGCCGTGCCATGCCGGTGCCATGCCGTGCCATGCCGGTGCCATGCCATTCCATGCCATTCCATGCCATTCCATGCCATTCCATGCCATTCCATGCCATTCCATGCCATTCCATGCCATTCCATGCCATTCCATGCCATTCCATGCCATTCCATGCCATTCCATGCCATTCAATGCCATTCCATGCCATTCAATGCCATTCCATGCCGGTGCCATGCCGGTGCCATGCCGTGCCATGCCGGTGCCATGCCGTGCCATGCCGGTGCCATGCCGTGCCATGCCGGTGCCATGCCGTGCCATGCCGGTGCCATGCCGTGCCATGCCGGTGCCATGCCGTGCCATGCCGGTGCCATGCCGTGCCATGCCGGTGCCATGCCGTGCCATGCCGGTGCCATGCCGTGCCATGCCGGTGCCATGCCGTGCCATGCCGTGCCATGCCGTGCCATGCCGTGCCATGCCGTGCCATGCCGTGCCATGCCGTGCCATGCCGTGCCATGCCATTCCATGCCATTCCATGCCATTCCATGCCATTCCATGCCATTCCATGCCATTCCATGCCATTCCATGCCATTCCATGCCATTCCATGCCATTCCATGCCATTCCATGCCATTCCATGCCATTCCATGCCATTCCATGCCATTCCATGCCATTCCATGCCATTCCATGCCATTCCATGCCATTCCATGCCATTCCATGCCATTCCATGCCATTCCATGCCATTCCATGCCATTCCATGCCATTCCATGCCATTCCATGCCATTCCATGCCATTCCATGCCATTCAATGCCATTCCAAGCCGTGCCATGCCGGTGCCATGCCGTGCCATGCCGGTGCCATGCCGTGCCATGCCGGTGCCATGCCGTGCCATGCCGGTGCCATGCCGTGCCATGCCGGTGCCATGCCGTGCCATGCCGGTGCCATGCCGTGCCATGCCGGTGCCATGCCGTGCCATGCCGTGCCATGCCGTGCCATGCCGGTGCCATGCCGTGCCATGCCGGTGCCATGCCGTGCCATGCCGGTGCCATGCCGTGCCATGCCGTGCCATGCCGTGCCATGCCGGTGCCATGCCGTGCCATGCCGGTGCCATGCCGTGCCATGCCGTGCCATGCCATTCCATGCCATGCCATTCCATGCCATTCCATGCCATTCCATGCCATTCCATGCCATTCCATGCCATTCCATGCCATTCCATGCCATTCCATGCCATTCCATGCCATTCCATGCCATTCCATGCCATTCCATGCCATTCCATGCCATTCCATGCCATTCAATGCCATTCCAAGCCGTGCCATGCCGGTGCCATGCCGTGCCATGCCGGTGCCATGCCGTGCCATGACATTCCATGCCGTGCCATGCCGTGCCATGCCGTGCCATGCAGGTGCCATGCCGGTGCCATGCCGGTGCCATGCCGGTGCCATGCCGGTGCCATGCCGGTGCCATGCCGTGCCATGCCGGTGCCATGCCGTGCCATGCCGGTGCCATGCCGTGCCATGCCGGTGCCATGCCGTGCCATGCCGGTGCCATGCCGTGCCATGCCGGTGCCATGCCGTGCCATGCCGTGCCATGCCGTGCCATGCCGGTGCCATGCCGTGCCATGCCGGTGCCATGCCGTGCCATGCCGGTGCCATGCCGTGCCATGCCGTGCCATGCCGTGCCATGCCGTGCCATGCCGTGCCATGCCGTGCCATGCCGGTGCCATGCCGTGCCATGCCGGTGCCATGCCGGTGCCATGCCGTGCCATGCCGGTGCCATGCCGTGCCATGCCGTGCCATGCCGGTGCCATGCCGTGCCATGCCGGTGCCATGCCGTGCCATGCCGGTGCCATGCCGTGCCATGCCGGTGCCATGCCGTGCCATGCCGGTGCCATGCCGTGCCATGCCGGTGCCATGCCGTGCCATGCCGGTGCCATGCCGTGCCATGCCGGTGCCATGCCGTGCCATGCCGGTGACATGCCGTTCCATGCCGTTCCATGCCATTCCATGCCGTTCCATGCCATTCCATGCCATTCCATGCCATTCCATGCCATTCCATGCCATTCCATGCCATTCCATGCCATTCCATGCCATTCCATGCCATTCCATGCCATTCCATGCCATTCCATGCCATTCCATGCCATTCCATGCCATTCCATGCAATTCCATGCCATTCCATGCCATTCCATGCCATTCCATGCCATTCCATGCCATTCCATGCCATTCCATGCCATTCCATGCCATTCCATGCCATTCCATGCCATTCCATGCCATTCCATGCCATTCCATGCCATTCCATGCCATTCCATGCCATTCCATGCCATTCCATGCCATTCCATGCCATTCCATGCCATTCCATGCCATTCCATGCCATTCCATGCCATTCAATGCCGTGCCATGCCGTGCCATGCCGGTGCCATGCCGTGCCATGCCGGTGCCATGCCGTGCCATGCCGGTGCCATGCCGTGCCATGCCGTGCCATGCCGGTGCCATGCCGTGCCATGCCGGTGCCATGCCGTGCCATGCCGGTGCCATGCCGTGCCATGCCGTGCCATGCCGTGCCATGCCGGTGCCATGCCGGTGCCATGCCGTGCCATGCCGGTGCCATGCCGTGCCATGCCGGTGCCATGCCGTGCCATGCCGGTGCCATGCCGTGCCATGCCGGTGCCATGCCGTGCCATGCCGTGCCATGCCGGTGCCATGCCGTGCCATGCCGGTGCCATGCCGTGCCATGCCGTGCCATGCCGTGCCATGCCGTGCCATGCCGTGCCATGCCGTGCCATGCCGGTGCCATGCCGTGCCATGCCGGTGCCATGCCGTGCCATGCCGTGCCATGCCATTCCATGCCATTCCATGCCATTCCATGCCATTCCATGCCATTCCATGCCATTCCATGCCATTCCATGCCATTCCATGCCATTCCATGCCATTCCATGCCATTCCATGCCATTCCATGCCATTCAATGCCATTCCAAGCCGTGCCATGCCGGTGCCATGCCGTGCCATGCCGGTGCCATGCCGTGCCATGCCGGTGCCATGCCGTGCCATGACATTCCATGCCGTGCCATGCCGTGCCATGCCGGTGCCATGCCGGTGCCATGCCGGTGCCATGCCGGTGCCATGCCGGTGCCATGCCGTGCCATGCCGGTGCCATGCCGTGCCATGCCGGTGCCATGCCGTGCCATGCCGGTGCCATGCCGTGCCATGCCGGTGCCATGCCGTGCCATGCCGGTGCCATGCCGTGCCATGCCGGTGCCATGCCGTGCCATGCCGTGCCATGCCGTGCCATGCCGGTGCCATGCCGTGCCATGCCGGTGCCATGCCGTGCCATGCCGGTGCCATGCCGTGCCATGCCGGTGCCATGCCGTGCCATGCCGGTGCCATGCCGTGCCATGCCGTGCCATGCCGTGCCATGCCGTGCCATGCCGGTGCCATGCCGTGCCATGCCGGTGCCATGCCGGTGCCATGCCGTGCCATGCCGGTGCCATGCCGTGCCATGCCGTGCCATGCCGGTGCCATGCCGTGCCATGCCGGTGCCATGCCGTGCCATGCCGGTGCCATGCCGTGCCATGCCGGTGCCATGCCGTGCCATGCCGGTGCCATGCCGGTGCCATGCCGTGCCATGCCGGTGCCATGCCGTGCCATGCCGGTGCCATGCCATTCCATGCCATTCCATGCCATTCCATGCCATTCCATGCCATTCCATGCCATTCCATGCCATTCCATGCCATTCCATGCCATTCCATGCCATTCCATGCCATTCCATGCCATTCCATGCCATTCCATGCCATTCCATGCCATTCCATGCCATTCCATGCCATTCAATGCCATTCCATGCCATTCAATGCCATTCCATGCCGGTGCCATGCCGGTGCCATGCCGTGCCATGCCGGTGCCATGCCGTGCCATGCCGTGCCATGCCGGTGCCATGCCGTGCCATGCCGGTGCCATGCCGGTGCCATGCCGGTGCCATGCCGGTGCCATGCCGTGCCATGCCGTGCCATGCCGGTGCCATGCCGTGCCATGCCGTGCCATGCCGGTGCCATGCCGGTGCCATGCCGTGCCATGCCGGTGCCATGCCGTGCCATGCCGTGCCATGCCATTCCATGCCATTCCATGCCATTCCATGCCATTCCATGCCATTCCATGCCATTCCATGCCATTCCATGCCATTCCATGCCATTCTATGCCATTCCATGCCATTCCATGCCATTCCATGCCATTCCATGCCATTCCATGCCATTCCATGCCATTCAATGCCATTCCATGCCGTGCCATGCCGGTGCCATGCCGTGCCATGCCGGTGCCATGCCGGTGCCATGCCGGTTCCATGCCGTGCCATGCCGGTGCCATGCCGTGCCATGCCGGTGCCATGCCGTGCCATGCCGGTGCCATGCCGTGCCATGCCGGTGCCATGCCGTGCCATGCCGGTGCCATGCCGTGCCATGCCGGTGCCATGCCGTGCCATGCCGGTGCCATGCCGTGCCATGCCGGTACCATGCCGTGCCATGCCGTGCCATGCCGGTGCCATGCCGTGCCATGCCGGTGCCATGCCGTGCCATGCCGGTGCCATGCCGTGCCATGCCGGTGCCATGCCGTACCATGCCGGTGCCATGCCGTGCCATGCCGGTGCCATGCCGTGCCATGCCGGTGCCATGCCGTGCCATGCCGGTGCCATGCCGTGCCATGCCGGTGCCATGCCGTGCCATGCCGGTGCCATGCCGTGCCATGCCGGTGCCATGCCGTGCCATGCCGGTGCCATGCCGTGCCATGCCGGTGCCATGCCGTGCCATGCCGGTGCCATGCCGTGCCATGCCGGTGCCATGCCGTGCCATGCCGGTGCCATGCCGTGCCATGCCGGTGCCATGCCGTGCCATGCCGGTGCCATGCCGTGCCATGCCGGTGCCATGCCGTGCCATGCCGGTGCCATGCCGTGCCATGCCGGTGCCATGCCGTGCCATGCCGTGCCATGCCGTGCCATGCCGTGCCATGCCGGTGCCATGCCGTGCCATGCCGGTGCCATGCCGTGCCATGCCGGTGCCATGCCATTCAATGCCGTGCCATGCCGTGCCATGCCGTGCCATGCCGGTGCCATGCCGTGCCATGCCGGTGCCATGCCGTGCCATGCCGGTGCCATGCCATTCCATGCCATTCCATGCCATTCCATGCCATTCCATGCCATTCCATGCCATTCCATGCCATTCCATGCCATTCCATGCCATTCCATGCCATTCCATGCCATTCCATGCCATTCCATGCCATTCCATGCCATTCCATGCCATTCCATGCCATTCCATGCCATTCAATGCCATTCCATGCCATTCAATGCCATTCCATGCCGGTGCCATGCCGGTGCCATGCCGTGCCATGCCGGTGCCATGCCGTGCCATGCCGTGCCATGCCGGTGCCATGCCGTGCCATGCCGGTGCCATGCCGGTGCCATGCCGGTGCCATGCCGGTGCCATGCCGTGCCATGCCGGTGCCATGCCGTGCCATGCCGTGCCATGCCGGTGCCATGCCGGTGCCATGCCGTGCCATGCCGGTGCCATGCCGTGCCATGCCGTGCCATGCCATTCCATGCCGTTCCATGCCATTCCATGCCATTCCATGCCATTCCATGCCATTCCATGCCATTCCATGCCATTCCATGCCATTCTATGCCATTCCATGCCATTCCATGCCATTCCATGCCATTCCATGCCATTCCATGCCATTCCATGCCATTCAATGCCATTCCATGCCGTGCCATGCCGGTGCCATGCCGTGCCATGCCGGTGCCATGCCGGTGCCATGCCGGTTCCATGCCGTGCCATGCCGGTGCCATGCCGTGCCATGCCGGTGCCATGCCGTGCCATGCCGGTGCCATGCCGTGCCATGCCGGTGCCATGCCGTGCCATGCCGGTGCCATGCCGTGCCATGCCGGTGCCATGCCGTGCCATGCCGGTGCCATGCCGTGCCATGCCGGTACCATGCCGTGCCATGCCGTGCCATGCCGGTGCCATGCCGTGCCATGCCGGTGCCATGCCGTGCCATGCCGGTGCCATGCCGTGCCATGCCGGTGCCATGCCGTGCCATGCCGGTGCCATGCCGTGCCATGCCGGTGCCATGCCGTGCCATGCCGGTGCCATGCCGTGCCATGCCGGTGCCATGCCGTGCCATGCCGGTGCCATGCCGTGCCATGCCGGTGCCATGCCGTGCCATGCCGGTGCCATGCCGTGCCATGCCGGTGCCATGCCGTGCCATGCCGGTGCCATGCCGTGCCATGCCGGTGCCATGCCGTGCCATGCCGGTGCCATGCCGTGCCATGCCGGTGCCATGCCGTGCCATGCCGGTGCCATGCCGTGCCATGCCGGTGCCATGCCGTGCCATGCCGGTGCCATGCCGTGCCATGCCGGTGCCATGCCGTGCCATGCCGGTGCCATGCCGTGCCATGCCGGTGCCATGCCGTGCCATGCCGGTGCCATGCCGTGCCATGCCGGTGCCATGCCGTGCCATGCCGTGCCATGCCGTGCCATGCCGTGCCATGCCGGTGCCATGCCGTGCCATGCCGGTGCCATGCCGTGCCATGCCGGTGCCATGCCATTCAATGCCGTGCCATGCCGTGCCATGCCGTGCCATGCCGGTGCCATGCCGTGCCATGCCGGTGCCATGCCGTGCCATGCCGGTGCCATGCCGTGCCATGCCGGTGCCATGCCGTGCCATGCCGGTGCCATGCCGTGCCATGCCGGTGCCATGCCGTGCCATGCCGGTGCCATGCCGTGCCATGCCGGTGCCATGCCGTGCCATGCCGGTGCCATGCCGTGCCATGCCGTGCCATGCCGTGCCATGCCGTGCCATGCCGTGCCATGCCGTGCCATGCCGTGCCATGCCGTGCCATGCCATTCCATGCCATTCCATGCCATTCCATGCCATTCCATGCCATTCCATGCCATTCCATGCCATTCCATGCCATTCCATGCCATTCCATGCCATTCCATGCCATTCCATGCCATTCCATGCCATTCCATGCCATTCCATGCCATTCCATGCCATTCCATGCCATTCCATGCCATTCCATGCCATTCCATGCCATTCCATGCCATTCCATGCCATTCCATGCCATTCCATGCCATTCCATGCCATTCCATGCCATTCCATGCCATTCAATGCCATTCCAAGCCGTGCCATGCCGGTGCCATGCCGTGCCATGCCGGTGCCATGCCGTGCCATGCCGGTGCCATGCCGTGCCATGCCGGTGCCATGCCGTGCCATGCCGGTGCCATGCCGTGCCATGCCGGTGCCATGCCGTGCCATGCCGGTGCCATGCCGTGCCATGCCGTGCCATGCCGTGCCATGCCGGTGCCATGCCGTGCCATGCCGGTGCCATGCCGTGCCATGCCGGTGCCATGCCGTGCCATGCCGTGCCATGCCGTGCCATGCCGGTGCCATGCCGTGCCATGCCGGTGCCATGCCGTGCCATGCCGTGCCATGCCATTCCATGCCATGCCATTCCATGCCATTCCATGCCATTCCATGCCATTCCATGCCATTCCATGCCATTCCATGCCATTCCATGCCATTCCATGCCATTCCATGCCATTCCATGCCATTCCATGCCATTCCATGCCATTCCATGCCATTCCATGCCATTCCATGCCATTCCATGCCATTCCATGCCATTCCATGCCATTCCATGCCATTCCATGCCATTCCATGCCATTCCATGCCATTCCATGCCATTCCATGCCATTCCATGCCATTCAATGCCATTCCAAGCCGTGCCATGCCGGTGCCATGCCGTGCCATGCCGGTGCCATGCCGTGCCATGACATTCCATGCCGTGCCATGCCGTGCCATGCCGTGCCATGCAGGTGCCATGCCGGTGCCATGCCGGTGCCATGCCGGTGCCATGCCGGTGCCATGCCGGTGCCATGCCGTGCCATGCCGGTGCCATGCCGTGCCATGCCGGTGCCATGCCGTGCCATGCCGGTGCCATGCCGTGCCATGCCGGTGCCATGCCGTGCCATGCCGTGCCATGCCGTGCCATGCCGGTGCCATGCCGTGCCATGCCGGTGCCATGCCGTGCCATGCCGGTGCCATGCCGTGCCATGCCGTGCCATGCCGTGCCATGCCGTGCCATGCCGTGCCATGCCGTGCCATGCCGGTGCCATGCCGTGCCATGCCGGTGCCATGCCGGTGCCATGCCGTGCCATGCCGGTGCCATGCCGTGCCATGCCGTGCCATGCCGGTGCCATGCCGTGCCATGCCGGTGCCATGCCGTGCCATGCCGGTGCCATGCCGTGCCATGCCGGTGCCATGCCGTGCCATGCCGGTGCCATGCCGTGCCATGCCGGTGCCATGCCGTGCCATGCCGGTGCCATGCCGTGCCATGCCGGTGACATGCCGTTCCATGCCGTTCCATGCCATTCCATGCCGTTCCATGCCATTCCATGCCATTCCATGCCATTCCATGCCATTCCATGCCATTCCATGCCATTCCATGCCATTCCATGCCATTCCATGCCATTCCATGCCATTCCATGCCATTCCATGCCATTCCATGCCATTCCATGCAATTCCATGCCATTCCATGCCATTCCATGCCATTCCATGCCATTCCATGCCATTCCATGCCATTCCATGCCATTCCATGCCATTCCATGCCATTCCATGCCATTCCATGCCATTCCATGCCATTCCATGCCATTCCATGCCATTCCATGCCATTCCATGCCATTCCATGCCATTCCATGCCATTCCATGCCATTCCATGCCATTCCATGCCATTCCATGCCATTCAATGCCGTGCCATGCCGTGCCATGCCGGTGCCATGCCGTGCCATGCCGGTGCCATGCCGTGCCATGCCGGTGCCATGCCGTGCCATGCCGTGCCATGCCGGTGCCATGCCGTGCCATGCCGGTGCCATGCCGTGCCATGCCGGTGCCATGCCGTGCCATGCCGTGCCATGCCGTGCCATGCCGGTGCCATGCCGGTGCCATGCCGTGCCATGCCGGTGCCATGCCGTGCCATGCCGGTGCCATGCCGTGCCATGCCGGTGCCATGCCGTGCCATGCCGGTGCCATGCCGTGCCATGGCGGTGCCATGCCGTGCCATGCCGTGCCATGCCGGTGCCATGCCGTGCCATGCCGGTGCCATGCCGTGCCATGCCGTGCCATGCCGTGCCATGCCGTGCCATGCCGTGCCATGCCGTGCCATGCCGGTGCCATGCCGTGCCATGCCGGTGCCATGCCGTGCCATGCCGTGCCATGCCATTCCATGCCATTCCATGCCATTCCATGCCATTCCATGCCATTCCATGCCATTCCATGCCATTCCATGCCATTCCATGCCATTCCATGCCATTCCATGCCATTCCATGCCATTCCATGCCATTCAATGCCATTCCAAGCCGTGCCATGCCGGTGCCATGCCGTGCCATGCCGGTGCCATGCCGTGCCATGCCGGTGCCATGCCGTGCCATGACATTCCATGCCGTGCCATGCCGTGCCATGCCGTGCCATGCCGGTGCCATGCCGGTGCCATGCCGGTGCCATGCCGGTGCCATGCCGGTGCCATGCCGTGCCATGCCGGTGCCATGCCGTGCCATGCCGGTGCCATGCCGTGCCATGCCGGTGCCATGCCGTGCCATGCCGGTGCCATGCCGTGCCATGCCGGTGCCATGCCGTGCCATGCCGGTGCCATGCCGTGCCATGCCGTGCCATGCCGTGCCATGCCGGTGCCATGCCGTGCCATGCCGGTGCCATGCCGTGCCATGCCGGTGCCATGCCGTGCCATGCCGGTGCCATGCCGTGCCATGCCGGTGCCATGCCGTGCCATGCCGTGCCATGCCGTGCCATGCCGTGCCATGCCGGTGCCATGCCGTGCCATGCCGGTGCCATGCCGGTGCCATGCCGTGCCATGCCGGTGCCATGCCGTGCCATGCCGTGCCATGCCGGTGCCATGCCGTGCCATGCCGGTGCCATGCCGTGCCATGCCGGTGCCATGCCGTGCCATGCCGGTGCCATGCCGTGCCATGCCGGTGCCATGCCGGTGCCATGCCGTGCCATGCCGGTGCCATGCCGTGCCATGCCGGTGCCATGCCATTCCATGCCATTCCATGCCATTCCATGCCATTCCATGCCATTCCATGCCATTCCATGCCATTCCATGCCATTCCATGCCATTCCATGCCATTCCATGCCATTCCATGCCATTCCATGCCATTCAATGCCATTCCATGCCATTCAATGCCATTCCATGCCGGTGCCATGCCGGTGCCATGCCGTGCCATGCCGGTGCCATGCCGTGCCATGCCGGTGCCATGCCGTGCCATGCCGGTGCCATGCCGTGCCATGCCGGTGCCATGCCGTGCCATGCCGGTGCCATGCCGTGCCATGCCGGTGCCATGCCGTGCCATGCCGGTGCCATGCCGTGCCATGCCGGTGCCATGCCGTGCCATGCCGGTGCCATGCCGTGCCATGCCGTGCCATGCCGTGCCATGCCGTGCCATGCCGTGCCATGCCGTGCCATGCCGTGCCATGCCGTGCCATGCCATTCCATGCCATTCCATGCCATTCCATGCCATTCCATGCCATTCCATGCCATTCCATGCCATTCCATGCCATTCCATGCCATTCCATGCCATTCCATGCCATTCCATGCCATTCCATGCCATTCCATGCCATTCCATGCCATTCCATGCCATTCCATGCCATTCCATGCCATTCCATGCCATTCCATGCCATTCCATGCCATTCCATGCCATTCCATGCCATTCCATGCCATTCCATGCCATTCCATGCCATTCCATGCCATTCCATGCCATTCCATGCCATTCCATGCCATTCAATGCCATTCCAAGCCGTGCCATGCCGGTGCCATGCCGTGCCATGCCGGTGCCATGCCGTGCCATGCCGGTGCCATGCCGTGCCATGCCGGTGCCATGCCGTGCCATGCCGGTGCCATGCCGTGCCATGCCGGTGCCATGCCGTGCCATGCCGGTGCCATGCCGTGCCATGCCGTGCCATGCCGTGCCATGCCGGTGCCATGCCGTGCCATGCCGGTGCCATGCCGTGCCATGCCGGTGCCATGCCGTGCCATGCCGTGCCATGCCGTGCCATGCCGGTGCCATGCCGTGCCATGCCGGTGCCATGCCGTGCCATGCCGTGCCATGCCATTCCATGCCATGCCATTCCATGCCATTCCATGCCATTCCATGCCATTCCATGCCATTCCATGCCATTCCATGCCATTCCATGCCATTCCATGCCATTCCATGCCATTCCATGCCATTCCATGCCATTCCATGCCATTCCATGCCATTCCATGCCATTCAATGCCATTCCAAGCCGTGCCATGCCGGTGCCATGCCGTGCCATGCCGGTGCCATGCCGTGCCATGACATTCCATGCCGTGCCATGCCGTGCCATGCCGTGCCATGCAGGTGCCATGCCGGTGCCATGCCGGTGCCATGCCGGTGCCATGCCGGTGCCATGCCGGTGCCATGCCGTGCCATGCCGGTGCCATGCCGTGCCATGCCGGTGCCATGCCGTGCCATGCCGGTGCCATGCCGTGCCATGCCGGTGCCATGCCGTGCCATGCCGGTGCCATGCCGTGCCATGCCGTGCCATGCCGTGCCATGCCGGTGCCATGCCGTGCCATGCCGGTGCCATGCCGTGCCATGCCGGTGCCATGCCGTGCCATGCCGTGCCATGCCGTGCCATGCCGTGCCATGCCGTGCCATGCCGTGCCATGCCGGTGCCATGCCGTGCCATGCCGGTGCCATGCCGGTGCCATGCCGTGCCATGCCGGTGCCATGCCGTGCCATGCCGTGCCATGCCGGTGCCATGCCGTGCCATGCCGGTGCCATGCCGTGCCATGCCGGTGCCATGCCGTGCCATGCCGGTGCCATGCCGTGCCATGCCGGTGCCATGCCGTGCCATGCCGGTGCCATGCCGTGCCATGCCGGTGCCATGCCGTGCCATGCCGGTGCCATGCCGTGCCATGCCGGTGACATGCCGTTCC
The DNA here is from genome assembly GCA_963971235.1 of Cryptus armator. NCBI lineage: Eukaryota > Metazoa > Arthropoda > Insecta > Hymenoptera > Ichneumonidae > Cryptus > Cryptus armator. The sequence goes on along the minus strand of CAXARG010000165.1, from coordinate 181,167 downwards.
ATGCCGTTCCATGCCATTCCATGCCGTTCCATGCCATTCCATGCCATTCCATGCCATTCCATGCCATTCCATGCCATTCCATGCCATTCCATGCCATTCCATGCCATTCCATGCCATTCCATGCCATTCCATGCCATTCCATGCCATTCCATGCCATTCCATGCCATTCCATGCAATTCCATGCCATTCCATGCCATTCCATGCCATTCCATGCCATTCCATGCCATTCCATGCCATTCCATGCCATTCCATGCCATTCCATGCCATTCCATGCCATTCCATGCCATTCCATGCCATTCCATGCCATTCCATGCCATTCCATGCCATTCCATGCCATTCCATGCCATTCCATGCCATTCCATGCCATTCCATGCCATTCCATGCCATTCCATGCCATTCAATGCCGTGCCATGCCGTGCCATGCCGGTGCCATGCCGTGCCATGCCGGTGCCATGCCGTGCCATGCCGGTGCCATGCCGTGCCATGCCGTGCCATGCCGGTGCCATGCCGTGCCATGCCGGTGCCATGCCGTGCCATGCCGGTGCCATGCCGTGCCATGCCGTGCCATGCCGTGCCATGCCGGTGCCATGCCGGTGCCATGCCGTGCCATGCCGGTGCCATGCCGTGCCATGCCGGTGCCATGCCGTGCCATGCCGGTGCCATGCCGTGCCATGCCGGTGCCATGCCGTGCCATGCCGTGCCATGCCGGTGCCATGCCGTGCCATGCCGGTGCCATGCCGTGCCATGCCGTGCCATGCCGTGCCATGCCGTGCCATGCCGTGCCATGCCGTGCCATGCCGGTGCCATGCCGTGCCATGCCGGTGCCATGCCGTGCCATGCCGTGCCATGCCATTCCATGCCATTCCATGCCATTCCATGCCATTCCATGCCATTCCATGCCATTCCATGCCATTCCATGCCATTCCATGCCATTCCATGCCATTCCATGCCATTCCATGCCATTCCATGCCATTCAATGCCATTCCAAGCCGTGCCATGCCGGTGCCATGCCGTGCCATGCCGGTGCCATGCCGTGCCATGCCGGTGCCATGCCGTGCCATGACATTCCATGCCGTGCCATGCCGTGCCATGCCGTGCCATGCCGGTGCCATGCCGGTGCCATGCCGGTGCCATGCCGGTGCCATGCCGGTGCCATGCCGTGCCATGCCGGTGCCATGCCGTGCCATGCCGGTGCCATGCCGTGCCATGCCGGTGCCATGCCGTGCCATGCCGGTGCCATGCCGTGCCATGCCGGTGCCATGCCGTGCCATGCCGGTGCCATGCCGTGCCATGCCGTGCCATGCCGTGCCATGCCGGTGCCATGCCGTGCCATGCCGGTGCCATGCCGTGCCATGCCGGTGCCATGCCGTGCCATGCCGGTGCCATGCCGTGCCATGCCGGTGCCATGCCGTGCCATGCCGTGCCATGCCGTGCCATGCCGTGCCATGCCGGTGCCATGCCGTGCCATGCCGGTGCCATGCCGGTGCCATGCCGTGCCATGCCGGTGCCATGCCGTGCCATGCCGTGCCATGCCGGTGCCATGCCGTGCCATGCCGGTGCCATGCCGTGCCATGCCGGTGCCATGCCGTGCCATGCCGGTGCCATGCCGTGCCATGCCGGTGCCATGCCGGTGCCATGCCGTGCCATGCCGGTGCCATGCCGTGCCATGCCGGTGCCATGCCATTCCATGCCATTCCATGCCATTCCATGCCATTCCATGCCATTCCATGCCATTCCATGCCATTCCATGCCATTCCATGCCATTCCATGCCATTCCATGCCATTCCATGCCATTCCATGCCATTCCATGCCATTCCATGCCATTCCATGCCATTCCATGCCATTCAATGCCATTCCATGCCATTCAATGCCATTCCATGCCGGTGCCATGCCGGTGCCATGCCGTGCCATGCCGGTGCCATGCCGTGCCATGCCGTGCCATGCCGGTGCCATGCCGTGCCATGCCGGTGCCATGCCGGTGCCATGCCGGTGCCATGCCGGTGCCATGCCGTGCCATGCCGGTGCCATGCCGTGCCATGCCGTGCCATGCCGGTGCCATGCCGGTGCCATGCCGTGCCATGCCGGTGCCATGCCGTGCCATGCCGTGCCATGCCATTCCATGCCATTCCATGCCATTCCATGCCATTCCATGCCATTCCATGCCATTCCATGCCATTCCATGCCATTCCATGCCATTCTATGCCATTCCATGCCATTCCATGCCATTCCATGCCATTCCATGCCATTCCATGCCATTCCATGCCATTCAATGCCATTCCATGCCGTGCCATGCCGGTGCCATGCCGTGCCATGCCGGTGCCATGCCGGTGCCATGCCGGTTCCATGCCGTGCCATGCCGGTGCCATGCCGTGCCATGCCGGTGCCATGCCGTGCCATGCCGGTGCCATGCCGTGCCATGCCGGTGCCATGCCGTGCCATGCCGGTGCCATGCCGTGCCATGCCGGTGCCATGCCGTGCCATGCCGGTGCCATGCCGTGCCATGCCGGTACCATGCCGTGCCATGCCGTGCCATGCCGGTGCCATGCCGTGCCATGCCGGTGCCATGCCGTGCCATGCCGGTGCCATGCCGTGCCATGCCGGTGCCATGCCGTACCATGCCGGTGCCATGCCGTGCCATGCCGGTGCCATGCCGTGCCATGCCGGTGCCATGCCGTGCCATGCCGGTGCCATGCCGTGCCATGCCGGTGCCATGCCGTGCCATGCCGGTGCCATGCCGTGCCATGCCGGTGCCATGCCGTGCCATGCCGGTGCCATGCCGTGCCATGCCGGTGCCATGCCGTGCCATGCCGGTGCCATGCCGTGCCATGCCGGTGCCATGCCGTGCCATGCCGGTGCCATGCCGTGCCATGCCGGTGCCATGCCGTGCCATGCCGGTGCCATGCCGTGCCATGCCGGTGCCATGCCGTGCCATGCCGGTGCCATGCCGTGCCATGCCGGTGCCATGCCGTGCCATGCCGTGCCATGCCGTGCCATGCCGTGCCATGCCGGTGCCATGCCGTGCCATGCCGGTGCCATGCCGTGCCATGCCGGTGCCATGCCATTCAATGCCGTGCCATGCCGTGCCATGCCGTGCCATGCCGGTGCCATGCCGTGCCATGCCGGTGCCATGCCGTGCCATGCCGGTGCCATGCCGTGCCATGCCGGTGCCATGCCGTGCCATGCCGGTGCCATGCCGTGCCATGCCGGTGCCATGCCGTGCCATGCCGGTGCCATGCCGTGCCATGCCGGTGCCATGCCGTGCCATGCCGGTGCCATGCCGTGCCATGCCGTGCCATGCCGTGCCATGCCGTGCCATGCCGTGCCATGCCGTGCCATGCCGTGCCATGCCGTGCCATGCCATTCCATGCCATTCCATGCCATTCCATGCCATTCCATGCCATTCCATGCCATTCCATGCCATTCCATGCCATTCCATGCCATTCCATGCCATTCCATGCCATTCCATGCCATTCCATGCCATTCCATGCCATTCCATGCCATTCCATGCCATTCCATGCCATTCCATGCCATTCCATGCCATTCCATGCCATTCCATGCCATTCCATGCCATTCCATGCCATTCCATGCCATTCCATGCCATTCCATGCCATTCCATGCCATTCAATGCCATTCCAAGCCGTGCCATGCCGGTGCCATGCCGTGCCATGCCGGTGCCATGCCGTGCCATGCCGGTGCCATGCCGTGCCATGCCGGTGCCATGCCGTGCCATGCCGGTGCCATGCCGTGCCATGCCGGTGCCATGCCGTGCCATGCCGGTGCCATGCCGTGCCATGCCGTGCCATGCCGTGCCATGCCGGTGCCATGCCGTGCCATGCCGGTGCCATGCCGTGCCATGCCGGTGCCATGCCGTGCCATGCCGTGCCATGCCGTGCCATGCCGGTGCCATGCCGTGCCATGCCGGTGCCATGCCGTGCCATGCCGTGCCATGCCATTCCATGCCATGCCATTCCATGCCATTCCATGCCATTCCATGCCATTCCATGCCATTCCATGCCATTCCATGCCATTCCATGCCATTCCATGCCATTCCATGCCATTCCATGCCATTCCATGCCATTCCATGCCATTCCATGCCATTCCATGCCATTCCATGCCATTCCATGCCATTCCATGCCATTCCATGCCATTCCATGCCATTCCATGCCATTCCATGCCATTCCATGCCATTCCATGCCATTCCATGCCATTCCATGCCATTCCATGCCATTCAATGCCATTCCAAGCCGTGCCATGCCGGTGCCATGCCGTGCCATGCCGGTGCCATGCCGTGCCATGACATTCCATGCCGTGCCATGCCGTGCCATGCCGTGCCATGCAGGTGCCATGCCGGTGCCATGCCGGTGCCATGCCGGTGCCATGCCGGTGCCATGCCGGTGCCATGCCGTGCCATGCCGGTGCCATGCCGTGCCATGCCGGTGCCATGCCGTGCCATGCCGGTGCCATGCCGTGCCATGCCGGTGCCATGCCGTGCCATGCCGTGCCATGCCGTGCCATGCCGGTGCCATGCCGTGCCATGCCGGTGCCATGCCGTGCCATGCCGGTGCCATGCCGTGCCATGCCGTGCCATGCCGTGCCATGCCGTGCCATGCCGTGCCATGCCGTGCCATGCCGGTGCCATGCCGTGCCATGCCGGTGCCATGCCGGTGCCATGCCGTGCCATGCCGGTGCCATGCCGTGCCATGCCGTGCCATGCCGGTGCCATGCCGTGCCATGCCGGTGCCATGCCGTGCCATGCCGGTGCCATGCCGTGCCATGCCGGTGCCATGCCGTGCCATGCCGGTGCCATGCCGTGCCATGCCGGTGCCATGCCGTGCCATGCCGGTGCCATGCCGTGCCATGCCGGTGACATGCCGTTCCATGCCGTTCCATGCCATTCCATGCCGTTCCATGCCATTCCATGCCATTCCATGCCATTCCATGCCATTCCATGCCATTCCATGCCATTCCATGCCATTCCATGCCATTCCATGCCATTCCATGCCATTCCATGCCATTCCATGCCATTCCATGCCATTCCATGCAATTCCATGCCATTCCATGCCATTCCATGCCATTCCATGCCATTCCATGCCATTCCATGCCATTCCATGCCATTCCATGCCATTCCATGCCATTCCATGCCATTCCATGCCATTCCATGCCATTCCATGCCATTCCATGCCATTCCATGCCATTCCATGCCATTCCATGCCATTCCATGCCATTCCATGCCATTCCATGCCATTCCATGCCATTCCATGCCATTCCATGCCATTCAATGCCGTGCCATGCCGTGCCATGCCGGTGCCATGCCGTGCCATGCCGGTGCCATGCCGTGCCATGCCGGTGCCATGCCGTGCCATGCCGTGCCATGCCGGTGCCATGCCGTGCCATGCCGGTGCCATGCCGTGCCATGCCGGTGCCATGCCGTGCCATGCCGTGCCATGCCGTGCCATGCCGGTGCCATGCCGGTGCCATGCCGTGCCATGCCGGTGCCATGCCGTGCCATGCCGGTGCCATGCCGTGCCATGCCGGTGCCATGCCGTGCCATGCCGGTGCCATGCCGTGCCATGGCGGTGCCATGCCGTGCCATGCCGTGCCATGCCGGTGCCATGCCGTGCCATGCCGGTGCCATGCCGTGCCATGCCGTGCCATGCCGTGCCATGCCGTGCCATGCCGTGCCATGCCGTGCCATGCCGGTGCCATGCCGTGCCATGCCGGTGCCATGCCGTGCCATGCCGTGCCATGCCATTCCATGCCATTCCATGCCATTCCATGCCATTCCATGCCATTCCATGCCATTCCATGCCATTCCATGCCATTCCATGCCATTCCATGCCATTCCATGCCATTCCATGCCATTCCATGCCATTCAATGCCATTCCAAGCCGTGCCATGCCGGTGCCATGCCGTGCCATGCCGGTGCCATGCCGTGCCATGCCGGTGCCATGCCGTGCCATGACATTCCATGCCGTGCCATGCCGTGCCATGCCGTGCCATGCCGGTGCCATGCCGGTGCCATGCCGGTGCCATGCCGGTGCCATGCCGGTGCCATGCCGTGCCATGCCGGTGCCATGCCGTGCCATGCCGGTGCCATGCCGTGCCATGCCGGTGCCATGCCGTGCCATGCCGGTGCCATGCCGTGCCATGCCGGTGCCATGCCGTGCCATGCCGGTGCCATGCCGTGCCATGCCGTGCCATGCCGTGCCATGCCGGTGCCATGCCGTGCCATGCCGGTGCCATGCCGTGCCATGCCGGTGCCATGCCGTGCCATGCCGGTGCCATGCCGTGCCATGCCGGTGCCATGCCGTGCCATGCCGTGCCATGCCGTGCCATGCCGTGCCATGCCGGTGCCATGCCGTGCCATGCCGGTGCCATGCCGGTGCCATGCCGTGCCATGCCGGTGCCATGCCGTGCCATGCCGTGCCATGCCGGTGCCATGCCGTGCCATGCCGGTGCCATGCCGTGCCATGCCGGTGCCATGCCGTGCCATGCCGGTGCCATGCCGTGCCATGCCGGTGCCATGCCGGTGCCATGCCGTGCCATGCCGGTGCCATGCCGTGCCATGCCGGTGCCATGCCATTCCATGCCATTCCATGCCATTCCATGCCATTCCATGCCATTCCATGCCATTCCATGCCATTCCATGCCATTCCATGCCATTCCATGCCATTCCATGCCATTCCATGCCATTCCATGCCATTCAATGCCATTCCATGCCATTCAATGCCATTCCATGCCGGTGCCATGCCGGTGCCATGCCGTGCCATGCCGGTGCCATGCCGTGCCATGCCGTGCCATGCCGGTGCCATGCCGTGCCATGCCGGTGCCATGCCGGTGCCATGCCGGTGCCATGCCGGTGCCATGCCGTGCCATGCCGGTGCCATGCCGTGCCATGCCGTGCCATGCCGGTGCCATGCCGGTGCCATGCCGTGCCATGCCGGTGCCATGCCGTGCCATGCCGTGCCATGCCATTCCATGCCATTCCATGCCATTCCATGCCATTCCATGCCATTCCATGCCATTCCATGCCATTCCATGCCATTCCATGCCATTCCATGTCATTCCATGCCATTCCATGCCATTCCATGCCATTCCATGCCATTCCATGTCATTCCATGCCATTCCATGCCATTCCATGCCATTCCATGCCATTCCATGCCATTCCATGCCATTCCATGCCATTCCATGGCATTCCATGGCATTCCATGCCATTCCATGCCATTCCATGCCATTCCATGCCATTCCATGCCATTCCATGCCATTCCATGCCATTCCATGCCATTCAATGCCATTCCATGCCATTCAATGCCATTCCAAGCCGTGCCATGCCGGTGCCATGCCGTGCCATGCCGGTGCCATGCCGTGCCATGCCGGTGCCATGCCGTGCCATGCCGGTGCCATGCCGTGCCATGCCGGTGCCATGCCGTGCCATGCCGGTGCCATGCCGTGCCATGCCGGTGCCATGCCGTGCCATGCCGGTGCCATGCCGTGCCATGCCGTGCCATGCCGTGCCATGCCGTGCCATGCCGTGCCATGCCGTGCCATGCCGTGCCATGCCATTCCATGCCATTCCATGCCATTCCATGCCATTCCATGCCATTCCATGCCATTCCATGCCATTCCATGTCATTCCATGCCATTCCATGCCATTCCATGCCATTCCATGCCATTCCATGTCATTCCATGCCATTCCATGCCATTCCATGCCATTCCATGCCATTCCATGCCATTCCATGCCATTCCATGCCATTCCATGGCATTCCATGCCATTCCATGCCATTCCATGCCATTCCATGCCATTCCATGCCATTCCATGCCATTCCATGCCATTCCATGCCATTCCATGCCATTCAATGCCATTCCATGCCATTCAATGCCATTCCATGCCGGTGCCATGCCGGTGCCATGCCGTGCCATGCCGGTGCCATGCCGTGCCATGCCGTGCCATGCCGGTGCCATGCCGTGCCATGCCGGTGCCATGCCGGTGCCATGCCGTGCCATGCCGGTGCCATGCCGTGCCATGCCGGTGCCATGCCGTGCCATGCCGGTGCCATGCCGTGCCATGCCGGTGCCATGCCGTGCCATGCCGGTGCCATGCCGTGCCATGCCGGTGCCATGCCGTGCCATGCCGGTGCCATGCCGTGCCATGCCGGTGCCATGCCGTGCCATGCCGGTACCATGCCGTGCCATGCCGTGCCATGCCGTGCCATGCCGGTGCCATGCCGTGCCATGCCGGTGCCATGCCGTGCCATGCCGGTGCCATGCCGTGCCATGCCGGTGCCATGCCGTACCATGCCGGTGCCATGCCGTGCCATGCCGGTGCCATGCCGTGCCATGCCGGTGCCATGCCGTGCCATGCCGGTGCCATGCCGTGCCATGCCGGTGCCATGCCGTGCCATGCCGGTGCCATGCCGTGCTATGCCGGTGCCATGCCGTGCCATGCCGGTGCCATGCCGTGCCATGCCGTGCCATGCCGGTGCCATGCCGTGCCATGCCGGTGCCATGCCGTGCCATGCCGGTGCCATGCCGTGCCATGCCGGTGCCATGCCGTGCCATGCCGTGCCATGCCGTGCCATGCCGGTGCCATGCCGGTGCCATGCCGTGCCATGCCGGTGCCATGCCGTGCCATGCCGGTGCCATGCCGTGCCATGCCGGTGCCATGCCGTGCCATGCCGTGCCATGCCGGTGCCATGCCGTGCCATGCCGGTGCCATGCCGTGCCATGCCGGTGCCATGCCGTGCCATGCCGTGCCATGCCGTGCCATGCCGGTGCCATGCCGTGCCATGCCGGTGCCATGCCGTGCCATGCCGTGCCATGCCATTCCATGCCATTCCATGCCATTCCATGCCATTCCATGCCATTCCATGCCATTCCATGCCATTCCATGCCATTCCATGCCATTCCATGCCATTCCATGCCATTCCATGCCATTCCATGCCATTCCATGCCATTCCATGCCATTCCATGCCATTCCATGCCATTCCATGCCATTCCATGCCATTCAATGCCATTCCAAGCCGTGCCATGCCGGTGCCATGCCGTGCCATGCCGGTGCCATGCCGTGCCATGCCATTCCATGCCGTGCCATGCCGTGCCATGCCGTGCCATGCCGGTGCCATGCCGGTGCCATGCCGGTGCCATGCCGGTGCCATGCCGGTGCCATGCCGTGCCATGCCGGTGCCATGCCGTGCCATGCCGGTGCCATGCCGTGCCATGCCGGTGCCATGCCGTGCCATGCCGGTGCCATGCCGTGCCATGCCGGTGCCATGCCGTGCCATGCCGGTGCCATGCCGTGCCATGCCGTGCCATGCCGTGCCATGCCGTGCCATGCCGGTGCCATGCCGTGCCATGCCGGTGCCATGCCGTGCCATGCCGGTGCCATGCCGTGCCATGCCGGTGCCATGCCGTGCCATGCCGGTGCCATGCCGTGCCATGCCGTGCCATGCCGTGCCATGCCGGTGCCATGCCGGTGCCATGCCGTGCCATGCCGGTGCCATGCCGTGCCATGCCGTGCCATGCCGGTGCCATGCCGTGCCATGCCGGTGCCATGCCGTGCCATGCCGGTGCCATGCCGTGCCATGCCGGTGCCATGCCGTGCCATGCCGGTGCCATGCCGGTGCCATGCCATTCCATGCCATTCCATGCCATTCCATGCCATTCCATGCCATTCCATGCCATTCCATGCCATTCCATGCCATTCCATGCCATTCCATGCCATTCAATGCCATTCCATGCCGTGCCATGCCGTGCCATGCCGTGCCATGCCGGTGCCATGCCGTGCCATGCCGGTGCCATGCCGTGCCATGCCGGTGCCATGCCGTGCCATGCCGGTGCCATGCCGTGCCATGCCGGTGCCATGCCGTGCCATGCCGGTGCCATGCCGTGCCATGCCGGTGCCATGCCGTGCCATGCCGGTGCCATGCCGTGCCATGCCGTGCCATGCCGTGCCATGCCGTGCCATGCCGTGCCATGCCGTGCCATGCCATTCCATGCCATTCCATGCCATTCCATGCCATTCCATGCCGTGCCATGCCGTGCCATGCCGTGCCATGCCGTGCCATGCCGTGCCATGCCGTGCCATGCCGTGCCATGCCGTGCCATGCCGGTGCCATGCCGGTGCCATGCCGTGCCATGCCGGTGCCATGCCGTGCCATGCCGTGCCATGCCGGTGCCATGCCGTGCCATGCCGGTGCCATGCCGTGCCATGCCGGTGGCATGCCGTGCCATGCCGGTGCCATGCCGTGCCATGCCGGTGCCATGCCGTGCCATGCCGGTGCCATGCCGTGCCATGCCGGTGCCATGCCGTGCCATGCCGGTGCCATGCCGTGCCATGCCGGTGCCATGCCGGTGCCATGCCGTGCCATGCCGGTGCCATGCCGTGCCATGCCGGTGCCATGCCGTGCCATGCCGGTGCCATGCCGTGCCATGCCGTGCCATGCCGGTGCCATGCCGTGCCATGCCGGTGCCATGCCGGTGCCATGCCGTGCCATGCCGGTGCCATGCTGGTGCCATGCCGGTGCCATGCCGTGCCATGCCGGTGCCATGCCGTGCCATGCCGTGCCATGCCGGTGCCATGCCGGTGCCATGCCGTGCCATGCCGTGCCATGCCATTCCATGCCATTCCATGCCATTCCATGACATTCCATGTCATTCCATGCCATTCCATGCCATTCCATGCCATTCCATGCCATTCCATGCCATTCCATGCCATTCCATGCCATTCCATGCCATTCCATGCCATTCCATGCCATTCCATGCCATTCCATGCCATTCCATGCCATTCAATGCCATTCCATGCCGTGCCATGCCGGTGCCATGCCGTGCCATGCCGGTGCCATGCCGGTGCCATGCCGGTTCCATGCCGTGCCATGCCGGTGCCATGCCGTGCCATGCCGGTGCCATGCCGTGCCATGCCGGTGCCATGCCGTGCCATGCCGGTGCCATGCCGTGCCATGCCGGTGCCATGCCGTGCCATGCCGGTGCCATGCCGTGCCATGCCGGTGCCATGCCGTGCCATGCCGGTGCCATGCCGTGCCATGCCGGTGCCATGCCGTGCCATGCCGGTGCCATGCCGTGCCATGCCGGTGCCATGCCGTGCCATGCCGGTGCCATGCCGTGCCATGCCGTGCCATGCCGTGCCATGCCGTGCCATGCCGTGCCATGCCGTGCCATGCCGTGCCATGCCGGTGCCATGCCGTGCCATGCCGGTGCCATGCCGTGCCATGCCGGTGCCATGCCGTGCCATGCCGGTGCCATGCCGTGCCATGCCGGTGCCATGCCGTGCCATGCCGGTGCCATGCCGTGCCATGCCGGTGCCATGCCGTGCCATGCCGTGCCATGCCATTCCATGCCATTCCATGCCATTCCATGCCATTCCATGCCGTGCCATGCCGTGCCATGCCGTGCCATGCCGTGCCATGCCGTGCCATGCCGTGCCATGCCGTGCCATGCCGTGCCATGCCGGTGCCATGCCGGTGCCATGCCGTGCCATGCCGGTGCCATGCCGTGCCATGCCGTGCCATGCCGGTGCCATGCCGTGCCATGCCGGTGCCATGCCGTGCCATGCCGGTGGCATGCCGTGCCATGCCGGTGCCATGCCGTGCCATGCCGGTGCCATGCCGTGCCATGCCGGTGCCATGCCGTGCCATGCCGGTGCCATGCCGTGCCATGCCGGTGCCATGCCGTGCCATGCCGGTGCCATGCCGTGCCATGCCGGTGCCATGCCGTGCCATGCCGGTGCCATGCCGGTGCCATGCCGTGCCATGCCGGTGCCATGCCGTGCCATGCCGGTGCCATGCCGTGCCATGCCGGTGCCATGCCGTGCCATGCCGTGCCATGCCGGTGCCATGCCGTGCCATGCCGGCGCCATGCCGTGCCATGCCGTGCCATGCCGGTGCCATGCCGGTGCCATGCCGGTGCCATGCCGTGCCATGCCGGTGCCATGCCGTGCCATGCCGTGCCATGCCGGTGCCATGCCGGTGCCATGCCGTGCCATGCCGTGCCATGCCATTCCATGCCATTCCATGCCATTCCATGACATTCCATGTCATTCCATGCCATTCCATGCCATTCCATGCCATTCCATGCCATTCCATGCCATTCCATGCCATTCCATGCCATTCCATGCCATTCCATGCCATTCCATGCCATTCCATGCCATTCCATGCCATTCAATGCCATTCCATGCCGTGCCATGCCGGTGCCATGCCGTGCCATGCCGGTGCCATGCCGGTGCCATGCCGGTTCCATGCCGTGCCATGCCGGTGCCATGCCGTGCCATGCCGGTGCCATGCCGTGCCATGCCGGTGCCATGCCGTGCCATGCCGGTGCCATGCCGTGCCATGCCGGTGCCATGCCGTGCCATGCCGGTGCCATGCCGTGCCATGCCGGTGCCATGCCGTGCCATGCCGGTGCCATGCCGTGCCATGCCGGTGCCATGCCGTGCCATGCCGGTGCCATGCCGTGCCATGCCGTGCCATGCCGTGCCATGCCGTGCCATGCCGTGCCATGCCGTGCCATGCCGGTGCCATGCCGTGCCATGCCGGTGCCATGCCGTGCCATGCCGGTGCCATGCCGTGCCATGCCGGTGCCATGCCGTGCCATGCCGGTGCCATGCCGTGCCATGCCGGTGCCATGCCGTGCCATGCCGGTGCCATGCCGTGCCATGCCGGTGCCATGCCGTGCCATGCCGGTGCCATGCCGTGCCATGCCGGTGCCATGCCGTGCCATGCCGGTGCCATGCCGTGCCATGCCGGTGCCATGCCGTGCCATGCCGGTGCCATGCCGTGCCATGCCGGTGCCATGCCGTGCCATGCCGGTGCCATGCCGTGCCATGCCGGTGCCATGCCGTGCCATGCCGTGCCATGCCGTGCCATGCCGTGCCATGCCATTCCATGCCATTCCATGCCATTCCATGCCATTCCATGCCATTCCATGCCATTCCATGCCATTCCATGCCATTCCATGCCATTCCATGCCATTCCATGCCATTCCATGCCATTCCATGCCATTCCATGCCATTCCATGCCATTCCATGCCATTCCATGCCATTCCATGCCATTCCATGCCATTCCATGCCATTCCATGCCATTCCATGCCATTCCATGCCATTCCATGCCATTCCATGCCATTCCATGTCATTCCATGCCATTCCATGCCATTCCATGCCATTCCATGCCATTCCATGCCATTCCATGCCATTCCATGCCATTCCATGCCATTCCATGCCATTCCATGCCATTCAATGCCGTGCCATGCCGTGCCATGCCGTGCCATGCCGGTGCCATGCCGGTGCCATGCCGTGCCATGCCGGTGCCATGCCGTGCCATGCCGGTGCCATGCCGTGCCATGCCGGTGCCATGCCGTGCCATGCCGGTGCCATGCCGTGCCATGCCGTGCCATGCCGTGCCATGCCGGTGCCATGCCGTGCCATGCCGGTGCCATGCCGTGCCATGCCGGTGCCATGCCGTGCCATGCCGTGCCATGCCGTGCCATGCCGGTGCCATGCCGTGCCATGCCGGTGCCATGCCGTGCCATGCCGTGCCATGCCATTCCATGCCATTCCATGCCATTCCATGCCATTCCATGCCATTCCATGCCATTCCATGCCATTCCATGCCATTCCATGCCATTCCATGCCATTCCATGCCATTCCATGCCATTCCATGCCATTCCATGCCATTCCATGCCATTCCATGCCATTCCATGCCATTCCATGCCATTCCATGCCATTCCATGCCATTCCATGCCATTCCATGCCATTCCATGCCATTCCATGCCATTCAATGCCATTCCAAGCCGTGCCATGCCGGTGCCATGCCGTGCCATGCCGGTGCCATGCCGTGCCATGACATTCCATGCCGTGCCATGCCGTGCCATGCCGTGCCATGCAGGTGCCATGCCGGTGCCATGCCGGTGCCATGCCGGTGCCATGCCGGTGCCATGCCGGTGCCATGCCGTGCCATGCCGGTGCCATGCCGTGCCATGCCGGTGCCATGCCGTGCCATGCCGGTGCCATGCCGTGCCATGCCGGTGCCATGCCGTGCCATGCCGGTGCCATGCCGTGCCATGCCGTGCCATGCCGTGCCATGCCGGTGCCATGCCGTGCCATGCCGGTGCCATGCCGTGCCATGCCGGTGCCATGCCGTGCCATGCCGTGCCATGCCGTGCCATGCCGTGCCATGCCGTGCCATGCCGTGCCATGCCGGTGCCATGCCGTGCCATGCCGGTGCCATGCCGGTGCCATGCCGTGCCATGCCGGTGCCATGCCGTGCCATGCCGTGCCATGCCGGTGCCATGCCGTGCCATGCCGGTGCCATGCCGTGCCATGCCGGTGCCATGCCGTGCCATGCCGGTGCCATGCCGTGCCATGCCGGTGCCATGCCGTGCCATGCCGGTGCCATGCCGTGCCATGCCGGTGCCATGCCGTGCCATGCCGGTGACATGCCGTTCCATGCCGTTCCATGCCATTCCATGCCGTTCCATGCCATTCCATGCCATTCCATGCCATTCCATGCCATTCCATGCCATTCCATGCCATTCCATGCCATTCCATGCCATTCCATGCCATTCCATGCCATTCCATGCCATTCCATGCCATTCCATGCCATTCCATGCAATTCCATGCCATTCCATGCCATTCCATGCCATTCCATGCCATTCCATGCCATTCCATGCCATTCCATGCCATTCCATGCCATTCCATGCCATTCCATGCCATTCCATGCCATTCCATGCCATTCCATGCCATTCCATGCCATTCCATGCCATTCCATGCCATTCCATGCCATTCCATGCCATTCCATGCCATTCCATGCCATTCCATGCCATTCAATGCCGTGCCATGCCGTGCCATGCCGGTGCCATGCCGTGCCATGCCGGTGCCATGCCGTGCCATGCCGGTGCCATGCCGTGCCATGCCGTGCCATGCCGGTGCCATGCCGTGCCATGCCGGTGCCATGCCGTGCCATGCCGGTGCCATGCCGTGCCATGCCGTGCCATGCCGTGCCATGCCGGTGCCATGCCGGTGCCATGCCGTGCCATGCCGGTGCCATGCCGTGCCATGCCGGTGCCATGCCGTGCCATGCCGGTGCCATGCCGTGCCATGCCGGTGCCATGCCGTGCCATGGCGGTGCCATGCCGTGCCATGCCGTGCCATGCCGGTGCCATGCCGTGCCATGCCGGTGCCATGCCGTGCCATGCCGTGCCATGCCGTGCCATGCCGTGCCATGCCGTGCCATGCCGTGCCATGCCGGTGCCATGCCGTGCCATGCCGGTGCCATGCCGTGCCATGCCGTGCCATGCCATTCCATGCCATTCCATGCCATTCCATGCCATTCCATGCCATTCCATGCCATTCCATGCCATTCCATGCCATTCCATGCCATTCCATGCCATTCCATGCCATTCCATGCCATTCCATGCCATTCAATGCCATTCCAAGCCGTGCCATGCCGGTGCCATGCCGTGCCATGCCGGTGCCATGCCGTGCCATGCCGGTGCCATGCCGTGCCATGACATTCCATGCCGTGCCATGCCGTGCCATGCCGTGCCATGCCGGTGCCATGCCGGTGCCATGCCGGTGCCATGCCGGTGCCATGCCGGTGCCATGCCGTGCCATGCCGGTGCCATGCCGTGCCATGCCGGTGCCATGCCGTGCCATGCCGGTGCCATGCCGTGCCATGCCGGTGCCATGCCGTGCCATGCCGTGCCATGCCGTGCCATGCCGGTGCCATGCCGTGCCATGCCGGTGCCATGCCGTGCCATGCCGGTGCCATGCCGTGCCATGCCGGTGCCATGCCGTGCCATGCCGGTGCCATGCCGTGCCATGCCGTGCCATGCCGTGCCATGCCGTGCCATGCCGGTGCCATGCCGTGCCATGCCGGTGCCATGCCGGTGCCATGCCGTGCCATGCCGGTGCCATGCCGTGCCATGCCGTGCCATGCCGGTGCCATGCCGTGCCATGCCGGTGCCATGCCGTGCCATGCCGGTGCCATGCCGTGCCATGCCGGTGCCATGCCGTGCCATGCCGGTGCCATGCCGGTGCCATGCCGTGCCATGCCGGTGCCATGCCGTGCCATGCCGGTGCCATGCCGTGCCATGCCGTGCCATGCCGTGCCATGCCGGTGCCATGCCGTGCCATGCCGGTGCCATGCCGTGCCATGCCGGTGCCATGCCGTGCCATGCCGGTGCCATGCCGTGCCATGCCGGTGCCATGCCGTGCCATGCCGTGCCATGCCGTGCCATGCCGTGCCATGCCGGTGCCATGCCGTGCCATGCCGGTGCCATGCCGGTGCCATGCCGTGCCATGCCGGTGCCATGCCGTGCCATGCCGTGCCATGCCGGTGCCATGCCGTGCCATGCCGGTGCCATGCCGTGCCATGCCGGTGCCATGCCGTGCCATGCCGGTGCCATGCCGTGCCATGCCGGTGCCATGCCGGTGCCATGCCGTGCCATGCCGGTGCCATGCCGTGCCATGCCGGTGCCATGCCATTCCATGCCATTCCATGCCATTCCATGCCATTCCATGCCATTCCATGCCATTCCATGCCATTCCATGCCATTCCATGCCATTCCATGCCATTCCATGCCATTCCATGCCATTCCATGCCATTCCATGCCATTCCATGCCATTCCATGCCATTCAATGCCATTCCATGCCATTCAATGCCATTCCATGCCGGTGCCATGCCGGTGCCATGCCGTGCCATGCCGGTGCCATGCCGTGCCATGCCGTGCCATGCCGGTGCCATGCCGTGCCATGCCGGTGCCATGCCGGTGCCATGCCGGTGCCATGCCGGTGCCATGCCGTGCCATGCCGGTGCCATGCCGTGCCATGCCGTGCCATGCCGGTGCCATGCCGGTGCCATGCCGTGCCATGCCGGTGCCATGCCGTGCCATGCCGTGCCATGCCATTCCATGCCATTCCATGCCATTCCATGCCATTCCATGCCATTCCATGCCATTCCATGCCATTCCATGCCATTCCATGCCATTCCATGCCATTCTATGCCATTCCATGCCATTCCATGCCATTCCATGCCATTCCATGCCATTCCATGCCATTCCATGCCATTCCATGCCATTCCATGCCATTCCATGCCATTCAATGCCATTCCATGCCGTGCCATGCCGGTGCCATGCCGTGCCATGCCGGTGCCATGCCGGTGCCATGCCGGTTCCATGCCGTGCCATGCCGGTGCCATGCCGTGCCATGCCGGTGCCATGCCATGCCATGCCGGTGCCATGCCGTGCCATGCCGGTGCCATGCCGTGCCATGCCGGTGCCATGCCGTGCCATGCCGGTGCCATGCCGTGCCATGCCGGTGCCATGCCGTGCCATGCCGGTGCCATGCCGTGCCATGCCGGTACCATGCCGTGCCATGCCGTGCCATGCCGGTGCCATGCCGTGCCATGCCGGTGCCATGCCGTGCCATGCCGGTGCCATGCCGTGCCATGCCGGTGCCATGCCGTACCATGCCGGTGCCATGCCGTGCCATGCCGGTGCCATGCCGTGCCATGCCGGTGCCATGCCGTGCCATGCCGGTGCCATGCCGTGCCATGCCGGTGCCATGCCGTGCCATGCCGGTGCCATGCCGTGCCATGCCGGTGCCATGCCGTGCCATGCCGGTGCCATGCCGTGCCATGCCGGTGCCATGCCGTGCCATGCCGGTGCCATGCCGTGCCATGCCGGTGCCATGCCGTGCCATGCCGGTGCCATGCCGTGCCATGCCGTGCCATGCCGTGCCATGCCGTGCCATGCCGTGCCATGCCATTCCATGCCATTCCATGCCATTCCATGCCATTCCATGCCATTCCATGCCATTCAATGCCGGTGCCATGCCGTGCCATGCGGTGCCATGCCATTCCATGCCATTCCATGCCATTCCATGCCATTCCATGCCATTCCATGCCATTCCATGCCATTCCATGCCATTCCATGCCATTCCATGCCATTCCATGCCATTCCATGCCATTCCATGCCATTCCATGCCATTCCATGCCATTCCATGCCATTCCATGCCATTCCATGCCATTCCATGCCATTCCATGCCATTCCATGCCGTGCCATGCCGTGCCATGCCGTGCCATGCCGTGCCATGCCGTGCCATGCCGTGCCATGCCGTGCCATGCCGTGCCATGCCGTGCCATGCCGGTGCCATGCCGGTGCCATGCCGTGCCATGCCGGTGCCATGCCGTGCCATGCCGTGCCATGCCGGTGCCATGCCGTGCCATGCCGGTGCCATGCCGTGCCATGCCGGTGCCATGCCGTGCCATGCCGTGCCATGCCGGTGCCATGCCGTGCCATGCCGGTGCCATGCCGTGCCATGCCGGTGCCATGCCGTGCCATGCCGGTGCCATGCCGTGCCATGCCGGTGCCATGCCGTGCCATGCCGGTGCCATGCCGTGCCATGCCGGTGCCATGCCGGTGCCATGCCGTGCCATGCCGGTGCCATGCCGAGCCATGCCGGTGCCATGCCGTGCCATGCCGGTGCCATGCCGTGCCATGCCGGTGCCATGCCGTGCCATGCCGGTGCCATGCCGTGCCATGCCGGTGCCATGCCGTGCCATGCCGGTGCCATGCCGTGCCATGCCGGTGCCATGCCGTGCCATGCCGGTGCCATGCCGTGCCATGCCGGTGCCATGCCGTGCCATGCCGGTGCCATGCCGTGCCATGCCGGTGCCATGCCGTGCCATGCCGGTGCCATGCCGTGCCATGCCGTGCCATGCCGTGCCATGCCGTGCCATGCCGGTGCCATGCCGTGCCATGCCGGTGCCATGCCGTGCCATGCCGGTGCCATGCCGTGCCATGCCGGTGCCATGCCATTCAATGCCGTGCCATGCCGTGCCATGCCGTGCCATGCCGGTGCCATGCCGTGCCATGCCGGTGCCATGCCGTGCCATGCCGGTGCCATGCCGTGCCATGCCGGTGCCATGCCGTGCCATGCCGGTGCCATGCCGTGCCATGCCGGTGCCATGCCGTGCCATGCCGGTGCCATGCCGTGCCATGCCGGTGCCATGCCGTGCCATGCCGGTGCCATGCCGTGCCATGCCGTGCCATGCCGTGCCATGCCGTGCCATGCCGTGCCATGCCGTGCCATGCCGTGCCATGCCGTGCCATGCCGTGCCATGCCGTGCCATGCCGTGCCATGCCATTCCATGCCATTCCATGCCATTCCATGCCATTCCATGCCATTCCATGCCATTCCATGCCATTCCATGCCATTCCATGCCATTCCATGCCATTCCATGCCATTCCATGCCATTCCATGCCATTCCATGCCATTCCATGCCATTCCATGCCATTCCATGCCATTCCATGCCATTCCATGCCATTCCATGCCATTCCATGCCATTCCATGCCATTCCATGCCATTCCATGCCATTCCATGCCATTCCATGCCATTCCATGCCATTCCATGCCATTCCATGCCATTCCATGCCATTCCATGCCATTCCATGCCATTCCATGCCATTCCATGCCATTCAATGCCATTCCAAGCCGTGCCATGCCGGTGCCATGCCGTGCCATGCCGGTGCCATGCCGTGCCATGCCGGTGCCATGCCGTGCCATGCCGGTGCCATGCCGTGCCATGCCGGTACCATGCCGTGCCATGCCGGTGCCATGCCGTGCCATGCCGGTGCCATGCCGTGCCATGCCGTGCCATGCCGTGCCATGCCGGTGCCATGCCGTGCCATGCCGGTGCCATGCCGTGCCATGCCGGTGCCATGCCGTGCCATGCCGTGCCATGCCGTGCCATGCCGGTGCCATGCCGTGCCATGCCGGTGCCATGCCGTGCCATGCCGTGCCATGCCATTCCATGCCATGCCATTCCATGCCATTCCATGCCATTCCATGCCATTCCATGCCATTCCATGCCATTCCATGCCATTCCATGCCATTCCATGCCATTCCATGCCATTCCATGCCATTCCATGCCATTCCATGCCATTCCATGCCATTCCATGCCATTCCATGCCATTCCATGCCATTCCATGCCATTCCATGCCATTCCATGCCATTCCATGCCATTCCATGCCATTCCATGCCATTCAATGCCATTCCAAGCCGTGCCATGCCGGTGCCATGCCGTGCCATGCCGGTGCCATGCCGTGCCATGACATTCCATGCCGTGCCATGCCGTGCCATGCCGTGCCATGCAGGTGCCATGCCGGTGCCATGCCGGTGCCATGCCGGTGCCATGCCGGTGCCATGCCGGTGCCATGCCGTGCCATGCCGGTGCCATGCCGTGCCATGCCGGTGCCATGCCGTGCCATGCCGGTGCCATGCCGTGCCATGCCGGTGCCATGCCGTGCCATGCCGGTGCCATGCCGTGCCATGCCGTGCCATGCCGTGCCATGCCGGTGCCATGCCGTGCCATGCCGGTGCCATGCCGTGCCATGCCGGTGCCATGCCGTGCCATGCCGTGCCATGCCGTGCCATGCCGTGCCATGCCGTGCCATGCCGTGCCATGCCGGTGCCATGCCGTGCCATGCCGGTGCCATGCCGGTGCCATGCCGTGCCATGCCGGTGCCATGCCGTGCCATGCCGTGCCATGCCGGTGCCATGCCGTGCCATGCCGGTGCCATGCCGTGCCATGCCGGTGCCATGCCGTGCCATGCCGGTGCCATGCCGTGCCATGCCGGTGCCATGCCGTGCCATGCCGGTGCCATGCCGTGCCATGCCGGTGCCATGCCGTGCCATGCCGGTGCCATGCCGTGCCATGCCGGTGACATGCCGTTCCATGCCGTTCCATGCCATTCCATGCCGTTCCATGCCATTCCATGCCATTCCATGCCATTCCATGCCATTCCATGCCATTCCATGCCATTCCATGCCATTCCATGCCATTCCATGCCATTCCATGCCATTCCATGCCATTCCATGCCATTCCATGCCATTCCATGCCATTCCATGCAATTCCATGCCATTCCATGCCATTCCATGCCATTCCATGCCATTCCATGCCATTCCATGCCATTCCATGCCATTCCATGCCATTCCATGCCATTCCATGCCATTCCATGCCATTCCATGCCATTCCATGCCATTCCATGCCATTCCATGCCATTCCATGCCATTCCATGCCATTCCATGCCATTCCATGCCATTCCATGCCATTCCATGCCATTCCATGCCATTCCATGCCATTCAATGCCGTGCCATGCCGTGCCATGCCGGTGCCATGCCGTGCCATGCCGGTGCCATGCCGTGCCATGCCGGTGCCATGCCGTGCCATGCCGTGCCATGCCGGTGCCATGCCGTGCCATGCCGGTGCCATGCCGTGCCATGCCGGTGCCATGCCGTGCCATGCCGTGCCATGCCGTGCCATGCCGGTGCCATGCCGGTGCCATGCCGTGCCATGCCGGTGCCATGCCGTGCCATGCCGGTGCCATGCCGTGCCATGCCGGTGCCATGCCGTGCCATGCCGGTGCCATGCCGTGCCATGGCGGTGCCATGCCGTGCCATGCCGTGCCATGCCGGTGCCATGCCGTGCCATGCCGGTGCCATGCCGTGCCATGCCGTGCCATGCCGTGCCATGCCGTGCCATGCCGTGCCATGCCGTGCCATGCCGGTGCCATGCCGTGCCATGCCGGTGCCATGCCGTGCCATGCCGTGCCATGCCATTCCATGCCATTCCATGCCATTCCATGCCATTCCATGCCATTCCATGCCATTCCATGCCATTCCATGCCATTCCATGCCATTCCATGCCATTCCATGCCATTCCATGCCATTCCATGCCATTCCATGCCATTCAATGCCATTCCAAGCCGTGCCATGCCGGTGCCATGCCGTGCCATGCCGGTGCCATGCCGTGCCATGCCGGTGCCATGCCGTGCCATGACATTCCATGCCGTGCCATGCCGTGCCATGCCGTGCCATGCCGGTGCCATGCCGGTGCCATGCCGGTGCCATGCCGGTGCCATGCCGGTGCCATGCCGTGCCATGCCGGTGCCATGCCGTGCCATGCCGGTGCCATGCCGTGCCATGCCGGTGCCATGCCGTGCCATGCCGGTGCCATGCCGTGCCATGCCGGTGCCATGCCGTGCCATGCCGGTGCCATGCCGTGCCATGCCGTGCCATGCCGTGCCATGCCGGTGCCATGCCGTGCCATGCCGGTGCCATGCCGTGCCATGCCGGTGCCATGCCGTGCCATGCCGGTGCCATGCCGTGCCATGCCGGTGCCATGCCGTGCCATGCCGTGCCATGCCGTGCCATGCCGTGCCATGCCGGTGCCATGCCGTGCCATGCCGGTGCCATGCCGGTGCCATGCCGTGCCATGCCGGTGCCATGCCGTGCCATGCCGTGCCATGCCGGTGCCATGCCGTGCCATGCCGGTGCCATGCCGTGCCATGCCGGTGCCATGCCGTGCCATGCCGGTGCCATGCCGTGCCATGCCGGTGCCATGCCGGTGCCATGCCGTGCCATGCCGGTGCCATGCCGTGCCATGCCGGTGCCATGCCATTCCATGCCATTCCATGCCATTCCATGCCATTCCATGCCATTCCATGCCATTCCATGCCATTCCATGCCATTCCATGCCATTCCATGCCATTCCATGCCATTCCATGCCATTCCATGCCATTCCATGCCATTCCATGCCATTCCATGCCATTCAATGCCATTCCATGCCATTCAATGCCATTCCATGCCGGTGCCATGCCGGTGCCATGCCGTGCCATGCCGGTGCCATGCCGTGCCATGCCGTGCCATGCCGGTGCCATGCCGTGCCATGCCGGTGCCATGCCGGTGCCATGCCGGTGCCATGCCGGTGCCATGCCGTGCCATGCCGGTGCCATGCCGTGCCATGCCGTGCCATGCCGGTGCCATGCCGGTGCCATGCCGTGCCATGCCGGTGCCATGCCGTGCCATGCCGTGCCATGCCATTCCATGCCATTCCATGCCATTCCATGCCATTCCATGCCATTCCATGCCATTCCATGCCATTCCATGCCATTCCATGCCATTCTATGCCATTCCATGCCATTCCATGCCATTCCATGCCATTCCATGCCATTCCATGCCATTCCATGCCATTCAATGCCATTCCATGCCGTGCCATGCCGGTGCCATGCCGTGCCATGCCGGTGCCATGCCGGTGCCATGCCGGTTCCATGCCGTGCCATGCCGGTGCCATGCCGTGCCATGCCGGTGCCATGCCGTGCCATGCCGGTGCCATGCCGTGCCATGCCGGTGCCATGCCGTGCCATGCCGGTGCCATGCCGTGCCATGCCGGTGCCATGCCGTGCCATGCCGGTGCCATGCCGTGCCATGCCGGTGCCATGCCGTGCCATGCCGGTACCATGCCGTGCCATGCCGTGCCATGCCGGTGCCATGCCGTGCCATGCCGGTGCCATGCCGTGCCATGCCGGTGCCATGCCGTGCCATGCCGGTGCCATGCCGTACCATGCCGGTGCCATGCCGTGCCATGCCGGTGCCATGCCGTGCCATGCCGGTGCCATGCCGTGCCATGCCGGTGCCATGCCGTGCCATGCCGGTGCCATGCCGTGCCATGCCGGTGCCATGCCGTGCCATGCCGGTGCCATGCCGTGCCATGCCGGTGCCATGCCGTGCCATGCCGGTGCCATGCCGTGCCATGCCGGTGCCATGCCGTGCCATGCCGGTGCCATGCCGTGCCATGCCGGTGCCATGCCGTGCCATGCCGGTGCCATGCCGTGCCATGCCGGTGCCATGCCGTGCCATGCCGGTGCCATGCCGTGCCATGCCGGTGCCATGCCGTGCCATGCCGGTGCCATGCCGTGCCATGCCGTGCCATGCCGTGCCATGCCGTGCCATGCCGGTGCCATGCCGTGCCATGCCGGTGCCATGCCGTGCCATGCCGTGCCATGCCGTGCCATGCCGTGCCATGCCATTCCATGCCATTCCATGCCATTCCATGCCATTCCATGCCATTCCATGCCATTCAATGCCGGTGCCATGCCGTGCCATGCGGTGCCATGCCATTCCATGCCATTCCATGCCATTCCATGCCATTCCATGCCATTCCATGCCATTCCATGCCATTCCATGCCATTCCATGCCATTCCATGCCATTCCATGCCATTCCATGCCATTCCATGCCATTCCATGCCATTCCATGCCATTCCATGCCATTCCATGCCATTCCATGCCATTCCATGTCATTCCATGCCATTCCATGCCATTCCATGCCATTCCATGCCATTCCATGCCATTCCATGCCATTCCATGCCATTCCATGCCATTCCATGCCATTCCATGCCATTCAATGCCGTGCCATGCCGTGCCATGCCGGTGCCATGCCGTGCCATGCCGGTGCCATGCCGTGCCATGCCGGTGCCATGCCGTGCCATGCCGTGCCATGCCGTGCCATGCCGGTGCCATGCCGGTGCCATGCCGTGCCATGCCGGTGCCATGCCGTGCCATGCCGGTGCCATGCCGTGCCATGCCGGTGCCATGCCGTGCCATGCCGGTGCCATGCCGTGCCATGCCGTGCCATGCCGTGCCATGCCGGTGCCATGCCGTGCCATGCCGGTGCCATGCCGTGCCATGCCGGTGCCATGCCGTGCCATGCCGTGCCATGCCGTGCCATGCCGGTGCCATGCCGTGCCATGCCGGTGCCATGCCGTGCCATGCCGTGCCATGCCATTCCATGCCATTCCATGCCATTCCATGCCATTCCATGCCATTCCATGCCATTCCATGCCATTCCATGCCATTCCATGCCATTCCATGCCATTCCATGCCATTCCATGCCATTCCATGCCATTCCATGCCATTCCATGCCATTCCATGCCATTCCATGCCATTCCATGCCATTCCATGCCATTCCATGCCATTCCATGCCATTCCATGCCATTCAATGCCATTCCAAGCCGTGCCATGCCGGTGCCATGCCGTGCCATGCCGGTGCCATGCCGTGCCATGACATTCCATGCCGTGCCATGCCGTGCCATGCCGTGCCATGCAGGTGCCATGCCGGTGCCATGCCGGTGCCATGCCGGTGCCATGCCGGTGCCATGCCGGTGCCATGCCGTGCCATGCCGGTGCCATGCCGTGCCATGCCGGTGCCATGCCGTGCCATGCCGGTGCCATGCCGTGCCATGCCGGTGCCATGCCGTGCCATGCCGGTGCCATGCCGTGCCATGCCGTGCCATGCCGTGCCATGCCGGTGCCATGCCGTGCCATGCCGGTGCCATGCCGTGCCATGCCGGTGCCATGCCGTGCCATGCCGTGCCATGCCGTGCCATGCCGTGCCATGCCGTGCCATGCCGTGCCATGCCGGTGCCATGCCGTGCCATGCCGGTGCCATGCCGGTGCCATGCCGTGCCATGCCGGTGCCATGCCGTGCCATGCCGTGCCATGCCGGTGCCATGCCGTGCCATGCCGGTGCCATGCCGTGCCATGCCGGTGCCATGCCGTGCCATGCCGGTGCCATGCCGTGCCATGCCGGTGCCATGCCGTGCCATGCCGGTGCCATGCCGTGCCATGCCGGTGCCATGCCGTGCCATGCCGGTGCCATGCCGTGCCATGCCGGTGACATGCCGTTCCATGCCGTTCCATGCCATTCCATGCCGTTCCATGCCATTCCATGCCATTCCATGCCATTCCATGCCATTCCATGCCATTCCATGCCATTCCATGCCATTCCATGCCATTCCATGCCATTCCATGCCATTCCATGCCATTCCATGCCATTCCATGCCATTCCATGCCATTCCATGCAATTCCATGCCATTCCATGCCATTCCATGCCATTCCATGCCATTCCATGCCATTCCATGCCATTCCATGCCATTCCATGCCATTCCATGCCATTCCATGCCATTCCATGCCATTCCATGCCATTCCATGCCATTCCATGCCATTCCATGCCATTCCATGCCATTCCATGCCATTCCATGCCATTCCATGCCATTCCATGCCATTCCATGCCATTCCATGCCATTCCATGCCATTCAATGCCGTGCCATGCCGTGCCATGCCGGTGCCATGCCGTGCCATGCCGGTGCCATGCCGTGCCATGCCGGTGCCATGCCGTGCCATGCCGTGCCATGCCGGTGCCATGCCGTGCCATGCCGGTGCCATGCCGTGCCATGCCGGTGCCATGCCGTGCCATGCCGTGCCATGCCGTGCCATGCCGGTGCCATGCCGGTGCCATGCCGTGCCATGCCGGTGCCATGCCGTGCCATGCCGGTGCCATGCCGTGCCATGCCGGTGCCATGCCGTGCCATGGCGGTGCCATGCCGTGCCATGCCGTGCCATGCCGGTGCCATGCCGTGCCATGCCGGTGCCATGCCGTGCCATGCCGTGCCATGCCGTGCCATGCCGTGCCATGCCGTGCCATGCCGTGCCATGCCGGTGCCATGCCGTGCCATGCCGGTGCCATGCCGTGCCATGCCGTGCCATGCCATTCCATGCCATTCCATGCCATTCCATGCCATTCCATGCCATTCCATGCCATTCCATGCCATTCCATGCCATTCCATGCCATTCCATGCCATTCCATGCCATTCCATGCCATTCCATGCCATTCAATGCCATTCCAAGCCGTGCCATGCCGGTGCCATGCCGTGCCATGCCGGTGCCATGCCGTGCCATGCCGGTGCCATGCCGTGCCATGACATTCCATGCCGTGCCATGCCGTGCCATGCCGTGCCATGCCGGTGCCATGCCGGTGCCATGCCGGTGCCATGCCGGTGCCATGCCGGTGCCATGCCGTGCCATGCCGGTGCCATGCCGTGCCATGCCGGTGCCATGCCGTGCCATGCCGGTGCCATGCCGTGCCATGCCGGTGCCATGCCGTGCCATGCCGTGCCATGCCGTGCCATGCCGGTGCCATGCCGTGCCATGCCGGTGCCATGCCGTGCCATGCCGGTGCCATGCCGTGCCATGCCGGTGCCATGCCGTGCCATGCCGGTGCCATGCCGTGCCATGCCGTGCCATGCCGTGCCATGCCGTGCCATGCCGGTGCCATGCCGTGCCATGCCGGTGCCATGCCGGTGCCATGCCGTGCCATGCCGGTGCCATGCCGTGCCATGCCGTGCCATGCCGGTGCCATGCCGTGCCATGCCGGTGCCATGCCGTGCCATGCCGGTGCCATGCCGTGCCATGCCGGTGCCATGCCGTGCCATGCCGGTGCCATGCCGGTGCCATGCCGTGCCATGCCGGTGCCATGCCGTGCCATGCCGGTGCCATGCCGTGCCATGCCGTGCCATGCCGTGCCATGCCGGTGCCATGCCGTGCCATGCCGGTGCCATGCCGTGCCATGCCGGTGCCATGCCGTGCCATGCCGGTGCCATGCCGTGCCATGCCGGTGCCATGCCGTGCCATGCCGTGCCATGCCGTGCCATGCCGTGCCATGCCGGTGCCATGCCGTGCCATGCCGGTGCCATGCCGGTGCCATGCCGTGCCATGCCGGTGCCATGCCGTGCCATGCCGTGCCATGCCGGTGCCATGCCGTGCCATGCCGGTGCCATGCCGTGCCATGCCGGTGCCATGCCGTGCCATGCCGGTGCCATGCCGTGCCATGCCGGTGCCATGCCGGTGCCATGCCGTGCCATGCCGGTGCCATGCCGTGCCATGCCGGTGCCATGCCATTCCATGCCATTCCATGCCATTCCATGCCATTCCATGCCATTCCATGCCATTCCATGCCATTCCATGCCATTCCATGCCATTCCATGCCATTCCATGCCATTCCATGCCATTCCATGCCATTCCATGCCATTCCATGCCATTCCATGCCATTCAATGCCATTCCATGCCATTCAATGCCATTCCATGCCGGTGCCATGCCGGTGCCATGCCGTGCCATGCCGGTGCCATGCCGTGCCATGCCGTGCCATGCCGGTGCCATGCCGTGCCATGCCGGTGCCATGCCGGTGCCATGCCGGTGCCATGCCGGTGCCATGCCGTGCCATGCCGGTGCCATGCCGTGCCATGCCGTGCCATGCCGGTGCCATGCCGGTGCCATGCCGTGCCATGCCGGTGCCATGCCGTGCCATGCCGTGCCATGCCATTCCATGCCATTCCATGCCATTCCATGCCATTCCATGCCATTCCATGCCATTCCATGCCATTCCATGCCATTCCATGCCATTCTATGCCATTCCATGCCATTCCATGCCATTCCATGCCATTCCATGCCATTCCATGCCATTCCATGCCATTCCATGCCATTCCATGCCATTCCATGCCATTCAATGCCATTCCATGCCGTGCCATGCCGGTGCCATGCCGTGCCATGCCGGTGCCATGCCGGTGCCATGCCGGTTCCATGCCGTGCCATGCCGGTGCCATGCCGTGCCATGCCGGTGCCATGCCGTGCCATGCCGGTGCCATGCCGTGCCATGCCGGTGCCATGCCGTGCCATGCCGGTGCCATGCCGTGCCATGCCGGTGCCATGCCGTGCCATGCCGGTGCCATGCCGTGCCATGCCGGTACCATGCCGTGCCATGCCGTGCCATGCCGGTGCCATGCCGTGCCATGCCGGTGCCATGCCGTGCCATGCCGGTGCCATGCCGTGCCATGCCGGTGCCATGCCGTACCATGCCGGTGCCATGCCGTGCCATGCCGGTGCCATGCCGTGCCATGCCGGTGCCATGCCGTGCCATGCCGGTGCCATGCCGTGCCATGCCGGTGCCATGCCGTGCCATGCCGGTGCCATGCCGTGCCATGCCGGTGCCATGCCGTGCCATGCCGGTGCCATGCCGTGCCATGCCGGTGCCATGCCGTGCCATGCCGGTGCCATGCCGTGCCATGCCGGTGCCATGCCGTGCCATGCCGGTGCCATGCCGTGCCATGCCGGTGCCATGCCGTGCCATGCCGGTGCCATGCCGTGCCATGCCGGTGCCATGCCGTGCCATGCCGGTGCCATGCCGTGCCATGCCGTGCCATGCCGTGCCATGCCGTGCCATGCCGGTTCCATGCCATTCCATGCCATTCCATGCCATTCCATGCCGTGCCATGCCGTGCCATGCCGTGCCATGCCGTGCCATGCCGTGCCATGCCGTGCCATGCCGTGCCATGCCGTGCCATGCCGTGCCATGCCGGTGCCATGCCGGTGCCATGCCGTGCCATGCCGGTGCCATGCCGTGCCATGCCGTGCCATGCCGGTGCCATGCCGTGCCATGCCGGTGCCATGCCGTGCCATGCCGGTGCCATGCCGTGCCATGCCGTGCCATGCCGGTGCCATGCCGTGCCATGCCGGTGCCATGCCGTGCCATGCCGGTGCCATGCCGTGCCATGCCGGTGCCATGCCGTGCCATGCCGGTGCCATGCCGTGCCATGCCGGTGCCATGCCGTGCCATGCCGGTGCCATGCCGTGCCATGCCGGTGCCATGCCGGTGCCATGCCGTGCCATGCCGGTGCCATGCCGAGCCATGCCGGTGCCATGCCGTGCCATGCCGGTGCCATGCCGTGCCATGCCGGTGCCATGCCGTGCCATGCCGGTGCCATGCCGTGCCATGCCGGTGCCATGCCGTGCCATGCCGGTGCCATGCCGTGCCATGCCGGTGCCATGCCGTGCCATGCCGGTGCCATGCCGTGCCATGCCGGTGCCATGCCGTGCCATGCCGGTGCCATGCCGTGCCATGCCGGTGCCATGCCGTGCCATGCCGGTGCCATGCCGTGCCATGCCGTGCCATGCCGTGCCATGCCGTGCCATGCCGGTGCCATGCCGTGCCATGCCGGTGCCATGCCGTGCCATGCCGGTGCCATGCCGTGCCATGCCGGTGCCATGCCATTCAATGCCGTGCCATGCCGTGCCATGCCGTGCCATGCCGGTGCCATGCCGTGCCATGCCGGTGCCATGCCGTGCCATGCCGGTGCCATGCCGTGCCATGCCGGTGCCATGCCGTGCCATGCCGGTGCCATGCCGTGCCATGCCGGTGCCATGCCGTGCCATGCCGGTGCCATGCCGTGCCATGCCGGTGCCATGCCGTGCCATGCCGGTGCCATGCCGTGCCATGCCGTGCCATGCCGTGCCATGCCGTGCCATGCCGTGCCATGCCGTGCCATGCCGTGCCATGCCGTGCCATGCCATTCCATGCCATTCCATGCCATTCCATGCCATTCCATGCCATTCCATGCCATTCCATGCCATTCCATGCCATTCCATGCCATTCCATGCCATTCCATGCCATTCCATGCCATTCCATGCCATTCCATGCCATTCCATGCCATTCCATGCCATTCCATGCCATTCCATGCCATTCCATGCCATTCCATGCCATTCCATGCCATTCCATGCCATTCCATGCCATTCCATGCCATTCCATGCCATTCCATGCCATTCCATGCCATTCCATGCCATTCCATGCCATTCCATGCCATTCAATGCCATTCCAAGCCGTGCCATGCCGGTGCCATGCCGTGCCATGCCGGTGCCATGCCGTGCCATGCCGGTGCCATGCCGTGCCATGCCGGTGCCATGCCGTGCCATGCCGGTGCCATGCCGTGCCATGCCGGTGCCATGCCGTGCCATGCCGGTGCCATGCCGTGCCATGCCGTGCCATGCCGTGCCATGCCGGTGCCATGCCGTGCCATGCCGGTGCCATGCCGTGCCATGCCGGTGCCATGCCGTGCCATGCCGTGCCATGCCGTGCCATGCCGGTGCCATGCCGTGCCATGCCGGTGCCATGCCGTGCCATGCCGTGCCATGCCATTCCATGCCATGCCATTCCATGCCATTCCATGCCATTCCATGCCATTCCATGCCATTCCATGCCATTCCATGCCATTCCATGCCATTCCATGCCATTCCATGCCATTCCATGCCATTCCATGCCATTCCATGCCATTCCATGCCATTCAATGCCATTCCAAGCCGTGCCATGCCGGTGCCATGCCGTGCCATGCCGGTGCCATGCCGTGCCATGACATTCCATGCCGTGCCATGCCGTGCCATGCCGTGCCATGCAGGTGCCATGCCGGTGCCATGCCGGTGCCATGCCGGTGCCATGCCGGTGCCATGCCGGTGCCATGCCGTGCCATGCCGGTGCCATGCCGTGCCATGCCGGTGCCATGCCGTGCCATGCCGGTGCCATGCCGTGCCATGCCGGTGCCATGCCGTGCCATGCCGGTGCCATGCCGTGCCATGCCGTGCCATGCCGTGCCATGCCGGTGCCATGCCGTGCCATGCCGGTGCCATGCCGTGCCATGCCGGTGCCATGCCGTGCCATGCCGTGCCATGCCGTGCCATGCCGTGCCATGCCGTGCCATGCCGTGCCATGCCGGTGCCATGCCGTGCCATGCCGGTGCCATGCCGGTGCCATGCCGTGCCATGCCGGTGCCATGCCGTGCCATGCCGTGCCATGCCGGTGCCATGCCGTGCCATGCCGGTGCCATGCCGTGCCATGCCGGTGCCATGCCGTGCCATGCCGGTGCCATGCCGTGCCATGCCGGTGCCATGCCGTGCCATGCCGGTGCCATGCCGTGCCATGCCGGTGCCATGCCGTGCCATGCCGGTGCCATGCCGTGCCATGCCGGTGACATGCCGTTCCATGCCGTTCCATGCCATTCCATGCCGTTCCATGCCATTCCATGCCATTCCATGCCATTCCATGCCATTCCATGCCATTCCATGCCATTCCATGCCATTCCATGCCATTCCATGCCATTCCATGCCATTCCATGCCATTCCATGCCATTCCATGCCATTCCATGCCATTCCATGCAATTCCATGCCATTCCATGCCATTCCATGCCATTCCATGCCATTCCATGCCATTCCATGCCATTCCATGCCATTCCATGCCATTCCATGCCATTCCATGCCATTCCATGCCATTCCATGCCATTCCATGCCATTCCATGCCATTCCATGCCATTCCATGCCATTCCATGCCATTCCATGCCATTCCATGCCATTCCATGCCATTCCATGCCATTCCATGCCATTCAATGCCGTGCCATGCCGTGCCATGCCGGTGCCATGCCGTGCCATGCCGGTGCCATGCCGTGCCATGCCGGTGCCATGCCGTGCCATGCCGTGCCATGCCGGTGCCATGCCGTGCCATGCCGGTGCCATGCCGTGCCATGCCGGTGCCATGCCGTGCCATGCCGTGCCATGCCGTGCCATGCCGGTGCCATGCCGGTGCCATGCCGTGCCATGCCGGTGCCATGCCGTGCCATGCCGGTGCCATGCCGTGCCATGCCGGTGCCATGCCGTGCCATGCCGGTGCCATGCCGTGCCATGCCGTGCCATGCCGGTGCCATGCCGTGCCATGCCGGTGCCATGCCGTGCCATGCCGTGCCATGCCGTGCCATGCCGTGCCATGCCGTGCCATGCCGTGCCATGCCGGTGCCATGCCGTGCCATGCCGGTGCCATGCCGTGCCATGCCGTGCCATGCCATTCCATGCCATTCCATGCCATTCCATGCCATTCCATGCCATTCCATGCCATTCCATGCCATTCCATGCCATTCCATGCCATTCCATGCCATTCCATGCCATTCCATGCCATTCCATGCCATTCAATGCCATTCCAAGCCGTGCCATGCCGGTGCCATGCCGTGCCATGCCGGTGCCATGCCGTGCCATGCCGGTGCCATGCCGTGCCATGACATTCCATGCCGTGCCATGCCGTGCCATGCCGTGCCATGCCGGTGCCATGCCGGTGCCATGCCGGTGCCATGCCGGTGCCATGCCGGTGCCATGCCGTGCCATGCCGGTGCCATGCCGTGCCATGCCGGTGCCATGCCGTGCCATGCCGGTGCCATGCCGTGCCATGCCGGTGCCATGCCGTGCCATGCCGGTGCCATGCCGTGCCATGCCGGTGCCATGCCGTGCCATGCCGTGCCATGCCGTGCCATGCCGGTGCCATGCCGTGCCATGCCGGTGCCATGCCGTGCCATGCCGGTGCCATGCCGTGCCATGCCGGTGCCATGCCGTGCCATGCCGGTGCCATGCCGTGCCATGCCGTGCCATGCCGTGCCATGCCGTGCCATGCCGGTGCCATGCCGTGCCATGCCGGTGCCATGCCGGTGCCATGCCGTGCCATGCCGGTGCCATGCCGTGCCATGCCGTGCCATGCCGGTGCCATGCCGTGCCATGCCGGTGCCATGCCGTGCCATGCCGGTGCCATGCCGTGCCATGCCGGTGCCATGCCGTGCCATGCCGGTGCCATGCCGGTGCCATGCCGTGCCATGCCGGTGCCATGCCGTGCCATGCCGGTGCCATGCCATTCCATGCCATTCCATGCCATTCCATGCCATTCCATGCCATTCCATGCCATTCCATGCCATTCCATGCCATTCCATGCCATTCCATGCCATTCCATGCCATTCCATGCCATTCCATGCCATTCCATGCCATTCCATGCCATTCCATGCCATTCCATGCCATTCAATGCCATTCCATGCCATTCAATGCCATTCCATGCCGGTGCCATGCCGGTGCCATGCCGTGCCATGCCGGTGCCATGCCGTGCCATGCCGTGCCATGCCGGTGCCATGCCGTGCCATGCCGGTGCCATGCCGGTGCCATGCCGGTGCCATGCCGGTGCCATGCCGTGCCATGCCGGTGCCATGCCGTGCCATGCCGTGCCATGCCGGTGCCATGCCGGTGCCATGCCGTGCCATGCCGGTGCCATGCCGTGCCATGCCGTGCCATGCCATTCCATGCCATTCCATGCCATTCCATGCCATTCCATGCCATTCCATGCCATTCCATGCCATTCCATGCCATTCCATGCCATTCTATGCCATTCCATGCCATTCCATGCCATTCCATGCCATTCCATGCCATTCCATGCCATTCCATGCCATTCAATGCCATTCCATGCCGTGCCATGCCGGTGCCATGCCGTGCCATGCCGGTGCCATGCCGGTGCCATGCCGGTTCCATGCCGTGCCATGCCGGTGCCATGCCGTGCCATGCCGGTGCCATGCCGTGCCATGCCGGTGCCATGCCGTGCCATGCCGGTGCCATGCCGTGCCATGCCGGTGCCATGCCGTGCCATGCCGGTGCCATGCCGTGCCATGCCGGTGCCATGCCGTGCCATGCCGGTACCATGCCGTGCCATGCCGTGCCATGCCGGTGCCATGCCGTGCCATGCCGGTGCCATGCCGTGCCATGCCGGTGCCATGCCGTGCCATGCCGGTGCCATGCCGTACCATGCCGGTGCCATGCCGTGCCATGCCGGTGCCATGCCGTGCCATGCCGGTGCCATGCCGTGCCATGCCGGTGCCATGCCGTGCCATGCCGGTGCCATGCCGTGCCATGCCGGTGCCATGCCGTGCCATGCCGGTGCCATGCCGTGCCATGCCGGTGCCATGCCGTGCCATGCCGGTGCCATGCCGTGCCATGCCGGTGCCATGCCGTGCCATGCCGGTGCCATGCCGTGCCATGCCGGTGCCATGCCGTGCCATGCCGGTGCCATGCCGTGCCATGCCGGTGCCATGCCGTGCCATGCCGGTGCCATGCCGTGCCATGCCGGTGCCATGCCGTGCCATGCCGGTGCCATGCCGTGCCATGCCGGTGCCATGCCGTGCCATGCCGGTGCCATGCCGTGCCATGCCGTGCCATGCCGTGCCATGCCGTGCCATGCCGGTGCCATGCCGTGCCATGCCGGTGCCATGCCGTGCCATGCCGGTGCCATGCCATTCAATGCCGTGCCATGCCGTGCCATGCCGTGCCATGCCGGTGCCATGCCGTGCCATGCCGGTGCCATGCCGTGCCATGCCGGTGCCATGCCGTGCCATGCCGGTGCCATGCCGTGCCATGCCGGTGCCATGCCGTGCCATGCCGGTGCCATGCCGTGCCATGCCGGTGCCATGCCGTGCCATGCCGGTGCCATGCCGTGCCATGCCGGTGCCATGCCGTGCCATGCCGTGCCATGCCGTGCCATGCCGTGCCATGCCGTGCCATGCCGTGCCATGCCGTGCCATGCCGTGCCATGCCATTCCATGCCATTCCATGCCATTCCATGCCATTCCATGCCATTCCATGCCATTCCATGCCATTCCATGCCATTCCATGCCATTCCATGCCATTCCATGCCATTCCATGCCATTCCATGCCATTCCATGCCATTCCATGCCATTCCATGCCATTCCATGCCATTCCATGCCATTCCATGCCATTCCATGCCATTCCATGCCATTCCATGCCATTCCATGCCATTCCATGCCATTCCATGCCATTCCATGCCATTCCATGCCATTCAATGCCATTCCAAGCCGTGCCATGCCGGTGCCATGCCGTGCCATGCCGGTGCCATGCCGTGCCATGCCGGTGCCATGCCGTGCCATGCCGGTGCCATGCCGTGCCATGCCGGTGCCATGCCGTGCCATGCCGGTGCCATGCCGTGCCATGCCGGTGCCATGCCGTGCCATGCCGTGCCATGCCGTGCCATGCCGGTGCCATGCCGTGCCATGCCGGTGCCATGCCGTGCCATGCCGGTGCCATGCCGTGCCATGCCGTGCCATGCCGTGCCATGCCGGTGCCATGCCGTGCCATGCCGGTGCCATGCCGTGCCATGCCGTGCCATGCCATTCCATGCCATGCCATTCCATGCCATTCCATGCCATTCCATGCCATTCCATGCCATTCCATGCCATTCCATGCCATTCCATGCCATTCCATGCCATTCCATGCCATTCCATGCCATTCCATGCCATTCCATGCCATTCCATGCCATTCCATGCCATTCCATGCCATTCCATGCCATTCCATGCCATTCCATGCCATTCCATGCCATTCCATGCCATTCCATGCCATTCCATGCCATTCCATGCCATTCCATGCCATTCCATGCCATTCAATGCCATTCCAAGCCGTGCCATGCCGGTGCCATGCCGTGCCATGCCGGTGCCATGCCGTGCCATGACATTCCATGCCGTGCCATGCCGTGCCATGCCGTGCCATGCAGGTGCCATGCCGGTGCCATGCCGGTGCCATGCCGGTGCCATGCCGGTGCCATGCCGGTGCCATGCCGTGCCATGCCGGTGCCATGCCGTGCCATGCCGGTGCCATGCCGTGCCATGCCGGTGCCATGCCGTGCCATGCCGGTGCCATGCCGTGCCATGCCGGTGCCATGCCGTGCCATGCCGTGCCATGCCGTGCCATGCCGGTGCCATGCCGTGCCATGCCGGTGCCATGCCGTGCCATGCCGGTGCCATGCCGTGCCATGCCGTGCCATGCCGTGCCATGCCGTGCCATGCCGTGCCATGCCGTGCCATGCCGGTGCCATGCCGTGCCATGCCGGTGCCATGCCGGTGCCATGCCGTGCCATGCCGGTGCCATGCCGTGCCATGCCGTGCCATGCCGGTGCCATGCCGTGCCATGCCGGTGCCATGCCGTGCCATGCCGGTGCCATGCCGTGCCATGCCGGTGCCATGCCGTGCCATGCCGGTGCCATGCCGTGCCATGCCGGTGCCATGCCGTGCCATGCCGGTGCCATGCCGTGCCATGCCGGTGACATGCCGTTCCATGCCGTTCCATGCCATTCCATGCCGTTCCATGCCATTCCATGCCATTCCATGCCATTCCATGCCATTCCATGCCATTCCATGCCATTCCATGCCATTCCATGCCATTCCATGCCATTCCATGCCATTCCATGCCATTCCATGCCATTCCATGCCATTCCATGCAATTCCATGCCATTCCATGCCATTCCATGCCATTCCATGCCATTCCATGCCATTCCATGCCATTCCATGCCATTCCATGCCATTCCATGCCATTCCATGCCATTCCATGCCATTCCATGCCATTCCATGCCATTCCATGCCATTCCATGCCATTCCATGCCATTCCATGCCATTCCATGCCATTCCATGCCATTCCATGCCATTCCATGCCATTCAATGCCGTGCCATGCCGTGCCATGCCGGTGCCATGCCGTGCCATGCCGGTGCCATGCCGTGCCATGCCGGTGCCATGCCGTGCCATGCCGTGCCATGCCGGTGCCATGCCGTGCCATGCCGGTGCCATGCCGTGCCATGCCGGTGCCATGCCGTGCCATGCCGTGCCATGCCGTGCCATGCCGGTGCCATGCCGGTGCCATGCCGTGCCATGCCGGTGCCATGCCGTGCCATGCCGGTGCCATGCCGTGCCATGCCGGTGCCATGCCGTGCCATGCCGGTGCCATGCCGTGCCATGGCGGTGCCATGCCGTGCCATGCCGTGCCATGCCGGTGCCATGCCGTGCCATGCCGGTGCCATGCCGTGCCATGCCGTGCCATGCCGTGCCATGCCGTGCCATGCCGTGCCATGCCGTGCCATGCCGGTGCCATGCCGTGCCATGCCGGTGCCATGCCGTGCCATGCCGTGCCATGCCATTCCATGCCATTCCATGCCATTCCATGCCATTCCATGCCATTCCATGCCATTCCATGCCATTCCATGCCATTCCATGCCATTCCATGCCATTCCATGCCATTCCATGCCATTCCATGCCATTCAATGCCATTCCAAGCCGTGCCATGCCGGTGCCATGCCGTGCCATGCCGGTGCCATGCCGTGCCATGCCGGTGCCATGCCGTGCCATGACATTCCATGCCGTGCCATGCCGTGCCATGCCGTGCCATGCCGGTGCCATGCCGGTGCCATGCCGGTGCCATGCCGGTGCCATGCCGGTGCCATGCCGTGCCATGCCGGTGCCATGCCGTGCCATGCCGGTGCCATGCCGTGCCATGCCGGTGCCATGCCGTGCCATGCCGGTGCCATGCCGTGCCATGCCGGTGCCATGCCGTGCCATGCCGGTGCCATGCCGTGCCATGCCGTGCCATGCCGTGCCATGCCGGTGCCATGCCGTGCCATGCCGGTGCCATGCCGTGCCATGCCGGTGCCATGCCGTGCCATGCCGGTGCCATGCCGTGCCATGCCGGTGCCATGCCGTGCCATGCCGTGCCATGCCGTGCCATGCCGTGCCATGCCGGTGCCATGCCGTGCCATGCCGGTGCCATGCCGGTGCCATGCCGTGCCATGCCGGTGCCATGCCGTGCCATGCCGTGCCATGCCGGTGCCATGCCGTGCCATGCCGGTGCCATGCCGTGCCATGCCGGTGCCATGCCGTGCCATGCCGGTGCCATGCCGTGCCATGCCGGTGCCATGCCGGTGCCATGCCGTGCCATGCCGGTGCCATGCCGTGCCATGCCGGTGCCATGCCATTCCATGCCATTCCATGCCATTCCATGCCATTCCATGCCATTCCATGCCATTCCATGCCATTCCATGCCATTCCATGCCATTCCATGCCATTCCATGCCATTCCATGCCATTCCATGCCATTCAATGCCATTCCATGCCATTCAATGCCATTCCATGCCGGTGCCATGCCGGTGCCATGCCGTGCCATGCCGGTGCCATGCCGTGCCATGCCGTGCCATGCCGGTGCCATGCCGTGCCATGCCGGTGCCATGCCGGTGCCATGCCGGTGCCATGCCGGTGCCATGCCGTGCCATGCCGGTGCCATGCCGTGCCATGCCGTGCCATGCCGGTGCCATGCCGGTGCCATGCCGTGCCATGCCGGTGCCATGCCGTGCCATGCCGTGCCATGCCATTCCATGCCATTCCATGCCATTCCATGCCATTCCATGCCATTCCATGCCATTCCATGCCATTCCATGCCATTCCATGCCATTCTATGCCATTCCATGCCATTCCATGCCATTCCATGCCATTCCATGCCATTCCATGCCATTCCATGCCATTCAATGCCATTCCATGCCGTGCCATGCCGGTGCCATGCCGTGCCATGCCGGTGCCATGCCGGTGCCATGCCGGTTCCATGCCGTGCCATGCCGGTGCCATGCCGTGCCATGCCGGTGCCATGCCGTGCCATGCCGGTGCCATGCCGTGCCATGCCGGTGCCATGCCGTGCCATGCCGGTGCCATGCCGTGCCATGCCGGTGCCATGCCGTGCCATGCCGGTGCCATGCCGTGCCATGCCGGTACCATGCCGTGCCATGCCGTGCCATGCCGGTGCCATGCCGTGCCATGCCGGTGCCATGCCGTGCCATGCCGGTGCCATGCCGTGCCATGCCGGTGCCATGCCGTACCATGCCGGTGCCATGCCGTGCCATGCCGGTGCCATGCCGTGCCATGCCGGTGCCATGCCGTGCCATGCCGGTGCCATGCCGTGCCATGCCGGTGCCATGCCGTGCCATGCCGGTGCCATGCCGTGCCATGCCGGTGCCATGCCGTGCCATGCCGGTGCCATGCCGTGCCATGCCGGTGCCATGCCGTGCCATGCCGGTGCCATGCCGTGCCATGCCGGTGCCATGCCGTGCCATGCCGGTGCCATGCCGTGCCATGCCGGTGCCATGCCGTGCCATGCCGGTGCCATGCCGTGCCATGCCGGTGCCATGCCGTGCCATGCCGGTGCCATGCCGTGCCATGCCGGTGCCATGCCGTGCCATGCCGGTGCCATGCCGTGCCATGCCGGTGCCATGCCGTGCCATGCCGGTGCCATGCCGTGCCATGCCGGTGCCATGCCGTGCCATGCCGGTGCCATGCCGTGCCATGCCGGTGCCATGCCGTGCCATGCCGGTGCCATGCCGTGCCATGCCGTGCCATGCCGTGCCATGCCGTGCCATGCCGTGCCATGCCATTCCATGCCATTCCATGCCATTCCATGCCATTCCATGCCATTCCATGCCATTCCATG
Source organism: Cryptus armator (assembly GCA_963971235.1). Taxonomy (NCBI): domain Eukaryota; kingdom Metazoa; phylum Arthropoda; class Insecta; order Hymenoptera; family Ichneumonidae; genus Cryptus; species Cryptus armator. The sequence continues at coordinate 141,563 of CAXARG010000165.1, read as the reverse complement.
TCATTCCATGCCATTCCATGCCATTCCATGCCATTCCATGCCATTCCATGTCATTCCATGCCATTCCATGCCATTCCATGCCATTCCATGCCATTCCATGCCATTCCATGCCATTCCATGCCATTCCATGGCATTCCATGCCATTCCATGCCATTCCATGCCATTCCATGCCATTCCATGCCATTCCATGCCATTCCATGCCATTCCATGCCATTCCATGCCATTCCATGCCATTCCATGCCATTCCATGCCATTCCATGCCATTCAATGCCATTCCATGCCATTCAATGCCATTCCATGCCGGTGCCATGCCGGTGCCATGCCGTGCCATGCCGGTGCCATGCCGTGCCATGCCGTGCCATGCCGGTGCCATGCCGTGCCATGCCGGTGCCATGCCGGTGCCATGCCGTGCCATGCCGGTGCCATGCCGGTGCCATGCCGGTGCCATGCCGTGCCATGCCGGTGCCATGCCGTGCCATGCCGTGCCATGCCGGTGCCATGCCGGTGCCATGCCGTGCCATGCCGGTGCCATGCCGTGCCATGCCGTGCCATGCCATTCCATGCCATTCCATGCCATTGAATGACATTCCATGTCATTCCATGCCATTCCATGCCATTCCATGCCATTCCATGCCATTCCATGCCATTCCATGCCATTCCATGCCATTCCATGCCATTCTATGCCATTCCATGCCATTCCATGCCATTCCATGCCATTCCATGCCATTCCATGCCATTCCATGCCATTCAATGCCATTCCATGCCGTGCCATGCCGGTGCCATGCCGTGCCATGCCGGTGCCATGCCGGTGCCATGCCGGTTCCATGCCGTGCCATGCCGGTGCCATGCCGTGCCATGCCGGTGCCATGCCGTGCCATGCCGGTGCCATGCCGTGCCATGCCGGTGCCATGCCGTGCCATGCCGGTGCCATGCCGTGCCATGCCGGTGCCATGCCGTGCCATGCCGGTGCCATGCCGTGCCATGCCGGTGCCATGCCGTGCCATGCCGGTGCCATGCCGTGCCATGCCGGTACCATGCCGTGCCATGCCGTGCCATGCCGTGCCATGCCGGTGCCATGCCGTGCCATGCCGGTGCCATGCCGTGCCATGCCGGTGCCATGCCGTGCCATGCCGGTGCCATGCCGTACCATGCCGGTGCCATGCCGTGCCATGCCGGTGCCATGCCGTGCCATGCCGGTGCCATGCCGTGCCATGCCGGTGCCATGCCGTGCCATGCCGGTGCCATGCCGTGCCATGCCGGTGCCATGCCGTGCCATGCCGGTGCCATGCCGTGCCATGCCGGTGCCATGCCGTGCCATGCCGGTGCCATGCCGTGCCATGCCGTGCCATGCCGGTGCCATGCCGTGCCATGCCGGTGCCATGCCGTGCCATGCCGGTGCCATGCCGTGCCATGCCGTGCCATGCCGTGCCATGCCGTGCCATGCCGTGCCATGCCATTCCATGCCATTCCATGCCATTCCATGCCATTCCATGCCATTCCATGCCATTCAATGCCGGTGCCATGCCGTGCCATGCGGTGCCATGCCATTCCATGCCATTCCATGCCATTCCATGCCATTCCATGCCATTCCATGCCATTCCATGCCATTCCATGCCATTCCATGCCATTCCATGCCATTCCATGCCATTCCATGCCATTCCATGCCATTCCATGCCATTCCATGCCATTCCATGCCATTCCATGCCATTCCATGCCATTCCATGCCATTCCATGCCATTCCATGCCATTCCATGCCATTCCATGCCGTTCCATGCCGTGCCATGCCGTGCCATGCCGTGCCATGCCGTGCCATGCCGTGCCATGCCGTGCCATGCCGTGCCATGCCGTGCCATGCCGTGCCATGCCGTGCCATGCCGTGCCATGCCGTGCCATGCCGTGCCATGCCGTGCCATGCCGTGCCATGCCGTGCCATGCCGTGCCATGCCGTGCCATGCCGTGCCATGCCGTGCCATGCCGTGCCATGCCGTGCCATGCCGTGCCATGCCGTGCCATGCCGTGCCATGCCGTGCCATGCCGGTGCCATGCCGGTGCCATGCCGTGCCATGCCGGTGCCATGCCGTGCCATGCCGTGCCATGCCGGTGCCATGCCGTGCCATGCCGGTGCCATGCCGTGCCATGCCGGTGCCATGCCGTGCCATGCCGGTGCCATGCCGTGCCATGCCGGTGCCATGCCGTGCCATGCCGTGCCATGCCGGTGCCATGCCGTGCCATGCCGGTGCCATGCCGTGCCATGCCGGTGCCATGCCGTGCCATGCCGGTGCCATGCCGTGCCATGCCGGTGCCATGCCGTGCCATGCCGGTGCCATGCCGTGCCATGCCGGTGCCATGCCGGTGCCATGCCGTGCCATGCCGGTGCCATGCCGTGCCATGCCGGTGCCATGCCGTGCCATGCCGGTGCCATGCCGTGCCATGCCGGTGCCATGCCGTGCCATGCCGGTGCCATGCCGTGCCATGCCGGTGCCATGCCGTGCCATGCCGGTGCCATGCCGTGCCATGCCGGTGCCATGCCGTGCCATGCCGGTGCCATGCCGTGCCATGCCGGTGCCATGCCGTGCCATGCCGGTGCCATGCCGTGCCATGCCGGTGCCATGCCGTGCCATGCCGGTGCCATGCCGTGCCATGCCGGTGCCATGCCGTGCCATGCCGGTGCCATGCCGTGCCATGCCGTGCCATGCCGTGCCATGCCGTGCCATGCCGGTGCCATGCCGTGCCATGCCGGTGCCATGCCGTGCCATGCCGGTGCCATGCCGTGCCATGCCGGTGCCATGCCATTCAATGCCGTGCCATGCCGTGCCATGCCGTGCCATGCCGGTGCCATGCCGTGCCATGCCGGTGCCATGCCGTGCCATGCCGGTGCCATGCCGTGCCATGCCGGTGCCATGCCGTGCCATGCCGTGCCATGCCGTGCCATGCGGTGCCATGCCGTGCCATGCGGTGCCATGCCGTGCCATGCCATTCCATGCCATTCCATGCCATTCCATGTCATTCCATGTCATTCCATGCCATTCCATGTCATTCCATGCCATTCCATGCCATTCCATGCCATTCCATGCCATTCCATGCCATTCCATGCCATTCCATGCCATTCCATGCCATTCCATGCCATTCCATGCCATTCCATGCCATTCCATGCCATTCCATGCCATTCCATGCCATTCCATGCCATTCCATGCCATTCCATGCCATTCCATGCCATTCCATGCCATTCCATGCCATTCCATGCCATTCCATGCCATTCCATGCCATTCCATGCCATTCCATGCCATTCCATGCCATTCCATGCCATTCCATGCCATTCCATGCCATTCCATGCCATTCCATGCCATTCCATGCCATTCCATGCCATTCCATGCCATTCCATGCCATTCCATGCCATTCCATGCCATTCCATGCCATTCCATGCCATTCCATGCCATTCCATGCCATTCCATGCCATTCCATGCCATTCCATGCCATTCCATGCCATTCAATGCCGTGCCATGCCGTGCCATGCCGGTGCCATGCCGTGCCATGCCGGTGCCATGCCGTGCCATGCCGTGCCATGCCGTGCCATGCCGGTGCCATGCCGGTGCCATGCCGTGCCATGCCGGTGCCATGCCGTGCCATGCCGGTGCCATGCCGTGCCATGCCGGTGCCATGCCGTGCCATGCCGTGCCATGCCGGTGCCATGCCGTGCCATGCCGGTGCCATGCCGTGCCATGCCGGTGCCATGCCGTGCCATGCCGTGCCATGCCGTGCCATGCCGGTGCCATGCCGTGCCATGCCGGTGCCATGCCGTGCCATGCCGTGCCATGCCATTCCATGCCATTCCATGCCATTCCATGCCATTCCATGCCATTCCATGCCATTCCATGCCATTCCATGCCATTCCATGCCATTCCATGCCATTCCATGCCATTCCATGCCATTCCATGCCATTCCATGCCATTCCATGCCATTCCATGCCATTCCATGCCATTCCATGCCATTCCATGCCATTCAATGCCATTCCAAGCCGTGCCATGCCGGTGCCATGCCGTGCCATGCCGGTGCCATGCCGGTGCCATGCCGTGCCATGCCATTCCATGCCGTGCCATGCCGTGCCATGCCGTGCCATGCCGGTGCCATGCCGGTGCCATGCCGGTGCCATGCCGGTGCCATGCCGGTGCCATGCCGTGCCATGCCGGTGCCATGCCGGTGCCATGCCGGTGCCATGCCGGTGCCATGCCGTGCCATGCCGGTGCCATGCCGTGCCATGCCGGTGCCATGCCGTGCCATGCCGGTGCCATGCCGTGCCATGCCGGTGCCATGCCGTGCCATGCCGGTGCCATGCCGTGCTATGCCGGTGCCATGCCGTGCCATGCCGGTGCCATGCCGTGCCATGCCGGTGCCATGCCGTGCCATGCCGGTGCCATGCCGTGCCATGCCGTGCCATGCCGTGCCATGCCGGTGCCATGCCGTGCCATGCCGGTGCCATGCCGTGCCATGCCGGTGCCATGCCGTGCCATGCCGGTGCCATGCCGTGCCATGCCGGTGCCATGCCGTGCCATGCCGTGCCATGCCGTGCCATGCCGGTGCCATGCCGGTGCCATGCCGTGCCATGCCGTGCCATGCCGGTGCCATGCCGTGCCATGCCGGTGCCATGCCGTGCCATGCCGGTGCCATGCCGTGCCATGCCGGTGCCATGCCGTGCCATGCCGGTGCCATGCCGGTGCCATGCCATTCCATGCCATTCCATGCCATTCCATGCCATTCCATGCCATTCCATGCCATTCCATGCCATTCCATGCCATTCCATGCCATTCCATGCCATTCCATGCCATTCCATGCCATTCAATGCCATTCCATGCCGTGCCATGCCGTGCCATGCCGTGCCATGCCGGTGCCATGCCGTGCCATGCCGGTGCCATGCCGTGCCATGCCGGTGCCATGCCGTGCCATGCCGGTGCCATGCCGTGCCATGCCGGTGCCATGCCGTGCCATGCCGGTGCCATGCCGTGCCATGCCGGTGCCATGCCGTGCCATGCCGGTGCCATGCCGTGCCATGCCGGTGCCATGCCGTGCCATGCCGTGCCATGCCGTGCCATGCCGTGCCATGCCGTGCCATGCCGTGCCATGCCGTGCCATGCCGTGCCATGCCATTCCATGCCATTCCATGCCATTCCATGCCATTCCATGCCGTGCCATGCCGTGCCATGCCGTGCCATGCCGTGCCATGCCGTGCCATGCCGTGCCATGCCGTGCCATGCCGTGCCATGCCGTGCCATGCCGGTGCCATGCCGGTGCCATGCCGTGCCATGCCGGTGCCATGCCGTGCCATGCCGTGCCATGCCGGTGCCATGCCGTGCCATGCCGGTGCCATGCCGTGCCATGCCGGTGGCATGCCGTGCCATGCCGGTGCCATGCCGGTGGCATGCCGTGCCATGCCGGTGCCATGCCGTGCCATGCCGGTGCCATGCCGTGCCATGCCGGTGCCATGCCGTGCCATGCCGGTGCCATGCCGTGCCATGCCGGTGCCATGCCGTGCCATGCCGGTGCCATGCCGGTGCCATGCCGTGCCATGCCGGTGCCATGCCGTGCCATGCCGGTGCCATGCCGTGCCATGCCGGTGCCATGCCGTGCCATGCCGTGCCATGCCGGTGCCATGCCGTGCCATGCCGGTGCCATGCCGGTGCCATGCCGTGCCATGCCGGTGCCATGCCGGTGCCATGCCGGTGCCATGCCGTGCCATGCCGGTGCCATGCCGTGCCATGCCGTGCCATGCCGGTGCCATGCCGGTGCCATGCCGATGCCATGCCGTGCCATGCCGTGCCATGCCATTCCATGCCATTCCATGCCATTCCATGACATTCCATGTCATTCCATGCCATTCCATGCCATTCCATGCCATTCCATGCCATTCCATGCCATTCCATGCCATTCCATGCCATTCCATGCCATTCCATGCCATTCCATGCCATTCCATGCCATTCCATGCCATTCCATGCCATTCAATGCCATTCCATGCCGTGCCATGCCGGTGCCATGCCGTGCCATGCCGGTGCCATGCCGGTGCCATGCCGGTTCCATGCCGTGCCATGCCGGTGCCATGCCGTGCCATGCCGGTGCCATGCCGTGCCATGCCGGTGCCATGCCGTGCCATGCCGGTGCCATGCCGTGCCATGCCGGTGCCATGCCGTGCCATGCCGGTGCCATGCCGTGCCATGCCGGTGCCATGCCGTGCCATGCCGGTGCCATGCCGTGCCATGCCGGTGCCATGCCGTGCCATGCCGGTGCCATGCCGTGCCATGCCGGTGCCATGCCGTGCCATGCCGTGCCATGCCGGTGCCATGCCGTGCCATGCCGGTGCCATGCCGTGCCATGCCGGTGCCATGCCGTGCCATGCCGGTGCCATGCCGTGCCATGCCGGTGCCATGCCGTGCCATGCCGGTGCCATGCCGTGCCATGCCGGTGCCATGCCGTGCCATGCCGGTGCCATGCCGTGCCATGCCGGTGCCATGCCGTGCCATGCCGGTGCCATGCCGTGCCATGCCGGTGCCATGCCGTGCCATGCCGGTGCCATGCCGTGCCATGCCGTGCCATGCCGTGCCATGCCGTGCCATGCCATTCCATGCCATTCCATGCCATTCCATGCCATTCCATGCCATTCCATGCCATTCAATGCCGGTGCCATGCCGTGCCATGCGGTGCCATGCCATTCCATGCCATTCCATGCCATTCCATGCCATTCCATGCCATTCCATGCCATTCCATGCCATTCCATGCCATTCCATGCCATTCCATGCCATTCCATGCCATTCCATGCCATTCCATGCCATTCCATGCCATTCCATGCCATTCCATGCCATTCCATGCCATTCCATGCCATTCCATGCCATTCCATGCCATTCCATGTCATTCCATGCCATTCCATGCCATTCCATGCCATTCCATGCCATTCCATGCCATTCCATGCCATTCCATGCCATTCCATGCCATTCCATGCCATTCCATGCCATTCCATGCCATTCCATGCCATTCCATGCCATTCCATGCCATTCCATGCCATTCCATGCCATTCCATGCCATTCCATGCCATTCCATGCCATTCCATGCCATTCCATGCCATTCCATGCCATTCCATGCCATTCCATGCCATTCCATGCCATTCCATGCCATTCCATGCCATTCCATGCCATTCCATGCCATTCCATGCCATTCCATGCCATTCCATGCCATTCCATGCCATTCCATGCCATTCCATGCCATTCCATGCCATTCCATGCCATTCCATGCCATTCCATGCCATTCCATGCCATTCCATGCCATTCCATGCCATTCCATGCCATTCCATGCCATTCCATGCCATTCCATGCCATTCCATGCCATTCCATGCCATTCCATGCCATTCCATGCCATTCCATGCCATTCCATGCCATTCCATGCCATTCCATGCCATTCCATGCCATTCCATGCCATTCCATGCCATTCCATGCCATTCCATGCCATTCCATGCCATTCCATGCCATTCCATGCCATTCCATGCCATTCCATGCCATTCAATGCCGTGCCATGCCGTGCCATGCCGGTGCCATGCCGTGCCATGCCGGTGCCATGCCGTGCCATGCCGGTGCCATGCCGTGCCATGCCGTGCCATGCCGTGCCATGCCGGTGCCATGCCGGTGCCATGCCGTGCCATGCCGGTGCCATGCCGTGCCATGCCGGTGCCATGCCGTGCCATGCCGGTGCCATGCCGTGCCATGCCGGTGCCATGCCGTGCCATGCCGTGCCATGCCGTGCCATGCCGGTGCCATGCCGTGCCATGCCGGTGCCATGCCGTGCCATGCCGGTGCCATGCCGTGCCATGCCGTGCCATGCCGTGCCATGCCGGTGCCATGCCGTGCCATGCCGGTGCCATGCCGTGCCATGCCGTGCCATGCCATTCCATGCCATTCCATGCCATTCCATGCCATTCCATGCCATTCCATGCCATTCCATGCCATTCCATGCCATTCCATGCCATTCCATGCCATTCCATGCCATTCCATGCCATTCCATGCCATTCCATGCCATTCCATGCCATTCCATGCCATTCCATGCCATTCCATGCCATTCCATGCCATTCCATGCCATTCCATGCCATTCCATGCCATTCCATGCCATTCCATGCCATTCCATGCCATTCCATGCCATTCAATGCCATTCCAAGCCGTGCCATGCCGGTGCCATGCCGTGCCATGCCGGTGCCATGCCGTGCCATGCCGGTGCCATGCCGTGCCATGCCGGTGCCATGCCGTGCCATGACATTCCATGCCGTGCCATGCCGTGCCATGCCGTGCCATGCAGGTGCCATGCCGGTGCCATGCCGTGCCATGCCGTGCCATGCCGTGCCATGCCGTGCCATGCCGTTCCATGCCATTCCATGCCGTTCCATGCCATTCCATGCCATTCCATGCCATTCCATGCCATTCCATGCCATTCCATGCCGTTCCATGCCATTCCATGCCATTCCATGCCATTCCATGCCATTCCATGCCATTCCATGCCATTCCATGCCATTCCATGCCATTCCATGCCATTCCATGCCATTCCATGCCATTCCATGCCATTCCATGCCATTCCATGCCATTCCATGCCATTCCATGCCATTCCATGCCATTCCATGCCATTCCATGCCATTCCATGCCATTCCATGCCATTCCATGCCATTCCATGCCATTCCATGCCATTCCATGCCATTCCATGCCATTCCATGCCATTCCATGCCATTCCATGCGATTCCATGCCATTCCATGCCATTCCATGCCATTCCATGCCATTCCATGCCATTCCATGCCATTCCATGCCATTCCATGCCATTCCATGCCATTCCATGCCATTCCATGCCATTCCATGCCATTCCATGCCATTCCATGCCATTCCATGCCATTCCATGCCATTCCATGCCATTCCATGCCATTCCATGCCATTCCATGCCATTCCATGCCATTCCATGCCATTCCATGCCATTCCATGCCATTCCATGCCATTCCATGCCATTCCATGGCATTCCATGGCATTCCATGCCATTCCATGCCATTCCATGCCATTCCATGCCATTCCATGCCATTCCATGCCATTCCATGCCATTCCATGCCATTCCATGCCATTCCATGCCATTCCATGCCATTCCATGCCATTCCATGCCATTCCATGCCATTCCATGCCATTCCATGCCATTCCATGCCATTCCATGCCATTCCATGCCATTCCATGCCATTCCATGCCATTCCATGCCATTCCATGCCATTCCATGCCATTCCATGCCATTCCATGCCATTCCATGCCATTCCATGCCATTCCATGCCATTCCATGCCATTCCATGCCATTCCATGCCATTCCATGCCATTCAATGCCGTGCCATGCCGTGCCATGCCGGTGCCATGCCGTGCCATGCCGGTGCCATGCCGTGCCATGCCGGTGCCATGCCGTGCCATGCCGTGCCATGCCGTGCCATGCCGGTGCCATGCCGGTGCCATGCCGTGCCATGCCGGTGCCATGCCGTGCCATGCCGGTGCCATGCCGTGCCATGCCGGTGCCATGCCGTGCCATGCCGGTGCCATGCCGTGCCATGCCGTGCCATGCCGTGCCATGCCGGTGCCATGCCGTGCCATGCCGGTGCCATGCCGTGCCATGCCGGTGCCATGCCGTGCCATGCCGTGCCATGCCGTGCCATGCCGGTGCCATGCCGTGCCATGCCGGTGCCATGCCGTGCCATGCCGTGCCATGCCATTCCATGCCATTCCATGCCATTCCATGCCATTCCATGCCATTCCATGCCATTCCATGCCATTCCATGCCATTCCATGCCATTCCATGCCATTCCATGCCATTCCATGCCATTCCATGCCATTCCATGCCATTCCATGCCATTCCATGCCATTCCATGCCATTCCATGCCATTCCATGCCATTCCATGCCATTCCATGCCATTCAATGCCATTCCAAGCCGTGCCATGCCGGTGCCATGCCGTGCCATGCCGGTGCCATGCCGTGCCATGCCGGTGCCATGCCGTGCCATGCCGGTGCCATGCCGTGCCATGCCGGTGCCATGCCGTGCCATGACATTCCATGCCGTGCCATGCCGTGCCATGCCGTGCCATGCAGGTGCCATGCCGGTGCCATGCCGTGCCATGCCGTGCCATGCCGTGCCATGCCGTGCCATGCCGTTCCATGCCATTCCATGCCGTTCCATGCCATTCCATGCCATTCCATGCCATTCCATGCCATTCCATGCCATTCCATGCCGTTCCATGCCATTCCATGCCATTCCATGCCATTCCATGCCATTCCATGCCATTCCATGCCATTCCATGCCATTCCATGCCATTCCATGCCATTCCATGCCATTCCATGCCATTCCATGCCATTCCATGCCATTCCATGCCATTCCATGCCATTCCATGCCATTCCATGCCATTCCATGCCATTCCATGCCATTCCATGCCATTCCATGCCATTCCATGCCATTCCATGCCATTCCATGCCATTCCATGCCATTCCATGCCATTCCATGCCATTCCATGCCATTCCATGCCATTCCATGCGATTCCATGCCATTCCATGCCATTCCATGCCATTCCATGCCATTCCATGCCATTCCATGCCATTCCATGCCATTCCATGCCATTCCATGCCATTCCATGCCATTCCATGCCATTCCATGCCATTCCATGCCATTCCATGCCATTCCATGCCATTCCATGCCATTCAATGCCGTGCCATGCCGTGCCATGCCGGTGCCATGCCGTGCCATGCCGGTGCCATGCCGTGCCATGCCGGTGCCATGCCGTGCCATGCCGTGCCATGCCGTGCCATGCCGGTGCCATGCCGTGCCATGCCGGTGCCATGCCGTGCCATGGCGGTGCCATGCCGTGCCATGCCGTGCCATGCCGGTGCCATGCCGTGCCATGCCGGTGCCATGCCGTGCCATGCCGGTGCCATGCCGTGCCATGCCGGTGCCATGCCGTGCCATGCCGTGCCATGCCGTGCCATGCCGTGCCATGCCGGTGCCATGCCGTGCCATGCCGGTGCCATGCCGTGCCATGCCGTGCCATGCCATTCCATGCCATTCCATGCCATTCCATGCCATTCCATGCCATTCCATGCCATTCCATGCCATTCCATGCCATTCCATGCCATTCCATGCCATTCCATGCCATTCCATGCCATTCCATGCCATTCCATGCCATTCCATGCCATTCCATGCCATTCCATGCCATTCCATGCCATTCCATGCCATTCCATGCCATTCCATGCCATTCCATGCCATTCAATGCCGTGCCATGCCGTGCCATGCCGGTGCCATGCCGTGCCATGCCGGTGCCATGCCGTGCCATGCCGTGCCATGCCGTGCCATGCCGGTGCCATGCCGGTGCCATGCCGTGCCATGCCGGTGCCATGCCGTGCCATGCCGGTGCCATGCCGTGCCATGCCGGTGCCATGCCGTGCCATGCCGGTGCCATGCCGTGCCATGGCGGTGCCATGCCGTGCCATGGCGGTGCCATGCCGTGCCATGCCGTGCCATGCCGGTGCCATGCCGTGCCATGCCGGTGCCATGCCGTGCCATGCCGGTGCCATGCCGTGCCATGCCGTGCCATGCCGTGCCATGCCGGTGCCATGCCGTGCCATGCCGGTGCCATGCCGTGCCATGCCGTGCCATGCCATTCCATGCCATTCCATGCCATTCCATGCCATTCCATGCCATTCCATGCCATTCCATGCCATTCCATGCCATTCCATGCCATTCCATGCCATTCCATGCCATTCCATGCCATTCCATGCCATTCCATGCCATTCCATGCCATTCCATGCCATTCCATGCCATTCCATGCCATTCCATGCCATTCCATGCCATTCCATGCCATTCCATGCCATTCCATGCCATTCCATGGCATTCAATGCCATTCCAAGCCGTGCCATGCCGGTGCCATGCCGTGCCATGCCGGTGCCATGCCGTGCCATGCCGGTGCCATGCCGTGCCATGCCATTCCATGCCGTGCCATGCCGTGCCATGCCGTGCCATGCCGGTGCCATGCCGGTGCCATGCCGGTGCCATGCCGGTGCCATGCCGGTGCCATGCCGTGCCATGCCGGTGCCATGCCGTGCCATGCCGGTGCCATGCCGTGCCATGCCGGTGCCATGCCGTGCCATGCCGGTGCCATGCCGTGCCATGCCGGTGCCATGCCGTGCCATGCCGTGCCATGCCGTGCCATGCCGGTGCCATGCCGTGCCATGCCGGTGCCATGCCGTGCCATGCCGGTGCCATGCCGTGCCATGCCGGTGCCATGCCGGTGCCATGCCGTGCCATGCCGGTGCCATGCCGTGCCATGCCGGTGCCATGCCGTGCCATGCCGGTGCCATGCCGTGCCATGCCGGTGCCATGCCGTGCCATGCAGGTGCCATGCCGTGCCATGCCGGTGCCATGCCGGTGCCATGCCATTCCATGCCATTCCATGCCATTCCATGCCATTCCATGCCATTCCATGCCATTCCATGCCATTCCATGCCATTCCATGCCATTCCATGCCATTCCATGCCATTCCATGCCATTCCATGCCATTCCATGCCATTCCATGCCATTCAATGCCATTCCATGCCGTGCCATGCCGTGCCATGCCGTGCCATGCCGGTGCCATGCCGTGCCATGCCGGTGCCATGCCGTGCCATGCCGGTGCCATGCCGTGCCATGCCGGTGCCATGCCGTGCCATGCCGGTGCCATGCCGTGCCATGCCGGTGCCATGCCGTGCCATGCCGGTGCCATGCCGTGCCATGCCGTGCCATGCCGGTGCCATGCCGTGCCATGCCGGTGCCATGCCGTGCCATGCCGTGCCATGCCGTGCCATGCCGTGCCATGCCGTGCCATGCCGTGCCATGCCGTGCCATGCCATTCCATGCCATTCCATGCCATTCCATGCCATTCCATGCCATTCCATGCCATTCCATGCCATTCCATGCCATTCCATGCCATTCCATGCCATTCCATGCCATTCCATGCCATTCCATGCCATTCCATGCCATTCCATGCCATTCCATGCCATTCAATGCCATTCCAAGCCGTGCCATGCCGGTGCCATGCCGTGCCATGCCGGTGCCATGCCGTGCCATGCCGGTGCCATGCCGTGCCATGCCATTCCATGCCGTGCCATGCCGTGCCATGCCGTGCCATGCCGGTGCCATGCCGGTGCCATGCCGGTGCCATGCCGGTGCCATGCCGGTGCCATGCCGTGCCATGCCGGTGCCATGCCGTGCCATGCCGGTGCCATGCCGTGCCATGCCGGTGCCATGCCGTGCCATGCCGGTGCCATGCCGTGCCATGCCGGTGCCATGCCGTGCCATGCCGGTGCCATGCCGTGCCATGCCGTGCCATGCCGTGCCATGCCGGTGCCATGCCGTGCCATGCCGGTGCCATGCCGTGCCATGCCGGTGCCATGCCGTGCCATGCCGGTGCCATGCCGTGCCATGCCGGTGCCATGCCGTGCCATGCCGGTGCCATGCCGTGCCATGCCGGTGCCATGCCGTGCCATGCCGGTGCCATGCCGGTGCCATGCCGTGCCATGCCGGTGCCATGCCGTGCCATGCCGTGCCATGCCGGTGCCATGCCGTGCCATGCCGGTGCCATGCCGTGCCATGCCGGTGCCATGCCGTGCCATGCCGGTGCCATGCCGTGCCATGCCGGTGCCATGCCGGTGCCATGCCATTCCATGCCATTCCATGCCATTCCATGCCATTCCATGCCATTCCATGCCATTCCATGCCATTCCATGCCATTCCATGCCATTCCATGCCATTCCATGCCATTCCATGCCATTCCATGCCATTCCATGCCATTCAATGCCATTCCATGCCGTGCCATGCCGTGCCATGCCGTGCCATGCCGGTGCCATGCCGTGCCATGCCGGTGCCATGCCGTGCCATGCCGGTGCCATGCCGTGCCATGCCGGTGCCATGCCGTGCCATGCCGGTGCCATGCCGTGCCATGCCGGTGCCATGCCGTGCCATGCCGGTGCCATGCCGTGCCATGCCGTGCCATGCCGGTGCCATGCCGTGCCATGCCGGTGCCATGCCGTGCCATGCCGTGCCATGCCGTGCCATGCCGTGCCATGCCGTGCCATGCCGTGCCATGCCGTGCCATGCCATTCCATGCCATTCCATGCCATTCCATGCCATTCCATGCCGTGCCATGCCGTGCCATGCCGTGCCATGCCGTGCCATGCCGTGCCATGCCGTGCCATGCCGTGCCATGCCGTGCCATGCCGTGCCATGCCGTGCCATGCCGGTGCCATGCCGGTGCCATGCCGTGCCATGCCGGTGCCATGCCGTGCCATGCCGTGCCATGCCGGTGCCATGCCGTGCCATGCCGGTGCCATGCCGTGCCATGCCGGTGCCATGCCGTGCCATGCCGGTGCCATGCCGTGCCATGCCGGTGCCATGCCGTGCCATGCCGGTGCCATGCCGTGCCATGCCGGTGCCATGCCGTGCCATGCCGGTGCCATGCCGTGCCATGCCGGTGCCATGCCGTGCCATGCCGGTGCCATGCCGTGCCATGCCGGTGCCATGCCGGTGCCATGCCGTGCCATGCCGTGCCATGCCGTGCCATGCCGTGCCATGCCATTCCATGCCATTCCATGCCATTCCATGCCATTCCATGCCATTCCATGCCATTCCATGCCATTCAATGCCGGTGCCATGCCGTGCCATGCGGTGCCATGCCATTCCATGCCATTCCATGCCATTCCATGCCATTCCATGCCATTCCATGCCATTCCATGCCATTCCATGCCATTCCATGCCATTCCATGCCATTCCATGCCATTCCATGCCATTCCATGCCATTCCATGTCATTCCATGCCATTCCATGCCATTCCATGCCATTCCATGCCATTCCATGCCATTCCATGCCATTCCATGCCATTCCATGCCATTCCATGCCATTCCATGCCATTCCATGCCATTCCATGCCATTCCATGCCATTCCATGCCATTCCATGCCATTCCATGCCATTCCATGCCATTCCATGCCATTCCATGCCATTCCATGCCATTCCATGCCATTCCATGCCATTCCATGCCATTCCATGCCATTCCATGCCATTCCATGCCATTCCATGCCATTCCATGCCATTCCATGCCATTCCATGCCATTCCATGCCATTCCATGCCATTCCATGCCATTCCATGCCATTCCATGCCATTCCATGCCATTCCATGCCATTCCATGCCATTCCATGCCATTCCATGCCATTCCATGCCATTCCATGCCATTCCATGCCATTCCATGCCGTGCCATGCCGTGCCATGCCGGTGCCATGCCGTGCCATGCCGGTGCCATGCCGTGCCATGCCGGTGCCATGCCGTGCCATGCCGTGCCATGCCGTGCCATGCCGGTGCCATGCCGGTGCCATGCCGTGCCATGCCGGTGCCATGCCGTGCCATGCCGGTGCCATGCCGTGCCATGCCGGTGCCATGCCGTGCCATGCCGGTGCCATGCCGTGCCATGCCGTGCCATGCCGTGCCATGCCGGTGCCATGCCGTGCCATGCCGGTGCCATGCCGTGCCATGCCGGTGCCATGCCGTGCCATGCCGTGCCATGCCGTGCCATGCCGGTGCCATGCCGTGCCATGCCGGTGCCATGCCGTGCCATGCCGTGCCATGCCATTCCATGCCATTCCATGCCATTCCATGCCATTCCATGCCATTCCATGCCATTCCATGCCATTCCATGCCATTCCATGCCATTCCATGCCATTCCATGCCATTCCATGCCATTCCATGCCATTCCATGCCATTCCATGCCATTCCATGCCATTCCATGCCATTCCATGCCATTCCATGCCATTCCATGCCATTCCATGCCATTCCATGCCATTCCATGCCATTCCATGCCATTCAATGCCATTCCAAGCCGTGCCATGCCGGTGCCATGCCGTGCCATGCCGGTGCCATGCCGTGCCATGCCGGTGCCATGCCGTGCCATGCCGGTGCCATGCCGTGCCATGACATTCCATGCCGTGCCATGCCGTGCCATGCCGTGCCATGCAGGTGCCATGCCGGTGCCATGCCGGTGCCATGCCGGTGCCATGCCGGTGCCATGCCGTGCCATGCCGGTGCCATGCCGTGCCATGCCGGTGCCATGCCGTGCCATGCCGGTGCCATGCCGTGCCATGCCGGTGCCATGCCGTGCCATGCCGGTGCCATGCCGTGCCATGCCGGTGCCATGCCGTGCCATGCCGTGCCATGCCGTGCCATGCCGTGCCATGCCGGTGCCATGCCGTGCCATGCCGGTGCCATGCCGTGCCATGCCGGTGCCATGCCGTGCCATGCCGGTGCCATGCCGTGCCATGCCGTGCCATGCCGTGCCATGCCGTGCCATGCCGGTGCCATGCCGTGCCATGCCGGTGCCATGCCGGTGCCATGCCGTGCCATGCCGTGCCATGCCGGTGCCATGCCGTGCCATGCCGGTGCCATGCCGTGCCATGCCGGTGCCATGCCGTGCCATGCCGGTGCCATGCCGTGCCATGCCGGTGCCATGCCGTGCCATGCCGGTGCCATGCCGTGCCATGCCGGTGCCATGCCGTGCCATGCCGGTGCCATGCCGTGCCATGCCGGTGCCATGCCGTGCCATGCCGGTGCCATGCCGTGCCATGCCGGTGCCATGCCGTGCCATGCCGGTGCCATGCCGTGCCATGCCGGTGACATGCCGTTCCATGCCGTTCCATGCCATTCCATGCCGTTCCATGCCATTCCATGCCATTCCATGCCATTCCATGCCATTCCATGCCATTCCATGCCATTCCATGCCATTCCATGCCATTCCATGCCATTCCATGCCATTCCATGCCATTCCATGCCATTCCATGCCATTCCATGCCATTCCATGCCATTCCATGCCATTCCATGCCATTCCATGCCATTCCATGCCATTCCATGCCATTCCATGCCATTCCATGCCATTCCATGCCATTCCATGCCATTCCATGCCATTCCATGCCATTCCATGCCATTCCATGCCATTCCATGCCATTCCATGCCATTCCATGCCATTCCATGCCATTCCATGCCATTCCATGCCATTCCATGCCATTCCATGCCATTCCATGCCATTCCATGCCATTCCATGCCATTCCATGCCATTCCATGCCATTCCATGCCATTCCATGCCATTCCATGCCATTCCATGCCATTCCATGCCATTCCATGCCATTCCATGCCATTCCATGCCATTCCATGCCATTCCATGCCATTCCATGCCATTCCATGCCATTCCATGCCATTCCATGCCATTCCATGCCATTCCATGCCATTCCATGCCATTCCATGCCATTCCATGCCATTCCATGCCATTCCATGCCATTCCATGCCATTCCATGCCATTCCATGCCATTCCATGCCATTCCATGCCATTCAATGCCGTGCCATGCCGTGCCATGCCGGTGCCATGCCGTGCCATGCCGGTGCCATGCCGTGCCATGCCGGTGCCATGCCGTGCCATGCCGGTGCCATGCCGGTGCCATGCCGTGCCATGCCGGTGCCATGCCGTGCCATGCCGGTGCCATGCCGTGCCATGCCGGTGCCATGCCGTGCCATGCCGGTGCCATGCCGTGCCATGGCGGTGCCATGCCGTGCCATGCCGTGCCGTGCCGGTGCCATGCCGTGCCATGCCGGTGCCATGCCGTGCCATGCCGGTGCCATGCCGTGCCATGCCGTGCCATGCCGTGCCATGCCGTGCCATGCCGGTGCCATGCCGTGCCATGCCGGTGCCATGCCGTGCCATGCCGTGCCATGCCATTCCATGCCATTCCATGCCATTCCATGCCATTCCATGCCATTCCATGCCATTCCATGCCATTCCATGCCATTCCATGCCATTCCATGCCATTCAATGCCATTCCAAGCCGTGCCATGCCGGTGCCATGCCGTGCCATGCCGGTGCCATGCCGTGCCATGCCGGTGCCATGCCGTGCCATGACATTCCATGCCGTGCCATGCCGTGCCATGCCGTGCCATGCCGGTGCCATGCCGGTGCCATGCCGGTGCCATGCCGGTGCCATGCCGGTGCCATGCCGGTGCCATGCCGTGCCATGCCGGTGCCATGCCGTGCCATGCCGGTGCCATGCCGTGCCATGCCGGTGCCATGCCGTGCCATGCCGGTGCCATGCCGTGCCATGCCGGTGCCATGCCGTGCCATGCCGGTGCCATGCCGTGCCATGCCGTGCCATGCCGTGCCATGCCGGTGCCATGCCGTGCCATGCCGGTGCCATGCCGTGCCATGCCGGTGCCATGCCGTGCCATGCCGGTGCCATGCCGTGCCATGCCGTGCCATGCCGTGCCATGCCGTGCCATGCCGGTGCCATGCCGTGCCATGCCGGTGCCATGCCGGTGCCATGCCGTGCCATGCCGGTGCCATGCCGTGCCATGCCGTGCCATGCCGGTGCCATGCCGTGCCATGCCGGTGCCATGCCGTGCCATGCCGGTGCCATGCCGTGCCATGCCGGTGCCATGCCGTGCCATGCCGGTGCCATGCCGTGCCATGCCGGTGCCATGCCATTCCATGCCATTCCATGCCATTCCATGCCATTCCATGCCATTCCATGCCATTCCATGCCATTCCATGCCATTCCATGCCATTCCATGCCATTCCATGCCATTCCATGCCGTGCCATGCCGTGCCATGCCGTGCCATGCCGTGCCATGCCGTGCCATGCCGGTGCCATGCCGTGCCATGCCGGTGCCATGCCGTGCCATGCCGGTGCCATGCCGTGCCATGCCGGTGCCATGCCGTGCCATGCCGGTGCCATGCCGTGCCATGCCGGTGCCATGCCGTGCCATGCCGGTGCCATGCCGTGCCATGCCGGTGCCATGCCGGTGCCATGCCGTGCCATGCCGGTGCCATGCCGTGCCATGCCGTGCCATGCCATTCCATGCCATTCCATGCCAGTCCATGCCAGTCCATGCCAGTCCATGCCATTCCATGCCATTCCATGCCACTCAATGCGGTGCCATGCCGTGCCATGCCGTGCCATTCCATGCCATTCCATGCCATTCCATGCCATTCCATGCCATTCCATGCCATTCAATGCCATTCCATGCCGGTGCCATGCCGTGCCATGCCGGTGCCATGCCGTGCCATGCCGGTGCCATGCCGTGCCATGCCGGTGCCATGCCGTGCCATGCCGGTGCCATGCCGTGCCATGCCGGTGCCATGCCGGTGCCATGCCGTGCCATGCCGGTGCCATGCCGTGCCATGCCGGTGCCATGCCGTGCCATGCCGGTGCCATGCCGTGCCATGCCGGTGCCATGCCGTGCCATGCCGGTGCCATGCCGTGCCATGCCGGTGCCATGCCGTGCCATGCCGGTGCCATGCCGTGCCATGCCGTGCCATGCCGGTGCCATGCCGTGCCATGCCGGTGCCATGCCGTGCCATGCCGTGCCATGCCATTCCATGCCATTCCATGCCATTCCATGCCATTCCATGCCATTCCATGCCATTCCATGCCATTCCATGCCGTGCCATGCCGTGCCATGCCGTGCCATGCCGTGCCATGCCGTGCCATGCCGTGCCATGCCGTGCCATGCCGGTGCCATGCCGGTGCCATGCCGTGCCATGGCGGTGCCATGCCGTGCCATGCCGTGCCATGCCGGTGCCATGCCGTGCCATGCCGGTGCCATGCCGTGCCATGCCGGTGCCATGCCGTGCCATGCCGGTGGCATGCCGTGCCATGCCGGTGCCATGCCGTGCCATGCCGGTGCCATGCCGTGCCATGCCGGTGCCATGCCGTGCCATGCCGGTGCCATGCCGTGCCATGCCGGTGCCATGCCGTGCCATGCCGGTGCCATGCCGGTGCCATGCCGTGCCATGCCGGTGCCATGCCGTGCCATGCCGGTGCCATGCCGTGCCATGCCGTGCCATGCCGGTGCCATGCCGTGCCATGCCGGTGCCATGCCGGTGCCATGCCGTGCCATGCCGGTGCCATG
Source organism: Cryptus armator (assembly GCA_963971235.1). NCBI lineage: Eukaryota > Metazoa > Arthropoda > Insecta > Hymenoptera > Ichneumonidae > Cryptus > Cryptus armator. The sequence continues at coordinate 121,568 of CAXARG010000165.1, read as the reverse complement.
CCGGTGCCATGCCGGTGCCATGCCGTGCCATGCCGGTGCCATGCCGTGCCATGCCGTGCCATGCCGGTGCCATGCCGGTGCCATGCCGTGCCATGCCGGTGCCATGCCGTGCCATGCCGTGCCATGCCATTCCATGACATTCCATGTCATTCCATGCCATTCCATGCCATTCCATGCCATTCCATGCCATTCCATGCCATTCCATGCCATTCCATGCCATTCCATGCCATTCCATGCCATTCCATGCCATTCCATGCCATTCCATGCCATTCAATGCCATTCCATGCCGTGCCATGCCGGTGCCATGCCGTGCCATGCCGGTGCCATGCCGGTGCCATGCCGGTTCCATGCCGTGCCATGCCGGTGCCATGCCGTGCCATGCCGGTGCCATGCCGTGCCATGCCGGTGCCATGCCGTGCCATGCCGGTGCCATGCCGTGCCATGCCGGTGCCATGCCGTGCCATGCCGGTGCCATGCCGTGCCATGCCGGTGCCATGCCGTGCCATGCCGTGCCATGCCGTGCCATGCCGGTGCCATGCCGTGCCATGCCGGTGCCATGCCGTGCCATGCCGGTGCCATGCCGTGCCATGCCGGTGCCATGCCGTGCCATGCCGGTGCCATGCCGTGCCATGCCGGTGCCATGCCGTGCCATGCCGGTGCCATGCCGTGCCATGCCGGTGCCATGCCGTGCCATGCCGGTGCCATGCCGTGCCATGCCGGTGCCATGCCGTGCCATGCCGGTGCCATGCCGTGCCATGCCGGTGCCATGCCGTGCCATGCCGGTGCCATGCCGTGCCATGCCGGTGCCATGCCGTGCCATGCCGTGCCATGCCGTGCCATGCCGTGCCATGCCGTGCCATGCCGTGCCATGCCATTCCATGCCATTCCATGCCGTGCCATGCCGTGCCATGCCGTGCCATGCCGTGCCATGCCGTGCCATGCCGTGCCATGCCGTGCCATGCCGTGCCATGCCGTGCCATGCCGTGCCATGCCGTGCCATGCCGTGCCATGCCGTGCCATGCCGTGCCATGCCGTGCCATGCCGTGCCATGCCGTGCCATGCCGGTGCCATGCCGTGCCATGCCGGTGCCATGCCGTGCCATGCCGTGCCATGCCGGTGCCATGCCGTGCCATGCCGGTGCCATGCCGTGCCATGCCGGTGCCATGCCGTGCCATGCCGGTGCCATGCCGTGCCATGCCGGTGGCATGCCGTGCCATGCCGGTGGCATGCCGTGCCATGCCGGTGCCATGCCGTGCCATGCCGGTGCCATGCCGTGCCATGCCGGTGCCATGCCGTGCCATGCCGGTGCCATGCCGTGCCATGCCGGTGCCATGCCGTGCCATGCCGGTGCCATGCCGTGCCATGCCGGTGCCATGCCGTGCCATGCCGGTGCCATGCCGGTGCCATGCCGTGCCATGCCGGTGCCATGCCGTGCCATGCCGGTGCCATGCCGTGCCATGCCGTGCCATGCCGGTGCCATGCCGTGCCATGCCGGTGCCATGCCGGTGCCATGCCGTGCCATGCCGGTGCCATGCCGGTGCCATGCCGGTGCCATGCCGGTGCCATGCCGTGCCATGCCGGTGCCATGCCGGTGCCATGCCGTGCCATGCCGGTGCCATGCCGTGCCATGCCGGTGCCATGCCGTGCCATGCCGTGCCATGCCGGTGCCATGCCGTGCCATGCCGGTGCCATGCCGGTGCCATGCCGTGCCATGCCGGTGCCATGCCGGTGCCATGCCGGTGCCATTCCGTGCCATGCCGGTGCCATGCCGTGCCATGCCGGTGCCATGCCGTGCCATGCCGTGCCATGCCGGTGCCATGCCGGTGCCATGCCGTGCCATGCCGTGCCATGCCATTCCATGCCATTCCATGCCATTCCATGACATTCCATGTCATTCCATGCCATTCCATGCCATTCCATGCCATTCCATGCCATTCCATGCCATTCCATGCCATTCCATGCCATTCCATGCCATTCCATGCCATTCCATGCCATTCCATGCCATTCCATGCCATTCCATGCCATTCCATGCCATTCCATGCCATTCAATGCCATTCCATGCCGTGCCATGCCGGTGCCATGCCGTGCCATGCCGGTGCCATGCCGGTGCCATGCCGGTTCCATGCCGTGCCATGCCGGTGCCATGCCGTGCCATGCCGGTGCCATGCCGTGCCATGCCGGTGCCATGCCGTGCCATGCCGGTGCCATGCCGTGCCATGCCGGTGCCATGCCGTGCCATGCCGGTGCCATGCCGTGCCATGCCGGTGCCATGCCGTGCCATGCCGGTGCCATGCCGTGCCATGCCGTGCCATGCCGTGCCATGCCGTGCCATGCCGTGCCATGCCGGTGCCATGCCGTGCCATGCCGGTGCCATGCCGTGCCATGCCGGTGCCATGCCGTGCCATGCCGGTGCCATGCCGTGCCATGCCGGTGCCATGCCGTGCCATGCCGGTGCCATGCCGTGCCATGCCGGTGCCATGCCGTGCCATGCCGGTGCCATGCCGTGCCATGCCGTGCCATGCCGTGCCATGCCGTGCCATGCCATTCCATGCCATTCCATGCCATTCCATGCCATTCAATGCCGGTGCCATGCCGTGCCATGCGGTGCCATGCCATTCCATGCCATTCCATGCCATTCCATGCCATTCCATGCCATTCCATGCCATTCCATGCCATTCCATGCCATTCCATGCCATTCCATGCCATTCCATGCCATTCCATGCCATTCCATGCCATTCCATGCCATTCCATGCCATTCCATGCCATTCCATGCCATTCCATGCCATTCCATGCCATTCCATGCCATTCCATGCCATTCCATGCCATTCCATGCCATTCCATGTCATTCCATGCCATTCCATGCCATTCCATGCCATTCCATGCCATTCCATGCCATTCCATGCCATTCCATGCCATTCCATGCCATTCCATGCCATTCCATGCCATTCCATGCCATTCCATGCCATTCCATGCCATTCCATGCCATTCCATGCCATTCCATGCCATTCCATGCCATTCCATGCCATTCCATGCCATTCCATGCCATTCCATGCCATTCCATGCCATTCCATGCCATTCCATGCCATTCCATGCCATTCCATGCCATTCCATGCCATTCCATGCCATTCCATGCCATTCCATGCCATTCCATGCCATTCCATGCCATTCCATGCCATTCCATGCCATTCCATGCCATTCCATGCCATTCCATGCCATTCCATGCCATTCCATGCCATTCAATGCCGTGCCATGCCGTGCCATGCCGGTGCCATGCCGTGCCATGCCGGTGCCATGCCGTGCCATGCCGGTGCCATGCCGTGCCATGCCGTGCCATGCCGTGCCATGCCGGTGCCATGCCGGTGCCATGCCGTGCCATGCCGGTGCCATGCCGTGCCATGCCGGTGCCATGCCGTGCCATGCCGGTGCCATGCCGTGCCATGCCGGTGCCATGCCGTGCCATGGCGGTGCCATGCCGTGCCATGCCGTGCCATGCCGGTGCCATGCCGTGCCATGCCGGTGCCATGCCGTGCCATGCCGGTGCCATGCCGTGCCATGCCGTGCCATGCCGTGCCATGCCGTGCCATGCCGGTGCCATGCCGTGCCATGCCGGTGCCATGCCGTGCCATGCCGTGCCATGCCATTCCATGCCATTCCATGCCATTCCATGCCATTCCATGCCATTCCATGCCATTCCATGCCATTCCATGCCATTCCATGCCATTCCATGCCATTCCATGCCATTCCATGCCATTCCATGCCATTCCATGCCATTCCATGCCATTCCATGCCATTCCATGCCATTCCATGCCATTCCATGCCATTCCATGCCATTCAATGCCATTCCAAGCCGTGCCATGCCGGTGCCATGCCGTGCCATGCCGGTGCCATGCCGTGCCATGCCGGTGCCATGCCGTGCCATGCCGTGCCATGCCGGTGCCATGCCGTGCCATGCCGGTGCCATGCCGGTGCCATGCCGGTGCCATGCCGGTGCCATGCCGGTGCCATGCCGGTGCCATGCCGTGCCATGCCGTGCCATGCCGGTGCCATGCCGTGCCATGCCGGTGCCATGCCGGTGCCATGCCGTGCCATGCCGGTGCCATGCCGGTGCCATGCCGGTGCCATTCCGTGCCATGCCGGTGCCATGCCGTGCCATGCCGGTGCCATGCCGTGCCATGCCGTGCCATGCCGGTGCCATGCCGGTGCCATGCCGTGCCATGCCGTGCCATGCCATTCCATGCCATTCCATGCCATTCCATGACATTCCATGTCATTCCATGCCATTCCATGCCATTCCATGCCATTCCATGCCATTCCATGCCATTCCATGCCATTCCATGCCATTCCATGCCATTCCATGCCATTCCATGCCATTCCATGCCATTCCATGCCATTCAATGCCATTCCATGCCGTGCCATGCCGGTGCCATGCCGTGCCATGCCGGTGCCATGCCGGTGCCATGCCGGTTCCATGCCGTGCCATGCCGGTGCCATGCCGTGCCATGCCGGTGCCATGCCGTGCCATGCCGGTGCCATGCCGTGCCATGCCGGTGCCATGCCGTGCCATGCCGGTGCCATGCCGTGCCATGCCGGTGCCATGCCGTGCCATGCCGGTGCCATGCCGTGCCATGCCGGTGCCATGCCGTGCCATGCCGTGCCATGCCGTGCCATGCCGTGCCATGCCGTGCCATGCCGGTGCCATGCCGTGCCATGCCGGTGCCATGCCGTGCCATGCCGGTGCCATGCCGTGCCATGCCGGTGCCATGCCGTGCCATGCCGGTGCCATGCCGTGCCATGCCGGTGCCATGCCGTGCCATGCCGGTGCCATGCCGTGCCATGCCGGTGCCATGCCGTGCCATGCCGTGCCATGCCGTGCCATGCCGTGCCATGCCATTCCATGCCATTCCATGCCATTCCATGCCATTCAATGCCGGTGCCATGCCGTGCCATGCGGTGCCATGCCATTCCATGCCATTCCATGCCATTCCATGCCATTCCATGCCATTCCATGCCATTCCATGCCATTCCATGCCATTCCATGCCATTCCATGCCATTCCATGCCATTCCATGCCATTCCATGCCATTCCATGCCATTCCATGCCATTCCATGCCATTCCATGCCATTCCATGCCATTCCATGCCATTCCATGCCATTCCATGCCATTCCATGCCATTCCATGCCATTCCATGCCATTCCATGCCATTCCATGCCATTCCATGCCATTCCATGCCATTCCATGCCATTCCATGCCATTCCATGCCATTCCATGCCATTCCATGCCATTCCATGCCATTCCATGCCATTCCATGTCATTCCATGCCATTCCATGCCATTCCATGCCATTCCATGCCATTCCATGCCATTCCATGCCATTCCATGCCATTCCATGCCATTCCATGCCATTCCATGCCATTCCATGCCATTCCATGCCATTCCATGCCATTCCATGCCATTCCATGCCATTCCATGCCATTCCATGCCATTCCATGCCATTCCATGCCATTCCATGCCATTCCATGCCATTCCATGCCATTCCATGCCATTCCATGCCATTCCATGCCATTCCATGCCATTCCATGCCATTCCATGCCATTCCATGCCATTCCATGCCATTCCATGCCATTCCATGCCATTCCATGCCATTCCATGCCATTCCATGCCATTCCATGCCATTCCATGCCATTCCATGCCATTCCATGCCATTCCATGCCATTCCATGCCATTCCATGCCATTCCATGCCATTCCATGCCATTCCATGCCATTCCATGCCATTCAATGCCGTGCCATGCCGTGCCATGCCGGTGCCATGCCGTGCCATGCCGGTGCCATGCCGTGCCATGCCGGTGCCATGCCGTGCCATGCCGTGCCATGCCGTGCCATGCCGGTGCCATGCCGGTGCCATGCCGTGCCATGCCGGTGCCATGCCGTGCCATGCCGGTGCCATGCCGTGCCATGCCGGTGCCATGCCGTGCCATGGCGGTGCCATGCCGTGCCATGCCGTGCCATGCCGGTGCCATGCCGTGCCATGCCGGTGCCATGCCGTGCCATGCCGTGCCATGCCGTGCCATGCCGTGCCATGCCGGTGCCATGCCGTGCCATGCCGGTGCCATGCCGTGCCATGCCGTGCCATGCCATTCCATGCCATTCCATGCCATTCCATGCCATTCCATGCCATTCCATGCCATTCCATGCCATTCCATGCCATTCCATGCCATTCCATGCCATTCCATGCCATTCCATGCCATTCCATGCCATTCCATGCCATTCCATGCCATTCCATGCCATTCAATGCCATTCCAAGCCGTGCCATGCCGGTGCCATGCCGTGCCATGCCGGTGCCATGCCGTGCCATGCCGGTGCCATGCCGTGCCATGCCGTGCCATGCCGGTGCCATGCCGTGCCATGCCGGTGCCATGCCGGTGCCATGCCGTGCCATGCCGGTGCCATGCCGGTGCCATGCCGGTGCCATTCCGTGCCATGCCGGTGCCATGCCGTGCCATGCCGGTGCCATGCCGTGCCATGCCGTGCCATGCCGGTGCCATGCCGGTGCCATGCCGTGCCATGCCGTGCCATGCCATTCCATGCCATTCCATGCCATTCCATGACATTCCATGTCATTCCATGCCATTCCATGCCATTCCATGCCATTCCATGCCATTCCATGCCATTCCATGCCATTCCATGCCATTCCATGCCATTCCATGCCATTCCATGCCATTCCATGCCATTCCATGCCATTCCATGCCATTCAATGCCATTCCATGCCGTGCCATGCCGGTGCCATGCCGTGCCATGCCGGTGCCATGCCGGTGCCATGCCGGTTCCATGCCGTGCCATGCCGGTGCCATGCCGTGCCATGCCGGTGCCATGCCGTGCCATGCCGGTGCCATGCCGTGCCATGCCGGTGCCATGCCGTGCCATGCCGGTGCCATGCCGTGCCATGCCGGTGCCATGCCGTGCCATGCCGGTGCCATGCCGTGCCATGCCGTGCCATGCCGTGCCATGCCGTGCCATGCCGTGCCATGCCGGTGCCATGCCGTGCCATGCCGGTGCCATGCCGTGCCATGCCGGTGCCATGCCGTGCCATGCCGGTGCCATGCCGTGCCATGCCGGTGCCATGCCGTGCCATGCCGGTGCCATGCCGTGCCATGCCGTGCCATGCCGTGCCATGCCGTGCCATGCCGTGCCATGCCATTCCATGCCATTCCATGCCATTCCATGCCATTCAATGCCGGTGCCATGCCGTGCCATGCGGTGCCATGCCATTCCATGCCATTCCATGCCATTCCATGCCATTCCATGCCATTCCATGCCATTCCATGCCATTCCATGCCATTCCATGCCATTCCATGCCATTCCATGCCATTCCATGCCATTCCATGCCATTCCATGCCATTCCATGCCATTCCATGCCATTCCATGCCATTCCATGCCATTCCATGCCATTCCATGCCATTCCATGCCATTCCATGCCATTCCATGCCATTCCATGCCATTCCATGCCATTCCATGCCATTCCATGCCATTCCATGCCATTCCATGCCATTCCATGCCATTCCATGCCATTCCATGCCATTCCATGCCATTCCATGCCATTCCATGCCATTCCATGCCATTCCATGCCATTCCATGCCATTCCATGCCATTCCATGCCATTCCATGCCATTCCATGCCATTCCATGCCATTCCATGCCATTCCATGCCATTCCATGCCATTCCATGCCATTCCATGCCATTCCATGCCATTCCATGCCATTCCATGCCATTCCATGCCATTCCATGCCATTCCATGCCATTCCATGCCATTCCATGCCATTCCATGCCATTCCATGCCATTCCATGCCATTCCATGCCATTCCATGCCATTCCATGCCATTCCATGCCATTCCATGCCATTCCATGCCATTCCATGCCATTCCATGCCATTCCATGCCATTCCATGCCATTCCATGCCATTCCATGCCATTCAATGCCGTGCCATGCCGTGCCATGCCGGTGCCATGCCGTGCCATGCCGGTGCCATGCCGTGCCATGCCGGTGCCATGCCGTGCCATGCCGTGCCATGCCGTGCCATGCCGGTGCCATGCCGGTGCCATGCCGTGCCATGCCGGTGCCATGCCGTGCCATGCCGGTGCCATGCCGTGCCATGCCGGTGCCATGCCGTGCCATGCCGGTGCCATGCCGTGCCATGGCGGTGCCATGCCGTGCCATGCCGTGCCATGCCGGTGCCATGCCGTGCCATGCCGGTGCCATGCCGTGCCATGCCGGTGCCATGCCGTGCCATGCCGTGCCATGCCGTGCCATGCCGTGCCATGCCGGTGCCATGCCGTGCCATGCCGGTGCCATGCCGTGCCATGCCGTGCCATGCCATTCCATGCCATTCCATGCCATTCCATGCCATTCCATGCCATTCCATGCCATTCCATGCCATTCCATGCCATTCCATGCCATTCCATGCCATTCCATGCCATTCCATGCCATTCCATGCCATTCCATGCCATTCCATGCCATTCAATGCCATTCCAAGCCGTGCCATGCCGGTGCCATGCCGTGCCATGCCGGTGCCATGCCGTGCCATGCCGGTGCCATGCCGTGCCATGCCGGTGCCATGCCGTGCCATGCCGGTGCCATGCCGTGCCATGACATTCCATGCCGTGCCATGCCGTGCCATGCCGTGCCATGCCGGTGCCATGCCGTGCCATGCCGTGCCATGCCATTCCATGCCATTCCATGCCATTCCATGCCATTCCATGCCATTCCATGCCATTCCATGCCATTCCATGCCATTCCATGCCATTCCATGCCATTCCATGCCATTCCATGCCATTCCATGCCATTCCATGCCATTCCATGCCATTCCATGCCATTCCATGCCATTCCATGCCATTCCATGCCATTCCATGCCATTCCATGCCATTCCATGCCATTCCATGCCATTCCATGCCATTCCATGCCATTCCATGCCATTCCATGCCATTCCATGCCATTCCATGCCATTCCATGCCATTCCATGCCATTCCATGCCATTCCATGCCATTCCATGCCATTCCATGCCATTCCATGCCATTCCATGCCATTCCATGCCATTCAATGCCGTGCCATGCCGTGCCATGCCGGTGCCATGCCGTGCCATGCCGGTGCCATGCCGTGCCATGCCGGTGCCATGCCGTGCCATGCCGGTGCCATGCCGTGCCATGCCGGTGCCATGCCGTGCCATGCCGTGCCATGCCGTGCCATGCCGGTGCCATGCCGTGCCATGCCGGTGCCATGCCGTGCCATACCGGTGCCATGCCGTGCCATGCCGGTGCCATGCCGCGCCATGCCGTGCCATGCCGTGCCATGCCGTGCCATGCCGGTGCCATGCCGTGCCATGCCGGTGCCATGCCGGTGCCATGCCGTGCCATGCCGTGCCATGCCGGTGCCATGCCGTGCCATGCCGGTGCCATGCCGTGCCATGCCGGTGCCATGCCGTGCCATGCCGGTGCCATGCCGTGCCATGCCGGTGCCATGCCGTGCCATGCCGGTGCCATGCCGTGCCATGCCGGTGCCATGCCATTCCATGCCATTCCATGCCATTCCATGCCATTCCATGCCATTCCATGCCATTCCATGCCATTCCATGCCATTCCATGCCATTCCATGCCATTCCATGCCATTCCATGCCATTCCATGCCATTCCATGCCATTCCATGCCATTCCATGCCGTGCCATGCCGTGCCATGCCGGTGCCATGCCGTGCCATGCCGGTGCCATGCCGTGCCATGCCGGTGCCATGCCGTGCCATGCCGGTGCCATGCCGTGCCATGCCGGTGCCATGCCGTGCCATGCCGGTGCCATGCCGTGCCATGCCGGTGCCATGCCGTGCCATGCCGGTGCCATGCCGTGCCATGCCGGTGCCATGCCGTGCCATGCCGGTGCCATGCCGTGCCATGCCGGTGCCATGCCGTGCCATGCCGGTGCCATGCCGGTGCCATGCCGTGCCATGCCGTGCCATGCCGGTGCCATGCCGTGCCATGCCGGTGCCATGCCGTGCCATGCCGTGCCATGCCGTGCCATGCCGTGCCATGCCGTGCCATGCCATTCCATGCCATTCCATGCCATTCCATGCCGGTGCCATGCCGGTGCCATGCCGTGCCATGCCGGTGCCATGCCGTGCCATGCCGTGCCATGCCATTCCATGCCATTCCATGCCATTCCATGACATTCCATGTCATTCCATGCCATTCCATGCCATTCCATGCCATTCCATGCCATTCCATGCCATTCCATGCCATTCCATGCCATTCCATGCCATTCCATGCCATTCCATGCCATTCCATGCCATTCAATGCCATTCCATGCCGTGCCATGCCGGTGCCATGCCGTGCCATGCCGGTGCCATGCCGGTGCCATGCCGGTGCCATGCCGGTGCCATGCCGGTTCCATGCCGTGCCATGCCGGTGCCATGCCGTGCCATGCCGGTGCCATGCCGTGCCATGCCGGTGCCATGCCGTGCCATGCCGGTGCCATGCCGTGCCATGCCGGTGCCATGCCGTGCCATGCCGGTGCCATGCCGTGCCATGCCGGTGCCATGCCGTGCCATGCCGGTGCCATGCCGTGCCATGCCGTGCCATGCCGTGCCATGCCGGTGCCATGCCGTGCCATGCCGGTGCCATGCCGTGCCATGCCGGTGCCATGCCGTGCCATGCCGGTGCCATGCCGTGCCATGCCGGTGCCATGCCGTGCCATGCCGGTGCCATGCCGTGCCATGCCGGTGCCATGCCGTGCCATGCCGGTGCCATGCCGTGCCATGCCGGTGCCATGCCGTGCCATGCCGTGCCATGCCGTGCCATGCCATTCCATGCCATTCCATGCCATTCCATGCCATTCAATGCCGGTGCCATGCCGTGCCATGCGGTGCCATGCCATTCCATGCCATTCCATGCCATTCCATGCCATTCCATGCCATTCCATGCCATTCCATGCCATTCCATGCCATTCCATGCCATTCCATGCCATTCCATGCCATTCCATGCCATTCCATGCCATTCCATGCCATTCCATGCCATTCCATGCCATTCCATGCCATTCCATGCCATTCCATGCCATTCCATGCCATTCCATGCCATTCCATGCCATTCCATGCCATTCCATGCCATTCCATGCCATTCCATGCCATTCCATGCCATTCCATGCCATTCCATGCCATTCCATGCCATTCCATGCCATTCCATGTCATTCCATGTCATTCCATGCCATTCCATGTCATTCCATGCCATTCCATGCCATTCCATGCCATTCCATGCCATTCCATGCCATTCCATGCCATTCCATGCCATTCCATGCCATTCCATGCCATTCCATGCCATTCCATGCCATTCCATGCCATTCCATGCCATTCCATGCCATTCCATGCCATTCCATGCCATTCCATGCCATTCCATGCCATTCCATGCCATTCCATGCCATTCCATGCCATTCCATGCCATTCCATGCCATTCCATGCCATTCCATGCCATTCCATGCCATTCCATGCCATTCCATGCCATTCCATGCCATTCCATGCCATTCCATGCCATTCCATGCCATTCCATGCCATTCCATGCCATTCCATGCCATTCAATGCCGTGCCATGCCGTGCCATGCCGGTGCCATGCCGTGCCATGCCGGTGCCATGCCGTGCCATGCCGTGCCATGCCGGTGCCATGCCGGTGCCATGCCGTGCCATGCCGGTGCCATGCCGTGCCATGCCGGTGCCATGCCGTGCCATGCCGGTGCCATGCCGTGCCATGCCGGTGCCATGCCGTGCCATGCCGGTGCCATGCCGTGCCATGCCGGTGCCATGCCGTGCCATGCCGGTGCCATGCCGTGCCATGCCGGTGCCATGCCGGTGCCATGCCGTGCCATGCCGGTGCCATGCCGTGCCATGCCGTGCCATGCCATTCCATGCCATTCCATGCCATTCCATGCCATTCCATGCCATTCCATGCCATTCCATGCCATTCCATGCCATTCCATGCCATTCCATGCCATTCCATGCCATTCCATGCCATTCCATGCCATTCCATGCCATTCCATGCCATTCCAAGCCGTGCCATGCCGGTGCCATGCCGGTGCCATGCCGTGCCATGCCGGTGCCATGCCGTGCCATACCGGTGCCATGCCGGTGCCATGCCGTGCCATGCCGGTGCCATGCCGTGCCATGCCATTCCATGCCGTGCCATGCCGTGCCATGCCGTGCCATGCCGTGCCATGCCGTGCCATGCCGTGCCATGCCGTGCCATGCCGGTGCCATGCCGGTGCCATGCCGTGCCATGCCGGTGCCATGCCGTGCCATGCCGTGCCATGCCGGTGCCATGCCGTGCCATGCCGGTGCCATGCCGTGCCATGCCGGTGCCATGCCGTGCCATGCCGGTGCCATGCCGTGCCATGCCGGTGGCATGCCGTGCCATGCCGGTGCCATGCCGTGCCATGCCGGTGCCATGCCGTGCCATGCCGGTGCCATGCCGTGCCATGCCGGTGCCATGCCGTGCCATGCCGGTGCCATGCCGTGCCATGCCGGTGCCATGCCGTGCCATGCCGGTGCCATGCCGTGCCATGCCGGTGCCATGCCGTGCCATGCCGGTGCCATGCCGTGCCATGCCGGTGCCATGCCGGTGCCATGCCGTGCCATGCCGGTGCCATGCCGTGCCATGCCGGTGCCATGCCGTGCCATGCCGGTGCCATGCCGTGCCATGCCGGTGCCATGCCGTGCCATGCCGTGCCATGCCGGTGCCATGCCGTGCCATGCCGGTGCCATGCCGGTTCCATGCCGTGCCATGCCGGTGCCATGCCGGTGCCATGCCGGTGCCATGCCGTGCCATGCCGGTGCCATGCCGTGCCATGCCGTGCCATGCCGGTGCCATGCCGGTGCCATGCCGTGCCATGCCGTGCCATGCCATTCCATGCCATTCCATGCCATTCCATGACATTCCATGTCATTCCATGCCATTCCATGCCATTCCATGCCATTCCATGCCATTCCATGCCATTCCATGCCATTCCATGCCATTCCATGCCATTCCATGCCATTCCATGCCATTCCATGCCATTCCATGCCATTCCATGCCATTCCATGCCATTCCATGCCATTCAATGCCATTCCATGCCGTGCCATGCCGGTGCCATGCCGTGCCATGCCGGTGCCATGCCGGTGCCATGCCGGTTCCATGCCGTGCCATGCCGGTGCCATGCCGTGCCATGCCGGTGCCATGCCGTGCCATGCCGGTGCCATGCCGGTGCCATGCCGTGCCATGCCGGTGCCATGCCGTGCCATGCCGGTGCCATGCCGTGCCATGCCGGTGCCATGCCGTGCCATGCCGGTGCCATGCCGTGCCATGCCGTGCCATGCCGTGCCATGCCGTGCCATGCCGTGCCATGCCGGTGCCATGCCGTGCCATGCCGGTGCCATGCCGTGCCATGCCGGTGCCATGCCGTGCCATGCCGGTGCCATGCCGTGCCATGCCGGTGCCATGCCGTGCCATGCCGGTGCCATGCCGTGCCATGCCGGTGCCATGCCGTGCCATGCCGGTGCCATGCCGTGCCATGCCGGTGCCATGCCGTGCCATGCCGGTGCCATGCCGTGCCATGCCGGTGCCATGCCGTGCCATGCCGGTGCCATGCCGTGCCATGCCGGTGCCATGCCGTGCCATGCCGGTGCCATGCCGTGCCATGCCGGTGCCATGCCGTGCCATGCCGGTGCCATGCCGTGCCATGCCGTGCCATGCCGTGCCATGCCGTGCCATGCCATTCCATGCCATTCCATGCCATTCCATGCCATTCCATGCCATTCCATGCCATTCAATGCCGGTGCCATGCCGTGCCATGCGGTGCCATGCCATTCCATGCCATTCCATGCCATTCCATGCCATTCCATGCCATTCCATGCCATTCCATGCCATTCCATGCCATTCCATGCCATTCCATGCCATTCCATGCCATTCCATGCCATTCCATGCCATTCCATGCCATTCCATGTCATTCCATGCCATTCCATGCCATTCCATGTCATTCCATGCCATTCCATGCCATTCCATGCCATTCCATGCCATTCCATGCCATTCCATGCCATTCCATGCCATTCCATGCCATTCCATGCCATTCCATGCCATTCCATGCCATTCCATGCCATTCCATGCCATTCCATGCCATTCCATGCCATTCCATGCCATTCCATGCCATTCCATGCCATTCCATGCCATTCCATGCCATTCCATGCCATTCCATGCCATTCCATGCCATTCCATGCCATTCCATGCCATTCCATGCCATTCCATGCCATTCCATGCCATTCCATGCCATTCCATGCCATTCCATGCCATTCCATGCCATTCCATGCCATTCCATGCCATTCCATGCCATTCCATGCCATTCAATGCCGTGCCATGCCGTGCCATGCCGGTGCCATGCCGTGCCATGCCGGTGCCATGCCGTGCCATGCCGTGCCATGCCGGTGCCATGCCGTGCCATGCCGGTGCCATGCCGTGCCATGACATTCCATGCCGTGCCATGCCGTGCCATGCCGTGCCATGCCGGTGCCATGCCGTGCCATGCCGGTGCCATGCCGGTGCCATGCCGTGCCATGCCGGTGCCATGCCGTGCCATGCCGTGCCATGCCGGTGCCATGCCGTGCCATGCCGGTGCCATGCCGTGCCATGCCGGTGCCATGCCGTGCCATGCCGGTGCCATGCCGTGCCATGCCGGTGCCATGCCGTGCCATGCCGGTGCCATGCCGTGCCATGCCGGTGCCATGCCGTGCCATGCCGGTGCCATGCCGTGCCATGCCGGTGACATGCCGTTCCATGCCGTTCCATGCCATTCCATGCCGTTCCATGCCATTCCATGCCATTCCATGCCATTCCATGCCATTCCATGCCATTCCATGCCATTCCATGCCATTCCATGCCATTCCATGCCATTCCATGCCATTCCATGCCATTCCATGCCATTCCATGCCATTCCATGCCATTCCATGCCATTCCATGCCATTCCATGCCATTCCATGCCATTCCATGCCATTCCATGCCATTCCATGCCATTCCATGCCATTCCATGCCATTCCATGCCATTCCATGCCATTCCATGCCATTCCATGCCATTCCATGCCATTCCATGCCATTCCATGCCATTCCATGCCATTCCATGCCATTCCATGCCATTCCATGCCATTCCATGCCATTCCATGCCATTCCATGCCATTCCATGCCATTCCATGCCATTCCATGCCATTCCATGCCATTCCATGCCATTCCATGCCATTCCATGCCATTCCATGCCATTCCATGCCATTCCATGCCATTCCATGCCATTCCATGCCATTCCATGCCATTCAATGCCGTGCCATGCCGTGCCATGCCGGTGCCATGCCGTGCCATGCCGGTGCCATGCCGTGCCATGCCGGTGCCATGCCGTGCCATGCCGGTGCCATGCCGTGCCATGCCGTGCCATGCCGTGCCATGCCGGTGCCATGCCGGTGCCATGCCGTGCCATGCCGGTGCCATGCCGTGCCATGCCGGTGCCATGCCGTGCCATGCCGGTGCCATGCCGTGCCATGCCGGTGCCCTGCCGTGCCATGGCGGTGCCATGCCGTGCCATGCCGTGCCATGCCGGTGCCATGCCGTGCCATGCCGGTGCCATGCCGTGCCATGCCGGTGCCATGCCGTGCCATGCCGTGCCATGCCGTGCCATGCCGGTGCCATGCCGTGCCATGCCGGTGCCATGCCGTGCCATGCCGGTGCCATGCCGTGCCATGCCGGTGCCATGCCGTGCCATGCCGGTGCCATGCCGGTGCCATGCCGTGCCATGCCGGTGCCATGCCGTGCCATGCCGGTGCCATGCCGTGCCATGCCGGTGCCATGCCGTGCCATGCCGGTGCCATGCCGTGCCATGGCGGTGCCATGCCGTGCCATGCCGTGCCATGCCGGTGCCATGCCGTGCCATGCCGGTGCCATGCCGTGCCATGCCGGTGCCATGCCGTGCCATGCCGGTGCCATGCCGTGCCATGCCGTGCCATGCCGTGCCATGCCGGTGCCATGCCGTGCCATGCCGGTGCCATGCCATTCCATGCCATTCCATGCCATTCCATGCCATTCCATGCCATTCCATGCCATTCCATGCCATTCCATGCCATTCCATGCCATTCCATGCCATTCCATGCCATTCCATGCCATTCCATGCCATTCCATGCCATTCCATGCCATTCCATGCCATTCCATGCCATTCCATGCCATTCCATGCCATTCCATGCCATTCCATGCCATTCCATGCCATTCCATGCCATTCCATGCCATTCCATGCCATTCAATGCCATTCCAAGCCGTGCCATGCCGGTGCCATGCCGTGCCATGCCGGTGCCATGCCGTGCCATGCCGGTGCCATGCCGTGCCATGCCGGTGCCATGCCGTGCCATGCCGGTGCCATGCCGTGCCATGACATTCCATGCCGTGCCATGCCGTGCCATGCCGTGCCATGCCGGTGCCATGCCGGTGCCATGCCGGTGCCATGCCGGTGCCATGCCGGTGCCATGCCGTGCCATGCCGGTGCCATGCCGTGCCATGCCGGTGCCATGCCGTGCCATGCCGTGCCATGCCGTGCCATGCCGGTGCCATGCCGTGCCATGCCGGTGCCATGCCGTGCCATGCCGGTGCCATGCCGTGCCATGCCGGTGCCATGCCGTGCCATGCCGTGCCATGCCGTGCCATGCCGTGCCATGCCGGTGCCATGCCGTGCCATGCCGGTGCCATGCCGTGCCATGACATTCCATGCCGTGCCATGCCGTGCCATGCCGTGCCATGCCGGTGCCATGCCGGTGCCATGCCGGTGCCATGCCGGTGCCATGCCGGTGCCATGCCGTGCCATGCCGGTGCCATGCCGTGCCATGCCGGTGCCATGCCGTGCCATGCCGTGCCATGCCGTGCCATGCCGGTGCCATGCCGTGCCATGCCGGTGCCATGCCGTGCCATGCCGGTGCCATGCCGTGCCATGCCGGTGCCATGCCGTGCCATGCCGTGCCATGCCGTGCCATGCCGTGCCATGCCGTGCCATGCCGTGCCATGCCGTGCCATGCCGGTGCCATGCCGTGCCATGCCGGTGCCATGCCGGTGCCATGCCGGTGCCATGCCGTGCCATGCCGGTGCCATGCCGTGCCATGCCGTGCCATGCCGGTGCCATGCCGTGCCATGCCGGTGCCATGCCGTGCCATGCCGGTGCCATGCCGTGCCATGCCGGTGCCATGCCGTGCCATGCCGGTGCCATGCCGTGCCATGCCGGTGCCATGCCGTGCCATGCCGGTGCCATGCCGTGCCATGCCGGTGCCATGCCGTGCCATGCCGGTGACATGCCGTTCCATGCCATTCCATGCCATTCCATGCCATTCCATGCCATTCCATGCCATTCCATGCCATTCCATGCCATTCCATGCCATTCCATGCCATTCCATGCCATTCCATGCCATTCCATGCCATTCCATGCCATTCCATGCCATTCCATGCCATTCCATGCCATTCCATGCCATTCCATGCCATTCCATGCCATTCCATGCCATTCCATGCCATTCCATGCCATTCCATGCCATTCCATGCCATTCCATGCCATTCCATGCCATTCCATGCCATTCCATGCCATTCCATGCCATTCCATGCCATTCCATGCCATTCCATGCCATTCCATGCCATTCCATGCCATTCCATGCCATTCAATGCCGTGCCATGCCGTGCCATGCCGGTGCCATGCCGTGCCATGCCGGTGCCATGCCGTGCCATGCCGGTGCCATGCCGTGCCATGCCGGTGCCATGCCGTGCCATGCCGGTGCCATGCCGTGCCATGCCGGTGCCATGCCGTGCCATGGCGGTGCCATGCCGTGCCATGCCGTGCCATGCCGGTGCCATGCCGTGCCATGCCGGTGCCATGCCGTGCCATGCCGTGCCATGCCGTGCCATGCCGTGCCATGCCGGTGCCATGCCGTGCCATGCCGGTGCCATGCCGTGCCATGCCGTGCCATGCCATTCCATGCCATTCCATGCCATTCCATGCCATTCCATGCCATTCCATGCCATTCCATGCCATTCCATGCCATTCAATGCCATTCCAAGCCGTGCCATGCCGGTGCCATGCCGTGCCATGCCGGTGCCATGCCGTGCCATGCCGGTGCCATGCCGTGCCATGCCGGTGCCATGCCGTGCCATGCCGGTGCCATGCCGTGCCATGCCGGTGCCATGCCGTGCCATGACATTCCATGCCGTGCCATGCCGTGCCATGCCGTGCCATGCCGGTGCCATGCCGGTGCCATGCCGGTGCCATGCCGGTGCCATGCCGGTGCCATGCCGGTGCCATGCCGGTGCCATGCCGTGCCATGCCGGTGCCATGCCGTGCCATGCCGGTGCCATGCCGTGCCATGCCGGTGCCATGCCGTGCCATGCCGGTGCCATGCCGTGCCATGCCGGTGCCATGCCGTGCCATGCCGGTGCCATGCCGTGCCATGCCGTGCCATGCCGTGCCATGCCGGTGCCATGCCGTGCCATGCCGGTGCCATGCCGTGCCATGCCGGTGCCATGCCGGTGCCATGCCGTGCCATGCCGGTGCCATGCCGTGCCATGCCGGTGCCATGCCGTGCCATGCCGGTGCCATGCCGGTGCCATGCCGTGCCATGCCGGTGCCATGCCGTGCCATGCCGTGCCATGCCGGTGCCATGCCGTGCCATGCCGGTGCCATGCCGTGCCATGCCGGTGCCATGCCGTGCCATGCCGGTGCCATGCCGTGCCATGCCGGTGCCATGCCGTGCCATGCCGGTGCCATGCCGTGCCATGCCGGTGCCATGCCGTGCCATGCCGGTGCCATGCCATTCCATGCCATTCCATGCCATTCCATGCCATTCCATGCCATTCCATGCCATTCCATGCCATTCCATGCCATTCCATGCCATTCCATGCCATTCCATGCCATTCCATGCCATTCCATGCCATTCCATGCCATTCCATGCCATTCCATGTCATTCCATGTCATTCCATGCCATTCCATGTCATTCCATGCCATTCCATGCCATTCCATGCCATTCCATGCCATTCCATGCCATTCCATGCCATTCCATGCCATTCCATGCCATTCCATGCCATTCCATGCCATTCCATGCCATTCCATGCCATTCCATGCCATTCCATGCCATTCCATGCCATTCCATGCCATTCCATGCCATTCCATGCCATTCCATGCCATTCCATGCCATTCCATGCCATTCCATGCCATTCCATGCCATTCCATGCCATTCCATGCCATTCCATGCCATTCCATGCCATTCCATGCCATTCCATGCCATTCCATGCCATTCCATGCCATTCAATGCCGTGCCATGCCGTGCCATGCCGGTGCCATGCCGTGCCATGCCGGTGCCATGCCGTGCCATGCCGTGCCATGCCGGTGCCATGCCGGTGCCATGCCGTGCCATGCCGGTGCCATGCCGTGCCATGCCGGTGCCATGCCGTGCCATGCCGGTGCCATGCCGTGCCATGCCGGTGCCATGCCGTGCCATGCCGGTGCCATGCCGTGCCATGCCGGTGCCATGCCGTGCCATGCCGGTGCCATGCCGTGCCATGCCGGTGCCATGCCGGTGCCATGCCGTGCCATGCCGGTGCCATGCCGTGCCATGCCGTGCCATGCCATTCCATGCCATTCCATGCCATTCCATGCCATTCCATGCCATTCCATGCCATTCCATGCCATTCCATGCCATTCCATGCCATTCCATGCCATTCCATGCCATTCCATGCCATTCCATGCCATTCCATGCCATTCCATGCCATTCCAAGCCGTGCCATGCCGGTGCCATGCCGGTGCCATGCCGTGCCATGCCGGTGCCATGCCGTGCCATACCGGTGCCATGCCGGTGCCATGCCGTGCCATGCCGGTGCCATGCCGTGCCATGCCATTCCATGCCGTGCCATGCCGTGCCATGCCGTGCCATGCCGTGCCATGCCGTGCCATGCCGTGCCATGCCGTGCCATGCCGGTGCCATGCCGGTGCCATGCCGTGCCATGCCGGTGCCATGCCGTGCCATGCCGTGCCATGCCGGTGCCATGCCGTGCCATGCCGGTGCCATGCCGTGCCATGCCGGTGCCATGCCGTGCCATGCCGGTGCCATGCCGTGCCATGCCGGTGGCATGCCGTGCCATGCCGGTGCCATGCCGTGCCATGCCGGTGCCATGCCGTGCCATGCCGGTGCCATGCCGTGCCATGCCGGTGCCATGCCGTGCCATGCCGGTGCCATGCCGTGCCATGCCGGTGCCATGCCGTGCCATGCCGGTGCCATGCCGTGCCATGCCGGTGCCATGCCGTGCCATGCCGGTGCCATGCCGTGCCATGCCGGTGCCATGCCGGTGCCATGCCGTGCCATGCCGGTGCCATGCCGTGCCATGCCGGTGCCATGCCGTGCCATGCCGGTGCCATGCCGTGCCATGCCGGTGCCATGCCGTGCCATGCCGGTGCCATGCCGTGCCATGCCGTGCCATGCCGGTGCCATGCCGTGCCATGCCGGTGCCATGCCGGTTCCATGCCGTGCCATGCCGGTGCCATGCCGGTGCCATGCCGGTGCCATGCCGTGCCATGCCGGTGCCATGCCGTGCCATGCCGTGCCATGCCGGTGCCATGCCGGTGCCATGCCGTGCCATGCCGTGCCATGCCATTCCATGCCATTCCATGCCATTCCATGACATTCCATGTCATTCCATGCCATTCCATGCCATTCCATGCCATTCCATGCCATTCCATGCCATTCCATGCCATTCCATGCCATTCCATGCCATTCCATGCCATTCCATGCCATTCCATGCCATTCCATGCCATTCCATGCCATTCCATGCCATTCCATGCCATTCAATGCCATTCCATGCCGTGCCATGCCGGTGCCATGCCGTGCCATGCCGGTGCCATGCCGGTGCCATGCCGGTTCCATGCCGTGCCATGCCGGTGCCATGCCGTGCCATGCCGGTGCCATGCCGTGCCATGCCGGTGCCATGCCGGTGCCATGCCGTGCCATGCCGGTGCCATGCCGTGCCATGCCGGTGCCATGCCGTGCCATGCCGGTGCCATGCCGTGCCATGCCGGTGCCATGCCGTGCCATGCCGTGCCATGCCGTGCCATGCCGTGCCATGCCGTGCCATGCCGGTGCCATGCCGTGCCATGCCGGTGCCATGCCGTGCCATGCCGGTGCCATGCCGTGCCATGCCGGTGCCATGCCGTGCCATGCCGGTGCCATGCCGTGCCATGCCGGTGCCATGCCGTGCCATGCCGGTGCCATGCCGTGCCATGCCGGTGCCATGCCGTGCCATGCCGGTGCCATGCCGTGCCATGCCGGTGCCATGCCGTGCCATGCCGGTGCCATGCCGTGCCATGCCGGTGCCATGCCGTGCCATGCCGGTGCCATGCCGTGCCATGCCGGTGCCATGCCGTGCCATGCCGGTGCCATGCCGTGCCATGCCGGTGCCATGCCGTGCCATGCCGGTGCCATGCCGTGCCATGCCGTGCCATGCCGTGCCATGCCGTGCCATGCCATTCCATGCCATTCCATGCCATTCCATGCCATTCCATGCCATTCCATGCCATTCAATGCCGGTGCCATGCCGTGCCATGCGGTGCCATGCCATTCCATGCCATTCCATGCCATTCCATGCCATTCCATGCCATTCCATGCCATTCCATGCCATTCCATGCCATTCCATGCCATTCCATGCCATTCCATGCCATTCCATGCCATTCCATGCCATTCCATGCCATTCCATGTCATTCCATGCCATTCCATGCCATTCCATGTCATTCCATGCCATTCCATGCCATTCCATGCCATTCCATGCCATTCCATGCCATTCCATGCCATTCCATGCCATTCCATGCCATTCCATGCCATTCCATGCCATTCCATGCCATTCCATGCCATTCCATGCCATTCCATGCCATTCCATGCCATTCCATGCCATTCCATGCCATTCCATGCCATTCCATGCCATTCCATGCCATTCCATGCCATTCCATGCCATTCCATGCCATTCCATGCCATTCCATGCCATTCCATGCCATTCCATGCCATTCCATGCCATTCCATGCCATTCCATGCCATTCCATGCCATTCCATGCCATTCCATGCCATTCCATGCCATTCCATGCCATTCCATGCCATTCCATGCCATTCAATGCCGTGCCATGCCGTGCCATGCCGGTGCCATGCCGTGCCATGCCGTGCCATGCCGGTGCCATGCCGTGCCATGCCGGTGCCATGCCGTGCCATGACATTCCATGCCGTGCCATGCCGTGCCATGCCGTGCCATGCCGGTGCCATGCCGGTGCCATGCCGGTGCCATGCCGGTGCCATGCCGGTGCCATGCCGTGCCATGCCGGTGCCATGCCGTGCCATGCCGGTGCCATGCCGTGCCATGCCGGTGCCATGCCGTGCCATGCCGGTGCCATGCCGTGCCATGCCGGTGCCATGCCGTGCCATGCCGGTGCCATGCCGTGCCATGCCGTGCCATGCCGTGCCATGCCGGTGCCATGCCGTGCCATGCCGGTGCCATGCCGTGCCATGCCGGTGCCATGCCGTGCCATGCCGGTGCCATGCCGTGCCATGCCGTGCCATGCCGTGCCATGCCGTGCCATGCCGGTGCCATGCCGTGCCATGCCGGTGCCATGCCGGTGCCATGCCGTGCCATGCCGGTGCCATGCCGTGCCATGCCGTGCCATGCCGGTGCCATGCCGTGCCATGCCGGTGCCATGCCGTGCCATGCCGGTGCCATGCCGTGCCATGCCGGTGCCATGCCGTGCCATGCCGGTGCCATGCCGTGCCATGCCGGTGCCATGCCGTGCCATGCCGGTGCCATGCCGTGCCATGCCGGTGCCATGCCGTGCCATGCCGGTGACATGCCGTTCCATGCCGTTCCATGCCATTCCATGCCGTTCCATGCCATTCCATGCCATTCCATGCCATTCCATGCCATTCCATGCCATTCCATGCCATTCCATGCCATTCCATGCCATTCCATGCCATTCCATGCCATTCCATGCCATTCCATGCCATTCCATGCCATTCCATGCCATTCCATGCCATTCCATGCCATTCCATGCCATTCCATGCCATTCCATGCCATTCCATGCCATTCCATGCCATTCCATGCCATTCCATGCCATTCCATGCCATTCCATGCCATTCCATGCCATTCCATGCCATTCCATGCCATTCCATGCCATTCCATGCCATTCCATGCCATTCCATGCCATTCCATGCCATTCCATGCCATTCCATGCCATTCCATGCCATTCCATGCCATTCCATGCCATTCCATGCCATTCCATGCCATTCCATGCCATTCCATGCCATTCCATGCCATTCCATGCCATTCCATGCCATTCCATGCCATTCCATGCCATTCCATGCCATTCCATGCCATTCCATGCCATTCCATGCCATTCCATGCCATTCCATGCCATTCCATGCCATTCCATGCCATTCAATGCCGTGCCATGCCGTGCCATGCCGGTGCCATGCCGTGCCATGCCGGTGCCATGCCGTGCCATGCCGGTGCCATGCCGTGCCATGCCGGTGCCATGCCGTGCCATGCCGTGCCATGCCGTGCCATGCCGGTGCCATGCCGGTGCCATGCCGTGCCATGCCGGTGCCATGCCGTGCCATGCCGGTGCCATGCCGTGCCATGCCGGTGCCATGCCGTGCCATGCCGGTGCCCTGCCGTGCCATGGCGGTGCCATGCCGTGCCATGCCGTGCCATGCCGGTGCCATGCCGTGCCATGCCGGTGCCATGCCGTGCCATGCCGGTGCCATGCCGTGCCATGCCGTGCCATGCCGTGCCATGCCGTGCCATGCCGGTGCCATGCCGTGCCATGCCGGTGCCATGCCGTGCCATGCCGGTGCCATGCCGTGCCATGCCGGTGCCATGCCGTGCCATGCCGGTGCCATGCCGGTGCCATGCCGTGCCATGCCGGTGCCATGCCGTGCCATGCCGGTGCCATGCCGTGCCATGCCGGTGCCATGCCGTGCCATGCCGGTGCCATGCCGTGCCATGGCGGTGCCATGCCGTGCCATGCCGTGCCATGCCGGTGCCATGCCGTGCCATGCCGGTGCCATGCCGTGCCATGCCGGTGCCATGCCGTGCCATGCCGGTGCCATGCCGTGCCATGCCGTGCCATGCCGTGCCATGCCGGTGCCATGCCGTGCCATGCCGGTGCCATGCCATTCCATGCCATTCCATGCCATTCCATGCCATTCCATGCCATTCCATGCCATTCCATGCCATTCCATGCCATTCCATGCCATTCCATGCCATTCCATGCCATTCCATGCCATTCCATGCCATTCCATGCCATTCCATGCCATTCCATGCCATTCCATGCCATTCCATGCCATTCCATGCCATTCCATGCCATTCCATGCCATTCCATGCCATTCCATGCCATTCCATGCCATTCCATGCCATTCCATGCCATTCCATGCCATTCCATGCCATTCAATGCCATTCCAAGCCGTGCCATGCCGGTGCCATGCCGTGCCATGCCGGTGCCATGCCGTGCCATGCCGGTGCCATGCCGTGCCATGCCGGTGCCATGCCGTGCCATGCCGGTGCCATGCCGTGCCATGACATTCCATGCCGTGCCATGCCGTGCCATGCCGTGCCATGCCGGTGCCATGCCGGTGCCATGCCGGTGCCATGCCGGTGCCATGCCGGTGCCATGCCGTGCCATGCCGGTGCCATGCCGTGCCATGCCGGTGCCATGCCGTGCCATGCCGTGCCATGCCGTGCCATGCCGGTGCCATGCCGTGCCATGCCGGTGCCATGCCGTGCCATGCCGGTGCCATGCCGTGCCATGCCGGTGCCATGCCGTGCCATGCCGTGCCATGCCGTGCCATGCCGTGCCATGCCGGTGCCATGCCGTGCCATGCCGGTGCCATGCCGTGCCATGACATTCCATGCCGTGCCATGCCGTGCCATGCCGTGCCATGCCGGTGCCATGCCGGTGCCATGCCGGTGCCATGCCGGTGCCATGCCGGTGCCATGCCGTGCCATGCCGGTGCCATGCCGTGCCATGCCGGTGCCATGCCGTGCCATGCCGTGCCATGCCGTGCCATGCCGGTGCCATGCCGTGCCATGCCGGTGCCATGCCGTGCCATGCCGGTGCCATGCCGTGCCATGCCGGTGCCATGCCGTGCCATGCCGTGCCATGCCGTGCCATGCCGTGCCATGCCGTGCCATGCCGTGCCATGCCGTGCCATGCCGGTGCCATGCCGTGCCATGCCGGTGCCATGCCGGTGCCATGCCGGTGCCATGCCGTGCCATGCCGGTGCCATGCCGTGCCATGCCGTGCCATGCCGGTGCCATGCCGTGCCATGCCGGTGCCATGCCGTGCCATGCCGGTGCCATGCCGTGCCATGCCGGTGCCATGCCGTGCCATGCCGGTGCCATGCCGTGCCATGCCGGTGCCATGCCGTGCCATGCCGGTGCCATGCCGTGCCATGCCGGTGCCATGCCGTGCCATGCCGGTGCCATGCCGTGCCATGCCGGTGACATGCCGTTCCATGCCATTCCATGCCATTCCATGCCATTCCATGCCATTCCATGCCATTCCATGCCATTCCATGCCATTCCATGCCATTCCATGCCATTCCATGCCATTCCATGCCATTCCATGCCATTCCATGCCATTCCATGCCATTCCATGCCATTCCATGCCATTCCATGCCATTCCATGCCATTCCATGCCATTCCATGCCATTCCATGCCATTCCATGCCATTCCATGCCATTCCATGCCATTCCATGCCATTCCATGCCATTCCATGCCATTCCATGCCATTCCATGCCATTCCATGCCATTCCATGCCATTCCATGCCATTCCATGCCATTCCATGCCATTCCATGCCATTCCATGCCATTCCATGCCATTCCATGCCATTCCATGCCATTCAATGCCGTGCCATGCCGTGCCATGCCGGTGCCATGCCGTGCCATGCCGGTGCCATGCCGTGCCATGCCGGTGCCATGCCGTGCCATGCCGGTGCCATGCCGTGCCATGCCGGTGCCATGCCGTGCCATGCCGGTGCCATGCCGTGCCATGGCGGTGCCATGCCGTGCCATGCCGTGCCATGCCGGTGCCATGCCGTGCCATGCCGGTGCCATGCCGTGCCATGCCGTGCCATGCCGTGCCATGCCGTGCCATGCCGGTGCCATGCCGTGCCATGCCGGTGCCATGCCGTGCCATGCCGTGCCATGCCATTCCATGCCATTCCATGCCATTCCATGCCATTCCATGCCATTCCATGCCATTCCATGCCATTCCATGCCATTCAATGCCATTCCAAGCCGTGCCATGCCGGTGCCATGCCGTGCCATGCCGGTGCCATGCCGTGCCATGCCGGTGCCATGCCGTGCCATGCCGGTGCCATGCCGTGCCATGCCGGTGCCATGCCGTGCCATGCCGGTGCCATGCCGTGCCATGACATTCCATGCCGTGCCATGCCGTGCCATGCCGTGCCATGCCGGTGCCATGCCGGTGCCATGCCGGTGCCATGCCGGTGCCATGCCGGTGCCATGCCGGTGCCATGCCGGTGCCATGCCGTGCCATGCCGGTGCCATGCCGTGCCATGCCGGTGCCATGCCGTGCCATGCCGGTGCCATGCCGTGCCATGCCGGTGCCATGCCGTGCCATGCCGGTGCCATGCCGTGCCATGCCGGTGCCATGCCGTGCCATGCCGTGCCATGCCGTGCCATGCCGGTGCCATGCCGTGCCATGCCGGTGCCATGCCGTGCCATGCCGGTGCCATGCCGGTGCCATGCCGTGCCATGCCGGTGCCATGCCGTGCCATGCCGGTGCCATGCCGTGCCATGCCGGTGCCATGCCGGTGCCATGCCGTGCCATGCCGGTGCCATGCCGTGCCATGCCGTGCCATGCCGGTGCCATGCCGTGCCATGCCGGTGCCATGCCGTGCCATGCCGGTGCCATGCCGTGCCATGCCGGTGCCATGCCGTGCCATGCCGGTGCCATGCCGTGCCATGCCGGTGCCATGCCGTGCCATGCCGGTGCCATGCCGTGCCATGCCGGTGCCATGCCATTCCATGCCATTCCATGCCATTCCATGCCATTCCATGCCATTCCATGCCATTCCATGCCATTCCATGCCATTCCATGCCATTCCATGCCATTCCATGCCATTCCATGCCATTCCATGCCATTCAATGCCATTCCATGCCGTGCCATGCCGGTGCCATGCCGTGCCATGCCGGTGCCATGCCGGTGCCATGCCGGTTCCATGCCGTGCCATGCCGGTGCCATGCCGTGCCATGCCGGTGCCATGCCGTGCCATGCCGGTGCCATGCCGTGCCATGCCGGTGCCATGCCGTGCCATGCCGGTGCCATGCCGTGCCATGCCGGTGCCATGCCGTGCCATGCCGGTGCCATGCCGTGCCATGCCGTGCCATGCCGTGCCATGCCGTGCCATGCCGTGCCATGCCGGTGCCATGCCGTGCCATGCCGGTGCCATGCCGTGCCATGCCGGTGCCATGCCGTGCCATGCCGGTGCCATGCCGTGCCATGCCGGTGCCATGCCGTGCCATGCCGGTGCCATGCCGTGCCATGCCGGTGCCATGCCGTGCCATGCCGGTGCCATGCCGTGCCATGCCGGTGCCATGCCGTGCCATGCCGGTGCCATGCCGTGCCATGCCGGTGCCATGCCGTGCCATGCCGGTGCCATGCCGTGCCATGCCGGTGCCATGCCGTGCCATGCCGTGCCATGCCGTGCCATGCCGTGCCATGCCATTCCATGCCATTCCATGCCATTCCATGCCATTCCATGCCATTCCATGCCATTCCATGCCATTCAATGCCGGTGCCATGCCGTGCCATGCGGTGCCATGCCATTCCATGCCATTCCATGCCATTCCATGCCATTCCATGCCATTCCATGCCATTCCATGCCATTCCATGCCATTCCATGCCATTCCATGCCATTCCATGCCATTCCATGCCATTCCATGCCATTCCATGCCATTCCATGTCATTCCATGCCATTCCATGCCATTCCATGTCATTCCATGCCATTCCATGTCATTCCATGCCATTCCATGCCATTCCATGCCATTCCATGCCATTCCATGCCATTCCATGCCATTCCATGCCATTCCATGCCATTCCATGCCATTCCATGCCATTCCATGCCATTCCATGCCATTCCATGCCATTCCATGCCATTCCATGCCATTCCATGCCATTCCATGCCATTCCATGCCATTCCATGCCATTCCATGCCATTCCATGCCATTCCATGCCATTCCATGCCATTCCATGCCATTCCATGCCATTCCATGCCATTCCATGCCATTCCATGCCATTCCATGCCATTCCATGCCATTCCATGCCATTCCATGCCATTCAATGCCGTGCCATGCCGTGCCATGCCGGTGCCATGCCGTGCCATGCCGTGCCATGCCGGTGCCATGCCGTGCCATGCCGGTGCCATGCCGTGCCATGACATTCCATGCCGTGCCATGCCGTGCCATGCCGTGCCATGCCGGTGCCATGCCGGTGCCATGCCGGTGCCATGCCGGTGCCATGCCGGTGCCATGCCGTGCCATGCCGGTGCCATGCCGTGCCATGCCGGTGCCATGCCGTGCCATGCCGGTGCCATGCCGTGCCATGCCGGTGCCATGCCGTGCCATGCCGGTGCCATGCCGTGCCATGCCGGTGCCATGCCGTGCCATGCCGTGCCATGCCGTGCCATGCCGGTGCCATGCCGTGCCATGCCGGTGCCATGCCGTGCCATGCCGGTGCCATGCCGTGCCATGCCGGTGCCATGCCGTGCCATGCCGTGCCATGCCGTGCCATGCCGTGCCATGCCGGTGCCATGCCGTGCCATGCCGGTGCCATGCCGGTGCCATGCCGTGCCATGCCGGTGCCATGCCGTGCCATGCCGTGCCATGCCGGTGCCATGCCGTGCCATGCCGGTGCCATGCCGTGCCATGCCGGTGCCATGCCGTGCCATGCCGGTGCCATGCCGTGCCATGCCGGTGCCATGCCGTGCCATGCCGGTGCCATGCCGTGCCATGCCGGTGCCATGCCGTGCCATGCCGGTGCCATGCCGTGCCATGCCGGTGACATGCCGTTCCATGCCGTTCCATGCCATTCCATGCCGTTCCATGCCATTCCATGCCATTCCATGCCATTCCATGCCATTCCATGCCATTCCATGCCATTCCATGCCATTCCATGCCATTCCATGCCATTCCATGCCATTCCATGCCATTCCATGCCATTCCATGCCATTCCATGCCATTCCATGCCATTCCATGCCATTCCATGCCATTCCATGCCATTCCATGCCATTCCATGCCATTCCATGCCATTCCATGCCATTCCATGCCATTCCATGCCATTCCATGCCATTCCATGCCATTCCATGCCATTCCATGCCATTCCATGCCATTCCATGCCATTCCATGCCATTCCATGCCATTCCATGCCATTCCATGCCATTCCATGCCATTCCATGCCATTCCATGCCATTCCATGCCATTCCATGCCATTCCATGCCATTCCATGCCATTCCATGCCATTCCATGCCATTCCATGCCATTCCATGCCATTCCATGCCATTCCATGCCATTCCATGCCATTCCATGCCATTCCATGCCATTCCATGCCATTCCATGCCATTCCATGCCATTCCATGCCATTCCATGCCATTCCATGCCATTCAATGCCGTGCCATGCCGTGCCATGCCGGTGCCATGCCGTGCCATGCCGGTGCCATGCCGTGCCATGCCGGTGCCATGCCGTGCCATGCCGGTGCCATGCCGTGCCATGCCGTGCCATGCCGTGCCATGCCGGTGCCATGCCGGTGCCATGCCGTGCCATGCCGGTGCCATGCCGTGCCATGCCGGTGCCATGCCGTGCCATGCCGGTGCCATGCCGTGCCATGCCGGTGCCATGCCGTGCCATGGCGGTGCCATGCCGTGCCATGCCGTGCCATGCCGGTGCCATGCCGTGCCATGCCGGTGCCATGCCGTGCCATGCCGGTGCCATGCCGTGCCATGCCGTGCCATGCCGTGCCATGCCGTGCCATGCCGGTGCCATGCCGTGCCATGCCGGTGCCATGCCGTGCCATGCCGGTGCCATGCCGTGCCATGCCGGTGCCATGCCGTGCCATGCCGGTGCCATGCCGGTGCCATGCCGTGCCATGCCGGTGCCATGCCGTGCCATGCCGGTGCCATGCCGTGCCATGCCGGTGCCATGCCGTGCCATGCCGGTGCCATGCCGTGCCATGGCGGTGCCATGCCGTGCCATGCCGTGCCATGCCGGTGCCATGCCGTGCCATGCCGGTGCCATGCCGTGCCATGCCGGTGCCATGCCGTGCCATGCCGTGCCATGCCGTGCCATGCCGGTGCCATGCCGTGCCATGCCGGTGCCATGCCATTCCATGCCATTCCATGCCATTCCATGCCATTCCATGCCATTCCATGCCATTCCATGCCATTCCATGCCATTCCATGCCATTCCATGCCATTCCATGCCATTCCATGCCATTCCATGCCATTCCATGCCATTCCATGCCATTCCATGCCATTCCATGCCATTCCATGCCATTCCATGCCATTCCATGCCATTCCATGCCATTCCATGCCATTCCATGCCATTCCATGCCATTCCATGCCATTCCATGCCATTCCATGCCATTCCATGCCATTCAATGCCATTCCAAGCCGTGCCATGCCGGTGCCATGCCGTGCCATGCCGGTGCCATGCCGTGCCATGCCGGTGCCATGCCGTGCCATGCCGGTGCCATGCCGTGCCATGCCGGTGCCATGCCGTGCCATGACATTCCATGCCGTGCCATGCCGTGCCATGCCGTGCCATGCCGGTGCCATGCCGGTGCCATGCCGGTGCCATGCCGGTGCCATGCCGGTGCCATGCCGTGCCATGCCGGTGCCATGCCGTGCCATGCCGGTGCCATGCCGTGCCATGCCGTGCCATGCCGTGCCATGCCGGTGCCATGCCGTGCCATGCCGGTGCCATGCCGTGCCATGCCGGTGCCATGCCGTGCCATGCCGGTGCCATGCCGTGCCATACCGTGCCATGCCGTGCCATGCCGTGCCATGCCGGTGCCATGCCGTGCCATGCCGGTGCCATGCCGTGCCATGACATTCCATGCCGTGCCATGCCGTGCCATGCCGTGCCATGCCGGTGCCATGCCGGTGCCATGCCGGTGCCATGCCGGTGCCATGCCGGTGCCATGCCGTGCCATGCCGGTGCCATGCCGTGCCATGCCGGTGCCATGCCGTGCCATGCCGTGCCATGCCGTGCCATGCCGGTGCCATGCCGTGCCATGCCGGTGCCATGCCGTGCCATGCCGGTGCCATGCCGTGCCATGCCGGTGCCATGCCGTGCCATGCCGTGCCATGCCGTGCCATGCCGTGCCATGCCGTGCCATGCCGTGCCATGCCGTGCCATGCCGGTGCCATGCCGTGCCATGCCGGTGCCATGCCGGTGCCATGCCGGTGCCATGCCGTGCCATGCCGGTGCCATGCCGTGCCATGCCGTGCCATGCCGGTGCCATGCCGTGCCATGCCGGTGCCATGCCGTGCCATGCCGGTGCCATGCCGTGCCATGCCGGTGCCATGCCGTGCCATGCCGGTGCCATGCCGTGCCATGCCGGTGCCATGCCGTGCCATGCCGGTGACATGCCGTTCCATGCCATTCCATGCCATTCCATGCCATTCCATGCCATTCCATGCCATTCCATGCCATTCCATGCCATTCCATGCCATTCCATGCCATTCCATGCCATTCCATGCCATTCCATGCCATTCCATGCCATTCCATGCCATTCCATGCCATTCCATGCCATTCCATGCCATTCCATGCCATTCCATGCCATTCCATGCCATTCCATGCCATTCCATGCCATTCCATGCCATTCCATGCCATTCCATGCCATTCCATGCCATTCCATGCCATTCCATGCCATTCCATGCCATTCCATGCCATTCCATGCCATTCCATGCCATTCCATGCCATTCCATGCCATTCCATGCCATTCCATGCCATTCCATGCCATTCCATGCCATTCCATGCCATTCAATGCCGTGCCATGCCGTGCCATGCCGGTGCCATGCCGTGCCATGCCGGTGCCATGCCGTGCCATGCCGGTGCCATGCCGTGCCATGCCGGTGCCATGCCGTGCCATGCCGGTGCCATGCCGTGCCATGCCGGTGCCATGCCGTGCCATGGCGGTGCCATGCCGTGCCATGCCGTGCCATGCCGGTGCCATGCCGTGCCATGCCGGTGCCATGCCGTGCCATGCCGTGCCATGCCGTGCCATGCCGTGCCATGCCGGTGCCATGCCGTGCCATGCCGGTGCCATGCCGTGCCATGCCGTGCCATGCCATTCCATGCCATTCCATGCCATTCCATGCCATTCCATGCCATTCCATGCCATTCCATGCCATTCCATGCCATTCAATGCCATTCCAAGCCGTGCCATGCCGGTGCCATGCCGTGCCATGCCGGTGCCATGCCGTGCCATGCCGGTGCCATGCCGTGCCATGCCGGTGCCATGCCGTGCCATGCCGGTGCCATGCCGTGCCATGCCGGTGCCATGCCGTGCCATGACATTCCATGCCGTGCCATGCCGTGCCATGCCGTGCCATGCCGGTGCCATGCCGGTGCCATGCCGGTGCCATGCCGGTGCCATGCCGGTGCCATGCCGGTGCCATGCCGGTGCCATGCCGTGCCATGCCGGTGCCATGCCGTGCCATGCCGGTGCCATGCCGTGCCATGCCGGTGCCATGCCGTGCCATGCCGGTGCCATGCCGTGCCATGCCGGTGCCATGCCGTGCCATGCCGGTGCCATGCCGTGCCATGCCGTGCCATGCCGTGCCATGCCGGTGCCATGCCGTGCCATGCCGGTGCCATGCCGTGCCATGCCGGTGCCATGCCGGTGCCATGCCGTGCCATGCCGGTGCCATGCCGTGCCATGCCGGTGCCATGCCGTGCCATGCCGGTGCCATGCCGGTGCCATGCCGTGCCATGCCGGTGCCATGCCGTGCCATGCCGTGCCATGCCGGTGCCATGCCGTGCCATGCCGGTGCCATGCCGTGCCATGCCGGTGCCATGCCGTGCCATGCCGGTGCCATGCCGTGCCATGCCGGTGCCATGCCGTGCCATGCCGGTGCCATGCCGTGCCATGCCGGTGCCATGCCGTGCCATGCCGGTGCCATGCCATTCCATGCCATTCCATGCCATTCCATGCCATTCCATGCCATTCCATGCCATTCCATGCCATTCCATGCCATTCCATGCCATTCCATGCCATTCCATGCCATTCCATGCCATTCCATGCCATTCCATGCCATTCCATGCCGTGCCATGCCGTGCCATGCCGTGCCATGCCGTGCCATGCCGTGCCATGCCGGTGCCATGCCGTGCCATGCCGGTGCCATGCCGTGCCATGCCGGTGCCATGCCGTGCCATGCCGGTGCCATGCCGTGCCATGCCGGTGCCATGCCGTGCCATGCCGGTGCCATGCCGTGCCATGCCGGTGCCATGCCGTGCCATTCCGGTGCCATGCCGTGCCATGCCGGTGCCATGCCGTGCCATGCCGGTGCCATGCCGTGCCATGCCGGTGCCATGCCGTGCCATGCCGGTGCCATGCCGTGCCATGCCGGTGCCATGCCGTGCCATGCCGGTGCCATGCCGTGCCATGCCGGTGCCATGCCGTGCCATGCCGGTGCCATGCCGTGCCATGCCGGTGCCATGCCGTGCCATGCCGGTGCCATGCCGTGCCATGCCGGTGCCATGCCGTGCCATGCCGGTGCCATGCCGTGCCATGCCGGTGCCATGCCGTGCCATGCCGGTGCCATGCCGTGCCATGCCGGTGCCATGCCGTGCCATGCCGGTGCCATGCCGTGCCATGCCGTGCCATGCCGGTGCCATGCCGTGCCATGCCGGTGCCATGCCGTGCCATGCCGTGCCATGCCGTGCCATGCCGTGCCATGCCATTCCATGCCATTCCATGCCATTCCATGCCATTCCATGCCGTGCCATGCCGTGCCATGCCGTGCCATGCCGTGCCATGCCGTGCCATGCCGTGCCATGCCGTGCCATGCCGGTGCCATGCCGGTGCCATGCCGTGCCATGCCGGTGCCATGCCGTGCCATGCCGTGCCATGCCGGTGCCATGCCGTGCCATGCCGGTGCCATGCCGTGCCATGCCGGTGCCATGCCGTGCCATGCCGGTGGCATGCCGTGCCATGCCGGTGCCATGCCGTGCCATGCCGGTGCCATGCCGTGCCATGCCGGTGCCATGCCGTGCCATGCCGGTGCCATGCCGTGCCATGCCATTCCATGCCATTCCATGCCATTCCATGACATTCCATGTCATTCCATGCCATTCCATGCCATTCCATGCCATTCCATGCCATTCCATGCCATTCCATGCCATTCCATGCCATTCCATGCCATTCCATGCCATTCCATGCCATTCCATGCCATTCCATGCCATTCAATGCCATTCCATGCCGTGCCATGCCGGTGCCATGCCGTGCCATGCCGGTGCCATGCCGGTGCCATGCCGGTTCCATGCCGTGCCATGCCGGTGCCATGCCGTGCCATGCCGTGCCATGCCGTGCCATGCCGGTGCCATGCCGTGCCATGCCGGTGCCATGCCGTGCCATGCCGGTGCCATGCCGTGCCATGCCGGTGCCATGCCGTGCCATGCCGGTGCCATGCCGTGCCATGCCGTGCCATGCCGTGCCATGCCGTGCCATGCCATTCCATGCCGTGCCATGCCATTCCATGCCATTCCATGCCATTCCATGCCATTCCATGCCATTCAATGCCGGTGCCATGCCGTGCCATGCGGTGCCATGCCATTCCATGCCATTCCATGCCATTCCATGCCATTCCATGCCATTCCATGCCATTCCATGCCATTCCATGCCATTCCATGCCATTCCATGCCATTCCATGCCATTCCATGCCATTCCATGCCATTCCATGCCATTCCATGCCATTCCATGCCATTCCATGCCATTCCATGCCATTCCATGCCATTCCATGCCATTCAATGCCATTCCATGCCGTGCCATGCCGGTGCCATGCCGTGCCATGCCGGTGCCATGCCGGTGCCATGCCGGTTCCATGCCGTGCCATGCCGGTGCCATGCCGTGCCATGCCGGTGCCATGCCGTGCCATGCCGGTGCCATGCCGTGCCATGCCGGTGCCATGCCGTGCCATGCCGGTGCCATGCCGTGCCATGCCGGTGCCATGCCGTGCCATGCCGTGCCATGCCATTCCATGCCGTGCCATGCCATTCCATGCCATTCCATGCCATTCCATGCCATTCCATGCCATTCCATGCCATTCCATGCCATTCAATGCCGGTGCCATGCCGTGCCATGCGGTGCCATGCCATTCCATGCCATTCCATGCCATTCCATGCCATTCCATGCCATTCCATGCCATTCCATGCCATTCCATGCCATTCCATGCCATTCCATGCCATTCCATGCCATTCCATGCCATTCCATGCCATTCCATGCCATTCCATGCCATTCCATGCCATTCCATGCCATTCCATGCCATTCCATGCCATTCCATGCCATTCCATGCCATTCCATGCCATTCCATGCCATTCCATGCCATTCCATGCCATTCCATGCCATTCCATGCCATTCCATGCCATTCCATGCCATTCCATGCCATTCCATGCCATTCCATGCCATTCCATGCCATTCAATGCCGTGCCATGCCGTGCCATGCCGGTGCCATGCCGTGCCATGCCGGTGCCATGCCGTGCCATGCCGTGCCATGCCGTGCCATGCCGTGCCATGCCGGTGCCATGCCGTGCCATGCCGGTGCCATGCCGTGCCATGCCGGTGCCATGCCGTGCCATGCCGGTGCCATGCCGTGCCATGCCGTGCCATGCCGTGCCATGCCGTGCCATGCCGGTGCCATGCCGTGCCATGCCGGTGCCATGCCGGTGCCATGCCGTGCCATGCCGGTGCCATGCCGTGCCATGCCGTGCCATGCCGGTGCCATGCCGTGCCATGCCGGTGCCATGCCGTGCCATGCCGGTGCCATGCCGTGCCATGCCGGTGCCATGCCGTGCCATGCCGGTGCCATGCCGTGCCATGCCGGTGCCATGCCGTGCCATGCCGGTGCCATGCCATTCCATGCCATTCCATGCCATTCCATGCCATTCCATGCCATTCCATGCCATTCCATGCCATTCCATGCCATTCCATGCCATTCCATGCCATTCCATGCCATTCCATGCCATTCAATGCCATTCCATGCCGTGCCATGCCGTGCCATGCCGTGCCATGCCGGTGCCATGCCGTGCCATGCCGGTGCCATGCCGTGCCATGCCGGTGCCATGCCGTGCCATGCCGGTGCCATGCCGTGCCATGCCGGTGCCATGCCGTGCCATGCCGGTGCCATGCCGTGCCATGCCGGTGCCATGCCGTGCCATGCCGGTGCCATGCCGTGCCATGCCGGTGCCATGCCGTGCCATGCCGGTGCCATGCCGTGTCATGCCGGTGCCATGCCGTGCCATGCCGGTGCCATGCCGTGCCATGCCGGTGCCATGCCGTGCCATGCCGGTGCCATGCCGTGCCATGCCGGTGCCATGCCGTGCCATGCCGGTGCCATGCCGTGCCATGCCGTGCCATGCCGGTGCCATGCCGTGCCATGCCGGTGCCATGCCGTGCCATGCCGTGCCATGCCGTGCCATGCCGTGCCATGCCATTCCATGCCATTCCATGCCATTCCATGCCATTCCATGCCATTCCATGCCATTCCATGCCGTGCCATGCCGTGCCATGCCGTGCCATGCCGTGCCATGCCGTGCCATGCCGTGCCATGCCGTGCCATGCCGTGCCATGCCGTGCCATGCCGTGCCATGCCGTGCCATGCCGTGCCATGCCGTGCCATGCCGTGCCATGCCGTGCCATGCCGTGCCATGCCGTGCCATGCCGGTGCCATGCCGTGCCATGCCGGTGCCATGCCGTGCCATGCCGTGCCATGCCATTCCATGCCATTCCATGCCATTCCATGACATTCCATGTCATTCCATGCCATTCCATGCCATTCCATGCCGTGCCATGCCGTGCCATGCCGTGCCATGCCGTGCCATGCCGTGCCATGCCGTGCCATGCCGTGCCATGCCGTGCCATGCCGTGCCATGCCGGTGCCATGCCGGTGCCATGCCGTGCCATGCCGGTGCCATGCCGTGCCATGCCGTGCCATGCCGTGCCATGCCGGTGCCATGCCGTGCCATGCCGGTGCCATGCCGTGCCATGCCGGTGCCATGCCGTGCCATGCCGGTGCCATGCCGTGCCATGCCGGTGCCATGCCGTGCCATGCCGGTGCCATGCCGTGCCATGCCGTGCCATGCCGGTGCCATGCCATTCCATGCCATTCCATGCCATTCCATGCCATTCCATGCCATTCCATGCCATTCCATGCCATTCCATGCCATTCCATGCCATTCCATGCCATTCCATGCCATTCCATGCCATTCCATGCCATTCCATGCCATTCCATGCCATTCCATGCCATTCCATGCCATTCCATGCCATTCCATGCCATTCCATGCCATTCCATGCCATTCCATGCCATTCCATGCCATTCCATGCCATTCCATGCCATTCCATGCCATTCCATGCCATTCCATGCCATTCAATGCCATTCCATGCCGTGCCATGCCGTGCCATGCCGTGCCATGCCGTGCCATGCCGGTGCCATGCCGTGCCATGCCGGTGCCATGCCGTGCCATGCCGGTGCCATGCCGTGCCATGCCGGTGCCATGCCGTGCCATGCCGGTGCCATGCCGTGCCATGCCGGTGCCATGCCGTGCCATGCCGGTGCCATGCCGTGCCATGCCGGTGCCATGCCGTGCCATGCCGTGCCATGCCGTGCCATGCCGTGCCATGCCGTGCCATGCCATTCCATGCCATTCCATGCCATTCCATGCCATTCCATGCCATTCCATGCCATTCCATGCCGTGCCATGCCGTGCCATGCCGTGCCATGCCGTGCCATGCCGTGCCATGCCGTGCCATGCCGTGCCATGCCGGTGCCATGCCGGTGCCATGCCGTGCCATGCCGGTGCCATGCCGGTGCCATGCCGTGCCATGCCGTGCCATGCCGGTGCCATGCCGTGCCATGCCGGTGCCATGCCGTGCCATGCCGGTGCCATGCCGTGCCATGCCGGTGGCATGACGTGCCATGCCGGTGCCATGCCGTGCCATGCCGGTGCCATGCCGTGCCATGCCGGTGCCATGCCGTGCCATGCCGGTGCCATGCCGTGCCATGCCGGTGCCATGCCGTGCCATGCCGGTGCCATGCCGTGCCATGCCGGTGCCATGCCGTGCCATGCCGGTGCCATGCCGTGCCATGCCGGTGCCATGCCGTGCCATGCCGGTGCCATGCCGTGCCATGCCGGTGCCATGCCGTGCCATGCCGGTGCCATGCCGTGCCATGCCGGTGCCATGCCGTGCCATGCCGTGCCATGCCGGTGCCATGCCGTGCCATGCCGGTGCCATGCCGGTGCCATGCCGTGCCATGCCGGTGCCATGCCGGTGTCATGCCGGTGCCATGCCGGTGCCATGCCGGTGCCATGCCGTGCCATGCCGGTGCCATGCCGTGCCATGCCGTGCCATGCCGGTGCCATGCCGGTGCCATGCCGTGCCATGCCGGTGCCATGCCGTGCCATGCCGTGCCATGCCGTGCCATGCCATTCCATGCCATTCCATGACATTCCATGTCATTCCATGCCATTCCATGCCATTCCATGCCATTCCATGCCATTCCATGCCATTCCATGCCATTCCATGCCATTCCATGCCATTCCATGCCATTCCATGCCATTCCATGCCATTCCATGCCATTCCATGCCATTCCATGCCATTCCATGCCATTCCATGCCATTCAATGCCGTGCCATGCCGGTGCCATGCCGTGCCATGCCGGTGCCATGCCGTGCCATGCCGGTGCCATGCCGTGCCATGCCGTGCCATGCCGTGCCATGCCGGTGCCATGCCGGTGCCATGCCGTGCCATGCCGTGCCATGCCGGTGCCATGCCGGTGCCATGCCGTGCCATGCCGGTGCCATGCCGTGCCATGCCGGTGCCATGCCGTGCCATGCCGTGCCATGCCGTGCCATGCCGTGCCATGCCGTGCCATGCCGGTGCCATGCCGTGCCATGCCGGTGCCATGCCGTGCCATGCCGGTGCCATGCCGTGCCATGCCGGTGCCATGCCGTGCCATGCCGGTGCCATGCCGTGCCATGCCGGTGCCATGCCGTGCCATGCCGGTGCCATGCCATTCAATGCCGTGCCATGCCGTGCCATGCCGTGCCATGCCGGTGCCATGCCGTGCCATGCCGGTGGCATGCCGTGCCATGCCGGTGCCATGCCGTGCCATGCCGGTGCCATGCCGTGCCATGCCGTGCCATGCCGTGCCATGCCGTGCCATGCCGTGCCATGCGGTGCCATGCCATTCCATGCCATTCCATGTCATTCCATGTCATTCCATGTCATTCCATGTCATTCCATGCCATTCCATGTCATTCCATGCCATTCCATGTCATTCCATGCCATTCCATGCCATTCCATGCCATTCCATGCCATTCCATGCCATTCCATGCCATTCCATGCCATTCCATGCCATTCCATGCCATTCCATGCCATTCCATGCCATTCCATGCCATTCCATGCCATTCCATGCCATTCCATGCCATTCCATGCCATTCCATGTCATTCCATGCCATTCCATGCCATTCCATGCCATTCCATGCCATTCCATGCCATTCCATGCCATTCCATGCCATTCCATGCCATTCCATGCCATTCCATGCCATTCCATGCCATTCCATGCCATTCCATGCCATTCCATGCCATTCCATGCCATTCCATGCCATTCCATGCCATTCCATGCCGTGCCATGCCGTGCCATGCCGTGCCATGCCGGTGCCATGCCGGTGCCATGCCGGTGCCATGCCGGTGCCATGCCGTGCCATGCCGTGCCATGCCGGTGCCATGCCGTGCCATGCCGGTGCCATGCCGTGCCATGCCGGTGCCATGCCGGTGCCATGCCGTGCCATGCCGGTGCCATGCCGTGCCATGCCGGTGCCATGCCGTGCCATGCCGGTGCCATGCCGTGCCATGCCGGTGCCATGCCGTGCCATGCCGTGCCATGCCGTGCCATGCCGGTGCCATTCCGTGCCATGCCGGTGCCATGCCGTGCCATGCCGTGCCATGCCATTCCATGCCATTCCATGCCATTCCATGCCATTCCATGCCATTCCATGTCATTCCATGCCATTCCATGCCATTCCATGCCATTCCATGCCATTCCATGTCATTCCATGCCATTCCATGCCATTCCATGCCATTCCATGCCATTCCATGCCATTCCATGCCATTCCATGCCATTCCATGCCATTCCATGCCATTCCATGCCATTCCATGCCATTCCATGCCATTCCATGCCATTCCATGCCATTCCATGCCATTCCATGCCATTCCATGCCATTCCATGCCATTCCATGCCATTCCATGCCATTCAATGCCATTCCATGCCGGTGCCATGCCGTGCCATGCCGGTGCCATGCCGTGCCATGCCGGTGCCATGCCGTGCCATGCCGGTGCCATGCCGTGCCATGCCGTGCCATGCCGGTGCCATGCCGTGCCATGCCGGTGCCATGCCGGTGCCATG
Organism: Cryptus armator; assembly: GCA_963971235.1. Classification (NCBI taxonomy): domain Eukaryota; kingdom Metazoa; phylum Arthropoda; class Insecta; order Hymenoptera; family Ichneumonidae; genus Cryptus; species Cryptus armator. The sequence continues at coordinate 80,797 of CAXARG010000165.1, read as the reverse complement.
CCGTGCCATGCCGGTGCCATGCCGGTGCCATGCCGGTGCCATGCCGTGCCATGCCGTGCCATGCCGGTGCCATGCCGGTGCCATGCCGTGCCATGCCGGTGCCATGCCGTGCCATGCCGGTGCCATGCCGTGCCATGCCGGTGCCATGCCGTGCCATGCCGTGCCATGCCGGTGCCATGCCGTGCCATGCCGGTGCCATGCCGTGCCATGCCGTGCCATGCCGGTGCCATGCCGTGCCATGCCGGTGCCATGCCGTGCCATGCCGGTGCCATGCCGTGCCATGCCGGTGCCATGCCGTGCCATGCCGGTGCCATGCCGTGCCATGCCGGTGCCATGCCGTGCCATGCCGGTGCCATGCCGTGCCATGCCGGTGCCATGCCGTGCCATGCCGGTGCCATGCCGTGCCATGCCGGTGCCATGCCGTGCCATGCCGGTGCCATGCCGTGCCATGCCGGTGCCATGCCGTGCCATGCCGGTGCCATGCCGTGCCATGCCGGTGCCATGCCGTGCCATGCCGGTGCCATGCCGTGCCATGCCGTGCCATGCCGTGCCATGCCGTGCCATGCCGTGCCATGCCGTGCCATGCCATTCCATGCCATTCCATGCCATTCCATGCCATTCCATGCCATTCCATGCCATTCAATGCCGGTGCCATGCCGTGCCATGCGGTGCCATGCCATTCCATGCCATTCCATGCCATTCCATGCCATTCCATGACATTCCATGCCATTCCATGCCATTCCATGCCATTCCATGCCATTCCATGCCATTCCATGCCATTCCATGCCATTCCATGCCGTGCCATGCCGTGCCATGCCGTGCCATGCCGTGCCATGCCGTGCCATGCCGTGCCATGCCGTGCCATGCCGTGCCATGCCGTGCCATGCCGTGCCATGCCGTGCCATGCCGTGCCATGCCGTGCCATGCCGTGCCATGCCGTGCCATGCCGTGCCATGCCGTGCCATGCCGGTGCCATGCCGGTGCCATGCCGTGCCATGCCGTGCCATGCCGGTGCCATGCCGTGCCATGCCGGTGCCATGCCGTGCCATGCCGGTGCCATGCCGTGCCATGCCGGTGCCATGCCGGTGCCATGCCGTGCCATGCCGGTGCCATGCCGTGCCATGCCGTGCCATGCCGGTGCCATGCCGTGCCATGCCGGTGCCATGCCGTGCCATGCCGGTGCCATGCCGTGCCATGCCGGTGCCATGCCGTGCCATGCCGGTGCCATGCCGTGCCATGCCGGTGCCATGCCGGGCCATGCCGGTGCCATGCCGTGCCATGCCGGTGCCATGCCGGTGCCATGCCGTGCCATGCCGGTGCCATGCCGTGCCATGCCGGTGCCATGCCGTGCCATGCCGGTGCCATGCCGTGCCATGCCGGTGCCATGCCGTGCCATGCCGGTGCCATGCCGTGCCATGCCGGTGCCATGCCGTGCCATGCCGGTGCCATGCCGTGCCATGCCGGTGCCATGCCGTGCCATGCCGGTGCCATGCCATTCAATGCCGTGCCATGCCGTGCCATGCCGTGCCATGCCGGTGCCATGCCGTGCCATGCCGGTGCCATGCCGTGCCATGCCGGTGCCATGCCGTGCCATGCCGGTGCCATGCCGTGCCATGCCGGTGCCATGCCGTGCCATGCCGTGCCATGCCGTGCCATGCGGTGCCATGCCGTGCCATGCGGTGCCATGCCGTGCCATGCGGTGCCATGCCATTCCATGCCATTCCATGCCATTCCATGTCATTCCATGTCATTCCATGCCATTCCATGTCATTCCATGCCATTCCATGCCATTCCATGCCATTCCATGCCATTCCATGCCATTCCATGCCATTCCATGCCATTCCATGCCATTCCATGCCATTCCATGCCATTCCATGCCATTCCATGCCATTCCATGCCATTCCATGCCATTCCATGCCATTCCATGCCATTCCATGCCATTCCATGCCATTCCATGCCATTCCATGCCATTCCATGCCATTCCATGCCATTCCATGCCATTCCATGCCATTCCATGCCATTCCATGCCATTCCATGCCATTCCATGCCATTCCATGCCATTCCATGCCATTCCATGCCATTCCATGCCATTCCATGCCATTCCATGCCATTCCATGCCATTCCATGCCATTCAATGCCGTGCCATGCCGTGCCATGCCGGTGCCATGCCGTGCCATGCCGTGCCATGCCGGTGCCATGCCGTGCCATGCCGGTGCCATGCCGTGCCATGCCGGTGCCATGCCGTGCCATGCCGGTGCCATGCCGTGCCATGCCGGTGCCATGCCGTGCCATGCCGTGCCATGCCGTGCCATGCCGTGCCATGCCATTCCATGCCATTCCATGCCATTCCATGCCATTCCATGCCATTCCATGCCATTCCATGTCATTCCATGCCATTCCATGCCATTCCATGCCATTCCATGCCATTCCATGCCATTCCATGCCATTCCATGCCATTCCATGCCATTCCATGCCATTCCATGCCATTCCATGCCATTCCATGCCATTCCATGCCATTCCATGCCATTCCATGCCATTCCATGCCATTCCATGCCATTCCATGCCATTCCATGCCATTCCATGCCATTCCATGCCATTCCATTCCATTCAATGCCATTCCATGCCGGTGCCATGCCGTGCCATGCCGGTGCCATGCCGTGCCATGCCGGTGCCATGCCGTGCCATGCCGTGCCATGCCGGTGCCATGCCGTGCCATGCCGGTGCCATGCCGGTGCCATGCCGTGCCATGCCGGTGCCATGCCGGTGCCATGCCGGTGCCATGCCGTGCCATGCCGGTGCCATGCCGTGCCATGCCGTGCCATGCCGGTGCCATGCCGTGCCATGCCGGTGCCATGCCGGTGCCATGCCGTGCCATGCCGGTGCCATGCCGTGCCATGCCGTGCCATGCCATTCCATGCCATTCCATGCCATTCCATGACATTCCATGTCATTCCATGCCATTCCATGCCATTCCATGCCATTCCATGCCATTCCATGCCATTCCATGCCATTCCATGCCATTCCATGCCATTCCATGCCATTCCATGCCATTCCATGCCATTCCATGCCATTCCATGCCATTCCATGCCATTCCATGCCATTCCATGCCATTCCATGCCATTCCATGCCATTCCATGCCATTCCATGCCATTCCATGCCATTCCATGCCATTCAATGCCATTCCATGCCGTGCCATGCCGGTGCCATGCCGTGCCATGCCGGTGCCATGCCGGTGCCATGCCGGTTCCATGCCGTGCCATGCCGGTGCCATGCCGTGCCATGCCGGTGCCATGCCGTGCCATGCCGGTGCCATGCCGTGCCATGCCATTCCATGCCATTCCATGCCATTCCATGCCATTCCATGCCATTCCATGCCATTCCATGCCATTCCATGCCATTCCATGCCATTCCATGCCATTCCATGCCATTCCATGCCATTCCATGCCATTCCATGCCATTCCATGCCATTCCATGCCATTCCATGCCATTCCATGCCATTCCATGCCATTCAATGCCGTGCCATGCCGTGCCATGCCGGTGCCATGCCGTGCCATGCCGGTGCCATGCCGTGCCATGCCGTGCCATGCCGGTGCCATGCCGGTGCCATGCCGTGCCATGCCGGTGCCATGCCGTGCCATGCCGGTGCCATGCCGTGCCATGCCGGTGCCATGCCGTGCCATGCCGGTGCCATGCCGTGCCATGCCGGTGCCATGCCGTGCCATGCCGGTGCCATGCCGTGCCATGGCGGTGCCATGCCGTGCCATGCCGGTGCCATGCCGGTGCCATGCCGTGCCATGCCGGTGCCATGCCGTGCCATGCCGTGCCATGCCATTCCATGCCATTCCATGCCATTCCATGCCATTCCATGCCATTCCATGCCATTCCATGCCATTCCATGCCATTCCATGCCATTCCATGCCATTCCATGCCATTCCATGCCATTCCATGCCATTCCATGCCATTCCAAGCCGTGCCATGCCGGTGCCATGCCGGTGCCATGCCGTGCCATGCCGGTGCCATGCCGTGCCATACCGGTGCCATGCCGGTGCCATGCCGTGCCATGCCGGTGCCATGCCGTGCCATGCCGGTGCCATGCCGTGCCATGCCATTCCATGCCGTGCCATGCCGTGCCATGCCGTGCCATGCCGTGCCATGCCGTGCCATGCCGGTGCCATGCCGGTGCCATGCCGTGCCATGCCGGTGCCATGCCGTGCCATGCCGTGCCATGCCGGTGCCATGCCGTGCCATGCCGGTGCCATGCCGTGCCATGCCGGTGCCATGCCGTGCCATGCCGGTGCCATGCCGTGCCATGCCGGTGGCATGCCGTGCCATGCCGGTGCCATGCCGTGCCATGCCGGTGCCATGCCGTGCCATGCCGGTGCCATGCCGTGCCATGCCGGTGCCATGCCGTGCCATGCCGGTGCCATGCCGTGCCATGCCGGTGCCATGCCGTGCCATGCCGGTGCCATGCCGTGCCATGCCGGTGCCATGCCGTGCCATGCCGGTGCCATGCCGTGCCATGCCGGTGCCATGCCGTGCCATGCCGGTGCCATGCCGTGCCATGCCGGTGCCATGCCGGTGCCATGCCGTGCCATGCCGGTGCCATGCCGTGCCATGCCGGTGCCATGCCGTGCCATGCCGGTGCCATGCCGTGCCATGCCGGTGCCATGCCGTGCCATGCCGTGCCATGCCGGTGCCATGCCGTGCCATGCCGGTGCCATGCCGGTTCCATGCCGTGCCATGCCGGTGCCATGCCGGTGCCATGCCGGTGCCATGCCGTGCCATGCCGGTGCCATGCCGTGCCATGCCGTGCCATGCCGGTGCCATGCCGGTGCCATGCCGTGCCATGCCGTGCCATGCCATTCCATGCCATTCCATGCCATTCCATGACATTCCATGTCATTCCATGCCATTCCATGCCATTCCATGCCATTCCATGCCATTCCATGCCATTCCATGCCATTCCATGCCATTCCATGCCATTCCATGCCATTCCATGCCATTCCATGCCATTCCATGCCATTCCATGCCATTCCATGCCATTCCATGCCATTCCATGCCATTCCATGCCATTCCATGCCATTCAATGCCATTCCATGCCGTGCCATGCCGGTGCCATGCCGTGCCATGCCGGTGCCATGCCGGTGCCATGCCGGTTCCATGCCGTGCCATGCCGGTGCCATGCCGTGCCATGCCGGTGCCATGCCGTGCCATGCCGGTGCCATGCCGTGCCATGCCGGTGCCATGCCGTGCCATGCCGGTGCCATGCCGTGCCATGCCGGTGCCATGCCGTGCCATGCCGGTGCCATGCCGTGCCATGCCGTGCCATGCCGTGCCATGCCGTGCCATGCCGTGCCATGCCGGTGCCATGCCGTGCCATGCCGGTGCCATGCCGTGCCATGCCGGTGCCATGCCGTGCCATGCCGGTGCCATGCCGTGCCATGCCGGTGCCATGCCGTGCCATGCCGGTGCCATGCCGTGCCATGCCGGTGCCATGCCGTGCCATGCCGGTGCCATGCCGTGCCATGCCGGTGCCATGCCGTGCCATGCCGGTGCCATGCCGTGCCATGCCGGTGCCATGCCGTGCCATGCCGGTGCCATGCCGTGCCATGCCGGTGCCATGCCGTGCCATGCCGGTGCCATGCCGTGCCATGCCGGTGCCATGCCGTGCCATGCCGTGCCATGCCGTGCCATGCCGTGCCATGCCATTCCATGCCATTCCATGCCATTCCATGCCATTCCATGCCATTCCATGCCATTCAATGCCGGTGCCATGCCGTGCCATGCGGTGCCATGCCATTCCATGCCATTCCATGCCATTCCATGCCATTCCATGCCATTCCATGCCATTCCATGCCATTCCATGCCATTCCATGCCATTCCATGCCATTCCATGCCATTCCATGCCATTCCATGCCATTCCATGCCATTCCATGTCATTCCATGCCATTCCATGCCATTCCATGTCATTCCATGCCATTCCATGTCATTCCATGCCATTCCATGCCATTCCATGCCATTCCATGCCATTCCATGCCATTCCATGCCATTCCATGCCATTCCATGCCATTCCATGCCATTCCATGCCATTCCATGCCATTCCATGCCATTCCATGCCATTCCATGCCATTCCATGCCATTCCATGCCATTCCATGCCATTCCATGCCATTCCATGCCATTCCATGCCATTCCATGCCATTCCATGCCATTCCATGCCATTCCATGCCATTCCATGCCATTCCATGCCATTCCATGCCATTCCATGCCATTCCATGCCATTCCATGCCATTCCATGCCATTCCATGCCATTCCATGCCATTCCATGCCATTCCATGCCATTCCATGCCATTCCATGCCATTCCATGCCATTCCATGCCATTCCATGCCATTCCATGCCATTCCATGCCATTCCATGCCATTCCATGCCATTCCATGCCATTCCATGCCATTCCATGCCATTCCATGCCATTCCATGCCATTCCATGCCATTCCATGCCATTCCATGCCATTCCATGCCATTCCATGCCATTCCATGCCATTCCATGCCATTCCATGCCATTCAATGCCGTGCCATGCCGTGCCATGCCGGTGCCATGCCGTGCCATGCCGTGCCATGCCGGTGCCATGCCGTGCCATGCCGGTGCCATGCCGTGCCATGACATTCCATGCCGTGCCATGCCGTGCCATGCCGTGCCATGCCGGTGCCATGCCGGTGCCATGCCGGTGCCATGCCGGTGCCATGCCGGTGCCATGCCGTGCCATGCCGGTGCCATGCCGTGCCATGCCGGTGCCATGCCGTGCCATGCCGGTGCCATGCCGTGCCATGCCGGTGCCATGCCGTGCCATGCCGGTGCCATGCCGTGCCATGCCGGTGCCATGCCGTGCCATGCCGTGCCATGCCGTGCCATGCCGGTGCCATGCCGTGCCATGCCGGTGCCATGCCGTGCCATGCCGGTGCCATGCCGTGCCATGCCGGTGCCATGCCGTGCCATGCCGTGCCATGCCGTGCCATGCCGTGCCATGCCGGTGCCATGCCGTGCCATGCCGGTGCCATGCCGGTGCCATGCCGGTGCCATGCCGTGCCATGCCGGTGCCATGCCGTGCCATGCCGTGCCATGCCGGTGCCATGCCGTGCCATGCCGGTGCCATGCCGTGCCATGCCGGTGCCATGCCGTGCCATGCCGGTGCCATGCCGTGCCATGCCGGTGCCATGCCGTGCCATGCCGGTGCCATGCCGTGCCATGCCGGTGCCATGCCGTGCCATGCCGGTGACATGCCGTTCCATGCCGTTCCATGCCATTCCATGCCGTTCCATGCCATTCCATGCCATTCCATGCCATTCCATGCCATTCCATGCCATTCCATGCCATTCCATGCCATTCCATGCCATTCCATGCCATTCCATGCCATTCCATGCCATTCCATGCCATTCCATGCCATTCCATGCCATTCCATGCCATTCCATGCCATTCCATGCCATTCCATGCCATTCCATGCCATTCCATGCCATTCCATGCCATTCCATGCCATTCCATGCCATTCCATGCCATTCCATGCCATTCCATGCCATTCCATGCCATTCCATGCCATTCCATGCCATTCCATGCCATTCCATGCCATTCCATGCCATTCCATGCCATTCCATGCCATTCCATGCCATTCCATGCCATTCCATGCCATTCCATGCCATTCCATGCCATTCCATGCCATTCCATGCCATTCCATGCCATTCCATGCCATTCCATGCCATTCCATGCCATTCCATGCCATTCCATGCCATTCCATGCCATTCCATGCCATTCCATGCCATTCCATGCCATTCCATGCCATTCCATGCCATTCCATGCCATTCCATGCCATTCCATGCCATTCCATGCCATTCCATGCCATTCAATGCCGTGCCATGCCGTGCCATGCCGGTGCCATGCCGTGCCATGCCGGTGCCATGCCGTGCCATGCCGGTGCCATGCCGTGCCATGCCGTGCCATGCCGTGCCATGCCGTGCCATGCCGGTGCCATGCCGGTGCCATGCCGTGCCATGCCGGTGCCATGCCGTGCCATGCCGGTGCCATGCCGTGCCATGCCGGTGCCATGCCGTGCCATGCCGGTGCCATGCCGTGCCATGGCGGTGCCATGCCGTGCCATGCCGTGCCATGCCGGTGCCATGCCGTGCCATGCCGGTGCCATGCCGTGCCATGCCGTGCCATGCCGTGCCATGCCGTGCCATGCCGGTGCCATGCCGTGCCATGCCGGTGCCATGCCGTGCCATGCCGGTGCCATGCCGTGCCATGCCGGTGCCATGCCGGTGCCATGCCGTGCCATGCCGGTGCCATGCCGTGCCATGCCGGTGCCATGCCGTGCCATGCCGGTGCCATGCCGTGCCATGCCGGTGCCATGCCGTGCCATGGCGGTGCCATGCCGTGCCATGCCGTGCCATGCCGGTGCCATGCCGTGCCATGCCGGTGCCATGCCGTGCCATGCCGGTGCCATGCCGTGCCATGCCGTGCCATGCCGTGCCATGCCGGTGCCATGCCGTGCCATGCCGGTGCCATGCCGTGCCATGCCGTGCCATGCCATTCCATGCCATTCCATGCCATTCCATGCCATTCCATGCCATTCCATGCCATTCCATGCCATTCCATGCCATTCCATGCCATTCCATGCCATTCCATGCCATTCCATGCCATTCCATGCCATTCCATGCCATTCCATGCCATTCCATGCCATTCCATGCCATTCCATGCCATTCCATGCCATTCCATGCCATTCCATGCCATTCCATGCCATTCCATGCCATTCAATGCCATTCCAAGCCGTGCCATGCCGGTGCCATGCCGTGCCATGCCGGTGCCATGCCGTGCCATGCCGGTGCCATGCCGTGCCATGCCGGTGCCATGCCGTGCCATGCCGGTGCCATGCCGTGCCATGACATTCCATGCCGTGCCATGCCGTGCCATGCCGTGCCATGCCGGTGCCATGCCGGTGCCATGCCGGTGCCATGCCGGTGCCATGCCGGTGCCATGCCGTGCCATGCCGGTGCCATGCCGTGCCATGCCGGTGCCATGCCGTGCCATGCCGTGCCATGCCGTGCCATGCCGGTGCCATGCCGTGCCATGCCGGTGCCATGCCGTGCCATGCCGGTGCCATGCCGTGCCATGCCGGTGCCATGCCGTGCCATGCCGTGCCATGCCGTGCCATGCCGTGCCATGCCGGTGCCATGCCGTGCCATGCCGGTGCCATGCCGTGCCATGACATTCCATGCCGTGCCATGCCGTGCCATGCCGTGCCATGCCGGTGCCATGCCGGTGCCATGCCGGTGCCATGCCGGTGCCATGCCGGTGCCATGCCGTGCCATGCCGGTGCCATGCCGTGCCATGCCGGTGCCATGCCGTGCCATGCCGTGCCATGCCGTGCCATGCCGGTGCCATGCCGTGCCATGCCGGTGCCATGCCGTGCCATGCCGGTGCCATGCCGTGCCATGCCGGTGCCATGCCGTGCCATGCCGTGCCATGCCGTGCCATGCCGTGCCATGCCGTACCATGCCGTGCCATGCCGTGCCATGCCGGTGCCATGCCGTGCCATGCCGGTGCCATGCCGGTGCCATGCCGGTGCCATGCCGTGCCATGCCGGTGCCATGCCGTGCCATGCCGTGCCATGCCGGTGCCATGCCGTGCCATGCCGGTGCCATGCCGTGCCATGCCGGTGCCATGCCGTGCCATGCCGGTGCCATGCCGTGCCATGCCGGTGCCATGCCGTGCCATGCCGGTGCCATGCCGTGCCATGCCGGTGCCATGCCGTGCCATGCCGGTGACATGCCGTTCCATGCCATTCCATGCCATTCCATGCCATTCCATGCCATTCCATGCCATTCCATGCCATTCCATGCCATTCCATGCCATTCCATGCCATTCCATGCCATTCCATGCCATTCCATGCCATTCCATGCCATTCCATGCCATTCCATGCCATTCCATGCCATTCCATGCCATTCCATGCCATTCCATGCCATTCCATGCCATTCCATGCCATTCCATGCCATTCCATGCCATTCCATGCCATTCCATGCCATTCCATGCCATTCCATGCCATTCCATGCCATTCCATGCCATTCCATGCCATTCCATGCCATTCCATGCCATTCCATGCCATTCCATGCCATTCCATGCCATTCCATGCCATTCCATGCCATTCCATGCCATTCCATGCCATTCCATGCCATTCCATGCCATTCCATGCCATTCCATGCCATTCCATGCCATTCCATGCCATTCAATGCCGTGCCATGCCGTGCCATGCCGGTGCCATGCCGTGCCATGCCGGTGCCATGCCGTGCCATGCCGGTGCCATGCCGTGCCATGCCGGTGCCATGCCGTGCCATGCCGGTGCCATGCCGTGCCATGCCGGTGCCATGCCGTGCCATGGCGGTGCCATGCCGTGCCATGCCGTGCCATGCCGGTGCCATGCCGTGCCATGCCGGTGCCATGCCGTGCCATGCCGTGCCATGCCGGTGCCATGCCGTGCCATGCCGGTGCCATGCCGTGCCATGCCGTGCCATGCCATTCCATGCCATTCCATGCCATTCCATGCCATTCCATGCCATTCCATGCCATTCCATGCCATTCCATGCCATTCCATGCCATTCCATGCCATTCCATGCCATTCCATGCCATTCCATGCCATTCCATGCCATTCAATGCCATTCCAAGCCGTGCCATGCCGGTGCCATGCCGTGCCATGCCGGTGCCATGCCGTGCCATGCCGGTGCCATGCCGTGCCATGCCGGTGCCATGCCGTGCCATGCCGGTGCCATGCCGTGCCATGCCGGTGCCATGCCGTGCCATGACATTCCATGCCGTGCCATGCCGTGCCATGCCGTGCCATGCCGGTGCCATGCCGGTGCCATGCCGGTGCCATGCCGGTGCCATGCCGGTGCCATGCCGTGCCATGCCGGTGCCATGCCGTGCCATGCCGGTGCCATGCCGTGCCATGCCGGTGCCATGCCGTGCCATGCCGGTGCCATGCCGTGCCATGCCGGTGCCATGCCGTGCCATGCCGGTGCCATGCCGTGCCATGCCGGTGCCATGCCGTGCCATGCCGGTGCCATGCCGTGCCATGCCGTGCCATGCCGTGCCATGCCGGTGCCATGCCGTGCCATGCCGGTGCCATGCCGTGCCATGCCGGTGCCATGCCGGTGCCATGCCGTGCCATGCCGGTGCCATGCCGTGCCATGCCGGTGCCATGCCGTGCCATGCCGGTGCCATGCCGGTGCCATGCCGTGCCATGCCGGTGCCATGCCGTGCCATGCCGTGCCATGCCGGTGCCATGCCGTGCCATGCCGGTGCCATGCCGTGCCATGCCGGTGCCATGCCGTGCCATGCCGGTGCCATGCCGTGCCATGCCGGTGCCATGCCGTGCCATGCCGGTGCCATGCCGTGCCATGCCGGTGCCATGCCGTGCCATGCCGGTGCCATGCCATTCCATGCCATTCCATGCCATTCCATGCCATTCCATGCCATTCCATGCCATTCCATGCCATTCCATGCCATTCCATGCCATTCCATGCCATTCCATGCCATTCCATGCCATTCCATGCCATTCCATGCCATTCCATGCCATTCCATGCCATTCCATGCCATTCCATGCCGTGCCATGCCGTGCCATGCCGTGCCATGCCGTGCCATGCCGTGCCATGCCGGTGCCATGCCGTGCCATGCCGGTGCCATGCCGTGCCATGCCGGTGCCATGCCGTGCCATGCCGGTGCCATGCCGTGCCATGCCGGTGCCATGCCGTGCCATGCCGGTGCCATGCCGTGCCATTCCGGTGCCATGCCGTGCCATGCCGGTGCCATGCCGTGCCATGCCGGTGCCATGCCGTGCCATGCCGGTGCCATGCCGTGCCATGCCGGTGCCATGCCGTGCCATGCCGGTGCCATGCCGTGCCATGCCGGTGCCATGCCGTGCCATGCCGGTGCCATGCCGTGCCATGCCGGTGCCATGCCGTGCCATGCCGGTGCCATGCCGTGCCATGCCGGTGCCATGCCGTGCCATGCCGGTGCCATGCCGTGCCATGCCGGTGCCATGCCGTGCCATGCCGGTGCCATGCCGTGCCATGCCGTGCCATGCCGGTGCCATGCCGTGCCATGCCGTGCCATGCCGTGCCATGCCATTCCATGCCATTCCATGCCATTCCATGCCGTGCCATGCCGTGCCATGCCGTGCCATGCCGTGCCATGCCGTGCCATGCCGTGCCATGCCGTGCCATGCCGGTGCCATGCCGGTGCCATGCCGTGCCATGCCGGTGCCATGCCGTGCCATGCCGTGCCATGCCGGTGCCATGCCGTGCCATGCCGGTGCCATGCCGTGCCATGCCGGTGCCATGCCGTGCCATGCCGGTGGCATGCCGTGCCATGCCGGTGCCATGCCGTGCCATGCCGGTGCCATGCCGTGCCATGCCGGTGCCATGCCGTGCCATGCCGGTGCCATGCCGTGCCATGCCATTCCATGCCATTCCATGCCATTCCATGACATTCCATGTCATTCCATGCCATTCCATGCCATTCCATGCCATTCCATGCCATTCCATGCCATTCCATGCCATTCCATGCCATTCCATGCCATTCCATGCCATTCCATGCCATTCCATGCCATTCCATGCCATTCAATGCCATTCCATGCCGTGCCATGCCGGTGCCATGCCGTGCCATGCCGGTGCCATGCCGGTGCCATGCCGGTTCCATGCCGTGCCATGCCGGTGCCATGCCGTGCCATGCCGTGCCATGCCGTGCCATGCCGGTGCCATGCCGTGCCATGCCGGTGCCATGCCGTGCCATGCCGGTGCCATGCCGTGCCATGCCGGTGCCATGCCGTGCCATGCCGGTGCCATGCCGTGCCATGCCGTGCCATGCCGTGCCATGCCGTGCCATGCCGTGCCATGCCATTCCATGCCATTCAATGCCGGTGCCATGCCGTGCCATGCGGTGCCATGCCATTCCATGCCATTCCATGCCATTCCATGCCATTCCATGCCATTCCATGCCATTCCATGCCATTCCATGCCATTCCATGCCATTCCATGCCATTCCATGCCATTCCATGCCATTCCATGCCATTCCATGCCATTCCATGCCATTCCATGCCATTCCATGCAATTCCATGCCATTCCATGCCATTCAATGCCATTCCATGCCGTGCCATGCCGGTGCCATGCCGTGCCATGCCGGTGCCATGCCGGTTCCATGCCGTGCCATGCCGGTGCCATGCCGTGCCATGCCGGTGCCATGCCGTGCCATGCCGGTGCCATGCCGTGCCATGCCGGTGCCATGCCGTGCCATGCCGGTGCCATGCCGTGCCATGCCGGTGCCATGCCGTGCCATGCCGTGCCATGCCATTCCATGCCGTGCCATGCCATTCCATGCCATTCCATGCCATTCCATGCCATTCCATGCCATTCCATGCCATTCCATGCCATTCAATGCCGGTGCCATGCCGTGCCATGCGGTGCCATGCCATTCCATGCCATTCCATGCCATTCCATGCCATTCCATGCCATTCCATGCCATTCCATGCCATTCCATGCCATTCCATGCCATTCCATGCCATTCCATGCCATTCCATGCCATTCCATGCCATTCCATGCCATTCCATGCCATTCCATGCCATTCCATGCCATTCCATGCCATTCCATGCCATTCCATGCCATTCCATGCCATTCCATGCCATTCCATGCCATTCCATGCCATTCCATGCCATTCCATGCCATTCCATGCCATTCCATGCCATTCCATGCCATTCCATGCCATTCCATGCCATTCCATGCCATTCCATGCCATTCCATGCCATTCCATGCCATTCCATGCCATTCCATGCCATTCCATGCCATTCCATGCCATTCCATGCCATTCCATGCCATTCCATGCCATTCCATGCCATTCCATGCCATTCCATGCCATTCCATGCCATTCCATGCCATTCCATGCCATTCCATGCCATTCCATGCCATTCCATGCCATTCAATGCCGTGCCATGCCGTGCCATGCCGGTGCCATGCCGTGCCATGCCGGTGCCATGCCGTGCCATGCCGGTGCCATGCCGTGCCATGCCGGTGCCATGCCGTGCCATGCCGGTGCCATGCCGTGCCATGGCGGTGCCATGCCGTGCCATGGCGGTGCCATGCCGTGCCATGCCGTGCCATGCCGGTGCCATGCCGTGCCATGCCGGTGCCATGCCGTGCCATGCCGTGCCATGCCGTGCCATGCCGTGCCATGCCGGTGCCATGCCGTGCCATGCCGGTGCCATGCCGTGCCATGCCGTGCCATGCCATTCCATGCCATTCCATGCCATTCCATGCCATTCCATGCCATTCCATGCCATTCCATGCCATTCCATGCCATTCCATGCCATTCCATGCCATTCCATGCCATTCCATGCCATTCAATGCCATTCCAAGCCGTGCCATGCCGGTGCCATGCCGTGCCATGCCGGTGCCATGCCGTGCCATGCCGGTGCCATGCCGTGCCATGCCGGTGCCATGCCGTGCCATGCCGGTGCCATGCCGTGCCATGCCGGTGCCATGCCGTGCCATGACATTCCATGCCGTGCCATGCCGTGCCATGCCGTGCCATGCCGGTGCCATGCCGGTGCCATGCCGGTGCCATGCCGGTGCCATGCCGGTGCCATGCCGTGCCATGCCGGTGCCATGCCGTGCCATGCCGGTGCCATGCCGTGCCATGCCGGTGCCATGCCGTGCCATGCCGGTGCCATGCCGTGCCATGCCGGTGCCATGCCGTGCCATGCCGGTGCCATGCCGTGCCATGCCGGTGCCATGCCGTGCCATGCCGTGCCATGCCGTGCCATGCCGGTGCCATGCCGTGCCATGCCGGTGCCATGCCGTGCCATGCCGGTGCCATGCCGGTGCCATGCCGTGCCATGCCGGTGCCATGCCGTGCCATGCCGGTGCCATGCCGTGCCATGCCGGTGCCATGCCGGTGCCATGCCGTGCCATGCCGGTGCCATGCCGTGCCATGCCGTGCCATGCCGGTGCCATGCCGTGCCATGCCGGTGCCATGCCGTGCCATGCCGGTGCCATGCCGTGCCATGCCGGTGCCATGCCGTGCCATGCCGGTGCCATGCCGTGCCATGCCGGTGCCATGCCGTGCCATGCCGGTGCCATGCCGTGCCATGCCGGTGCCATGCCATTCCATGCCATTCCATGCCATTCCATGCCATTCCATGCCATTCCATGCCATTCCATGCCATTCCATGCCATTCCATGCCATTCCATGCCATTCCATGCCATTCCATGCCATTCCATGCCATTCCATGCCATTCCATGCCATTCCATGCCATTCCATGCCGTGCCATGCCGTGCCATGCCGTGCCATGCCGTGCCATGCCGTGCCATGCCGGTGCCATGCCGTGCCATGCCGGTGCCATGCCGTGCCATGCCGGTGCCATGCCGTGCCATGCCGGTGCCATGCCGTGCCATGCCGGTGCCATGCCGTGCCATGCCGGTGCCATGCCGTGCCATTCCGGTGCCATGCCGTGCCATGCCGGTGCCATGCCGTGCCATGCCGGTGCCATGCCGTGCCATGCCGGTGCCATGCCGTGCCATGCCGGTGCCATGCCGTGCCATGCCGGTGCCATGCCGTGCCATGCCGGTGCCATGCCGTGCCATGCCGGTGCCATGCCGTGCCATGCCGGTGCCATGCCGTGCCATGCCGGTGCCATGCCGTGCCATGCCGGTGCCATGCCGTGCCATGCCGGTGCCATGCCGTGCCATGCCGGTGCCATGCCGTGCCATGCCGGTGCCATGCCGTGCCATGCCGTGCCATGCCGGTGCCATGCCGTGCCATGCCGTGCCATGCCGTGCCATGCCATTCCATGCCATTCCATGCCATTCCATGCCGTGCCATGCCGTGCCATGCCGTGCCATGCCGTGCCATGCCGTGCCATGCCGTGCCATGCCGTGCCATGCCGTGCCATGCCGGTGCCATGCCGGTGCCATGCCGTGCCATGCCGGTGCCATGCCGTGCCATGCCGTGCCATGCCGGTGCCATGCCGTGCCATGCCGGTGCCATGCCGTGCCATGCCGGTGCCATGCCGTGCCATGCCGGTGGCATGCCGTGCCATGCCGGTGCCATGCCGTGCCATGCCGGTGCCATGCCGTGCCATGCCGGTGCCATGCCGTGCCATGCCGGTGCCATGCCGTGCCATGCCATTCCATGCCATTCCATGCCATTCCATGACATTCCATGTCATTCCATGCCATTCCATGCCATTCCATGCCATTCCATGCCATTCCATGCCATTCCATGCCATTCCATGCCATTCCATGCCATTCCATGCCATTCCATGCCATTCCATGCCATTCCATGCCATTCAATGCCATTCCATGCCGTGCCATGCCGGTGCCATGCCGTGCCATGCCGGTGCCATGCCGGTGCCATGCCGGTTCCATGCCGTGCCATGCCGGTGCCATGCCGTGCCATGCCGTGCCATGCCGTGCCATGCCGGTGCCATGCCGTGCCATGCCGGTGCCATGCCGTGCCATGCCGGTGCCATGCCGTGCCATGCCGGTGCCATGCCGTGCCATGCCGGTGCCATGCCGTGCCATGCCGTGCCATGCCGTGCCATGCCGTGCCATGCCGTGCCATGCCGTGCCATGCCGTGCCATGCCGTGCCATGCCGTGCCATGCCATTCCATGCCATTCAATGCCGGTGCCATGCCGTGCCATGCGGTGCCATGCCATTCCATGCCATTCCATGCCATTCCATGCCATTCCATGCCATTCCATGCCATTCCATGCCATTCCATGCCATTCCATGCCATTCCATGCCATTCCATGCCATTCCATGCCATTCCATGCCATTCCATGCCATTCCATGCCATTCCATGCCATTCCATGCCATTCCATGCCATTCCATGCCATTCCATGCCATTCAATGCCATTCCATGCCGTGCCATGCCGGTGCCATGCCGTGCCATGCCGGTGCCATGCCGGTGCCATGCCGGTTCCATGCCGTGCCATGCCGGTGCCATGCCGTGCCATGCCGGTGCCATGCCGTGCCATGCCGGTGCCATGCCGTGCCATGCCGGTGCCATGCCGTGCCATGCCGGTGCCATGCCGTGCCATGCCGGTGCCATGCCGTGCCATGCCGTGCCATGCCATTCCATGCCGTGCCATGCCATTCCATGCCATTCCATGCCATTCCATGCCATTCCATGCCATTCCATGCCATTCCATGCCATTCAATGCCGGTGCCATGCCGTGCCATGCGGTGCCATGCCATTCCATGCCATTCCATGCCATTCCATGCCATTCCATGCCATTCCATGCCATTCCATGCCATTCCATGCCATTCCATGCCATTCCATGCCATTCCATGCCATTCCATGCCATTCCATGCCATTCCATGCCATTCCATGCCATTCCATGCCATTCCATGCCATTCCATGCCATTCCATGCCATTCCATGCCATTCCATGCCATTCCATGCCATTCCATGCCATTCCATGCCATTCCATGCCATTCCATGCCATTCCATGCCATTCCATGCCATTCCATGCCATTCCATGCCATTCCATGCCATTCCATGCCATTCCATGCCATTCCATGCCATTCCATGCCATTCAATGCCGTGCCATGCCGTGCCATGCCGGTGCCATGCCGTGCCATGCCGGTGCCATGCCGTGCCATGCCGTGCCATGCCGTGCCATGCCGTGCCATGCCGGTGCCATGCCGTGCCATGCCGGTGCCATGCCGTGCCATGCCGGTGCCATGCCGTGCCATGCCGGTGCCATGCCGTGCCATGCCGTGCCATGCCGTGCCATGCCGTGCCATGCCGGTGCCATGCCGTGCCATGCCGGTGCCATGCCGGTGCCATGCCGTGCCATGCCGGTGCCATGCCGTGCCATGCCGTGCCATGCCGGTGCCATGCCGTGCCATGCCGGTGCCATGCCGTGCCATGCCGGTGCCATGCCGTGCCATGCCGGTGCCATGCCGTGCCATGCCGGTGCCATGCCGTGCCATGCCGGTGCCATGCCATTCCATGCCATTCCATGCCATTCCATGCCATTCCATGCCATTCCATGCCATTCCATGCCATTCCATGCCATTCCATGCCATTCCATGCCATTCCATGCCATTCCATGCCATTCCATGCCATTCCATGCCATTCAATGCCATTCCATGCCGTGCCATGCCGTGCCATGCCGTGCCATGCCGGTGCCATGCCGTGCCATGCCGGTGCCATGCCGTGCCATGCCGGTGCCATGCCGTGCCATGCCGGTGCCATGCCGTGCCATGCCGGTGCCATGCCGTGCCATGCCGTGCCATGCCGTGCCATGCCGTGCCATGCCGTGCCATGCCGTGCCATGCCGGTGCCATGCCGTGCCATGCCGTGCCATGCCGTGCCATGCCGTGCCATGCCGTGCCATGCCGGTGCCATGCCGGTGCCATGCCGTGCCATGCCGGTGCCATGCCGTGCCATGCCGTGCCATGCCGTGCCATGCCGGTGCCATGCCGTGCCATGCCGGTGCCATGCCGTGCCATGCCGGTGCCATGCCGTGCCATGCCGGTGCCATGCCGTGCCATGCCGGTGCCATGCCGTGCCATGCCGGTGCCATGCCGTGCCATGCCGGTGCCATGCCGTGCCATGCCGTGCCATGCCGGTGCCATGCCATTCCATGCCATTCCATGCCATTCCATGCCATTCCATGCCATTCCATGCCATTCCATGCCATTCCATGCCATTCCATGCCATTCCATGCCATTCCATGCCATTCCATGCCATTCCATGCCATTCCATGCCATTCCATGCCATTCCATGCCATTCCATGCCATTCCATGCCATTCCATGCCATTCCATGCCATTCCATGCCATTCCATGCCATTCCATGCCATTCCATGCCATTCCATGCCATTCCATGCCATTCCATGCCATTCCATGCCATTCCATGCCATTCCATGCCATTCAATGCCATTCCATGCCGTGCCATGCCGTGCCATGCCGTGCCATGCCGTGCCATGCCGGTGCCATGCCGTGCCATGCCGGTGCCATGCCGTGCCATGCCGGTGCCATGCCGTGCCATGCCGGTGCCATGCCGTGCCATGCCGGTGCCATGCCGTGCCATGCCGGTGCCATGCCGTGCCATGCCGGTGCCATGCCGTGCCATGCCGGTGCCATGCCGTGCCATGCCGTGCCATGCCGTGCCATGCCGTGCCATGCCGTGCCATGCCATTCCATGCCATTCCATGCCATTCCATGCCATTCCATGCCATTCCATGCCATTCCATGCCGTGCCATGCCGTGCCATGCCGTGCCATGCCGTGCCATGCCGTGCCATGCCGTGCCATGCCGTGCCATGCCGGTGCCATGCCGGTGCCATGCCGTGCCATGCCGGTGCCATGCCGTGCCATGCCGGTGCCATGCCGGTGCCATGCCGTGCCATGCCGTGCCATGCCGGTGCCATGCCGTGCCATGCCGGTGCCATGCCGTGCCATGCCGGTGCCATGCCGTGCCATGCCGGTGGCATGACGTGCCATGCCGGTGCCATGCCGTGCCATGCCGGTGCCATGCCGTGCCATGCCGGTGCCATGCCGTGCCATGCCGGTGCCATGCCGTGCCATGCCGGTGCCATGCCGTGCCATGCCGGTGCCATGCCGTGCCATGCCGGTGCCATGCCGTGCCATGCCGGTGCCATGCCGTGCCATGCCGGTGCCATGCCGTGCCATGCCGGTGCCATGCCGTGCCATGCCGGTGCCATGCCGTGCCATGCCGGTGCCATGCCGTGCCATGCCGTGCCATGCCGGTGCCATGCCGTGCCATGCCGGTGCCATGCCGGTGCCATGCCGTGCCATGCCGGTGCCATGCCGGTGTCATGCCGGTGCCATGCCGGTGCCATGCCGGTGCCATGCCGTGCCATGCCGGTGCCATGCCGTGCCATGCCGTGCCATGCCGGTGCCATGCCGGTGCCATGCCGTGCCATGCCGGTGCCATGCCGTGCCATGCCGTGCCATGCCGTGCCATGCCATTCCATGCCATTCCATGACATTCCATGTCATTCCATGCCATTCCATGCCATTCCATGCCATTCCATGCCATTCCATGCCATTCCATGCCATTCCATGCCATTCCATGCCATTCCATGCCATTCCATGCCATTCCATGCCATTCCATGCCATTCCATGCCATTCCATGCCATTCCATGCCATTCAATGCCGTGCCATGCCGTGCCATGCCGGTGCCATGCCGTGCCATGCCGGTGCCATGCCGTGCCATGCCGGTGCCATGCCGTGCCATGCCGTGCCATGCCGTGCCATGCCGGTGCCATGCCGGTGCCATGCCGTGCCATGCCGGTGCCATGCCGTGCCATGCCGGTGCCATGCCGTGCCATGCCGGTGCCATGCCGTGCCATGCCGGTGCCATGCCGTGCCATGCCGTGCCATGCCGTGCCATGCCGTGCCATGCCGTGCCATGCCGGTGCCATGCCGTGCCATGCCGGTGCCATGCCGTGCCATGCCGGTGCCATGCCGTGCCATGCCGGTGCCATGCCGTGCCATGCCGGTGCCATGCCGTGCCATGCCGGTGCCATGCCGTGCCATGCCGGTGCCATGCCATTCAATGCCGTGCCATGCCGTGCCATGCCGTGCCATGCCGGTGCCATGCCGTGCCATGCCGGTGGCATGCCGTGCCATGCCGGTGCCATGCCGTGCCATGCCGGTGCCATGCCGTGCCATGCCGTGCCATGCCGTGCCATGCCGTGCCATGCCGTGCCATGCGGTGCCATGCCATTCCATGCCATTCCATGTCATTCCATGTCATTCCATGTCATTCCATGTCATTCCATGCCATTCCATGTCATTCCATGCCATTCCATGTCATTCCATGCCATTCCATGTCATTCCATGCCATTCCATGCCATTCCATGCCATTCCATGCCATTCCATGCCATTCCATGCCATTCCATGCCATTCCATGCCATTCCATGCCATTCCATGCCATTCCATGCCATTCCATGCCATTCCATGCCATTCCATGCCATTCCATGCCATTCCATGCCATTCCATGTCATTCCATGCCATTCCATGCCATTCCATGCCATTCCATGCCATTCCATGCCATTCCATGCCATTCCATGCCATTCCATGCCATTCCATGCCATTCCATGCCATTCCATGCCATTCCATGCCATTCCATGCCATTCCATGCCATTCCATGCCATTCCATGCCATTCCATGCCATTCCATGCCATTCCATGCCATTCCATGCCATTCCATGCCATTCCATGCCGTGCCATGCCGTGCCATGCCGTGCCATGCCGGTGCCATGCCGGTGCCATGCCGGTGCCATGCCGGTGCCATGCCGTGCCATGCCGTGCCATGCCGGTGCCATGCCGTGCCATGCCGGTGCCATGCCGTGCCATGCCGGTGCCATGCCGGTGCCATGCCGTGCCATGCCGGTGCCATGCCGTGCCATGCCGGTGCCATGCCGTGCCATGCCGGTGCCATGCCGTGCCATGCCGTGCCATGCCGTGCCATGCCGGTGCCATTCCGTGCCATGCCGGTGCCATGCCGTGCCATGCCGTGCCATGCCATTCCATGCCATTCCATGCCATTCCATGCCATTCCATGCCATTCCATGTCATTCCATGCCATTCCATGCCATTCCATGCCATTCCATGCCATTCCATGTCATTCCATGCCATTCCATGCCATTCCATGCCATTCCATGCCATTCCATGCCATTCCATGCCATTCCATGCCATTCCATGCCATTCCATGCCATTCCATGCCATTCCATGCCATTCCATGCCATTCCATGCCATTCCATGCCATTCCATGCCATTCCATGCCATTCCATGCCATTCCATGCCATTCCATGCCATTCCATGCCATTCCATGCCATTCCATGCCATTCCATGCCATTCCATGCCATTCCATGCCGGTGCCATGCCGTGCCATGCCGGTGCCATGCCGTGCCATGCCGGTGCCATGCCGTGCCATGCCGGTGCCATGCCGTGCCATGCCGTGCCATGCCGGTGCCATGCCGTGCCATGCCGGTGCCATGCCGGTGCCATGCCGTGCCATGCCGGTGCCATGCCGGTGCCATGCCGGTGCCATGCCGTGCCATGCCGTGCCATGCCGGTGCCATGCCGGTGCCATGCCGTGCCATGCCGGTGCCATGCCGTGCCATGCCGGTGCCATGCCGTGCCATGCCGGTGCCATGCCGTGCCATGCCGTGCCATGCCGGTGCCATGCCGTGCCATGCCGGTGCCATGCCGTGCCATGCCGGTGCCATGCCGTGCCATGCCGGTGCCATGCCGTGCCATGCCGGTGCCATGCCGTGCCATGCCGGTGCCATGCCGTGCCATGCCGGTGCCATGCCGTGCCATGCCGGTGCCATGCCGTGCCATGCCGGTGCCATGCCGTGCCATGCCGGTGCCATGCCGTGCCATGCCGGTGCCATGCCGTGCCATGCCGGTGCCATGCCGTGCCATGCCGGTGCCATGCCGTGCCATGCCGGTGCCATGCCGTGCCATGCCGGTGCCATGCCGTGCCATGCCGGTGCCATGCCGTGCCATGCCGTGCCATGCCGTGCCATGCCGTGCCATGCCGTGCCATGCCGTGCCATGCCATTCCATGCCATTCCATGCCATTCCATGCCATTCCATGCCATTCCATGCCATTCAATGCCGGTGCCATGCCGTGCCATGCGGTGCCATGCCATTCCATGCCATTCCATGCCATTCCATGCCATTCCATGCCATTCCATGCCATTCCATGCCATTCCATGCCATTCCATGCCATTCCATGCCATTCCATGCCATTCCATGCCATTCCATGCCGTGCCATGCCGTGCCATGCCGTGCCATGCCGTGCCATGCCGTGCCATGCCGTGCCATGCCGTGCCATGCCGTGCCATGCCGTGCCATGCCGTGCCATGCCGTGCCATGCCGTGCCATGCCGTGCCATGCCGTGCCATGCCGTGCCATGCCGTGCCATGCCGTGCCATGCCGTGCCATGCCGTGCCATGCCGTGCCATGCCGGTGCCATGCCGTGCCATGCCGGTGCCATGCCATTCCATGCCATTCCATGCCATTCCATGCCATTCCATGCCATTCCATGCCATTCCATGCCATTCCATGCCATTCCATGCCATTCCATGCCATTCCATGCCATTCCATGCCATTCCATGCCATTCCATGCCATTCCATGCCATTCCATGCCATTCCATGCCATTCCATGCCGTGCCATGCCGTGCCATGCCGTGCCATGCCGTGCCATGCCGTGCCATGCCGGTGCCATGCCGTGCCATGCCGGTGCCATGCCGTGCCATGCCGGTGCCATGCCGTGCCATGCCGGTGCCATGCCGTGCCATGCCGGTGCCATGCCGTGCCATGCCGGTGCCATGCCGTGCCATTCCGGTGCCATGCCGTGCCATGCCGGTGCCATGCCGTGCCATGCCGGTGCCATGCCGTGCCATGCCGGTGCCATGCCGTGCCATGCCGGTGCCATGCCGTGCCATGCCGGTGCCATGCCGTGCCATGCCGGTGCCATGCCGTGCCATGCCGGTGCCATGCCGTGCCATGCCGGTGCCATGCCGTGCCATGCCGGTGCCATGCCGTGCCATGCCGGTGCCATGCCGTGCCATGCCGGTGCCATGCCGTGCCATGCCGGTGCCATGCCGTGCCATGCCGGTGCCATGCCGTGCCATGCCGTGCCATGCCGGTGCCATGCCGTGCCATGCCGTGCCATGCCGTGCCATGCCATTCCATGCCATTCCATGCCATTCCATGCCGTGCCATGCCGTGCCATGCCGTGCCATGCCGTGCCATGCCGTGCCATGCCGTGCCATGCCGTGCCATGCCGGTGCCATGCCGGTGCCATGCCGTGCCATGCCGGTGCCATGCCGTGCCATGCCGTGCCATGCCGGTGCCATGCCGTGCCATGCCGGTGCCATGCCGTGCCATGCCGGTGCCATGCCGTGCCATGCCGGTGGCATGCCGTGCCATGCCGGTGCCATGCCGTGCCATGCCGGTGCCATGCCGTGCCATGCCGGTGCCATGCCGTGCCATGCCGGTGCCATGCCGTGCCATGCCATTCCATGCCATTCCATGCCATTCCATGACATTCCATGTCATTCCATGCCATTCCATGCCATTCCATGCCATTCCATGCCATTCCATGCCATTCCATGCCATTCCATGCCATTCCATGCCATTCCATGCCATTCCATGCCATTCCATGCCATTCCATGCCATTCAATGCCATTCCATGCCGTGCCATGCCGGTGCCATGCCGTGCCATGCCGGTGCCATGCCGGTGCCATGCCGGTTCCATGCCGTGCCATGCCGGTGCCATGCCGTGCCATGCCGTGCCATGCCGTGCCATGCCGGTGCCATGCCGTGCCATGCCGGTGCCATGCCGTGCCATGCCGGTGCCATGCCGTGCCATGCCGGTGCCATGCCGTGCCATGCCGGTGCCATGCCGTGCCATGCCGTGCCATGCCGTGCCATGCCGTGCCATGCCGTGCCATGCCGTGCCATGCCGTGCCATGCCATTCCATGCCATTCAATGCCGGTGCCATGCCGTGCCATGCGGTGCCATGCCATTCCATGCCATTCCATGCCATTCCATGCCATTCCATGCCATTCCATGCCATTCCATGCCATTCCATGCCATTCCATGCCATTCCATGCCATTCCATGCCATTCCATGCCATTCCATGCCATTCCATGCCATTCCATGCCATTCCATGCCATTCCATGCCATTCCATGCCATTCCATGCCATTCAATGCCATTCCATGCCGTGCCATGCCGGTGCCATGCCGTGCCATGCCGGTGCCATGCCGGTGCCATGCCGGTTCCATGCCGTGCCATGCCGGTGCCATGCCGTGCCATGCCGGTGCCATGCCGTGCCATGCCGGTGCCATGCCGTGCCATGCCGGTGCCATGCCGTGCCATGCCGGTGCCATGCCGTGCCATGCCGGTGCCATGCCGTGCCATGCCGTGCCATGCCATTCCATGCCGTGCCATGCCATTCCATGCCATTCCATGCCATTCCATGCCATTCCATGCCATTCCATGCCATTCCATGCCATTCAATGCCGGTGCCATGCCGTGCCATGCGGTGCCATGCCATTCCATGCCATTCCATGCCATTCCATGCCATTCCATGCCATTCCATGCCATTCCATGCCATTCCATGCCATTCCATGCCATTCCATGCCATTCCATGCCATTCCATGCCATTCCATGCCATTCCATGCCATTCCATGCCATTCCATGCCATTCCATGCCATTCCATGCCATTCCATGCCATTCCATGCCATTCCATGCCATTCCATGCCATTCCATGCCATTCCATGCCATTCCATGCCATTCCATGCCATTCCATGCCATTCCATGCCATTCCATGCCATTCCATGCCATTCCATGCCATTCAATGCCGTGCCATGCCGTGCCATGCCGGTGCCATGCCGTGCCATGCCGGTGCCATGCCGTGCCATGCCGTGCCATGCCGTGCCATGCCGTGCCATGCCGGTGCCATGCCGTGCCATGCCGGTGCCATGCCGTGCCATGCCGGTGCCATGCCGTGCCATGCCGGTGCCATGCCGTGCCATGCCGTGCCATGCCGTGCCATGCCGTGCCATGCCGTGCCATGCCGGTGCCATGCCGTGCCATGCCGGTGCCATGCCGGTGCCATGCCGTGCCATGCCGGTGCCATGCCGTGCCATGCCGTGCCATGCCGGTGCCATGCCGTGCCATGCCGGTGCCATGCCGTGCCATGCCGGTGCCATGCCGTGCCATGCCGGTGCCATGCCGTGCCATGCCGGTGCCATGCCGTGCCATGCCGGTGCCATGCCGTGCCATGCCGGTGCCATGCCGTGCCATGCCGGTGCCATGCCATTCCATGCCATTCCATGCCATTCCATGCCATTCCATGCCATTCCATGCCATTCCATGCCATTCCATGCCATTCCATGCCATTCCATGCCATTCCATGCCATTCCATGCCATTCAATGCCATTCCATGCCGTGCCATGCCGTGCCATGCCGTGCCATGCCGGTGCCATGCCGTGCCATGCCGGTGCCATGCCGTGCCATGCCGGTGCCATGCCGTGCCATGCCGGTGCCATGCCGTGCCATGCCGGTGCCATGCCGTGCCATGCCGGTGCCATGCCGTGCCATGCCGGTGCCATGCCGTGCCATGCCGGTGCCATGCCGTGCCATGCCGGTGCCATGCCGTGCCATGCCGGTGCCATGTCGTGCCATGCCGGTGCCATGCCGTGCCATGCCGGTGCCATGCCGTGTCATGCCGGTGCCATGCCGTGCCATGCCGGTGCCATGCCGTGCCATGCCGGTGCCATGCCGTGCCATGCCGGTGCCATGCCGTGCCATGCCGGTGCCATGCCGTGCCATGCCGGTGCCATGCCGTGCCATGCCGTGCCATGCCGGTGCCATGCCGTGCCATGCCGGTGCCATGCCGTGCCATGCCGTGCCATGCCGTGCCATGCCGTGCCATGCCATTCCATGCCATTCCATGCCATTCCATGCCATTCCATGCCATTCCATGCCATTCCATGCCGTGCCATGCCGTGCCATGCCGTGCCATGCCGTGCCATGCCGTGCCATGCCGTGCCATGCCGTGCCATGCCGTGCCATGCCGTGCCATGCCGTGCCATGCCGTGCCATGCCGTGCCATGCCGTGCCATGCCGTGCCATGCCGTGCCATGCCGTGCCATGCCGTGCCATGCCGTGCCATGCCGGTGCCATGCCGTGCCATGCCGGTGCCATGCCGTGCCATGCCGTGCCATGCCATTCCATGCCATTCCATGCCATTCCATGACATTCCATGTCATTCCATGCCATTCCATGCCATTCCATGCCGTGCCATGCCGTGCCATGCCGTGCCATGCCGTGCCATGCCGTGCCATGCCGTGCCATGCCGTGCCATGCCGTGCCATGCCGTGCCATGCCGTGCCATGCCGGTGCCATGCCGGTGCCATGCCGTGCCATGCCGGTGCCATGCCGTGCCATGCCGTGCCATGCCGTGCCATGCCGGTGCCATGCCGTGCCATGCCGGTGCCATGCCGTGCCATGCCGGTGCCATGCCGTGCCATGCCGGTGCCATGCCGTGCCATGCCGGTGCCATGCCGTGCCATGCCGGTGCCATGCCGTGCCATGCCGTGCCATGCCGGTGCCATGCCATTCCATGCCATTCCATGCCATTCCATGCCATTCCATGCCATTCCATGCCATTCCATGCCATTCCATGCCATTCCATGCCATTCCATGCCATTCCATGCCATTCCATGCCATTCCATGCCATTCCATGCCATTCCATGCCATTCCATGCCATTCCATGCCATTCCATGCCATTCCATGCCATTCCATGCCATTCCATGCCATTCCATGCCATTCCATGCCATTCCATGCCATTCCATGCCATTCCATGCCATTCCATGCCATTCCATGCCATTCCATGCCATTCCATGCCATTCCATGCCATTCAATGCCATTCCATGCCGTGCCATGCCGTGCCATGCCGTGCCATGCCGTGCCATGCCGGTGCCATGCCGTGCCATGCCGGTGCCATGCCGTGCCATGCCGGTGCCATGCCGTGCCATGCCGGTGCCATGCCGTGCCATGCCGGTGCCATGCCGTGCCATGCCGGTGCCATGCCGTGCCATGCCGGTGCCATGCCGTGCCATGCCGGTGCCATGCCGTGCCATGCCGTGCCATGCCGTGCCATGCCGTGCCATGCCGTGCCATGCCATTCCATGCCATTCCATGCCATTCCATGCCATTCCATGCCATTCCATGCCATTCCATGCCGTGCCATGCCGTGCCATGCCGTGCCATGCCGTGCCATGCCGTGCCATGCCGTGCCATGCCGTGCCATGCCGGTGCCATGCCGGTGCCATGCCGTGCCATGCCGGTGCCATGCCGTGCCATGCCGGTGCCATGCCGGTGCCATGCCGTGCCATGCCGTGCCATGCCGGTGCCATGCCGTGCCATGCCGGTGCCATGCCGTGCCATGCCGGTGCCATGCCGTGCCATGCCGGTGGCATGACGTGCCATGCCGGTGCCATGCCGTGCCATGCCGGTGCCATGCCGTGCCATGCCGGTGCCATGCCGTGCCATGCCGGTGCCATGCCGTGCCATGCCGGTGCCATGCCGTGCCATGCCGGTGCCATGCCGTGCCATGCCGGTGCCATGCCGTGCCATGCCGGTGCCATGCCGTGCCATGCCGGTGCCATGCCGTGCCATGCCGGTGCCATGCCGTGCCATGCCGGTGCCATGCCGTGCCATGCCGGTGCCATGCCGTGCCATGCCGGTGCCATGCCGTGCCATGCCGTGCCATGCCGGTGCCATGCCGTGCCATGCCGGTGCCATGCCGGTGCCATGCCGTGCCATGCCGGTGCCATGCCGGTGTCATGCCGGTGCCATGCCGGTGCCATGCCGGTGCCATGCCGGTGCCATGCCGTGCCATGCCGGTGCCATGCCGTGCCATGCCGTGCCATGCCGGTGCCATGCCGGTGCCATGCCGTGCCATGCCGGTGCCATGCCGTGCCATGCCGTGCCATGCCGTGCCATGCCATTCCATGCCATTCCATGACATTCCATGTCATTCCATGCCATTCCATGCCATTCCATGCCATTCCATGCCATTCCATGCCATTCCATGCCATTCCATGCCATTCCATGCCATTCCATGCCATTCCATGCCATTCCATGCCATTCCATGCCATTCCATGCCATTCCATGCCATTCCATGCCATTCAATGCCGTGCCATGCCGTGCCATGCCGGTGCCATGCCGTGCCATGCCGGTGCCATGCCGTGCCATGCCGGTGCCATGCCGTGCCATGCCGTGCCATGCCGTGCCATGCCGGTGCCATGCCGGTGCCATGCCGTGCCATGCCGGTGCCATGCCGTGCCATGCCGGTGCCATGCCGTGCCATGCCGGTGCCATGCCGTGCCATGCCGGTGCCATGCCGTGCCATGCCGTGCCATGCCGTGCCATGCCGTGCCATGCCGTGCCATGCCGGTGCCATGCCGTGCCATGCCGGTGCCATGCCGTGCCATGCCGGTGCCATGCCGTGCCATGCCGGTGCCATGCCGTGCCATGCCGGTGCCATGCCGTGCCATGCCGGTGCCATGCCGTGCCATGCCGGTGCCATGCCATTCAATGCCGTGCCATGCCGTGCCATGCCGTGCCATGCCGGTGCCATGCCGTGCCATGCCGGTGGCATGCCGTGCCATGCCGGTGCCATGCCGTGCCATGCCGGTGCCATGCCGTGCCATGCCGTGCCATGCCGTGCCATGCCGTGCCATGCCGTGCCATGCGGTGCCATGCCATTCCATGCCATTCCATGTCATTCCATGTCATTCCATGTCATTCCATGTCATTCCATGCCATTCCATGTCATTCCATGCCATTCCATGTCATTCCATGCCATTCCATGTCATTCCATGCCATTCCATGCCATTCCATGCCATTCCATGCCATTCCATGCCATTCCATGCCATTCCATGCCATTCCATGCCATTCCATGCCATTCCATGCCATTCCATGCCATTCCATGCCATTCCATGCCATTCCATGCCATTCCATGCCATTCCATGCCATTCCATGTCATTCCATGCCATTCCATGCCATTCCATGCCATTCCATGCCATTCCATGCCATTCCATGCCATTCCATGCCATTCCATGCCATTCCATGCCATTCCATGCCATTCCATGCCATTCCATGCCATTCCATGCCATTCCATGCCATTCCATGCCATTCCATGCCATTCCATGCCATTCCATGCCGTGCCATGCCGTGCCATGCCGTGCCATGCCGGTGCCATGCCGGTGCCATGCCGGTGCCATGCCGGTGCCATGCCGTGCCATGCCGTGCCATGCCGGTGCCATGCCGTGCCATGCCGGTGCCATGCCGTGCCATGCCGGTGCCATGCCGGTGCCATGCCGTGCCATGCCGGTGCCATGCCGTGCCATGCCGGTGCCATGCCGTGCCATGCCGGTGCCATGCCGTGCCATGCCGTGCCATGCCGTGCCATGCCGGTGCCATTCCGTGCCATGCCGGTGCCATGCCGTGCCATGCCGTGCCATGCCATTCCATGCCATTCCATGCCATTCCATGCCATTCCATGCCATTCCATGTCATTCCATGCCATTCCATGCCATTCCATGCCATTCCATGCCATTCCATGTCATTCCATGCCATTCCATGCCATTCCATGCCATTCCATGCCATTCCATGCCATTCCATGCCATTCCATGCCATTCCATGCCATTCCATGCCATTCCATGCCATTCCATGCCATTCCATGCCATTCCATGCCATTCCATGCCATTCCATGCCATTCCATGCCATTCCATGCCATTCCATGCCATTCCATGCCATTCCATGCCATTCCATGCCATTCCATGCCATTCCATGCCATTCCATGCCATTCCATGCCGGTGCCATGCCGTGCCATGCCGGTGCCATGCCGTGCCATGCCGGTGCCATGCCGTGCCATGCCGGTGCCATGCCGTGCCATGCCGTGCCATGCCGGTGCCATGCCGTGCCATGCCGGTGCCATGCCGGTGCCATGCCGTGCCATGCCGGTGCCATGCCGGTGCCATGCCGGTGCCATGCCGTGCCATGCCGTGCCATGCCGGTGCCATGCCGGTGCCATGCCGTGCCATGCCGGTGCCATGCCGTGCCATGCCGGTGCCATGCCGTGCCATGCCGTGCCATGCCGGTGCCATGCCGTGCCATGCCGGTGCCATGCCGTGCCATGCCGGTGCCATGCCGTGCCATGCCGGTGCCATGCCGTGCCATGCCGGTGCCATGCCGTGCCATGCCGGTGCCATGCCGTGCCATGCCGGTGCCATGCCGTGCCATGCCGGTGCCATGCCGTGCCATGCCGGTGCCATGCCGTGCCATGCCGGTGCCATGCCGTGCCATGCCGGTGCCATGCCGTGCCATGCCGGTGCCATGCCGTGCCATGCCGGTGCCATGCCGTGCCATGCCGGTGCCATGCCGTGCCATGCCGGTGCCATGCCGTGCCATGCCGGTGCCATGCCGTGCCATGCCGTGCCATGCCGTGCCATGCCGTGCCATGCCGTGCCATGCCGTGCCATGCCATTCCATGCCATTCCATGCCATTCCATGCCATTCCATGCCATTCCATGCCATTCAATGCCGGTGCCATGCCGTGCCATGCGGTGCCATGCCATTCCATGCCATTCCATGCCATTCCATGCCATTCCATGCCATTCCATGCCATTCCATGCCATTCCATGCCATTCCATGCCATTCCATGCCATTCCATGCCATTCCATGCCATTCCATGCCATTCCATGCCGTGCCATGCCGTGCCATGCCGTGCCATGCCGTGCCATGCCGTGCCATGCCGTGCCATGCCGTGCCATGCCGTGCCATGCCGTGCCATGCCGTGCCATGCCGTGCCATGCCGTGCCATGCCGTGCCATGCCGTGCCATGCCGTGCCATGCCGTGCCATGCCGTGCCATGCCGTGCCATGCCGTGCCATGCCGTGCCATGCCGGTGCCATGCCGGTGCCATGCCGTGCCATGCCGTGCCATGCCGGTGCCATGCCGTGCCATGCCGGTGCCATGCCGTGCCATGCCGGTGCCATGCCGTGCCATGCCGGTGCCATGCCGTGCCATGCCGTGCCATGCCGGTGCCATGCCGTGCCATGCCGGTGCCATGCCGTGCCATGCCGGTGCCATGCCGTGCCATGCCGGTGCCATGCCGTGCCATGCCGGTGCCATGCCGTGCCATGCCGGTGCCATGCCGTGCCATGCCGGTGCCATGCCGGGCCATGCCGGTGCCATGCCGTGCCATGCCGGTGCCATGCCGGTGCCATGCCGTGCCATGCCGGTGCCATGCCGTGCCATGCCGGTGCCATGCCGTGCCATGCCGGTGCCATGCCGTGCCATGCCGGTGCCATGCCGTGCCATGCCGGTGCCATGCCGTGCCATGCCGGTGCCATGCCGTGCCATGCCGGTGCCATGCCGTGCCATGCCGGTGCCATGCCATTCAATGCCGTGCCATGCCGTGCCATGCCGTGCCATGCCGGTGCCATGCCGTGCCATGCCGGTGCCATGCCGTGCCATGCCGGTGCCATGCCGTGCCATGCCGGTGCCATGCCGTGCCATGCCGGTGCCATGCCGTGCCATGCCGTGCCATGCCGTGCCATGCGGTGCCATGCCGTGCCATGCGGTGCCATGCCGTGCCATGCGGTGCCATGCCATTCCATGCCATTCCATGCCATTCCATGTCATTCCATGTCATTCCATGCCATTCCATGTCATTCCATGCCATTCCATGCCATTCCATGCCATTCCATGCCATTCCATGCCATTCCATGCCATTCCATGCCATTCCATGCCATTCCATGCCATTCCATGCCATTCCATGCCATTCCATGCCATTCCATGCCATTCCATGCCATTCCATGCCATTCCATGCCATTCCATGCCATTCCATGCCATTCCATGCCATTCCATGCCATTCCATGCCATTCCATGCCATTCCATGCCATTCCATGCCATTCCATGCCATTCCATGCCATTCCATGCCATTCCATGCCATTCCATGCCATTCCATGCCATTCCATGCCATTCCATGCCATTCCATGCCATTCCATGCCATTCCATGCCATTCCATGCCATTCCATGCCATTCCATGCCATTCCATGCCATTCCATGCCATTCAATGCCGTGCCATGCCGTGCCATGCCGGTGCCATGCCGTGCCATGCCGGTGCCATGCCGTGCCATGCCGGTGCCATGCCGTGCCATGCCGTGCCATGCCGTGCCATGCCGGTGCGATGCCGGTGCCATGCCGTGCCATGCCGGTGCCATGCCGTGCCATGCCGGTGCCATGCCGTGCCATGCCGGTGCCATGCCGTGCCATGCCGGTGCCATGCCGTGCCATGCCGGTGCCATGCCGTGCCATGCCGTGCCATGCCGGTGCCATGCCGTGCCATGCCGGTGCCATGCCGTGCCATGCCGGTGCCATGCCGTGCCATGCCGGTGCCATGCCGTGCCATGCCGGTGCCATGCCGTGCCATGCCGTGCCATGCCGTGCCATGCCGTGCCATGCCATTCCATGCCATTCCATGCCATTCCATGCCATTCCATGCCATTCCATGCCATTCCATGCCATTCCATGCCATTCCATGCCATTCCATGTCATTCCATGCCATTCCATGCCATTCCATGCCATTCCATGCCATTCCATGCCATTCCATGCCATTCCATGCCATTCCATGCCATTCCATGCCATTCCATGCCATTCCATGCCATTCCATGCCATTCCATGCCATTCCATGCCATTCCATGCCATTCCATGCCATTCCATGCCATTCCATGCCATTCCATGCCATTCCATGCCATTCCATGCCATTCCATGCCATTCCATGCCATTCCATTCCATTCAATGCCATTCCATGCCGGTGCCATGCCGTGCCATGCCGGTGCCATGCCGTGCCATGCCGGTGCCATGCCGTGCCATGCCGTGCCATGCCGGTGCCATGCCGTGCCATGCCGGTGCCATGCCGTGCCATGCCGTGCCATGCCGGTGCCATGCCGTGCCATGCCGGTGCCATGCCGGTGCCATGCCGTGCCATGCCGGTGCCATGCCGGTGCCATGCCGGTGCCATGCCGTGCCATGCCGGTGCCATGCCGTGCCATGCCGTGCCATGCCGGTGCCATGCCGTGCCATGCCGGTGCCATGCCGGTGCCATGCCGTGCCATGCCGGTGCCATGCCGTGCCATGCCGTGCCATGCCATTCCATGCCATTCCATGCCATTCCATGACATTCCATGTCATTCCATGCCATTCCATGCCATTCCATGCCATTCCATGCCATTCCATGCCATTCCATGCCATTCCATGCCATTCCATGCCATTCCATGCCATTCCATGCCATTCCATGCCATTCCATGCCATTCCATGCCATTCCATGCCATTCCATGCCATTCCATGCCATTCCATGCCATTCCATGCCATTCCATGCCATTCCATGCCATTCCATGCCATTCCATGCCATTCAATGCCATTCCATGCCGTGCCATGCCGGTGCCATGCCGTGCCATGCCGGTGCCATGCCGGTGCCATGCCGGTTCCATGCCGTGCCATGCCGGTGCCATGCCGTGCCATGCCGGTGCCATGCCGTGCCATGCCGGTGCCATGCCGTGCCATGCCGGTGCCATGCCGTGCCATGCCGGTGCCATGCCGTGCCATGCCGGTGCCATGCCGTGCCATGCCATTCCATGCCATTCCATGCCATTCCATGACATTCCATGTCATTCCATGCCATTCCATGCCATTCCATGCCATTCCATGCCATTCCATGCCATTCCATGCCATTCCATGCCATTCCATGCCATTCCATGCCATTCCATGCCATTCAATGCCGTGCCATGCCGTGCCATGCCGGTGCCATGCCGTGCCATGCCGGTGCCATGCCGTGCCATGCCGTGCCATGCCGTGCCATGCCGTGCCATGCCGTGCCATGCCGGTGCCATGCCGGTGCCATGCCGTGCCATGCCGGTGCCATGCCGTGCCATGCCGGTGCCATGCCGTGCCATGCCGGTGCCATGCCGTGCCATGCCGGTGCCATGCCGTGCCATGGCGGTGCCATGCCGTGCCATGCCGTGCCATGCCGGTGCCATGCCGTGCCATGCCGGTGCCATGCCGTGCCATGCCGGTGCCATGCCGTGCCATGCCGTGCCATGCCGTGCCATGCCGTGCCATGCCGGTGCCATGCCGTGCCATGCCGGTGCCATGCCGTGCCATGCCGGTGCCATGCCGTGCCATGCCGGTGCCATGCCGGTGCCATGCCGTGCCATGCCGGTGCCATGCCGTGCCATGCCGGTGCCATGCCGTGCCATGCCGGTGCCATGCCGTGCCATGCCGGTGCCATGCCGTGCCATGGCGGTGCCATGCCGTGCCATGCCGTGCCATGCCGGTGCCATGCCGTGCCATGCCGGTGCCATGCCGTGCCATGCCGGTGCCATGCCGTGCCATGCCGTGCCATGCCGTGCCATGCCGGTGCCATGCCGTGCCATGCCGGTGCCATGCCGTGCCATGCCGTGCCATGCCATTCCATGCCATTCCATGCCATTCCATGCCATTCCATGCCATTCCATGCCATTCCATGCCATTCCATGCCATTCCATGCCATTCCATGCCATTCCATGCCATTCCATGCCATTCCATGCCATTCCATGCCATTCCATGCCATTCCATGCCATTCCATGCCATTCCATGCCATTCCATGCCATTCCATGCCATTCCATGCCATTCCATGCCATTCCATGCCATTCCATGCCATTCCATGCCATTCCATGCCATTCAATGCCATTCCAAGCCGTGCCATGCCGGTGCCATGCCGTGCCATGCCGGTGCCATGCCGTGCCATGCCGGTGCCATGCCGTGCCATGCCGGTGCCATGCCGTGCCATGCCGGTGCCATGCCGTGCCATGCCGTGCCATGCCGGTGCCATGCCGGTGCCATGCCGGTGCCATGCCGGTGCCATGCCGGTGCCATGCCGTGCCATGCCGGTGCCATGCCGTGCCATGCCGGTGCCATGCCGTGCCATGCCGTGCCATGCCGTGCCATGCCGGTGCCATGCCGTGCCATGCCGGTGCCATGCCGTGCCATGCCGGTGCCATGCCGTGCCATGCCGGTGCCATGCCGTGCCATGCCGTGCCATGCCGTGCCATGCCGTGCCATGCCGGTGCCATGCCGTGCCATGCCGGTGCCATGCCGTGCCATGACATTCCATGCCGTGCCATGCCGTGCCATGCCGTGCCATGCCGGTGCCATGCCGGTGCCATGCCGGTGCCATGCCGGTGCCATGCCGGTGCCATGCCGGTGCCATGCCGTGCCATGCCGGTGCCATGCCGTGCCATGCCGGTGCCATGCCGTGCCATGCCGTGCCATGCCGTGCCATGCCGGTGCCATGCCGTGCCATGCCGGTGCCATGCCGTGCCATGCCGGTGCCATGCCGTGCCATGCCGGTGCCATGCCGTGCCATGCCGTGCCATGCCGTGCCATGCCGTGCCATGCCGTGCCATGCCGTGCCATGCCGTGCCATGCCGGTGCCATGCCGTGCCATGCCGGTGCCATGCCGGTGCCATGCCGGTGCCATGCCGTGCCATGCCGGTGCCATGCCGTGCCATGCCGTGCCATGCCGGTGCCATGCCGTGCCATGCCGGTGCCATGCCGTGCCATGCCGGTGCCATGCCGTGCCATGCCGGTGCCATGCCGTGCCATGCCGGTGCCATGCCGTGCCATGCCGGTGCCATGCCGTGCCATGCCGGTGCCATGCCGTGCCATGCCGGTGACATGCCGTTCCATGCCATTCCATGCCATTCCATGCCATTCCATGCCATTCCATGCCATTCCATGCCATTCCATGCCATTCCATGCCATTCCATGCCATTCCATGCCATTCCATGCCATTCCATGCCATTCCATGCCATTCCATGCCATTCCATGCCATTCCATGCCATTCCATGCCATTCCATGCCATTCCATGCCATTCCATGCCATTCCATGCCATTCCATGCCATTCCATGCCATTCCATGCCATTCCATGCCATTCCATGCCATTCCATGCCATTCCATGCCATTCCATGCCATTCCATGCCATTCCATGCCATTCCATGCCATTCCATGCCATTCCATGCCATTCCATGCCATTCCATGCCATTCCATGCCATTCCATGCCATTCCATGCCATTCCATGCCATTCCATGCCATTCCATGCCATTCCATGCCATTCCATGCCATTCCATGCCATTCCATGCCATTCCATGCCATTCAATGCCGTGCCATGCCGTGCCATGCCGGTGCCATGCCGTGCCATGCCGGTGCCATGCCGTGCCATGCCGGTGCCATGCCGTGCCATGCCGGTGCCATGCCGTGCCATGCCGGTGCCATGCCGTGCCATGCCGGTGCCATGCCGTGCCATGGCGGTGCCATGCCGTGCCATGCCGTGCCATGCCGGTGCCATGCCGTGCCATGCCGGTGCCATGCCGTGCCATGCCGTGCCATGCCGTGCCATGCCGTGCCATGCCGGTGCCATGCCGTGCCATGCCGGTGCCATGCCGTGCCATGCCGTGCCATGCCATTCCATGCCATTCCATGCCATTCCATGCCATTCCATGCCATTCCATGCCATTCCATGCCATTCCATGCCATTCCATGCCATTCCATGCCATTCCATGCCATTCCATGCCATTCCATGCCATTCCATGCCATTCAATGCCATTCCATGCCGTGCCATGCCGTGCCATGCCGTGCCATGCCGGTGCCATGCCGTGCCATGCCGGTGCCATGCCGTGCCATGCCGGTGCCATGCCGTGCCATGCCGGTGCCATGCCGTGCCATGCCGGTGCCATGCCGTGCCATGCCGGTGCCATGCCGTGCCATGCCGGTGCCATGCCGTGCCATGCCGGTGCCATGCCGTGCCATGCCGGTGCCATGCCGTGCCATGCCGGTGCCATGCCGTGCCATGCCGGTGCCATGCCGTGTCATGCCGGTGCCATGCCGTGCCATGCCGGTGCCATGCCGTGCCATGCCGGTGCCATGCCGTGCCATGCCGGTGCCATGCCGTGCCATGCCGGTGCCATGCCGTGCCATGCCGGTGCCATGCCGTGCCATGCCGTGCCATGCCGGTGCCATGCCGTGCCATGCCGGTGCCATGCCGTGCCATGCCGTGCCATGCCGTGCCATGCCGTGCCATGCCATTCCATGCCATTCCATGCCATTCCATGCCATTCCATGCCATTCCATGCCATTCCATGCCGTGCCATGCCGTGCCATGCCGTGCCATGCCGTGCCATGCCGTGCCATGCCGTGCCATGCCGTGCCATGCCGTGCCATGCCGTGCCATGCCGTGCCATGCCGTGCCATGCCGTGCCATGCCGTGCCATGCCGTGCCATGCCGTGCCATGCCGTGCCATGCCGGTGCCATGCCGTGCCATGCCGGTGCCATGCCGTGCCATGCCGTGCCATGCCATTCCATGCCATTCCATGCCATTCCATGACATTCCATGTCATTCCATGCCATTCCATGCCATTCCATGCCGTGCCATGCCGTGCCATGCCGTGCCATGCCGTGCCATGCCGTGCCATGCCGTGCCATGCCGTGCCATGCCGTGCCATGCCGTGCCATGCCGGTGCCATGCCGGTGCCATGCCGTGCCATGCCGGTGCCATGCCGTGCCATGCCGTGCCATGCCGTGCCATGCCGGTGCCATGCCGTGCCATGCCGGTGCCATGCCGTGCCATGCCGGTGCCATGCCGTGCCATGCCGGTGCCATGCCGTGCCATGCCGGTGCCATGCCGTGCCATGCCGGTGCCATGCCGTGCCATGCCGTGCCATGCCGGTGCCATGCCATTCCATGCCATTCCATGCCATTCCATGCCATTCCATGCCATTCCATGCCATTCCATGCCATTCCATGCCATTCCATGCCATTCCATGCCATTCCATGCCATTCCATGCCATTCCATGCCATTCCATGCCATTCCATGCCATTCCATGCCATTCCATGCCATTCCATGCCATTCCATGCCATTCCATGCCATTCCATGCCATTCCATGCCATTCCATGCCATTCCATGCCATTCCATGCCATTCCATGCCATTCCATGCCATTCCATGCCATTCAATGCCATTCCATGCCGTGCCATGCCGTGCCATGCCGTGCCATGCCGTGCCATGCCGGTGCCATGCCGTGCCATGCCGGTGCCATGCCGTGCCATGCCGGTGCCATGCCGTGCCATGCCGGTGCCATGCCGTGCCATGCCGGTGCCATGCCGTGCCATGCCGGTGCCATGCCGTGCCATGCCGGTGCCATGCCGTGCCATGCCGGTGCCATGCCGTGCCATGCCGTGCCATGCCGTGCCATGCCGTGCCATGCCGTGCCATGCCATTCCATGCCATTCCATGCCATTCCATGCCATTCCATGCCATTCCATGCCATTCCATGCCGTGCCATGCCGTGCCATGCCGTGCCATGCCGTGCCATGCCGTGCCATGCCGTGCCATGCCGTGCCATGCCGGTGCCATGCCGTGCCATGCCGTGCCATGCCGGTGCCATGCCGTGCCATGCCGGTGCCATGCCGTGCCATGCCGGTGCCATGCCGTGCCATGCCGGTGCCATGCCGTGCCATGCCGGTGCCATGCCGTGCCATGCCGGTGCCATGCCGTGCCATGCCGGTGCCATGCCATTCAATGCCGTGCCATGCCGTGCCATGCCGTGCCATGCCGGTGCCATGCCGTGCCATGCCGGTGCCATGCCGTGCCATGCCGGTGCCATGCCGTGCCATGCCGGTGCCATGCCGTGCCATGCCGGTGCCATGCCGTGCCATGCCGGTGCCATGCCGTGCCATGCCGGTGCCATGCCGTGCCATGCCGGTGCCATGCCGTGCCATGCCGGTGCCATGCCGTGCCATGCCGGTGCCATGCCGTGCCATGCCGTGCCATGCCGGTGCCATGCCGTGCCATGCCGGTGCCATGCCGGTGCCATGCCGTGCCATGCCGGTGCCATGCCGGTGTCATGCCGGTGCCATGCCGGTGCCATGCCGGTGCCATGCCGTGCCATGCCGGTGCCATGCCGTGCCATGCCGTGCCATGCCGGTGCCATGCCGGTGCCATGCCGTGCCATGCCGGTGCCATGCCGTGCCATGCCGTGCCATGCCGTGCCATGCCATTCCATGCCATTCCATGACATTCCATGTCATTCCATGCCATTCCATGCCATTCCATGCCATTCCATGCCATTCCATGCCATTCCATGCCATTCCATGCCATTCCATGCCATTCCATGCCATTCCATGCCATTCCATGCCATTCCATGCCATTCCATGCCATTCCATGCCATTCAATGCCGTGCCATGCCGTGCCATGCCGGTGCCATGCCGTGCCATGCCGGTGCCATGCCGTGCCATGCCGGTGCCATGCCGTGCCATGCCGTGCCATGCCGTGCCATGCCGGTGCCATGCCGGTGCCATGCCGTGCCATGCCGGTGCCATGCCGTGCCATGCCGGTGCCATGCCGTGCCATGCCGGTGCCATGCCGTGCCATGCCGGTGCCATGCCGTGCCATGCCGTGCCATGCCGTGCCATGCCGTGCCATGCCGGTGCCATGCCGTGCCATGCCGGTGCCATGCCGTGCCATGCCGGTGCCATGCCGTGCCATGCCGGTGCCATGCCGTGCCATGCCGGTGCCATGCCGTGCCATGCCGGTGCCATGCCGTGCCATGCCGGTGCCATGCCATTCAATGCCGTGCCATGCCGTGCCATGCCGTGCCATGCCGGTGCCATGCCGTGCCATGCCGGTGGCATGCCGTGCCATGCCGGTGCCATGCCGTGCCATGCCGGTGCCATGCCGTGCCATGCCGGTGCCATGCCGTGCCATGCCGGTGCCATGCCATTCAATGCCGTGCCATGCCGTGCCATGCCGTGCCATGCCGGTGCCATGCCGTGCCATGCCGGTGGCATGCCGTGCCATGCCGGTGCCATGCCGTGCCATGCCGGTGCCATGCCGTGCCATGCCGTGCCATGCCGTGCCATGCCGTGCCATGCCGTGCCATGCGGTGCCATGCCATTCCATGCCATTCCATGTCATTCCATGTCATTCCATGTCATTCCATGTCATTCCATGCCATTCCATGTCATTCCATGCCATTCCATGTCATTCCATGCCATTCCATGTCATTCCATGCCATTCCATGCCATTCCATGCCATTCCATGCCATTCCATGCCATTCCATGCCATTCCATGCCATTCCATGCCATTCCATGCCATTCCATGCCATTCCATGCCATTCCATGCCATTCCATGCCATTCCATGCCATTCCATGCCATTCCATGCCATTCCATGTCATTCCATGCCATTCCATGCCATTCCATGCCATTCCATGCCATTCCATGCCATTCCATGCCATTCCATGCCATTCCATGCCATTCCATGCCATTCCATGCCATTCCATGCCATTCCATGCCATTCCATGCCATTCCATGCCATTCCATGCCATTCCATGCCATTCCATGCCATTCCATGCCATTCCATGCCATTCCATGCCATTCCATGCCATTCCATGCCATTCCATGCCGTGCCATGCCGTGCCATGCCGTGCCATGCCGGTGCCATGCCGGTGCCATGCCGGTGCCATGCCGGTGCCATGCCGTGCCATGCCGTGCCATGCCGGTGCCATGCCGTGCCATGCCGGTGCCATGCCGTGCCATGCCGGTGCCATGCCGGTGCCATGCCGTGCCATGCCGGTGCCATGCCGTGCCATGCCGGTGCCATGCCGTGCCATGCCGGTGCCATGCCGTGCCATGCCGTGCCATGCCGTGCCATGCCGGTGCCATTCCGTGCCATGCCGGTGCCATGCCGTGCCATGCCGTGCCATGCCATTCCATGCCATTCCATGCCATTCCATGCCATTCCATGCCATTCCATGTCATTCCATGCCATTCCATGCCATTCCATGCCATTCCATGCCATTCCATGTCATTCCATGCCATTCCATGCCATTCCATGCCATTCCATGCCATTCCATGCCATTCCATGCCATTCCATGCCATTCCATGCCATTCCATGCCATTCCATGCCATTCCATGCCATTCCATGCCATTCCATGCCATTCCATGCCATTCCATGCCATTCCATGCCATTCCATGCCATTCCATGCCATTCCATGCCATTCCATGCCATTCCATGCCATTCAATGCCATTCCATGCCGGTGCCATGCCGTGCCATGCCGGTGCCATGCCGTGCCATGCCGGTGCCATGCCGTGCCATGCCGGTGCCATGCCGTGCCATGCCGTGCCATGCCGGTGCCATGCCGTGCCATGCCGGTGCCATGCCGGTGCCATGCCGTGCCATGCCGGTGCCATGCCGGTGCCATGCCGGTGCCATGCCGTGCCATGCCGTGCCATGCCGGTGCCATGCCGGTGCCATGCCGTGCCATGCCGGTGCCATGCCGTGCCATGCCGGTGCCATGCCGTGCCATGCCGGTGCCATGCCGTGCCATGCCGGTGCCATGCCGTGCCATGCCGTGCCATGCCGGTGCCATGCCGTGCCATGCCGGTGCCATGCCGTGCCATGCCGGTGCCATGCCGTGCCATGCCGGTGCCATGCCGTGCCATGCCGGTGCCATGCCGTGCCATGCCGGTGCCATGCCGTGCCATGCCGGTGCCATGCCGTGCCATGCCGGTGCCATGCCGTGCCATGCCGGTGCCATGCCGTGCCATGCCGGTGCCATGCCGTGCCATGCCGGTGCCATGCCGTGCCATGCCGGTGCCATGCCGTGCCATGCCGGTGCCATGCCGTGCCATGCCGGTGCCATGCCGTGCCATGCCGGTGCCATGCCGTGCCATGCCGGTGCCATGCCGTGCCATGCCGGTGCCATGCCGTGCCATGCCGTGCCATGCCGTGCCATGCCGTGCCATGCCGTGCCATGCCGTGCCATGCCATTCCATGCCATTCCATGCCATTCCATGCCATTCCATGCCATTCCATGCCATTCAATGCCGGTGCCATGCCGTGCCATGCGGTGCCATGCCATTCCATGCCATTCCATGCCATTCCATGCCATTCCATGCCATTCCATGCCATTCCATGCCATTCCATGCCATTCCATGCCATTCCATGCCATTCCATGCCATTCCATGCCATTCCATGCCATTCCATGCCATTCCATGCCATTCCATGCCATTCCATGCCATTCCATGCCATTCCATGCCATTCCATGCCATTCCATGCCATTCCATGCCATTCCATGCCATTCCATGCCATTCCATGCCATTCCATGCCATTCCATGCCATTCCATGCCATTCCATGCCATTCCATGCCATTCCATGCCATTCCATGCCATTCCATGCCATTCCATGCCATTCCATGCCATTCCATGCCATTCCATGCCATTCCATGCCATTCCATGCCATTCCATGCCATTCCATGCCATTCAATGCCGTGCCATGCCGTGCCATGCCGGTGCCATGCCGTGCCATGCCGGTGCCATGCCGTGCCATGCCGGTGCCATGCCGTGCCATGCCGGTGCCATGCCGTGCCATGCCGGTGCCATGCCGTGCCATGCCGGTGCCATGCCGTGCCATGCCGGTGCCATGCCGTGCCATGGCGGTGCCATGCCGTGCCATGCCGTGCCATGCCGGTGCCATGCCGTGCCATGCCGGTGCCATGCCGTGCCATGCCGTGCCATGCCGTGCCATGCCGTGCCATGCCGGTGCCATGCCGTGCCATGCCGGTGCCATGCCGTGCCATGCCGTGCCATGCCATTCCATGCCATTCCATGCCATTCCATGCCATTCCATGCCATTCCATGCCATTCCATGCCATTCCATGCCATTCCATGCCATTCCATGCCATTCCATGCCATTCCATGCCATTCCATGCCATTCCATGCCATTCCATGCCATTCAATGCCATTCCAAGCCGTGCCATGCCGGTGCCATGCCGTGCCATGCCGGTGCCATGCCGTGCCATGCCGGTGCCATGCCGTGCCATGCCGGTGCCATGCCGTGCCATGCCGGTGCCATGCCGTGCCATGCCGGTGCCATGCCGTGCCATGACATTCCATGCCGTGCCATGCCGTGCCATGCCGTGCCATGCCGGTGCCATGCCGGTGCCATGCCGGTGCCATGCCGGTGCCATGCCGGTGCCATGCCGTGCCATGCCGGTGCCATGCCGTGCCATGCCGGTGCCATGCCGTGCCATGCCGGTGCCATGCCGTGCCATGCCGGTGCCATGCCGTGCCATGCCGGTGCCATGCCGTGCCATGCCGGTGCCATGCCGTGCCATGCCGTGCCATGCCGTGCCATGCCGGTGCCATGCCGTGCCATGCCGGTGCCATGCCGTGCCATGCCGGTGCCATGCCGGTGCCATGCCGTGCCATGCCGGTGCCATGCCGTGCCATGCCGGTGCCATGCCGTGCCATGCCGGTGCCATGCCGGTGCCATGCCGTGCCATGCCGGTGCCATGCCGTGCCATGCCGTGCCATGCCGGTGCCATGCCGTGC
The DNA here is from genome assembly GCA_963971235.1 of Cryptus armator. NCBI lineage: Eukaryota > Metazoa > Arthropoda > Insecta > Hymenoptera > Ichneumonidae > Cryptus > Cryptus armator. The sequence goes on along the minus strand of CAXARG010000165.1, from coordinate 36,701 downwards.
CATGCCGGTGCCATGCCGTGCCATGCCGGTGCCATGCCGTGCCATGCCGGTGCCATGCCGTGCCATGCCGGTGCCATGCCGTGCCATGCCGGTGCCATGCCGTGCCATGCCGGTGCCATGCCGTGCCATGCCGGTGCCATGCCATTCCATGCCATTCCATGCCATTCCATGCCATTCCATGCCATTCCATGCCATTCCATGCCATTCCATGCCATTCCATGCCATTCCATGCCATTCCATGCCATTCCATGCCATTCCATGCCATTCCATGCCATTCCATGCCATTCCATGCCATTCCATGCCATTCCATGCCATTCCATGCCATTCCATGCCGTGCCATGCCGTGCCATGCCGTGCCATGCCGTGCCATGCCGTGCCATGCCGGTGCCATGCCGTGCCATGCCGGTGCCATGCCGTGCCATGCCGGTGCCATGCCGTGCCATGCCGGTGCCATGCCGTGCCATGCCGGTGCCATGCCGTGCCATGCCGGTGCCATGCCGTGCCATTCCGGTGCCATGCCGTGCCATGCCGGTGCCATGCCGTGCCATGCCGGTGCCATGCCGTGCCATGCCGGTGCCATGCCGTGCCATGCCGGTGCCATGCCGTGCCATGCCGGTGCCATGCCGTGCCATGCCGGTGCCATGCCGTGCCATGCCGGTGCCATGCCGTGCCATGCCGGTGCCATGCCGTGCCATGCCGGTGCCATGCCGTGCCATGCCGGTGCCATGCCGTGCCATGCCGGTGCCATGCCGTGCCATGCCGGTGCCATGCCGTGCCATGCCGGTGCCATGCCGTGCCATGCCGTGCCATGCCGGTGCCATGCCGTGCCATGCCGGTGCCATGCCGTGCCATGCCGTGCCATGCCGTGCCATGCCGTGCCATGCCATTCCATGCCATTCCATGCCATTCCATGCCATTCCATGCCGTGCCATGCCGTGCCATGCCGTGCCATGCCGTGCCATGCCGTGCCATGCCGTGCCATGCCGTGCCATGCCGGTGCCATGCCGGTGCCATGCCGTGCCATGCCGGTGCCATGCCGTGCCATGCCGTGCCATGCCGGTGCCATGCCGTGCCATGCCGGTGCCATGCCGTGCCATGCCGGTGCCATGCCGTGCCATGCCGGTGGCATGCCGTGCCATGCCGGTGCCATGCCGTGCCATGCCGGTGCCATGCCGTGCCATGCCGGTGCCATGCCGTGCCATGCCGGTGCCATGCCGTGCCATGCCGGTGCCATGCCGTGCCATGCCATTCCATGCCATTCCATGCCATTCCATGACATTCCATGTCATTCCATGCCATTCCATGCCATTCCATGCCATTCCATGCCATTCCATGCCATTCCATGCCATTCCATGCCATTCCATGCCATTCCATGCCATTCCATGCCATTCCATGCCATTCCATGCCATTCCATGCCATTCAATGCCATTCCATGCCGTGCCATGCCGGTGCCATGCCGTGCCATGCCGGTGCCATGCCGGTGCCATGCCGGTTCCATGCCGTGCCATGCCGGTGCCATGCCGTGCCATGCCGTGCCATGCCGTGCCATGCCGGTGCCATGCCGTGCCATGCCGGTGCCATGCCGTGCCATGCCGGTGCCATGCCGTGCCATGCCGGTGCCATGCCGTGCCATGCCGGTGCCATGCCGTGCCATGCCGTGCCATGCCGTGCCATGCCGTGCCATGCCATTCCATGCCGTGCCATGCCATTCCATGCCATTCCATGCCATTCCATGCCATTCCATGCCATTCAATGCCGGTGCCATGCCGTGCCATGCGGTGCCATGCCATTCCATGCCATTCCATGCCATTCCATGCCATTCCATGCCATTCCATGCCATTCCATGCCATTCCATGCCATTCCATGCCATTCCATGCCATTCCATGCCATTCCATGCCATTCCATGCCATTCCATGCCATTCCATGCCATTCCATGCCATTCCATGCCATTCCATGCCATTCCATGCCATTCCATGCCATTCCATGCCATTCCATGCCATTCCATGCCATTCCATGCCATTCCATGCCATTCCATGCCATTCCATGCCATTCAATGCCATTCCATGCCGTGCCATGCCGGTGCCATGCCGTGCCATGCCGGTGCCATGCCGGTGCCATGCCGGTTCCATGCCGTGCCATGCCGGTGCCATGCCGTGCCATGCCGGTGCCATGCCGTGCCATGCCGGTGCCATGCCGTGCCATGCCGGTGCCATGCCGTGCCATGCCGGTGCCATGCCGTGCCATGCCGGTGCCATGCCGTGCCATGCCGTGCCATGCCATTCCATGCCGTGCCATGCCATTCCATGCCATTCCATGCCATTCCATGCCATTCCATGCCATTCCATGCCATTCCATGCCATTCAATGCCGGTGCCATGCCGTGCCATGCGGTGCCATGCCATTCCATGCCATTCCATGCCATTCCATGCCATTCCATGCCATTCCATGCCATTCCATGCCATTCCATGCCATTCCATGCCATTCCATGCCATTCCATGCCATTCCATGCCATTCCATGCCATTCCATGCCATTCCATGCCATTCCATGCCATTCCATGCCATTCCATGCCATTCCATGCCATTCCATGCCATTCCATGCCATTCCATGCCATTCCATGCCATTCCATGCCATTCCATGCCATTCCATGCCATTCCATGCCATTCCATGCCATTCCATGCCATTCCATGCCATTCCATGCCATTCCATGCCATTCCATGCCATTCCATGCCATTCCATGCCATTCCATGCCATTCCATGCCATTCCATGCCATTCAATGCCGTGCCATGCCGTGCCATGCCGGTGCCATGCCGTGCCATGCCGGTGCCATGCCGTGCCATGCCGTGCCATGCCGGTGCCATGCCGTGCCATGCCGGTGCCATGCCGTGCCATGCCGGTGCCATGCCGTGCCATGCCGGTGCCATGCCGTGCCATGCCGTGCCATGCCGTGCCATGCCGTGCCATGCCGGTGCCATGCCGTGCCATGCCGGTGCCATGCCGGTGCCATGCCGTGCCATGCCGGTGCCATGCCGTGCCATGCCGTGCCATGCCGGTGCCATGCCGTGCCATGCCGGTGCCATGCCGTGCCATGCCGGTGCCATGCCGTGCCATGCCGGTGCCATGCCGTGCCATGCCGGTGCCATGCCGTGCCATGCCGGTGCCATGCCGTGCCATGCCGGTGCCATGCCATTCCATGCCATTCCATGCCATTCCATGCCATTCCATGCCATTCCATGCCATTCCATGCCATTCCATGCCATTCCATGCCATTCCATGCCATTCCATGCCATTCCATGCCATTCCATGCCATTCCATGCCATTCAATGCCATTCCATGCCGTGCCATGCCGTGCCATGCCGTGCCATGCCGGTGCCATGCCGTGCCATGCCGGTGCCATGCCGTGCCATGCCGGTGCCATGCCGTGCCATGCCGGTGCCATGCCGTGCCATGCCGGTGCCATGCCGTGCCATGCCGGTGCCATGCCGTGCCATGCCGGTGCCATGCCGTGCCATGCCGGTGCCATGCCGTGCCATGCCGGTGCCATGCCGTGCCATGCCGGTGCCATGCCGTGTCATGCCGGTGCCATGCCGTGCCATGCCGGTGCCATGCCGTGCCATGCCGGTGCCATGCCGTGCCATGCCGGTGCCATGCCGTGCCATGCCGGTGCCATGCCGTGCCATGCCGGTGCCATGCCGTGCCATGCCGTGCCATGCCGGTGCCATGCCGTGCCATGCCGGTGCCATGCCGTGCCATGCCGTGCCATGCCGTGCCATGCCGTGCCATGCCATTCCATGCCATTCCATGCCATTCCATGCCATTCCATGCCATTCCATGCCATTCCATGCCGTGCCATGCCGTGCCATGCCGTGCCATGCCGTGCCATGCCGTGCCATGCCGTGCCATGCCGTGCCATGCCGTGCCATGCCGTGCCATGCCGTGCCATGCCGTGCCATGCCGTGCCATGCCGTGCCATGCCGTGCCATGCCGTGCCATGCCGTGCCATGCCGTGCCATGCCGTGCCATGCCGGTGCCATGCCGTGCCATGCCGGTGCCATGCCGTGCCATGCCGTGCCATGCCATTCCATGCCATTCCATGCCATTCCATGACATTCCATGTCATTCCATGCCATTCCATGCCATTCCATGCCGTGCCATGCCGTGCCATGCCGTGCCATGCCGTGCCATGCCGTGCCATGCCGTGCCATGCCGTGCCATGCCGTGCCATGCCGTGCCATGCCGGTGCCATGCCGGTGCCATGCCGTGCCATGCCGGTGCCATGCCGTGCCATGCCGTGCCATGCCGTGCCATGCCGGTGCCATGCCGTGCCATGCCGGTGCCATGCCGTGCCATGCCGGTGCCATGCCGTGCCATGCCGGTGCCATGCCGTGCCATGCCGGTGCCATGCCGTGCCATGCCGGTGCCATGCCGTGCCATGCCGTGCCATGCCGGTGCCATGCCATTCCATGCCATTCCATGCCATTCCATGCCATTCCATGCCATTCCATGCCATTCCATGCCATTCCATGCCATTCCATGCCATTCCATGCCATTCCATGCCATTCCATGCCATTCCATGCCATTCCATGCCATTCCATGCCATTCCATGCCATTCCATGCCATTCCATGCCATTCCATGCCATTCCATGCCATTCCATGCCATTCCATGCCATTCCATGCCATTCCATGCCATTCCATGCCATTCCATGCCATTCCATGCCATTCCATGCCATTCCATGCCATTCAATGCCATTCCATGCCGTGCCATGCCGTGCCATGCCGTGCCATGCCGTGCCATGCCGGTGCCATGCCGTGCCATGCCGGTGCCATGCCGTGCCATGCCGGTGCCATGCCGTGCCATGCCGGTGCCATGCCGTGCCATGCCGGTGCCATGCCGTGCCATGCCGGTGCCATGCCGTGCCATGCCGGTGCCATGCCGTGCCATGCCGGTGCCATGCCGTGCCATGCCGTGCCATGCCGTGCCATGCCGTGCCATGCCGTGCCATGCCATTCCATGCCATTCCATGCCATTCCATGCCATTCCATGCCATTCCATGCCATTCCATGCCGTGCCATGCCGTGCCATGCCGTGCCATGCCGTGCCATGCCGTGCCATGCCGTGCCATGCCGTGCCATGCCGGTGCCATGCCGTGCCATGCCGTGCCATGCCGGTGCCATGCCGTGCCATGCCGGTGCCATGCCGTGCCATGCCGGTGCCATGCCGTGCCATGCCGGTGCCATGCCGTGCCATGCCGGTGCCATGCCGTGCCATGCCGGTGCCATGCCGTGCCATGCCGGTGCCATGCCATTCAATGCCGTGCCATGCCGTGCCATGCCGTGCCATGCCGGTGCCATGCCGTGCCATGCCGGTGCCATGCCGTGCCATGCCGGTGCCATGCCGTGCCATGCCGGTGCCATGCCGTGCCATGCCGGTGCCATGCCGTGCCATGCCGGTGCCATGCCGTGCCATGCCGGTGCCATGCCGTGCCATGCCGGTGCCATGCCGTGCCATGCCGGTGCCATGCCGTGCCATGCCGGTGCCATGCCGTGCCATGCCGTGCCATGCCGGTGCCATGCCGTGCCATGCCGGTGCCATGCCGGTGCCATGCCGTGCCATGCCGGTGCCATGCCGGTGTCATGCCGGTGCCATGCCGGTGCCATGCCGGTGCCATGCCGTGCCATGCCGGTGCCATGCCGTGCCATGCCGTGCCATGCCGGTGCCATGCCGGTGCCATGCCGTGCCATGCCGGTGCCATGCCGTGCCATGCCGTGCCATGCCGTGCCATGCCATTCCATGCCATTCCATGACATTCCATGTCATTCCATGCCATTCCATGCCATTCCATGCCATTCCATGCCATTCCATGCCATTCCATGCCATTCCATGCCATTCCATGCCATTCCATGCCATTCCATGCCATTCCATGCCATTCCATGCCATTCCATGCCATTCCATGCCATTCAATGCCGTGCCATGCCGTGCCATGCCGGTGCCATGCCGTGCCATGCCGGTGCCATGCCGTGCCATGCCGGTGCCATGCCGTGCCATGCCGTGCCATGCCGTGCCATGCCGGTGCCATGCCGGTGCCATGCCGTGCCATGCCGGTGCCATGCCGTGCCATGCCGGTGCCATGCCGTGCCATGCCGGTGCCATGCCGTGCCATGCCGGTGCCATGCCGTGCCATGCCGTGCCATGCCGTGCCATGCCGTGCCATGCCGGTGCCATGCCGTGCCATGCCGGTGCCATGCCGTGCCATGCCGGTGCCATGCCGTGCCATGCCGGTGCCATGCCGTGCCATGCCGGTGCCATGCCGTGCCATGCCGGTGCCATGCCGTGCCATGCCGGTGCCATGCCATTCAATGCCGTGCCATGCCGTGCCATGCCGTGCCATGCCGGTGCCATGCCGTGCCATGCCGGTGGCATGCCGTGCCATGCCGGTGCCATGCCGTGCCATGCCGTGCCATGCCGTGCCATGCCGGTGCCATGCCGTGCCATGCCGGTGCCATGCCATTCAATGCCGTGCCATGCCGTGCCATGCCGTGCCATGCCGGTGCCATGCCGTGCCATGCCGGTGGCATGCCGTGCCATGCCGGTGCCATGCCGTGCCATGCCGGTGCCATGCCGTGCCATGCCGTGCCATGCCGTGCCATGCCGTGCCATGCCGTGCCATGCGGTGCCATGCCATTCCATGCCATTCCATGTCATTCCATGTCATTCCATGTCATTCCATGTCATTCCATGCCATTCCATGTCATTCCATGCCATTCCATGTCATTCCATGCCATTCCATGTCATTCCATGCCATTCCATGCCATTCCATGCCATTCCATGCCATTCCATGCCATTCCATGCCATTCCATGCCATTCCATGCCATTCCATGCCATTCCATGCCATTCCATGCCATTCCATGCCATTCCATGCCATTCCATGCCATTCCATGCCATTCCATGCCATTCCATGTCATTCCATGCCATTCCATGCCATTCCATGCCATTCCATGCCATTCCATGCCATTCCATGCCATTCCATGCCATTCCATGCCATTCCATGCCATTCCATGCCATTCCATGCCATTCCATGCCATTCCATGCCATTCCATGCCATTCCATGCCATTCCATGCCATTCCATGCCATTCCATGCCATTCCATGCCATTCCATGCCATTCCATGCCATTCCATGCCATTCCATGCCATTCCATGCCGTGCCATGCCGTGCCATGCCGTGCCATGCCGGTGCCATGCCGGTGCCATGCCGGTGCCATGCCGGTGCCATGCCGTGCCATGCCGTGCCATGCCGGTGCCATGCCGTGCCATGCCGGTGCCATGCCGTGCCATGCCGGTGCCATGCCGGTGCCATGCCGTGCCATGCCGGTGCCATGCCGTGCCATGCCGGTGCCATGCCGTGCCATGCCGGTGCCATGCCGTGCCATGCCGTGCCATGCCGTGCCATGCCGGTGCCATTCCGTGCCATGCCGGTGCCATGCCGTGCCATGCCGTGCCATGCCATTCCATGCCATTCCATGCCATTCCATGCCATTCCATGCCATTCCATGTCATTCCATGCCATTCCATGCCATTCCATGCCATTCCATGCCATTCCATGTCATTCCATGCCATTCCATGCCATTCCATGCCATTCCATGCCATTCCATGCCATTCCATGCCATTCCATGCCATTCCATGCCATTCCATGCCATTCCATGCCATTCCATGCCATTCCATGCCATTCCATGCCATTCCATGCCATTCCATGCCATTCCATGCCATTCCATGCCATTCCATGCCATTCCATGCCATTCCATGCCATTCAATGCCATTCCATGCCGGTGCCATGCCGTGCCATGCCGGTGCCATGCCGTGCCATGCCGGTGCCATGCCGTGCCATGCCGGTGCCATGCCGTGCCATGCCGTGCCATGCCGGTGCCATGCCGTGCCATGCCGGTGCCATGCCGGTGCCATGCCGTGCCATGCCGGTGCCATGCCGGTGCCATGCCGGTGCCATGCCGTGCCATGCCGTGCCATGCCGGTGCCATGCCGGTGCCATGCCGTGCCATGCCGGTGCCATGCCGTGCCATGCCGGTGCCATGCCGTGCCATGCCGGTGCCATGCCGTGCCATGCCGGTGCCATGCCGTGCCATGCCGTGCCATGCCGGTGCCATGCCGTGCCATGCCGGTGCCATGCCGTGCCATGCCGGTGCCATGCCGTGCCATGCCGGTGCCATGCCGTGCCATGCCGGTGCCATGCCGTGCCATGCCGGTGCCATGCCGTGCCATGCCGGTGCCATGCCGTGCCATGCCGGTGCCATGCCGTGCCATGCCGGTGCCATGCCGTGCCATGCCGGTGCCATGCCGTGCCATGCCGGTGCCATGCCGTGCCATGCCGGTGCCATGCCGTGCCATGCCGGTGCCATGCCGTGCCATGCCGGTGCCATGCCGTGCCATGCCGGTGCCATGCCGTGCCATGCCGGTGCCATGCCGTGCCATGCCGGTGCCATGCCGTGCCATGCCGTGCCATGCCGTGCCATGCCGTGCCATGCCGTGCCATGCCGTGCCATGCCATTCCATGCCATTCCATGCCATTCCATGCCATTCCATGCCATTCCATGCCATTCAATGCCGGTGCCATGCCGTGCCATGCGGTGCCATGCCATTCCATGCCATTCCATGCCATTCCATGCCATTCCATGCCATTCCATGCCATTCCATGCCATTCCATGCCATTCAATGCCGGTGCCATGCCGTGCCATGCGGTGCCATGCCATTCCATGCCATTCCATGCCATTCCATGCCATTCCATGCCATTCCATGCCATTCCATGCCATTCCATGCCATTCCATGCCATTCCATGCCATTCCATGCCATTCCATGCCATTCCATGCCATTCCATGCCATTCCATGCCATTCCATGCCATTCCATGCCATTCCATGCCATTCCATGCCATTCCATGCCATTCCATGCCATTCCATGCCATTCCATGCCATTCCATGCCATTCCATGCCATTCCATGCCATTCCATGCCATTCCATGCCATTCCATGCCATTCAATGCCGTGCCATGCCGTGCCATGCCGGTGCCATGCCGTGCCATGCCGGTGCCATGCCGTGCCATGCCGTGCCATGCCGGTGCCATGCCGTGCCATGCCGGTGCCATGCCGTGCCATGCCGGTGCCATGCCGTGCCATGCCGGTGCCATGCCGTGCCATGCCGTGCCATGCCGTGCCATGCCGTGCCATGCCGGTGCCATGCCGTGCCATGCCGGTGCCATGCCGGTGCCATGCCGTGCCATGCCGGTGCCATGCCGTGCCATGCCGTGCCATGCCGGTGCCATGCCGTGCCATGCCGGTGCCATGCCGTGCCATGCCGGTGCCATGCCGTGCCATGCCGGTGCCATGCCGTGCCATGCCGGTGCCATGCCGTGCCATGCCGGTGCCATGCCGTGCCATGCCGGTGCCATGCCATTCCATGCCATTCCATGCCATTCCATGCCATTCCATGCCATTCCATGCCATTCCATGCCATTCCATGCCATTCCATGCCATTCCATGCCATTCCATGCCATTCCATGCCATTCCATGCCATTCAATGCCATTCCATGCCGTGCCATGCCGTGCCATGCCGTGCCATGCCGGTGCCATGCCGTGCCATGCCGGTGCCATGCCGTGCCATGCCGGTGCCATGCCGTGCCATGCCGGTGCCATGCCGTGCCATGCCGGTGCCATGCCGTGCCATGCCGGTGCCATGCCGTGCCATGCCGGTGCCATGCCGTGCCATGCCGGTGCCATGCCGTGCCATGCCGGTGCCATGCCGTGCCATGCCGGTGCCATGCCGTGCCATGCCGGTGCCATGCCGTGTCATGCCGGTGCCATGCCGTGCCATGCCGGTGCCATGCCGTGCCATGCCGGTGCCATGCCGTGCCATGCCGGTGCCATGCCGTGCCATGCCGGTGCCATGCCGTGCCATGCCGGTGCCATGCCGTGCCATGCCGTGCCATGCCGGTGCCATGCCGTGCCATGCCGGTGCCATGCCGTGCCATGCCGTGCCATGCCGTGCCATGCCGTGCCATGCCATTCCATGCCATTCCATGCCATTCCATGCCATTCCATGCCATTCCATGCCGTGCCATGCCGTGCCATGCCGTGCCATGCCGTGCCATGCCGTGCCATGCCGTGCCATGCCGTGCCATGCCGTGCCATGCCGTGCCATGCCGTGCCATGCCGTGCCATGCCGTGCCATGCCGTGCCATGCCGTGCCATGCCGTGCCATGCCGTGCCATGCCGTGCCATGCCGTGCCATGCCGGTGCCATGCCGTGCCATGCCGGTGCCATGCCGTGCCATGCCGTGCCATGCCATTCCATGCCATTCCATGCCATTCCATGACATTCCATGTCATTCCATGCCATTCCATGCCATTCCATGCCGTGCCATGCCGTGCCATGCCGTGCCATGCCGTGCCATGCCGTGCCATGCCGTGCCATGCCGTGCCATGCCGTGCCATGCCGTGCCATGCCGGTGCCATGCCGGTGCCATGCCGTGCCATGCCGGTGCCATGCCGTGCCATGCCGTGCCATGCCGTGCCATGCCGGTGCCATGCCGTGCCATGCCGGTGCCATGCCGTGCCATGCCGGTGCCATGCCGTGCCATGCCGGTGCCATGCCGTGCCATGCCGGTGCCATGCCGTGCCATGCCGGTGCCATGCCGTGCCATGCCGTGCCATGCCGGTGCCATGCCATTCCATGCCATTCCATGCCATTCCATGCCATTCCATGCCATTCCATGCCATTCCATGCCATTCCATGCCATTCCATGCCATTCCATGCCATTCCATGCCATTCCATGCCATTCCATGCCATTCCATGCCATTCCATGCCATTCCATGCCATTCCATGCCATTCCATGCCATTCCATGCCATTCCATGCCATTCCATGCCATTCCATGCCATTCCATGCCATTCCATGCCATTCCATGCCATTCCATGCCATTCAATGCCATTCCATGCCGTGCCATGCCGTGCCATGCCGTGCCATGCCGTGCCATGCCGGTGCCATGCCGTGCCATGCCGGTGCCATGCCGTGCCATGCCGGTGCCATGCCGTGCCATGCCGGTGCCATGCCGTGCCATGCCGGTGCCATGCCGTGCCATGCCGGTGCCATGCCGTGCCATGCCGGTGCCATGCCGTGCCATGCCGGTGCCATGCCGTGCCATGCCGTGCCATGCCGTGCCATGCCGTGCCATGCCGTGCCATGCCATTCCATGCCATTCCATGCCATTCCATGCCATTCCATGCCATTCCATGCCATTCCATGCCGTGCCATGCCGTGCCATGCCGTGCCATGCCGTGCCATGCCGTGCCATGCCGTGCCATGCCGTGCCATGCCGGTGCCATGCCGGTGCCATGCCGTGCCATGCCGGTGCCATGCCGGTGCCATGCCGTGCCATGCCGTGCCATGCCGGTGCCATGCCGTGCCATGCCGGTGCCATGCCGTGCCATGCCGGTGCCATGCCGTGCCATGCCGGTGGCATGACGTGCCATGCCGGTGCCATGCCGTGCCATGCCGGTGCCATGCCGTGCCATGCCGGTGCCATGCCGTGCCATGCCGGTGCCATGCCGTGCCATGCCGGTGCCATGCCGTGCCATGCCGGTGCCATGCCGTGCCATGCCGGTGCCATGCCGTGCCATGCCGGTGCCATGCCGTGCCATGCCGGTGCCATGCCGTGCCATGCCGGTGCCATGCCGTGCCATGCCGGTGCCATGCCGTGCCATGCCGTGCCATGCCGGTGCCATGCCGTGCCATGCCGGTGCCATGCCGGTGCCATGCCGTGCCATGCCGGTGCCATGCCGGTGTCATGCCGGTGCCATGCCGGTGCCATGCCGGTGCCATGCCGTGCCATGCCGGTGCCATGCCGTGCCATGCCGTGCCATGCCGGTGCCATGCCGGTGCCATGCCGTGCCATGCCGGTGCCATGCCGTGCCATGCCGTGCCATGCCGTGCCATGCCATTCCATGCCATTCCATGACATTCCATGTCATTCCATGCCATTCCATGCCATTCCATGCCATTCCATGCCATTCCATGCCATTCCATGCCATTCCATGCCATTCCATGCCATTCCATGCCATTCCATGCCATTCCATGCCATTCCATGCCATTCCATGCCATTCCATGCCATTCCATGCCATTCAATGCCGTGCCATGCCGTGCCATGCCGGTGCCATGCCGTGCCATGCCGGTGCCATGCCGTGCCATGCCGGTGCCATGCCGTGCCATGCCGTGCCATGCCGTGCCATGCCGGTGCCATGCCGGTGCCATGCCGTGCCATGCCGGTGCCATGCCGTGCCATGCCGGTGCCATGCCGTGCCATGCCGGTGCCATGCCGTGCCATGCCGGTGCCATGCCGTGCCATGCCGTGCCATGCCGTGCCATGCCGTGCCATGCCGGTGCCATGCCGTGCCATGCCGGTGCCATGCCGTGCCATGCCGGTGCCATGCCGTGCCATGCCGGTGCCATGCCGTGCCATGCCATTCCATGCCATTCCATGTCATTCCATGTCATTCCATGTCATTCCATGTCATTCCATGCCATTCCATGTCATTCCATGCCATTCCATGTCATTCCATGCCATTCCATGCCATTCCATGCCATTCCATGCCATTCCATGCCATTCCATGCCATTCCATGCCATTCCATGCCATTCCATGCCATTCCATGCCATTCCATGCCATTCCATGCCATTCCATGCCATTCCATGCCATTCCATGCCATTCCATGCCATTCCATGCCATTCCATGCCATTCCATGCCATTCCATGCCATTCCATGCCATTCCATGCCATTCCATGCCATTCCATGCCGTGCCATGCCGTGCCATGCCGTGCCATGCCGGTGCCATGCCGGTGCCATGCCGGTGCCATGCCGGTGCCATGCCGTGCCATGCCGTGCCATGCCGGTGCCATGCCGTGCCATGCCGGTGCCATGCCGTGCCATGCCGGTGCCATGCCGGTGCCATGCCGTGCCATGCCGGTGCCATGCCGTGCCATGCCGGTGCCATGCCGTGCCATGCCGGTGCCATGCCGTGCCATGCCGTGCCATGCCGTGCCATGCCGGTGCCATTCCGTGCCATGCCGGTGCCATGCCGTGCCATGCCGTGCCATGCCATTCCATGCCATTCCATGCCATTCCATGCCATTCCATGCCATTCCATGTCATTCCATGCCATTCCATGCCATTCCATGCCATTCCATGCCATTCCATGTCATTCCATGCCATTCCATGCCATTCCATGCCATTCCATGCCATTCCATGCCATTCCATGCCATTCCATGCCATTCCATGCCATTCCATGCCATTCCATGCCATTCCATGCCATTCCATGCCATTCCATGCCATTCCATGCCATTCCATGCCATTCCATGCCATTCCATGCCATTCAATGCCATTCCATGCCGGTGCCATGCCGTGCCATGCCGGTGCCATGCCGTGCCATGCCGGTGCCATGCCGTGCCATGCCGGTGCCATGCCGTGCCATGCCGTGCCATGCCGGTGCCATGCCGTGCCATGCCGGTGCCATGCCGGTGACATGCCGTGCCATGCCGGTGCCATGCCGGTGCCATGCCGGTGCCATGCCGTGCCATGCCGTGCCATGCCGGTGCCATGCCGGTGCCATGCCGTGCCATGCCGGTGCCATGCCGTGCCATGCCGGTGCCATGCCGTGCCATGCCGTGCCATGCCGGTGCCATGCCGTGCCATGCCGGTGCCATGCCGTGCCATGCCGGTGCCATGCCGTGCCATGCCGGTGCCATGCCGTGCCATGCCGGTGCCATGCCGTGCCATGCCGGTGCCATGCCGTGCCATGCCGGTGCCATGCCGTGCCATGCCGGTGCCATGCCGTGCCATGCCGGTGCCATGCCGTGCCATGCCGGTGCCATGCCGTGCCATGCCGGTGCCATGCCGTGCCATGCCGGTGCCATGCCGTGCCATGCCGGTGCCATGCCGTGCCATGCCGGTGCCATGCCGTGCCATGCCGTGCCATGCCGTGCCATGCCGTGCCATGCCATTCCATGCCATTCCATGCCATTCCATGCCATTCAATGCCGGTGCCATGCCGTGCCATGCGGTGCCATGCCATTCCATGCCATTCCATGCCATTCCATGCCATTCCATGCCATTCCATGCCATTCCATGCCATTCCATGCCATTCCATGCCATTCCATGCCATTCCATGCCATTCCATGCCATTCCATGCCGTGCCATGCCGTGCCATGCCGTGCCATGCCGTGCCATGCCGTGCCATGCCGTGCCATGCCGTGCCATGCCGTGCCATGCCGTGCCATGCCGTGCCATGCCGTGCCATGCCGTGCCATGCCGTGCCATGCCGTGCCATGCCGTGCCATGCCGTGCCATGCCGTGCCATGCCGTGCCATGCCGTGCCATGCCGGTGCCATGCCGGTGCCATGCCGTGCCATGCCGTGCCATGCCGGTGCCATGCCGTGCCATGCCGGTGCCATGCCGTGCCATGCCGGTGCCATGCCGTGCCATGCCGGTGCCATGCCGTGCCATGCCGTGCCATGCCGGTGCCATGCCGTGCCATGCCGGTGCCATGCCGTGCCATGCCGGTGCCATGCCGTGCCATGCCGGTGCCATGCCGTGCCATGCCGGTGCCATGCCGTGCCATGCCGGTGCCATGCCGTGCCATGCCGGTGCCATGCCGGGCCATGCCGGTGCCATGCCGTGCCATGCCGGTGCCATGCCGGTGCCATGCCGTGCCATGCCGGTGCCATGCCGTGCCATGCCGGTGCCATGCCGTGCCATGCCGGTGCCATGCCGTGCCATGCCGGTGCCATGCCGTGCCATGCCGGTGCCATGCCGTGCCATGCCGGTGCCATGCCGTGCCATGCCGGTGCCATGCCGTGCCATGCCGGTGCCATGCCATTCAATGCCGTGCCATGCCGTGCCATGCCGTGCCATGCCGGTGCCATGCCGTGCCATGCCGGTGCCATGCCGTGCCATGCCGGTGCCATGCCGTGCCATGCCGGTGCCATGCCGTGCCATGCCGGTGCCATGCCGTGCCATGCCGTGCCATGCCGTGCCATGCGGTGCCATGCCGTGCCATGCGGTGCCATGCCGTGCCATGCGGTGCCATGCCATTCCATGCCATTCCATGCCATTCCATGTCATTCCATGTCATTCCATGCCATTCCATGTCATTCCATGCCATTCCATGCCATTCCATGCCATTCCATGCCATTCCATGCCATTCCATGCCATTCCATGCCATTCCATGCCATTCCATGCCATTCCATGCCATTCCATGCCATTCCATGCCATTCCATGCCATTCCATGCCATTCCATGCCATTCCATGCCATTCCATGCCATTCCATGCCATTCCATGCCATTCCATGCCATTCCATGCCATTCCATGCCATTCCATGCCATTCCATGCCATTCCATGCCATTCCATGCCATTCCATGCCATTCCATGCCATTCCATGCCATTCCATGCCATTCCATGCCATTCCATGCCATTCCATGCCATTCCATGCCATTCCATGCCATTCCATGCCATTCCATGCCATTCAATGCCGTGCCATGCCGTGCCATGCCGGTGCCATGCCGTGCCATGCCGGTGCCATGCCGTGCCATGCCGGTGCCATGCCGTGCCATGCCGTGCCATGCCGTGCCATGCCGGTGCGATGCCGGTGCCATGCCGTGCCATGCCGGTGCCATGCCGTGCCATGCCGGTGCCATGCCGTGCCATGCCGGTGCCATGCCGTGCCATGCCGGTGCCATGCCGTGCCATGCCGTGCCATGCCGGTGCCATGCCGTGCCATGCCGGTGCCATGCCGTGCCATGCCGGTGCCATGCCGTGCCATGCCGGTGCCATGCCGTGCCATGCCGGTGCCATGCCGTGCCATGCCGTGCCATGCCGTGCCATGCCGTGCCATGCCATTCCATGCCATTCCATGCCATTCCATGCCATTCCATGCCATTCCATGCCATTCCATGCCATTCCATGCCATTCCATGCCATTCCATGTCATTCCATGCCATTCCATGCCATTCCATGCCATTCCATGCCATTCCATGCCATTCCATGCCATTCCATGCCATTCCATGCCATTCCATGCCATTCCATGCCATTCCATGCCATTCCATGCCATTCCATGCCATTCCATGCCATTCCATGCCATTCCATGCCATTCCATGCCATTCCATGCCATTCCATGCCATTCCATTCCATTCAATGCCATTCCATGCCGGTGCCATGCCGTGCCATGCCGGTGCCATGCCGTGCCATGCCGGTGCCATGCCGTGCCATGCCGGTGCCATGCCGTGCCATGCCGTGCCATGCCGGTGCCATGCCGTGCCATGCCGGTGCCATGCCGGTGCCATGCCGTGCCATGCCGGTGCCATGCCGGTGCCATGCCGGTGCCATGCCGTGCCATGCCGGTGCCATGCCGTGCCATGCCGTGCCATGCCGGTGCCATGCCGTGCCATGCCGGTGCCATGCCGGTGCCATGCCGTGCCATGCCGGTGCCATGCCGTGCCATGCCGTGCCATGCCATTCCATGCCATTCCATGCCATTCCATGACATTCCATGTCATTCCATGCCATTCCATGCCATTCCATGCCATTCCATGCCATTCCATGCCATTCCATGCCATTCCATGCCATTCCATGCCATTCCATGCCATTCCATGCCATTCCATGCCATTCCATGCCATTCCATGCCATTCCATGCCATTCCATGCCATTCCATGCCATTCCATGCCATTCCATGCCATTCCATGCCATTCCATGCCATTCCATGCCATTCCATGCCATTCCATGCCATTCCATGCCATTCCATGCCATTCAATGCCATTCCATGCCGTGCCATGCCGGTGCCATGCCGTGCCATGCCGGTGCCATGCCGGTGCCATGCCGGTTCCATGCCGTGCCATGCCGGTGCCATGCCGTGCCATGCCGGTGCCATGCCGTGCCATGCCGGTGCCATGCCGTGCCATGCCGGTGCCATGCCGTGCCATGCCGGTGCCATGCCGTGCCATGCCGGTGCCATGCCGTGCCATGCCATTCCATGCCATTCCATGCCATTCCATGACATTCCATGTCATTCCATGCCATTCCATGCCATTCCATGCCATTCCATGCCATTCCATGCCATTCCATGCCATTCCATGCCATTCCATGCCATTCCATGCCATTCCATGCCATTCAATGCCGTGCCATGCCGTGCCATGCCGGTGCCATGCCGTGCCATGCCGGTGCCATGCCGTGCCATGCCGGTGCCATGCCGTGCCATGCCGTGCCATGCCGTGCCATGCCGTGCCATGCCGTGCCATGCCGGTGCCATGCCGGTGCCATGCCGTGCCATGCCGGTGCCATGCCGTGCCATGCCGGTGCCATGCCGTGCCATGCCGGTGCCATGCCGTGCCATGCCGGTGCCATGCCGTGCCATGGCGGTGCCATGCCGTGCCATGCCGTGCCATGCCGGTGCCATGCCGTGCCATGCCGGTGCCATGCCGTGCCATGCCGGTGCCATGCCGTGCCATGCCGTGCCATGCCGTGCCATGCCGTGCCATGCCGGTGCCATGCCGTGCCATGCCGGTGCCATGCCGTGCCATGCCGGTGCCATGCCGTGCCATGCCGGTGCCATGCCGGTGCCATGCCGTGCCATGCCGGTGCCATGCCGGTGCCATGCCGTGCCATGCCGGTGCCATGCCGTGCCATGCCGGTGCCATGCCGTGCCATGGCGGTGCCATGCCGTGCCATGCCATTCAATGCCGGTGCCATGCCGTGCCATGCGGTGCCATGCCATTCCATGCCATTCCATGCCATTCCATGCCATTCCATGCCATTCCATGCCATTCAATGCCGGTGCCATGCCGTGCCATGCGGTGCCATGCCATTCCATGCCATTCCATGCCATTCCATGCCATTCCATGCCATTCCATGCCATTCCATGCCATTCCATGCCATTCCATGCCATTCCATGCCATTCAATGCCGGTGCCATGCCGTGCCATGCGGTGCCATGCCATTCCATGCCATTCCATGCCATTCCATGCCATTCCATGCCATTCCATGCCATTCCATGCCATTCCATGCCATTCCATGCCATTCCATGCCATTCCATGCCATTCCATGCCATTCCATGCCATTCCATGCCATTCCATGCCATTCCATGCCATTCCATGCCATTCCATGCCATTCCATGCCATTCCATGCCATTCCATGCCATTCCATGCCATTCCATGCCATTCCATGCCATTCCATGCCATTCCATGCCATTCCATGCCATTCCATGCCATTCCATGCCATTCCATGCCATTCCATGCCATTCCATGCCATTCCATGCCATTCCATGCCATTCCATGCCATTCCATGCCATTCCATGCCATTCAATGCCGTGCCATGCCGTGCCATGCCGGTGCCATGCCGTGCCATGCCGGTGCCATGCCGTGCCATGCCGTGCCATGCCGTGCCATGCCGTGCCATGCCGGTGCCATGCCGTGCCATGCCGGTGCCATGCCGTGCCATGCCGGTGCCATGCCGTGCCATGCCGGTGCCATGCCGTGCCATGCCGTGCCATGCCGTGCCATGCCGTGCCATGCCGTGCCATGCCGGTGCCATGCCGTGCCATGCCGGTGCCATGCCGGTGCCATGCCGTGCCATGCCGGTGCCATGCCGTGCCATGCCGTGCCATGCCGGTGCCATGCCGTGCCATGCCGGTGCCATGCCGTGCCATGCCGGTGCCATGCCGTGCCATGCCGGTGCCATGCCGTGCCATGCCGGTGCCATGCCGTGCCATGCCGGTGCCATGCCGTGCCATGCCATTCCATGCCATTCCATGCCATTCCATGCCATTCCATGCCATTCCATGCCATTCCATGCCATTCCATGCCATTCCATGCCATTCCATGCCATTCCATGCCATTCAATGCCATTCCATGCCGTGCCATGCCGTGCCATGCCGTGCCATGCCGGTGCCATGCCGTGCCATGCCGGTGCCATGCCGTGCCATGCCGGTGCCATGCCGTGCCATGCCGGTGCCATGCCGTGCCATGCCGGTGCCATGCCGTGCCATGCCGGTGCCATGCCGTGCCATGCCGGTGCCATGCCGTGCCATGCCGGTGCCATGCCGTGCCATGCCGGTGCCATGCCGTGCCATGCCGGTGCCATGCCGTGCCATGCCGGTGCCATGCCGTGTCATGCCGGTGCCATGCCGTGCCATGCCGGTGCCATGCCGTGCCATGCCGGTGCCATGCCGTGCCATGCCGGTGCCATGCCGTGCCATGCCGGTGCCATGCCGTGCCATGCCGGTGCCATGCCGTGCCATGCCGTGCCATGCCGGTGCCATGCCGTGCCATGCCGGTGCCATGCCGTGCCATGCCGTGCCATGCCGTGCCATGCCGTGCCATGCCATTCCATGCCATTCCATGCCATTCCATGCCATTCCATGCCATTCCATGCCATTCCATGCCATTCCATGCCGTGCCATGCCGTGCCATGCCGTGCCATGCCGTGCCATGCCGTGCCATGCCGTGCCATGCCGTGCCATGCCGTGCCATGCCGTGCCATGCCGTGCCATGCCGTGCCATGCCGTGCCATGCCGTGCCATGCCGTGCCATGCCGTGCCATGCCGTGCCATGCCGTGCCATGCCGTGCCATGCCGGTGCCATGCCGTGCCATGCCGGTGCCATGCCGTGCCATGCCGTGCCATGCCATTCCATGCCATTCCATGCCATTCCATGACATTCCATGTCATTCCATGCCATTCCATGCCATTCCATGCCGTGCCATGCCGTGCCATGCCGTGCCATGCCGTGCCATGCCGTGCCATGCCGTGCCATGCCGTGCCATGCCGTGCCATGCCGTGCCATGCCGGTGCCATGCCGGTGCCATGCCGTGCCATGCCGGTGCCATGCCGTGCCATGCCGTGCCATGCCGGTGCCATGCCGTGCCATGCCGGTGCCATGCCGTGCCATGCCGGTGCCATGCCGGTGCCATGCCGTGCCATGCCGGTGCCATGCCGTGCCATGCCGGTGCCATGCCGTGCCATGCCGGTGCCATGCCGTGCCATGCCGTGCCATGCCGTGCCATGCCGGTGCCATTCCGTGCCATGCCGGTGCCATGCCGTGCCATGCCGTGCCATGCCATTCCATGCCATTCCATGCCATTCCATGCCATTCCATGCCATTCCATGTCATTCCATGCCATTCCATGCCATTCCATGCCATTCCATGCCATTCCATGTCATTCCATGCCATTCCATGCCATTCCATGCCATTCCATGCCATTCCATGCCATTCCATGCCATTCCATGCCATTCCATGCCATTCCATGCCATTCCATGCCATTCCATGCCATTCCATGCCATTCCATGCCATTCCATGCCATTCCATGCCATTCCATGCCATTCCATGCCATTCCATGCCATTCCATGCCATTCAATGCCATTCCATGCCGGTGCCATGCCGTGCCATGCCGGTGCCATGCCGTGCCATGCCGGTGCCATGCCGTGCCATGCCGGTGCCATGCCGTGCCATGCCGTGCCATGCCGGTGCCATGCCGTGCCATGCCGGTGCCATGCCGGTGCCATGCCGTGCCATGCCGGTGCCATGCCGGTGCCATGCCGGTGCCATGCCGTGCCATGCCGTGCCATGCCGGTGCCATGCCGGTGCCATGCCGTGCCATGCCGGTGCCATGCCGTGCCATGCCGGTGCCATGCCGTGCCATGCCGTGCCATGCCGGTGCCATGCCGTGCCATGCCGGTGCCATGCCGTGCCATGCCGGTGCCATGCCGTGCCATGCCGGTGCCATGCCGTGCCATGCCGGTGCCATGCCGTGCCATGCCGGTGCCATGCCGTGCCATGCCGGTGCCATGCCGTGCCATGCCGGTGCCATGCCGTGCCATGCCGGTGCCATGCCGTGCCATGCCGGTGCCATGCCGTGCCATGCCGGTGCCATGCCGTGCCATGCCGGTGCCATGCCGTGCCATGCCGGTGCCATGCCGTGCCATGCCGGTGCCATGCCGTGCCATGCCGTGCCATGCCGTGCCATGCCGTGCCATGCCATTCCATGCCATTCCATGCCATTCCATGCCATTCAATGCCGGTGCCATGCCGTGCCATGCGGTGCCATGCCATTCCATGCCATTCCATGCCATTCCATGCCATTCCATGCCATTCCATGCCATTCCATGCCATTCCATGCCATTCCATGCCATTCCATGCCATTCCATGCCATTCCATGCCATTCCATGCCGTGCCATGCCGTGCCATGCCGTGCCATGCCGTGCCATGCCGTGCCATGCCGTGCCATGCCGTGCCATGCCGTGCCATGCCGTGCCATGCCGTGCCATGCCGTGCCATGCCGTGCCATGCCGTGCCATGCCGTGCCATGCCGTGCCATGCCGTGCCATGCCGTGCCATGCCGTGCCATGCCGGTGCCATGCCGGTGCCATGCCGTGCCATGCCGTGCCATGCCGGTGCCATGCCGTGCCATGCCGGTGCCATGCCGTGCCATGCCGGTGCCATGCCGTGCCATGCCGGTGCCATGCCGTGCCATGCCGTGCCATGCCGGTGCCATGCCGTGCCATGCCGGTGCCATGCCGTGCCATGCCGGTGCCATGCCGTGCCATGCCGGTGCCATGCCGTGCCATGCCGGTGCCATGCCGTGCCATGCCGGTGCCATGCCGTGCCATGCCGGTGCCATGCCGGGCCATGCCGGTGCCATGCCGTGCCATGCCGGTGCCATGCCGGTGCCATGCCGTGCCATGCCGGTGCCATGCCGTGCCATGCCGGTGCCATGCCGTGCCATGCCGGTGCCATGCCGTGCCATGCCGGTGCCATGCCGTGCCATGCCGGTGCCATGCCGTGCCATGCCGGTGCCATGCCGTGCCATGCCGGTGCCATGCCGTGCCATGCCGGTGCCATGCCATTCAATGCCGTGCCATGCCGTGCCATGCCGTGCCATGCCGGTGCCATGCCGTGCCATGCCGGTGCCATGCCGTGCCATGCCGGTGCCATGCCGTGCCATGCCGGTGCCATGCCGTGCCATGCCGGTGCCATGCCGTGCCATGCCGTGCCATGCCGTGCCATGCGGTGCCATGCCGTGCCATGCGGTGCCATGCCGTGCCATGCGGTGCCATGCCATTCCATGCCATTCCATGCCATTCCATGTCATTCCATGTCATTCCATGCCATTCCATGTCATTCCATGCCATTCCATGCCATTCCATGCCATTCCATGCCATTCCATGCCATTCCATGCCATTCCATGCCATTCCATGCCATTCCATGCCATTCCATGCCATTCCATGCCATTCCATGCCATTCCATGCCATTCCATGCCATTCCATGCCATTCCATGCCATTCCATGCCATTCCATGCCATTCCATGCCATTCCATGCCATTCCATGCCATTCCATGCCATTCCATGCCATTCCATGCCATTCCATGCCATTCCATGCCATTCCATGCCATTCCATGCCATTCCATGCCATTCCATGCCATTCCATGCCATTCCATGCCATTCCATGCCATTCCATGCCATTCCATGCCATTCCATGCCATTCCATGCCATTCAATGCCGTGCCATGCCGTGCCATGCCGGTGCCATGCCGTGCCATGCCGGTGCCATGCCGTGCCATGCCGGTGCCATGCCGTGCCATGCCGGTGCCATGCCGTGCCATGCCGTGCCATGCCGTGCCATGCCGGTGCGATGCCGGTGCCATGCCGTGCCATGCCGGTGCCATGCCGTGCCATGCCGGTGCCATGCCGTGCCATGCCGGTGCCATGCCGTGCCATGCCGGTGCCATGCCGTGCCATGCCGTGCCATGCCGGTGCCATGCCGTGCCATGCCGGTGCCATGCCGTGCCATGCCGGTGCCATGCCGTGCCATGCCGGTGCCATGCCGTGCCATGCCGGTGCCATGCCGTGCCATGCCGTGCCATGCCGTGCCATGCCGTGCCATGCCATTCCATGCCATTCCATGCCATTCCATGCCATTCCATGCCATTCCATGCCATTCCATGCCATTCCATGCCATTCCATGCCATTCCATGTCATTCCATGCCATTCCATGCCATTCCATGCCATTCCATGCCATTCCATGCCATTCCATGCCATTCCATGCCATTCCATGCCATTCCATGCCATTCCATGCCATTCCATGCCATTCCATGCCATTCCATGCCATTCCATGCCATTCCATGCCATTCCATGCCATTCCATGCCATTCCATGCCATTCCATGCCATTCCATGCCATTCCATGCCATTCCATGCCATTCCATTCCATTCAATGCCATTCCATGCCGGTGCCATGCCGTGCCATGCCGGTGCCATGCCGTGCCATGCCGGTGCCATGCCGTGCCATGCCGGTGCCATGCCGTGCCATGCCGTGCCATGCCGGTGCCATGCCGTGCCATGCCGGTGCCATGCCGGTGCCATGCCGTGCCATGCCGGTGCCATGCCGGTGCCATGCCGGTGCCATGCCGTGCCATGCCGGTGCCATGCCGTGCCATGCCGTGCCATGCCGGTGCCATGCCGTGCCATGCCGGTGCCATGCCGGTGCCATGCCGTGCCATGCCGGTGCCATGCCGTGCCATGCCGTGCCATGCCATTCCATGCCATTCCATGCCATTCCATGACATTCCATGTCATTCCATGCCATTCCATGCCATTCCATGCCATTCCATGCCATTCCATGCCATTCCATGCCATTCCATGCCATTCCATGCCATTCCATGCCATTCCATGCCATTCCATGCCATTCCATGCCATTCCATGCCATTCCATGCCATTCCATGCCATTCCATGCCATTCCATGCCATTCCATGTCATTCCATGCCATTCCATGCCATTCCATGCCATTCCATGCCATTCCATGCCATTCCATGCCATTCCATGCCATTCCATGCCATTCCATGCCATTCCATGCCATTCCATGCCATTCCATGCCATTCCATGCCATTCCATGCCATTCCATGCCATTCCATGCCATTCCATGCCATTCCATGCCATTCCATGCCATTCCATGCCATTCCATGCCATTCCATTCCATTCAATGCCATTCCATGCCGGTGCCATGCCGTGCCATGCCGGTGCCATGCCGTGCCATGCCGGTGCCATGCCGTGCCATGCCGGTGCCATGCCGTGCCATGCCGTGCCATGCCGGTGCCATGCCGTGCCATGCCGGTGCCATGCCGGTGCCATGCCGTGCCATGCCGGTGCCATGCCGGTGCCATGCCGGTGCCATGCCGTGCCATGCCGGTGCCATGCCGTGCCATGCCGTGCCATGCCGGTGCCATGCCGTGCCATGCCGGTGCCATGCCGGTGCCATGCCGTGCCATGCCGGTGCCATGCCGTGCCATGCCGTGCCATGCCATTCCATGCCATTCCATGCCATTCCATGACATTCCATGTCATTCCATGCCATTCCATGCCATTCCATGCCATTCCATGCCATTCCATGCCATTCCATGCCATTCCATGCCATTCCATGCCATTCCATGCCATTCCATGCCATTCCATGCCATTCCATGCCATTCCATGCCATTCCATGCCATTCCATGCCATTCCATGCCATTCCATGCCATTCCATGCCATTCCATGCCATTCCATGCCATTCCATGCCATTCCATGCCATTCCATGCCATTCCATGCCATTCCATGCCATTCCATGCCATTCAATGCCATTCCATGCCGTGCCATGCCGGTGCCATGCCGTGCCATGCCGGTGCCATGCCGGTGCCATGCCGGTTCCATGCCGTGCCATGCCGGTGCCATGCCGTGCCATGCCGGTGCCATGCCGTGCCATGCCGTGCCATGCCGTGCCATGCCGTGCCATGCCGTGCCATGCCGGTGCCATGCCGGTGCCATGCCGTGCCATGCCGGTGCCATGCCGTGCCATGCCGGTGCCATGCCGTGCCATGCCGGTGCCATGCCGTGCCATGCCGGTGCCATGCCGTGCCATGGCGGTGCCATGCCGTGCCATGCCGTGCCATGCCGGTGCCATGCCGTGCCATGCCGGTGCCATGCCGTGCCATGCCGGTGCCATGCCGTGCCATGCCGTGCCATGCCGTGCCATGCCGTGCCATGCCGGTGCCATGCCGTGCCATGCCGGTGCCATGCCGTGCCATGCCGGTGCCATGCCGTGCCATGCCGGTGCCATGCCGGTGCCATGCCGTGCCATGCCGGTGCCATGCCGTGCCATGCCGGTGCCATGCCGTGCCATGCCGGTGCCATGCCGTGCCATGCCGGTGCCATGCCGTGCCATGGCGGTGCCATGCCGTGCCATGCCATTCAATGCCGGTGCCATGCCGTGCCATGCGGTGCCATGCCATTCCATGCCATTCCATGCCATTCCATGCCATTCCATGCCATTCAATGCCGGTGCCATGCCGTGCCATGCGGTGCCATGCCATTCCATGCCATTCCATGCCATTCCATGCCATTCCATGCCATTCCATGCCATTCCATGCCATTCCATGCCATTCCATGCCATTCAATGCCGGTGCCATGCCGTGCCATGCGGTGCCATGCCATTCCATGCCATTCCATGCCATTCCATGCCATTCCATGCCATTCCATGCCATTCCATGCCATTCCATGCCATTCCATGCCATTCCATGCCATTCCATGCCATTCCATGCCATTCCATGCCATTCCATGCCATTCCATGCCATTCCATGCCATTCCATGCCATTCCATGCCATTCCATGCCATTCCATGCCATTCCATGCCATTCCATGCCATTCCATGCCATTCCATGCCATTCCATGCCATTCCATGCCATTCCATGCCATTCAATGCCGTGCCATGCCGTGCCATGCCGGTGCCATGCCGTGCCATGCCGGTGCCATGCCGTGCCATGCCGTGCCATGCCGTGCCATGCCGTGCCATGCCGGTGCCATGCCGTGCCATGCCGGTGCCATGCCGTGCCATGCCGGTGCCATGCCGTGCCATGCCGGTGCCATGCCGTGCCATGCCGTGCCATGCCGTGCCATGCCGTGCCATGCCGTGCCATGCCGGTGCCATGCCGTGCCATGCCGGTGCCATGCCGGTGCCATGCCGTGCCATGCCGGTGCCATGCCGTGCCATGCCGTGCCATGCCGGTGCCATGCCGTGCCATGCCGGTGCCATGCCGTGCCATGCCGGTGCCATGCCGTGCCATGCCGGTGCCATGCCGTGCCATGCCGGTGCCATGCCGTGCCATGCCGGTGCCATGCCGTGCCATGCCATTCCATGCCATTCCATGCCATTCCATGCCATTCCATGCCATTCCATGCCATTCCATGCCATTCCATGCCATTCCATGCCATTCCATGCCATTCCATGCCATTCCATGCCATTCAATGCCATTCCATGCCGTGCCATGCCGTGCCATGCCGTGCCATGCCGGTGCCATGCCGTGCCATGCCGGTGCCATGCCGTGCCATGCCGGTGCCATGCCGTGCCATGCCGGTGCCATGCCGTGCCATGCCGGTGCCATGCCGTGCCATGCCGGTGCCATGCCGTGCCATGCCGGTGCCATGCCGTGCCATGCCGGTGCCATGCCGTGCCATGCCGGTGCCATGCCGTGCCATGCCGGTGCCATGCCGTGCCATGCCGGTGCCATGCCGTGTCATGCCGGTGCCATGCCGTGCCATGCCGGTGCCATGCCGTGCCATGCCGGTGCCATGCCGTGCCATGCCGGTGCCATGCCGTGCCATGCCGGTGCCATGCCGTGCCATGCCGGTGCCATGCCGTGCCATGCCGTGCCATGCCGGTGCCATGCCGTGCCATGCCGGTGCCATGCCGTGCCATGCCGTGCCATGCCGTGCCATGCCGTGCCATGCCATTCCATGCCATTCCATGCCATTCCATGCCATTCCATGCCATTCCATGCCATTCCATGCCATTCCATGCCGTGCCATGCCGTGCCATGCCGTGCCATGCCGTGCCATGCCGTGCCATGCCGTGCCATGCCGTGCCATGCCGTGCCATGCCGTGCCATGCCGTGCCATGCCGTGCCATGCCGTGCCATGCCGTGCCATGCCGTGCCATGCCGTGCCATGCCGTGCCATGCCGTGCCATGCCGTGCCATGCCGTGCCATGCCGGTGCCATGCCGTGCCATGCCGGTGCCATGCCGTGCCATGCCGTGCCATGCCATTCCATGCCATTCCATGCCATTCCATGACATTCCATGTCATTCCATGCCATTCCATGCCATTCCATGCCGTGCCATGCCGTGCCATGCCGTGCCATGCCGTGCCATGCCGTGCCATGCCGTGCCATGCCGTGCCATGCCGTGCCATGCCGTGCCATGCCGGTGCCATGCCGGTGCCATGCCGTGCCATGCCGGTGCCATGCCGTGCCATGCCGTGCCATGCCGTGCCATGCCGGTGCCATGCCGTGCCATGCCGGTGCCATGCCGTGCCATGCCGGTGCCATGCCGTGCCATGCCGGTGCCATGCCGTGCCATGCCGGTGCCATGCCGTGCCATGCCGGTGCCATGCCGTGCCATGCCGTGCCATGCCGGTGCCATGCCATTCCATGCCATTCCATGCCATTCCATGCCATTCCATGCCATTCCATGCCATTCCATGCCATTCCATGCCATTCCATGCCATTCCATGCCATTCCATGCCATTCCATGCCATTCCATGCCATTCCATGCCATTCCATGCCATTCCATGCCATTCCATGCCATTCCATGCCATTCCATGCCATTCCATGCCATTCCATGCCATTCCATGCCATTCCATGCCATTCCATGCCATTCCATGCCATTCCATGCCATTCCATGCCATTCCATGCCATTCCATGCCATTCCATGCCATTCCATGCCATTCAATGCCATTCCATGCCGTGCCATGCCGTGCCATGCCGTGCCATGCCGTGCCATGCCGGTGCCATGCCGTGCCATGCCGGTGCCATGCCGTGCCATGCCGGTGCCATGCCGTGCCATGCCGGTGCCATGCCGTGCCATGCCGGTGCCATGCCGTGCCATGCCGGTGCCATGCCGTGCCATGCCGGTGCCATGCCGTGCCATGCCGGTGCCATGCCGTGCCATGCCGTGCCATGCCGTGCCATGCCGTGCCATGCCGTGCCATGCCATTCCATGCCATTCCATGCCATTCCATGCCATTCCATGCCATTCCATGCCATTCCATGCCGTGCCATGCCGTGCCATGCCGTGCCATGCCGTGCCATGCCGTGCCATGCCGTGCCATGCCGTGCCATGCCGGTGCCATGCCGGTGCCATGCCGTGCCATGCCGGTGCCATGCCGGTGCCATGCCGTGCCATGCCGTGCCATGCCGGTGCCATGCCGTGCCATGCCGGTGCCATGCCGTGCCATGCCGGTGCCATGCCGTGCCATGCCGGTGGCATGACGTGCCATGCCGGTGCCATGCCGTGCCATGCCGGTGCCATGCCGTGCCATGCCGGTGCCATGCCGTGCCATGCCGGTGCCATGCCGTGCCATGCCGGTGCCATGCCGTGCCATGCCGGTGCCATGCCGTGCCATGCCGGTGCCATGCCGTGCCATGCCGGTGCCATGCCGTGCCATGCCGGTGCCATGCCGTGCCATGCCGGTGCCATGCCGTGCCATGCCGGTGCCATGCCGTGCCATGCCGGTGCCATGCCGTGCCATGCCGGTGCCATGCCGTGCCATGCCGTGCCATGCCGGTGCCATGCCGTGCCATGCCGGTGCCATGCCGGTGCCATGCCGTGCCATGCCGGTGCCATGCCGGTGTCATGCCGGTGCCATGCCGGTGCCATGCCGGTGCCATGCCGTGCCATGCCGGTGCCATGCCGTGCCATGCCGTGCCATGCCGGTGCCATGCCGGTGCCATGCCGTGCCATGCCGGTGCCATGCCGTGCCATGCCGTGCCATGCCGTGCCATGCCATTCCATGCCATTCCATGACATTCCATGTCATTCCATGTCATTCCATGCCATTCCATGCCATTCCATGCCATTCCATGCCATTCCATGCCATTCCATGCCATTCCATGCCATTCCATGCCATTCCATGCCATTCCATGCCATTCCATGCCATTCCATGCCATTCCATGCCATTCCATGCCATTCAATGCCGTGCCATGCCGTGCCATGCCGGTGCCATGCCGTGCCATGCCGGTGCCATGCCGTGCCATGCCGGTGCCATGCCGTGCCATGCCGTGCCATGCCGTGCCATGCCGGTGCCATGCCGGTGCCATGCCGTGCCATGCCGGTGCCATGCCGTGCCATGCCGGTGCCATGCCGTGCCATGCCGGTGCCATGCCGTGCCATGCCGGTGCCATGCCGTGCCATGCCGTGCCATGCCGTGCCATGCCGTGCCATGCCGGTGCCATGCCGTGCCATGCCGGTGCCATGCCGTGCCATGCCGGTGCCATGCCGTGCCATGCCGGTGCCATGCCGTGCCATGCCGGTGCCATGCCGTGCCATGCCGGTGCCATGCCGTGCCATGCCGGTGCCATGCCATTCAATGCCGTGCCATGCCGTGCCATGCCGTGCCATGCCGGTGCCATGCCGTGCCATGCCGGTGGCATGCCGTGCCATGCCGGTGCCATGCCGTGCCATGCCGGTGCCATGCCGTGCCATGCCGGTGCCATGCCGTGCCATGCCGTGCCATGCCGTGCCATGCCGTGCCATGCCGTGCCATGCGGTGCCATGCCATTCCATGCCATTCCATGTCATTCCATGTCATTCCATGCCATTCCATGTCATTCCATGCCATTCCATGTCATTCCATGCCATTCCATGTCATTCCATGCCATTCCATGCCATTCCATGCCATTCCATGCCATTCCATGCCATTCCATGCCATTCCATGCCATTCCATGCCATTCCATGCCATTCCATGCCATTCCATGCCATTCCATGCCATTCCATGCCATTCCATGTCATTCCATGCCATTCCATGCCATTCCATGCCATTCCATGCCATTCCATGCCATTCCATGCCATTCCATGCCATTCCATGCCATTCCATGCCATTCCATGCCATTCCATGCCATTCCATGCCATTCCATGCCATTCCATGCCATTCCATGCCATTCCATGCCATTCCATGCCATTCCATGCCATTCCATGCCATTCCATGCCATTCCATGCCATTCCATGCCGTGCCATGCCGTGCCATGCCGTGCCATGCCGGTGCCATGCCGGTGCCATGCCGGTGCCATGCCGGTGCCATGCCGTGCCATGCCGTGCCATGCCGGTGCCATGCCGTGCCATGCCGGTGCCATGCCGTGCCATGCCGGTGCCATGCCGGTGCCATGCCGTGCCATGCCGGTGCCATGCCGTGCCATGCCGGTGCCATGCCGTGCCATGCCGGTGCCATGCCGTGCCATGCCGTGCCATGCCGTGCCATGCCGGTGCCATTCCGTGCCATGCCGGTGCCATGCCGTGCCATGCCGTGCCATGCCATTCCATGCCATTCCATGCCATTCCATGCCATTCCATGCCATTCCATGTCATTCCATGCCATTCCATGCCATTCCATGCCATTCCATGCCATTCCATGTCATTCCATGCCATTCCATGCCATTCCATGCCATTCCATGCCATTCCATGCCATTCCATGCCATTCCATGCCATTCCATGCCATTCCATGCCATTCCATGCCATTCCATGCCATTCCATGCCATTCCATGCCATTCCATGCCATTCCATGCCATTCCATGCCATTCCATGCCATTCCATGCCATTCCATGCCATTCAATGCCATTCCATGCCGGTGCCATGCCGTGCCATGCCGGTGCCATGCCGTGCCATGCCGGTGCCATGCCGTGCCATGCCGGTGCCATGCCGTGCCATGCCGTGCCATGCCGGTGCCATGCCGTGCCATGCCGGTGCCATGCCGGTGCCATGCCGGTGCCATGCCGGTGCCATGCCGTGCCATGCCGTGCCATGCCGGTGCCATGCCGGTGCCATGCCGTGCCATGCCGGTGCCATGCCGTGCCATGCCGGTGCCATGCCGTGCCATGCCGGTGCCATGCCGTGCCATGCCGTGCCATGCCGGTGCCATGCCGTGCCATGCCGGTGCCATGCCGTGCCATGCCGGTGCCATGCCGTGCCATGCCGGTGCCATGCCGTGCCATGCCGGTGCCATGCCGTGCCATGCCGGTGCCATGCCGTGCCATGCCGGTGCCATGCCGTGCCATGCCGGTGCCATGCCGTGCCATGCCGGTGCCATGCCGTGCCATGCCGGTGCCATGCCGTGCCATGCCGGTGCCATGCCGTGCCATGCCGGTGCCATGCCGTGCCATGCCGGTGCCATGCCGTGCCATGCCGGTGCCATGCCGTGCCATGCCGGTGCCATGCCGTGCCATGCCGTGCCATGCCGTGCCATGCCGTGCCATGCCGTGCCATGCCGTGCCATGCCATTCCATGCCATTCCATGCCATTCCATGCCATTCCATGCCATTCCATGCCATTCAATGCCGGTGCCATGCCGTGCCATGCGGTGCCATGCCATTCCATGCCATTCCATGCCATTCCATGCCATTCCATGCCATTCCATGCCATTCCATGCCATTCCATGCCATTCCATGCCATTCCATGCCATTCCATGCCATTCCATGCCGTGCCATGCCGTGCCATGCCGTGCCATGCCGTGCCATGCCGTGCCATGCCGTGCCATGCCGTGCCATGCCGTGCCATGCCGTGCCATGCCGTGCCATGCCGTGCCATGCCGTGCCATGCCGTGCCATGCCGTGCCATGCCGTGCCATGCCGTGCCATGCCGTGCCATGCCGGTGCCATGCCGGTGCCATGCCGTGCCATGCCGTGCCATGCCGGTGCCATGCCGTGCCATGCCGGTGCCATGCCGTGCCATGCCGGTGCCATGCCGTGCCATGCCGGTGCCATGCCGTGCCATGCCGTGCCATGCCGGTGCCATGCCGTGCCATGCCGGTGCCATGCCGTGCCATGCCGGTGCCATGCCGTGCCATGCCGGTGCCATGCCGTGCCATGCCGGTGCCATGCCGTGCCATGCCGGTGCCATGCCGTGCCATGCCGGTGCCATGCCGGGCCATGCCGGTGCCATGCCGTGCCATGCCGGTGCCATGCCGGTGCCATGCCGTGCCATGCCGGTGCCATGCCGTGCCATGCCGGTGCCATGCCGTGCCATGCCGGTGCCATGCCGTGCCATGCCGGTGCCATGCCGTGCCATGCCGGTGCCATGCCGTGCCATGCCGGTGCCATGCCGTGCCATGCCGGTGCCATGCCGTGCCAT
The DNA here is from genome assembly GCA_963971235.1 of Cryptus armator. Taxonomy (NCBI): domain Eukaryota; kingdom Metazoa; phylum Arthropoda; class Insecta; order Hymenoptera; family Ichneumonidae; genus Cryptus; species Cryptus armator. The sequence continues at coordinate 4,475 of CAXARG010000165.1, read as the reverse complement.
GCCGGTGCCATGCCATTCAATGCCGTGCCATGCCGTGCCATGCCGTGCCATGCCGGTGCCATGCCGTGCCATGCCGGTGCCATGCCGTGCCATGCCGGTGCCATGCCGTGCCATGCCGGTGCCATGCCGTGCCATGCCGTGCCATGCCGTGCCATGCGGTGCCATGCCGTGCCATGCGGTGCCATGCCGTGCCATGCGGTGCCATGCCATTCCATGCCATTCCATGCCATTCCATGTCATTCCATGTCATTCCATGCCATTCCATGTCATTCCATGCCATTCCATGCCATTCCATGCCATTCCATGCCATTCCATGCCATTCCATGCCATTCCATGCCATTCCATGCCATTCCATGCCATTCCATGCCATTCCATGCCATTCCATGCCATTCCATGCCATTCCATGCCATTCCATGCCATTCCATGCCATTCCATGCCATTCCATGCCATTCCATGCCATTCCATGCCATTCCATGCCATTCCATGCCATTCCATGCCATTCCATGCCATTCCATGCCATTCCATGCCATTCCATGCCATTCCATGCCATTCCATGCCATTCCATGCCATTCCATGCCATTCCATGCCATTCCATGCCATTCCATGCCATTCCATGCCATTCCATGCCATTCAATGCCGTGCCATGCCGTGCCATGCCGGTGCCATGCCGTGCCATGCCGGTGCCATGCCGTGCCATGCCGGTGCCATGCCGTGCCATGCCGTGCCATGCCGTGCCATGCCGGTGCGATGCCGGTGCCATGCCGTGCCATGCCGGTGCCATGCCGTGCCATGCCGGTGCCATGCCGTGCCATGCCGGTGCCATGCCGTGCCATGCCGGTGCCATGCCGTGCCATGCCGTGCCATGCCGGTGCCATGCCGTGCCATGCCGGTGCCATGCCGTGCCATGCCGGTGCCATGCCGTGCCATGCCGGTGCCATGCCGTGCCATGCCGGTGCCATGCCGTGCCATGCCGTGCCATGCCATTCCATGCCATTCCATGCCATTCCATGCCATTCCATGCCATTCCATGCCATTCCATGCCATTCCATGCCATTCCATGCCATTCCATGTCATTCCATGCCATTCCATGCCATTCCATGCCATTCCATGCCATTCCATGCCATTCCATGCCATTCCATGCCATTCCATGCCATTCCATGCCATTCCATGCCATTCCATGCCATTCCATGCCATTCCATGCCATTCCATGCCATTCCATGCCATTCCATGCCATTCCATGCCATTCCATGCCATTCCATGCCATTCCATTCCATTCAATGCCATTCCATGCCGGTGCCATGCCGTGCCATGCCGGTGCCATGCCGTGCCATGCCGGTGCCATGCCGTGCCATGCCGTGCCATGCCGGTGCCATGCCGTGCCATGCCGGTGCCATGCCGGTGCCATGCCGTGCCATGCCGGTGCCATGCCGGTGCCATGCCGGTGCCATGCCGTGCCATGCCGGTGCCATGCCGTGCCATGCCGTGCCATGCCGGTGCCATGCCGTGCCATGCCGGTGCCATGCCGGTGCCATGCCGTGCCATGCCGGTGCCATGCCGTGCCATGCCGTGCCATGCCATTCCATGCCATTCCATGCCATTCCATGACATTCCATGTCATTCCATGCCATTCCATGCCATTCCATGCCATTCCATGCCATTCCATGCCATTCCATGCCATTCCATGCCATTCCATGCCATTCCATGCCATTCCATGCCATTCCATGCCATTCCATGCCATTCCATGCCATTCCATGCCATTCCATGCCATTCCATGCCATTCCATGCCATTCCATGCCATTCCATGCCATTCCATGCCATTCCATGCCATTCCATGCCATTCCATGCCATTCCATGCCATTCCATGCCATTCCATGCCATTCCATGCCATTCAATGCCATTCCATGCCGTGCCATGCCGGTGCCATGCCGTGCCATGCCGGTGCCATGCCGGTGCCATGCCGGTTCCATGCCGTGCCATGCCGGTGCCATGCCGTGCCATGCCGGTGCCATGCCGTGCCATGCCGGTGCCATGCCGTGCCATGCCGGTGCCATGCCGTGCCATGCCGGTGCCATGCCGTGCCATGCCGGTGCCATGCCGTGCCATGCCATTCCATGCCATTCCATGCCATTCCATGACATTCCATGTCATTCCATGCCATTCCATGCCATTCCATGCCATTCCATGCCATTCCATGCCATTCCATGCCATTCCATGCCATTCCATGCCATTCCATGCCATTCCATGCCATTCAATGCCGTGCCATGCCGTGCCATGCCGGTGCCATGCCGTGCCATGCCGGTGCCATGCCGTGCCATGCCGGTGCCATGCCGTGCCATGCCGTGCCATGCCGTGCCATGCCGTGCCATGCCGTGCCATGCCGGTGCCATGCCGGTGCCATGCCGTGCCATGCCGGTGCCATGCCGTGCCATGCCGGTGCCATGCCGTGCCATGCCGGTGCCATGCCGTGCCATGCCGGTGCCATGCCGTGCCATGGCGGTGCCATGCCGTGCCATGCCGTGCCATGCCGGTGCCATGCCGTGCCATGCCGGTGCCATGCCGTGCCATGCCGGTGCCATGCCGTGCCATGCCGTGCCATGCCGTGCCATGCCGTGCCATGCCGGTGCCATGCCGTGCCATGCCGGTGCCATGCCGTGCCATGCCGGTGCCATGCCGTGCCATGCCGGTGCCATGCCGGTGCCATGCCGTGCCATGCCGGTGCCATGCCGTGCCATGCCGGTGCCATGCCGTGCCATGCCGGTGCCATGCCGTGCCATGCCGGTGCCATGCCGTGCCATGGCGGTGCCATGCCGTGCCATGCCGTGCCATGCCGGTGCCATGCCGTGCCATGCCGGTGCCATGCCGTGCCATGCCGGTGCCATGCCGTGCCATGCCGTGCCATGCCGTGCCATGCCGGTGCCATGCCGTGCCATGCCGGTGCCATGCCGTGCCATGCCGTGCCATGCCATTCCATGCCATTCCATGCCATTCCATGCCATTCCATGCCATTCCATGCCATTCCATGCCATTCCATGCCATTCCATGCCATTCCATGCCATTCCATGCCATTCCATGCCATTCCATGCCATTCCATGCCATTCCATGCCATTCCATGCCATTCCATGCCATTCCATGCCATTCCATGCCATTCAATGCCATTCCAAGCCGTGCCATGCCGGTGCCATGCCGTGCCATGCCGGTGCCATGCCGTGCCATGCCGGTGCCATGCCGTGCCATGCCGGTGCCATGCCGTGCCATGACATTCCATGCCGTGCCATGCCGTGCCATGCCGTGCCATGCCGGTGCCATGCCGGTGCCATGCCGGTGCCATGCCGTGCCATGCCGGTGCCATGCCGTGCCATGCCGGTGCCATGCCGTGCCATGCCGTGCCATGCCGTGCCATGCCGGTGCCATGCCGTGCCATGCCGGTGCCATGCCGTGCCATGCCGGTGCCATGCCGTGCCATGCCGGTGCCATGCCGTGCCATGCCGTGCCATGCCGTGCCATGCCGTGCCATGCCGGTGCCATGCCGTGCCATGCCGGTGCCATGCCGTGCCATGACATTCCATGCCGTGCCATGCCGGTGCCATGCCGGTGCCATGCCGGTGCCATGCCGGTGCCATGCCGGTGCCATGCCGTGCCATGCCGGTGCCATGCCGTGCCATGCCGGTGCCATGCCGTGCCATGCCGTGCCATGCCGTGCCATGCCGGTGCCATGCCGTGCCATGCCGGTGCCATGCCGTGCCATGCCGGTGCCATGCCGTGCCATGCCGGTGCCATGCCGTGCCATGCCGTGCCATGCCGTGCCATGCCGTGCCATGCCGTGCCATGCCGTGCCATGCCGTGCCATGCCGGTGCCATGCCGTGCCATGCCGGTGCCATGCCGGTGCCATGCCGGTGCCATGCCGTGCCATGCCGGTGCCATGCCGTGCCATGCCGTGCCATGCCGGTGCCATGCCGTGCCATGCCGGTGCCATGCCGTGCCATGCCGGTGCCATGCCGTGCCATGCCGGTGCCATGCCGTGCCATGCCGGTGCCATGCCGTGCCATGCCGGTGCCATGCCGTGCCATGCCGGTGCCATGCCGTGCCATGCCGGTGACATGCCGTTCCATGCCATTCCATGCCATTCCATGCCATTCCATGCCATTCCATGCCATTCCATGCCATTCCATGCCATTCCATGCCATTCCATGCCATTCCATGCCATTCCATGCCATTCCATGCCATCCCATGCCATTCCATGCCATTCCATGCCATTCCATGCCATTCCATGCCATTCCATGCCATTCCATGCCATTCCATGCCATTCCATGCCATTCCATGCCATTCCATGCCATTCCATGCCATTCCATGCCATTCCATGCCATTCCATGCCATTCCATGCCATTCCATGCCATTCCATGCCATTCCATGCCATTCCATGCCATTCCATGCCATTCCATGCCATTCCATGCCATTCCATGCCATTCCATGCCAT